>OX439483.1:208316344-208916344 GCA_949320155.1 Melangyna quadrimaculata
ACCGTTATTTTTTAATTATTTGTACTCCATCCGTTATCTTTCCGGTTTTATAAACGGTCTGGCAGGGTGAAGCCCACACGCAATCGGTTTTGGACATACGGATCTGTAATCAGGGGATTAATATCAAGGGACGGGTAAACAAATTTTTTGGTTCATACAATTATCCACAAAGTTGATTTTTTGAGTTTTCGAAATGCTATAAGGCACTTAAGCCGCCACCAGGGACTGCAAGACTTTCGGGGACGAAATGACAACCTCGGGAAGTGACGCACACAATTTAAAAATTGCTATGGACTTCGATTTTGTTACTATAGGTTAAAAGTTCATATGGGTTATCACTTATCAGTCTAAGATTTTCTATCAGTAGGGTTAACGTAGGTATTTGACATTAGCTGATAACAGGCGCGAATATAGTGAAAATTTTCCGTGGGGGGGGGGGGTTGAAATATTTAAGATGTTCATAAATATTTTATTTTATCACGAAATGTCGAAATCTGGACTTGAATGACAATAATGTTTCAACTCCGATTAAAATTAAAAAAAACTATTTTCAAAATTACAAAAGTTATCTTTAAAAAAAAAAACATTTTGTCTGAATTAAAACATTACTTGCCAGCCCTAAATAGCACAAGATTTTTTTTTTAATCGACAAAAAAAACATTTGTATGTATTGTGGCTCTTTTATGAGAGCAAATTTGTATATTTATATCGACTGGTTTGTATTCAAAAACAGCTAGATTCCAATTCTTTAGAACTTAGGACGATTTCGTAATCGCAGAAATCTGCGACAGATCTCCCGCATGCCATGCTTATAACTTCTGCATATCGATTTTATTTTTCTTCTGTCTGCAGAAAACAAGCAGGTGGCAGATATTAGTAAATTTGTGTTCGTAAACATGGCAGCCAGAAAATCCGATCTATTATTTTGTTTTAAAATCGAGTTCTTTCTATTCACAGTTTTTGAGAAAGTCACTTTCAAACTAAATACAAAAAAAGAGGCTGACAAAAACTGATGGTAACTTCCCATTGGGTCCACTTTTAATTTTGTTAAAAGAAAGTCGCGAATTCTTTTAAACCTTATTACATTTTTAATATGTTATCAAGTAAAAAGGAAGATTGGGCAAATTCTATTACTATTAAGTAATCAAGTAAATGACTAATATCTATATTCTTTGGTCACTGTGGCGTATACGTATTATTTTGATTGTATTTTATTTTGAAGAGTTTTTGTGACGATCAATCTACAGGTTGATTTGAAGTTTCCCAACAAACGTCTTAAAGATAATATTAGGTTCATTTGTTGGACACTATTGTGTATCGGTATTTTTACTTGCGATGTACGTAGTATAGGGCAAGTTTAGGATTCGTGCAAACAAAAAAAACCGATATAATTATTTTCCCTAACATTAAGATGATAGAGAACGCGAATAAAGTGGGTCTCGCAATTCTGTCTGTCTGTCCGTCTATCCATCTGTCCGTCTGTCTGTCTGTTCATTTGCCCGTCTGTCTGTACCTTGACCTGCAGCCTTAACGACTGAAGCGATTTTCTTCAAATTTTGGACTTAAAGTTCTTATGAGATTCCCTAGAGGGGAAATTGAAATTTTTTTGTAGCTCAAAAAATAACGGTACCTGCCATACAACCAATATACATAAATTGATTTATTTCAAAAACGAACAAAAATTACGAGCTACTATAATTACTACATTTTATAGTTTGGTAGAAAAAAAATGTATAACGGTTATTAACGGTACCTGTCATAGATCCAATTTTTTTGTTTTCAAATTTCTCGTTAACGACTGAGCCGATTTCAACCAAATTTTGTATGTAAGAGGTCCTTTATAATTTAAACAATTTTGAGAAAAAATTATTTTTGGATTTAAAAAAAAAAAATTTTTTTGTTTGAAAATTCAATATCTGGAAAACGGGTCAATGAATATTTTTTTAATTTGTTGTAAAATTGTATTTTATTTAATTCTAAAAGTTGGCATACCAAATTTTATTTTTGAAAATGTTCAAGAAATTTTATATAAAAAATTAATTTTTAAGAAAACCGGTCTAACGATTTTTGAAATTTTTTTTTCAAATTCAAAAAAATCAGATGGCATTTTTATTTTGTAGCTCTATCTGTTTTAGATATTTAAATAATAAATTTATAGTTTATGTAAGAGGTCCTTTGTTTTCAAAAACTTATTTTAATGATATCATAATGTTATGGAACCAAAACATATTCAAATTGTCAACGTCAACATACGTTAAAGTTGTTAGCTACGAGAGCAAGTTTGTGCGATCCAGTCATGCCCATTTTTTAATTTTATACTACAAACGATACCCGGCTGGAAAAATGCCAAGTTTCTGTCTAGTTTGGACAAGGTCCTACTTAGTTTTCAGTAGGGTAAATATAGACAAGGAAAACTTGACAGATAATTATTAACAAGCCCTTGCTGGATTTCAGTACCAAAACTTTAGACGAGGAAGACTTTTCAAACACTCGTGAGGCAATCTCTAGTAAAACGTTGTTTGACACGTTTCGGGAACCCATATCAAGAATGTCTCTTGTACACCAGAAACACAAATTTTATAAGCACTATGCAATTTCAGCATCATACGACACTTTTTTCTCTCTTTGCTTTGTCTTCTTTTTCGTATCACAATTTACTATGGGTGGGAGACATCCTGTTCTAAGCTGTTCTACCTAAAAACCAAGTACATAAGATTTTCTTTTCTGTATGTATTTGTTATGCAATATGGAATAAAACTTATTCACTTTCGACATTAAATTTTTGTATATCGAGTAAGCCCAGTGGGTAGTGCATTGGGCAGACATTCAGATCACGGGATCAAGTCCCACATAAGCCAGCTTTTTTTTGCCAGAAGAGGCAAAAGGTTTCATAATCGCCAAGGCCCGTGTTCTAACATTTGCTTAATCTTGCTAGTGCCTTGCAAGAATCTATGTAACACTCTCTAGTGCCTTATCGAAAACTAGATTGGTTTTCTGCGCGGGTACTTAACTAATTGTTGCAACCAAGGTTGATGTAAGATAAGTGTCACATATTCGTTGAATACCTTAATTTATAAAGGCTTAATTCAAAATGATTACATAATTTAACATAAAATTAAACTAAAGGCATTTATAGTTTGAAATAAATCTACTTTTGTATTTTTATGATCATTTAACTCTTCCCCTCACTGAGTTGAACTTCAAAAGACAAATAAATGAAGCAGAAATAAGTTGCTATGCAGCAGTAGATGAACGATAATAAAATAATGAAGTAGAGCTTCTTCATATTATTAAGTAAAATATCATCTCTGATTTGGGTTCTAGGCAGTGGCGGATCCAGGGGGGTGGCTATAGGGGCTAAAGCCCCCCCCCCCACAGCCGATTGCTAAAATAATTTGAAATATAGAAAGCAATACATTACAACGTGTTAAGTTTTATATTCGTCTAAAATATTGTTAAGATGAGAATTTTGATGGACAAAATAACGTGGTTGGGGCTGAACAATTTACATGTTCTGCAACTTCTTTTCTAAGCCCTAAGGTTTGGGCTTTAGCCTATGAAGTGAATTGAAAAAAAAAACAATTGGCGGCTATGAAATATGGACATGTTTCATGCAACGACAATTTCCCCTTAAAAAAAAACCAATAAAATTGAAAAAAAAAAAAACAACTTGGTACTAATAAGGTCTGAGAATAATGGACAAAAAACGTAGTCAGGGTTAAACAACTAACTCCCTAACAACTAACCTTATTCCAGAGAGCTTTTGGGGCATAGGTCTTAGGATTTTCAAAGTCCGAAGTTGGAACTAAAGCTTGAAGATATAATTAAAAAAAACGTGGGCTTAACATTTACATGTCAAAAGCAACAACTGTTTACCTACACTAAAAACTTAGCTAATTTAACGAAAGAAACGCAATTAAGGCTAATTTCTGTTATATAACTTCAAATTTACAAACTGGATTTCCAAACTCCAAGCCCCCCCCCCCACAGCCAAATCCTAGATCCGCTACTGGTTCTAGGAACTATGAAATGAGGATATTAGGGTGGTTCTTATTTGTTATCTTATGCGAAAATTGAGTGCGACGCCCTCTAAATCTTGTCTAAAAAATTATTAAAAGATCCCCTATTTTTTTCAGATTTTTATCTCTAACCCTTCCTGGCCCTATTTTGATAAGAATTTGTTTTATTTTTTTTATTTTTCTATTTACACTATATAAACACTGTACCAGGTGTCATTTTTGAACTAATCAATGAAAAGACTTCGAATTAGGCTCAAATGAAGCGTCTCTGAAAACTCTACAGCCGCGTGCATGTTTAAAAAAATTTCGATCAGATTTTTTTTCGTTCAATACGCGAAAAGTAAGCAACATTTAGACATAAATTATTTTTTTTGATGATCTCTCCATCGTTTTCATTGACCTGAATTAAATGAAATTTTTCCTTATATATTCGACACTATCAACATTTTGATGTGTTATGTTAATATGATAATAAGTTATTGTACTGAAAACGGCTATAGCGGCGGCGCGCCGTAGTTTTAAAAATGTAATTTTCAATAGGTAATACCGTTATCTGCATTTTTTTTCTATGCACTTTCTACTTAAATAAAATTAAACAATAACACAGTCAATACAATTTAATGTAGTCGGCGGAAAGGATATTATTTTCCCAGAAAAAATCCAATAAAAAACAATTGAAAAAAAAATTGCTAATGAAGGAAGGGCTAGGAATAAAAATCAGAAAAAATTAGGGAATTTTTTTTTTCGTTTTCTAGCTTATCAGAAATAGTAATGTATAGGATAGGATATAGTAAATAAACCTTCAAGAATAAGAAACAATAATGCGTTGAAGAGTTTTTATTATTGAATTATATTTGTTTGAAACTTAAGCTTGCTTAAACCATAGCCAAATTAGATAAAAAAAAAAACGGAAACAAAAACGCAATAAAATGGGTTTGATAATAAATATTGCGTGAAACTCGTTATCTGTATCAAAAAAATGTTGTAAGACGGATAAAAACTGCTGGGGGCTCTTGGGTTTATAAAACAAAAAAAATCAAGAATCGGTTCTATTTTGGCAAGGTTAATGCCAGCTAAAGAAATGAGACCAAAAAATCCTAAAAATCATCATAAGTCCACCATCACCTGTCACGAATAAGTGCTTCTCGTCTAGCCGTTCGGATTCGGCATAAAATTGTAGGTCCCTTCCATTCCTGTCGACAGGCGCACACAGGAATGGTTGCGAGTTGTTAGGTAGGTAGGTACCTACCTACCTGCGAGTTGTTAGTCACTAGGCCCTGGTTCTTCACGAGCCGTTTGTGCTACCCAATTTTTTCTTTTTAAGCAAAAAAAAACAAAAAAATTTTATAAAAAAGAAGTTTTAGTAGTTTTTAATTTTCTCAAAAACTTGAGGACACAAAACCATTCGGTTTTTTGTGTTGAATTCAGGCGCCAAAGTTAAGGTATACTCGTGCCGATAAAATCATTATTTCAAAATAACGTTAAATTTTTCAAATGATGTTTCTATGTCAAAATAAGTATTAACAAATAGTCTTGCTATACATAAAATAAAGTTGGACATCCACACAAGTGGAACCTTAGGTGAAGCAGTTGAGTGGGAGAGCTGTGGCCCCCATCGAGATCATGACAATCGCCGGCCAGTTAAATGAAGAAGAAGAATTAAAATAGAAGAACATTACGTCGCCCGAGAATTGGTTTGTTCCATACGCCATTGGCACTTTCTCGAGAAAAATGCATTTAAAGGTTTGCGTACTTGGTACTCCGAAACTGTGTGATAGGATTTTTTTTTATTTTTTTAACTTGAAGTTAGTCTTATAAGGATTTCACCTACCAATTTTCAAAGTGCTTTGCCAAGCCGTTAACAAGATACGTTAATTATCGTTTGAGTTGTGTCCCACCTCCTACATTATGAAAATGATTTTTTTTCTATACACTGGGACACAAAAAAATGGATATGGCACAAAGCAAGTCTCATCAAATATATAATGTGAAAAGCAAGAAAGCATGGAGTTGGACGGTAAAATTTGAAAAGAAAATCGATTACATATCTTTTTTCAATAAAATTTTTATTTAACAAATCCAATAAACAATTAACATTTAATATTCTTTTTAAAAAAAAACAAACAAAACAACAAAAATTAAAGCAGTTTTACTGTTTTGTTAACTGATTTATTTACTTGTTTTTGAGCTTCTTGGGATTTTGCTGTCACAACTACTGTTAGTCGAATAATTTAGATTAGCTCTTGAATCATCACCTTTCGGAAAAATACCAGTTAGCATAGAATGTGCTTCCTTGAAATAACTGAGTAAGTAACATTGCATTTCTTTTACAAAAGTGCACGTAGGACAAACCAATTCTCAACTTTCTAAGTATTTTGTCTATCTATTGTCGCCGTGATGCACGTGGAACAAAACAATTCTCACAAAAAAAATGCGAAAAATTGTATGGAAAAGTTGTCCCAAACGCCAAAAAATGGTTTATGGCACACAAAAATTCTACAAATACAAACTGTTAATTTTGGTGGATATCGAACAAAATCGATGTTCGATACATCGGGACTGGAAAAACATAGCGCGAATCGGATCACAGATTTAGAAAGAGCATAAAAAATTACCATACAAAATCCCTTACTCAAAAACGACGAAAGTGGCGTATGGAACAAAACAATTCTCAGGCGACGATTAGTTTGTGAAAAATGTGTTAACCTATTCAAATGAGCGGCAGTATAGGTACATAATGTTTCTCATTCTCCTACGATCTCATATTTTGTCACCAAAAAAAATTTACTATTCAACGTAAAACTAGACATTTTGTTTTTTTTTTTTTTTCTGTAAGCAGAACATTGTTTTTGATTTTTATTTGAATGTATAGGAAATATAGGTGCCATGATTTGAAGACATACATTTAATTTTAACATAACAATACTGTCCAAGGTGACCGTGCTCTTATTATTTTCCTAAGATCTTTAAACTTTTTACTCTGCCCATTATCTCTTTTCTGAATGTTTTAACTTTCATACTTGTTGTTGTTGTAAATACAAAATATCTTAAACTATATGTTATATTTGAGAGCTTGGCTTAGAGACGGATGAAACATGAGAGCACTAGAAGATTAAATATAAAGAACCTTGGATATGTGATGACAGCTACATTTGTATATCAGCGTTCACTTTCTTAGCACTTTGCCACAAAAAAAAAAAAAAAAAAAAAAACAATTATTGTTTTAAACGCCTACTTCACATATTTAAGAAAAGAACATCAACTTATCTGTGTTCAATAAAAAATCGAATCCAATTATGAATGGAGATTTGTAGGTTGGAATTTATATATGTAGGTAAACGGGGAAATGGTACTAGATTTTTGACATAAAGGAAACCAAAATAAATGTTTGTAACTATAGCATACCTATAATGGTCGATTTACATGTGTCTTCGTCTAAATACTGCAAAAAAAGGGGATGCAAAATAAAACTTAAATTTGTTGGATAGACAGAGGACTCCAAAATGCAGAAGACCTTCGTACATGCAGATTATAAATTCCCATCAGGTCAAGGTGCCAAAAAATTTCTATAAAAATTGAATCACGAAAATTTAAGACTTTTGCTTAACACCATTATAGCAAAAGGCCCAGAATTTAGCTCAATTATGCACGCATAAGCAACGAGCGAATACACACAATCCCTGTTCATAAACCATAATCAGGTGCGATTCGTTAAGTTTCGTTAAAATGTTGCGATTCCAGTCGCACGGCACTTAATTGAATTTGACAGGTCAAATAAAAAAAAAAAAAACGTATTAAAAATCAAAATGGACAGAGACAGGTAGATACGCGAGCAAAATTGCACTATGGCTATGCTGCAGAGTACTTTCGCAAGCATAAGCAAATTTTCGTTGGATTTTTGACATAAGCTTATGTTGGCTTAAGCTATTATAGTTGGGTCTAAGGATTTCAAACGCCCTCGATTATTTGATTACAAATATGCACATTACGCTTAGGATGCCGGCCGTACTGTGGGCCACACATAAATTCGTCTGGCTAAGATCGAAATTTCGGTATTAGTGATTTTTGTGTCCTTGTAAATTTTTAGCTACGTTTAAGTTGTGACTTGTGAGTTCTGAGAATAGGCTCGTGCCATTCAGTCTATTTTTGGCTCGATAATATTTGTATATACATATACATTAGGGTGTCCGTTAGAGTGTGTCAAGTCGGAAGCATTTGCTCCCAGGGGCGTAAATTTGTTTAAACGGTGAAAAAATACCCTCAAAATGTCAGCCTTCTATCTCAATTTTAACCCGTGCCGCATTTTAAATAGATTATTATCGATAAAAACAATTATAATAAATAAATTGTTTTCCATTAAAAATTAAGGCATTGCGCATGCGCAAAATCGAATAGTCAGTATGAATAAAATTCCCATAGAAAGTTGACTCATTCATTTCAATTTTTTTTTTCGAATGTGAAAAAAAAAATCTTATAACAAGAAACTGAAATGTAATTTGCATTTAAAACTTCAATTTAGTTTTGGCACGGTTTAAAATTGAGATAGAAGGCTGAAATTTGGAGGGTATTTTTATTCACCTTTTAACAAAATTGAAACCCCTGGGAGCAAATGTTTTCAACATGACACAAAATAACGGAAACCCTAATAGTTCACAATTAATTTTCGCTGTTAAATTGATGTAAGTTGGACTGAACTTAATAAAAATTGCGTCTTGACAAGGCCCTCACTTACAACTGAAACGTTTTGTCCAAGTGAGAACGCCGGGACGAAATCCCAAATTTTTAAGGACTAAAGGCCATTAAAAGCTATTTTAAAAAAAGGAAACCCTAATATACATATGTATACATGTACGTACGTATGTTGTTAACGAGTAAATATTAAAAAACAAGTTGGTGTAACAATTTTGATTTGTTTTTTTTTGTATACAAGCTGACCCGGCAAACGTTGTTCTGCCATATAAATCATTTCTAGTAAATATTTTGGTCTTTAAATAACGAATGTATCGTAAGTGTTTTTGAATATTTTAATGATTGATAAAATTGATCGAATTTGATCGATAAAATAGAACGATGGTTTATCGATTAAATAGAACGAATATGAAAAGATTTGAACAAAAGTGTGTTTGACTTTTATGCCGCCGGCAATGATGGCATTGTTATTTGATAAACAAACGTGAAACGTTCGTGTTCTATTGAGAAGAAAAATTTCGCAGCACTATATCGCACTTCAGAAATATCGGTGCAATCAAGCATCTCATGGTGTATTTCGTTGGGTCATTTTGACAACAAGGCGGCGGAGATCTCAAAGAAATCGAACATAAGTATAAATCGAAAGTGTACTATATAAAATTTGAAACCGAAAATGTGCTGTTGTTGTGTGTCGAAGTTTTGTTTAAGGAATCTATCAGGCCCGCTTTCGGATCTAGCTGTACCGGACCGGTTGCCTCAAGTACGATGACAATTTATTAGCCGTTGAGGATAGATTCCACGTGGATATCGGGCAAATATGTAAAGGTTTTACCGTTTTGATTGTTTCTCAATGTTGTTATCTCTATCACTTCAGTAGAGAAAAATAAAGACAGCTTTCTCGAAAACGATATCGTTCCATCGTTTTTGTTTTACGTGATGAGGACCCTTTTCCTACTACTGAAAAATGTATGCTGATACTAACCTTATTTCCCTGTTACAAAACACACGTCTAGCTAAATATTTATTATAAATTAAAATAATTCGTGCAAAATTTTAAACGCACGGCGTTGTGATACATAACAATAACAAATGCAGAATTTATGTCGATTTCGATTCAACAAAAAAAAAATCGAATTTTTTGGTGGTTTGGACTGATTTCATTTAAATCAATTTTGCAAATATTGATGTCAGGCAAAGATCTACACAGATTTTCACACGCACTTACAGACACACCAAATCAAAGTGATATATTTTTATCCAAATCAATAGAAAATGGCACTCACACAATTGCAAACATAAATCAAATCACGTTTTTAGTTCTTTTTACCACGATTGATCTAAGGTCTGACCACCAAGTGTCAAAGTGACGCGACCATTCACGTCAATGAAAGTTCGATGAGGCGGCCATCTGTCGCTCAACAAAATAAATAATAACGTTCTGTTTGTTAAATTGTTTGGATATTGTTAATACAAAGATACTAAAATTGCGACTTAATAATGGAGGGTGGGTTAGCAGGGTGGAAATTTGAGGTTAAGTATTTATTATGAAACATACTTAACGAACTATTCTCATACCCACCAAATATACACTCAAAAATTCATTAGAATCGGTCGAGTTGTTTCAGAGGAGTTGGACCACAAACACACATGTTTAGCTACATTCTACCTATAAAGGGTGGGACATCTAGTGGTTTCTTTTTAAATCATAGGTTATTTTGACACTGACAGCTGTTCGATATCTTGACAAAAAGTCAGTATCATACCTCCGCAGAACAAAATGAGTCGCTTTACGCTGGGTCGCAACGTTGGGAAATATTGAAAACTTATTTCAAAAGTGAGTGCTGTGTAGCCTAAACAGCGCGTTTTTTTAGATGAAATTTTGGTCGAAATGAAACACCCACCACGCGCCTGTAATGTTATCAAAATTGGCTCATTTGGGGATCAGAAAACCCGCACTTTTTGGCAATTTTTCTTCGAAAATGAGTCTGGGAACAACGTTTCGGTCAGTAGTGGGTGTTACAGAGCTATGTTAACCGACTTTTTTTTTACTGAAATTGAAGACATGGATTTTTAGGACCTCTGGTTCATGAAGGATGGAGCGCCATTCCAAACAGTCCATGCCTAAATAGATCTTTTGTCCACCAAATTCCCAAATCGTGTTATCAGCCATCTTGGCTATGTAAATTGGCCGCCTCGGAACTGCGATTTGGCCACTTTGGACTTTTTTTATGCGGAACCGTGAAGGACCGATGTTATGCCAATAATCGGGAAACGATTAAAGCACATAAGGCCAAATTTATCCAAGCAATCCGTGACCTACAGCCCGAAACCATCAACAAGGTCTTGGGAAATTGGAGTGGCAGAATGCGCTACTGCGAAGCCACCCGAGGCAGCCACTTGAAAGACGTTGTGTACCATAATTAATGGGAATGTTTGCTCTTACTAATAAAGCCATAATACACATGGGCAAAATTTAATTTTGTTCCTTTTATTGCATTTTTATAAAGAAACCTGTATTTGACCTACCCTGTACAAGAGCGATAGTGAGATCCAGTTGTTCATACTTTTTACCATCAACCTGCACTATATACGACTGGTTATTTTATCAACGTTTTAAAGCTAAATTAACTTATAACTGTATAGATAATGGAAATATATTTTGTTTTTATTTAAATTCATTTTAAAATAATCAACTTTATTTACCTGCATATTTTAAAATAAAAAAACAAAATTTATTCTATTTTGCTAAGCCGTCCTCAAAAGTTTCCCAAAAAGTTACATTTTAGTGATGCATTGCAGGAAACTCATTAGGCATTCAAATGACGGCGCAGAACCTACATTCAATATCAGACAGAAAAAAAATAAACATACGTTGGAAACTGAAAATGATGACAATGCATCTCTGTAGTAGGTACTATGTCTCCGTATACAAACAATAAGACTTAAATAAATTCTACTCCACAAAATGTTACAAATATCAAGAACTTTTTAAAACTTACCTTAATTTAACAGTTAATAACAGCAGCGCTTATAGACGATACGAATTTCTGGAGCTAATTTAATTAGCAACTCCTGCTTTGCTTCCTGGATGCGCCCGATTCAGATTAGTAGTAGGTAGATGCTGGATGCTTTCAAATAAACATCGCTTTAATATAATCAACAAAAAAAAAAAAAAAAAATGCGGGTGCAAATTAAATTTTTTTGTTTCTATTTTGTTTTATTTTAATTTGTAATTCTGTTTGTAGGTATAATTATTTAGAAATCATTTTAAAACACGCTTGAAGATACTCTCTGAAACACAAAAGACAAATATTTACATTTTGACCCTTCTCTTCCGTTCCGAACGCGCGCACTCTTGCTTCACTATACCCAATATAGGTATATCTATCTATTCTATCTTTATACACCAAGCTGATAGAATCCTTAATCTCTAAGGCGCACATACACAAACAATGGATAGGGATATAGGGATATACTTTCGTTTATTTTCTTCCCTAAGGACACGAATTTATTTTATATTTAAACTTTGAAACATGCAAGACAAAATATCAGAATGCTAAGAGGAATACAATGCCTGATGGTGTTTTTCGAATTAAATCAATAGGTGGTACATATCGAAAGCAATAATTTAAAACCCCACTTATATACCTTAACACATGAGGCATAGACAATAGCAAAGGTAGGTGAGTGAACAGAATGTCGAAGGATTAAACTAATTTTAATAGCTTCAAAACTCATTGAAAACAAGACAAAAGTGTACAAAAATCTAGAGGCGAATTTATGTGTTTTTTTTTATTTGATTGATTCTCCAGATTATAAGAGAAAGTTGAAAGAAATCCCGGATTTTTCAATACCTGAGCAAAAAAAAAAAAAAAAAAAACAAATAACAAAAACTTCACTTATCACAACAATATAATATTATTCTCTATCTCTGAACAAGAGTCCATCGAGAGAATGCGGAGCAAAACCCACCGAGCACCGTACAACTGTGGTCGCCTTAGCTGCTGCTGATAATAATATACTACAGAAAAATCCAAAAAGACAACAACAAAAAAAAGAATCAAATGTAACAAACCAGTGCTGTCGCAGTGAATAAAAAAGGAGTACATTTGTAGTCACATAATGTTTATTATGTATATGTTTTAAAACATTTTTCAATTAATTTATGTACCTACACGGTGGGCCAAATACAAGTTTCTTTTTAAAAATGCAATAAAATGAATAAAATTACATCTGTTCCATGTTGTATGGCTTTATAAGCAAGAGCAAATATTCCCAATAATTATGGAACACAACGTCGTTTAAATGGCTGGCTTCGCAGTAGCGCATTCTATCACTCCAATTTTTCAAGTCCTTGTTAATAGTTTCGGGCTGTAGCTCATGGTTTGCTTGGATGATATGCTTAAATCGTTTCCAGATTGTGGGCATAACATCAGCCCTTCACGGTTCCCCACAAAAAAAAAATCCAAAGGGGTCAAATCGCAGATTCGAGGTGGCCAATTGACGTCGCCAAGACACGATTTGGGAATTTGGTGAGCAAAAGATCGATTGTGGCATGGGCTTTGTGGCACGGCGGCCCGTCATTCTGCGTTAACCAGAGGTCGTGTCCAAATCTATGTCTATGTCAATTTCAGTAAAAAAAAAGTAGCTTAACATGGCTGTTTAACGCCCACCGTTGACCGAAACGTTGTTCCCAGCCTCATTTTCGAAGAAAAATGGTGCAATGATGCAACCACTCCACAATACGCACCCAAATCTCTGTGGATGAATTGGCTTCCCGACAGTAACGTGCTGGTTTTCCGAGCCCCAGATGCGGCAATTTTCTTTGTTAACGTAGCCGCCGAGATGAAAATGCGCCTCTTCAGAAAAGATGATTTTTCGCCCAAAATCGTTGTCCAATTCATGCTGCTCTAAGGCCCAAACTTCCATTTGCTGAGTCAATTGTACTTTGTAAGCGAATAATCCGAACTCTTTGTGCTGAATTCTCCTCAGGTAAGTCCGTGAAATGTTGAGCTGTTGAGATCGATGGCGAGTTGATGTTCGTCAATTGAGTTTTACACTCTAAGCTACAGCAGCCAAATTCTCGTCTGTACGCACCCTACGACGATGAGTGTTGTCCACTAGCATACCAGTATCACGAACTTTTTGCACAAAATTGCGTACAGCAGGCGCCGTGGGTGCTTTAAAAAAAAACGCACTGTTTGGGAACTTACTTGGAAAATAAGTTTTCAAGCGACTCATTTCGTTTTGCCGAGGTATGATACTCATCAGTGTTTAAATAACCTATGATTTAAAAAGAAACCACTAGAAGGCCCACCCTTTACATATAGGAAAACAAATATCATCTAATATTTCTATACAATATTAGTAGGTTAAATTTTCAAAAAAATGGTGACACTTTAGAGGACAATTTCAAGAAAAGTGGCGACTTCCGTAAGCGTGTTCGTCCGGTTGCGCGTAAAAAACCGTGAAAATTTGAAAATTTTATCAGTTTTCATGTACTTTTAAATATTTATAATTATTGAATTCGTTGTGTTTGCTTATGATTTTAAAGGGTGGATTTAGAAGATAGAAATTTTCAGGGATTGTGACTATATTATTGTTCTGGACTTTTGTTGAACAATTTTAACCTTTAAGTTACCGTTATGCGTAGCTATTTGCAACCTTTAGAGTGCCTTCAGATATATAATCATAAGCATTACTATTGAGTGCGTTTATCGATTCTATTTTTCTCCTGGATCTATTTTTACCCTGGATGCCAATAAAACAGCAATTATTTGTATAACTCAGTTGTTGCTATATTATCATCAGCATAACAATCGATTTTTCAAATTCATCGTGAAATAAAAAAAATTAAGCAAAATTCCCAACCATCGTCGACCAGAGGGAAAGCTTCATTATTCTGTTAAAAAATATACAACTGGATCGCATGAACTTGTTCTCGTAGCTACCCAGTAGGAAATATTCAAAAAATCGCTACTGAAAAAATAGCTTTTTCCTCAAGGAAAAGAAGTATCATCAATGAATTTTCTGATGATTCCATTAATGAATTTAACATGGACTTGGCCTAGGAGGTAAGTAGGTGTACCCATTCTCGATGAAGATTTTGTAATGAAATCACCGATTACATGGAATCATGAAATTCATGAGTTCAGATTCTTGGTGAAAAAACTGATACTTGAGATGTGATGATTTATTCAATGAAAAAGGATATATGAAATCGCTGCGCTCGTGGAATCGTCGTATTATTTTACATTACTTTACATCAGTAGAATCATCAAGTATGGTTTTATAGTTAAATAACTCATGCCACTGAAATGATGCAGGAAAAAATTATTGCGTTCATTTGTGTATTCATTTAAGTTTTTTTTGTTGTTGTTATGCATTACTTTACATCAGTAGAATCATCAAGTATGGTTTTATAGTTAAATAACTCATGCCACTGAAATGATGCAGGAAAAAATTATTGCGTTCATTTGTGTATTCATTTAATTCTTGAGCACAGCACAACATGCTACTTAAATTGCAAACTGGTGACCGGCTGCATTACCTTTCATGAGTGAAATCAATGCATAATCTCTCCTACATGAATGCGTCATATAGGATTTCACCAATGAATTTTTCATTGAGGAGCATATTTCCTACTGGGAACAGCTTGAATGTAACTAGATATTGACGGTGTATCTGTATATAATAGGGTGATTTGCATAAGGTGTCACAAAAGGCTAGGGCGTGTAGGTTGGACCTAGACAAGAACAAAATCGTTTGGGAGGGGGGGTCTATTTGCCCCCGTTTAGACAGGAGGGGCAATTTTCAAAAAAAAATCACTTAAGACAGAAAAAAAAATTGAAAAATAACGGTAATACTTACAGAATCATGCAATAGCATTTTGAAAAGCCAAAAGTCTATTCTTTAATATTATTTTTAAATAAAGTTGTTGGAGTGACTAGTTTTTGAAAAATTAATTTTCAAACTCGAAATTTTGAAACAAAAAATTAAAAAAAAAAATTCAAGCTAATTTTTTTTCAAAATTTAATGTAATTAAGCATAATTTTTGTTATCAAAACTTAATGCTCTTGTCAATTTTTAGTCAAACACTAAAAACCGTATGGATCTTGGACTTTAACTTTTCAAGATATGAAAAAATAAATGAAGCAACTTCCTCATAAGACTAAGAAGAATCCGGCTAAATGATCATTTCAGCAAGCAGTTGATATATCATCAACCTCGTTTTTTCTTCTTTTTACTGGTTTCTGGTTTCTTTATTTTTTCATATCTTGAAAAGTCAAAGTCCTAGAACCATACGGTTTTCAGTGTTTGACTAAAAATTGACAAGAGCATTAAGTTTTGATAACAAAAATTATGCTTAATAACATACAATTCTGATAAAAATTAGCTTGAATTTTTTTGTTTTAAAATTAATTTTTCAGAAACTATTTACTCTAACAACTTAATTGAAAAATAAACTTAAAGAATAGATTTTTGGCTTTTCAAAATGCTATAGCATGGCTCTGTAAGTATTACCGTTATTTTTTAATATTTTTTTTCTGTTCTAAGTGATTTCTTTTGAAAATTGCCCCTCCCGCCTAAAAGGGGGGAAATAGACACCCCCCTCCCATACGAGTTTTTTCTTGTCTAAGTTCAACCTATACGCCCTAGCCTTTTGTGACACCTTACGCAAATCACCCTTTATAGTGATGGTTTACTAATATTCTTACATCGTTAACGAAAAAATAACAAGAACATGTTAAAATTGTAGTAGCCCGTAGCGTAATGGTTAGTGCGTTCGACTGGCACGCTGGAGGTCTGGGATCGCTTCCCAGCCTCGTCCACTCAAAAACTAAACATTTTTTTTTTCAGGGCTACTGCCTCTTGCGAAGAATTGACAAATCCTCCAAGAGTATCACTTGTCACGAATAAGTGCTTCTCGTCTAGCGGTTCGGATTCGGCATAAAATTGTAGGTCCCTTCTATTCCTGTCGAAAGGCGCACTCAGGAATGGTTGTGAGTTGTTAGTCACTAGGCCCTGGTTCTTCATGAGCCGTTGTGCCACCCGATTTATTTATTAATTTTTTTATGTTAAAATAGCAATTTTTAATTGTTTTTGATTTAATACAAACTATTTTGGAAAAAAGAGTTACAAATAAAAAAGAAACAATTTTGTATTTGATTTTATTTTTTCGTAAAAAAAATATTTATACAAATTTCCATTTGTTAAATAACTTAGAAGTACCAAATGGCAAAGAAATGATGAAATCAACTAAACCAATGATAATATATGAGAGAATATACCTAAATAAGTATAAAATCAGGCAATTTAAAAAAAAAAAATATTTTTATTTCCATTATTCGTATTTTTTGGTAAGAACGTGGTATGCAGGTCGAAAGACGACATGTACAAAGTTTAATCCAAATCGTTAGAGCAGTTTTCAAGAAAACTTGATAAAACCAAAATCGTTGTATGGCAGCTAACCATTTTACATGAGCTGAAACAGAAATGCGAATTTTTCCTCTAGGGAATCACATAAAAACAACAAATTTTAAGCCAATCCGTCCAACCATGTAGGCTCTAGCTCGATGCACATTAGGACGCAGAGACGCATGGGCGCATAGATAAACAGACCGACGCGACAGACGGACTTCTTGACGAAAATCAAAAAAAGTTAAGATCTTTAAATAGAATACAAAAAGTGTGACTATATTCGTGCGTAAAAATTATTGGTGAGGGTCCAAGAAGTTCTTAAGAAAGGGTTATGAGAGTGACCCATCAATTTGATTTTTATATAGTTTACTCAAAAATTGATGAAAAATGGAATTTGCAACGAAAAATGAAACAATTGAAAACAAAAACAATTTTACACAATAACTAATGAAAACCTATTCTACAGCTGTAAGACTAACTGGAAAATTGCTAGGGGGACTAAAATCACATTTTTCCCAATAAAATTGATTTTCATTAAATAAAAATGAATTAAAATGTGAAATAATTATGAGACTTGGAACTTTAGTTTATAAGGTATCTCCTCCTGTTTAAATATTTTCAGGGCAGCCAAAAACCCCTTAGTGCGTGCTTAACTAAAAAAAAAAATAGTTGGGCAATCTTTATGAATGGGGTAATAGTCCAATCAAATTAGCAAAAATATCTTCAAAAATTCGGGAGGAGAATTTTGTTGTTTTATTTTAAAGATTTCCTCTTGGAGATTATAAAACCACAATTTTCCAATAAAAAAACCCTCTGCGTCGTCCGCCATTTTGAAAAACGCATTTAGAAGCGTTTACTCGATTTAAAGGTGAATATGTTCTCTACAATTTTTGTCTTAAAATTTTGTTTGATAGCTCCTTCCTATAAAAAGTTATTGTTGATTGTTATTTTGATTTTAAAAATGTTTTTTTTTAAGTTTATCTCACCCAATGTCCATCCAAACCAAAAATCACTTTAGATACTTTTTATAAAACATTAAATTCTCTTCTAGATTTCTGTTTATTTAGATTTCGTGTAAGTCAAAAAACTTTCAAGATATAGCACAACAAAGTTAACAAATATAAAATAACAACATGTTTGTAGAGAAAGTTTATACCTATAATTGTGTATAATTTTTTTCTTGAAAACTTTAAATTTTTCATTATATTTTGAATAAAAAATAGTATATATTAAGTTGACGAGACATTTACACACCCTTTTAGTACGAAACTTTTTGCCCCTCTCCGATAATTTTTATATTTGGAAATCTTTATCTTAAAAATCTGACCGGTGAAGTTAGCAATTTTTAAAGGAAAAAAACCGATTAGAAAAAAAAGTATTTTTAAAAATAAAATTAAAAAAACAAATATAAAAATAAAATAAAAATAATTTTTTTCTAATCTTCTTCATACATTGCTTCTGAAAATTAAGAAATTGCTTATCACATTTACCGTTATATATCAATCAGTTTCCTTTAAACTTATTTGAATTTTTGTTTAACCGTAATAAATATTTTTAGTGTACGCCATAAGATGTTGCGCTTATCTCTCTTTAAAAATGTTGTATCAGCTCATCTAGAATAGGTAGTAGCTGCCATACAACGATTTTTTTTCAAAACTGTTTCAAAACGGCAGCATAATTTTTATTAAAGTTCCTAGGAACATATTATGATTAAAGGGATTCCAAAAAAAAGCGATTGACATTTTTACCTAAAAACAAATAACAACCCTTAATGGACAAGTGATTTCTTATTTTTTGAGTAAAGTATCTTATTATTGGGATATTCTTCCCACACATCTCTTAAATAGCTTACCAAATTTCTTCCATATATTGCTCAAAATATTTTCGTCGAGAAATGCAAAATTAATACAATCCACATATTTTTAATGGATAACAAAAATTTCAAGAAAAAAATGGGCACTACTGGATCGCACAAACTTGCTCTCATAGCTAACAACTATTACATAGCTATAATTGGTTCCAAAATTGTATGATATCATTAAAAAAAATTAATTAAATTATTACTTTAAATTAGTACAAATTTATTATTTTAATGGCTTTGAGAGTTGGAGCTCAAAATCAAGTATGCCATCTCATTTGTTTGATAAATATGAATTTATGAAAAAATAAAAATCGTTGGAGCGGTTTGCTTAAAAATTAATTTTTTATATATAAAATTTTTCACTCATTTTAAATACAATTTTACACAAAATAAAAAAAAAATCATTAGCCCGTTTTCAAGATACTGAATTTTCAAAAAAAAATCAATATTTTTAATAAAAATCCAAAAATTATTTTTTTGAAAAATTTTATATGCAATTGAATTGTGAAGTAACTCTTGTATAAAAATTTTGGTTGAAATCAGAGCAGCTATCAACGAGAAATCTGAAAACAAAAAAAATCGGTTCTATGACAAGTACCGTTACTAGCCGTTATTTCATCAAAGTATTGGCCATACCTTAAGTAGTAAACGCACATCTTTTTATCAAAATCCTTGGAGCCGTTTTGGAGAAAAATAATTTTTTTCCTAAGAGTTTTTGTATGGAAACTATTATTGTTGAATTTAGAAAGATGATTTTTTCAAGTATTCTACAAAATAATAAAGAACTATGTTACACCTAGTTTTGAAAATATTGACCAAGTCGTTTTCAAAAAAAAAAAAAAAATTAATTTTGATTCACAATAATGTTTATACTTTTCATAAAAAAATGACAATTTTCAACTTAACTGTTTTCGAGAAAATCAAAAAAACAAAAAAATGGTTGTAGATGGTTCAATTTATGAAAATAAAAAAATTATTAAAAAGTAGCATTTCCTTCCTTAATTTATTTGAATTTTTTTAACAAAATCCTCGGACCCGATTTTGAGAAAAATATTATTTTCCATTTTGACGACAAAAAATTGTATGACAGATACCGTTATTTTTGGTTCTAAAAAAAAATTAAAAAAATGTCTGGGCATATTAGTCAAAAAAGTCTATATACCAAGTTTGAAGAAAATCCCTCCAGCCGTTTAGGCTGTACAGGCGAGGACAGACCGACAGACAAGCAGAATTGCAGGACCCACTTTTTTCGCGTTCTCTATCATCGTAATGTTAGGGGAAATTATTATCTCGAGTTCGATATTTTTACGAATCCATAACTTACCATATAGTACCTATATCGCAAGTAAAAATACTCAAAGCTAAGCTAATTTCTCAGTATAACAAAATCTTTCACCTATCTGCATACGATTACGACAACCCTGACACAAAACACATACAATTCGCGCGCAAACTCTCCATTAAAATTCTCCAGCAAACACGGAACCGGACGGGTTTCAAGTTTTGCATTAAATAAAAAAAAAAACAAGAAAAAGTTTAAATGAGAAGATGGAATGGTATGGCCAGCGACTCTGCATTCTGAGACTGATGGTTGTTGGCCGGAGGACCGACCACACAACCACTGATTCATGTTAACACTATGTGGACTGCTATGACGTATACAAACCGAATAACACAAGAGAAAACTCTCATGTCTCATCTTCCACGTTCCATCCTACCATGTTCCGTACGGCAACTCTCTCAATGTCTCAATCTCTCAATGCTCTAGTGTCTATTCTCTCCTTAACATTATTTGTATTATTACATATAATATATAAACCATATACTTCTACTCTCACTCACCAGCTGGGCAGCAGAAGGTAGCTCCAGCTCAGCTGTTGAGAGTATCATGAATCATGATTTATGATGGAGCGACAAATTTCGGTGGCGTATACATAACAACAAAAAAAAAAATAAACTAAACGAATTCAAAACAAACCTCAGACTCAGTGATGTTATAAAGTTGATTATAATGCTGCATTAATACGATTGGTGGTATACAAAACCGTAGTATAGCATTTTCAACACTATTGTTTGTTTTGATCTATCATATAGTCGGGGAGACGGCCAAAGGACGACCTTCCCTCATCTCTTTACCAGATGAGAGGTATACAGTTTTTAAAATAGTGTCCAAACAAACATTTTGCGCATGGGTTGCCTAAAAAATAGTGGGCCCTTCATAGGGTTGCCACGGTTTAAAGATCAATTTTTGCGTTTATTCAATTATTTGATTGCGCTTATGTGGTAAGCCAAAAGGATATTCAAAAAATATACTATGAAAGGAAAGGAAGTACGGGATCTTTTGAAATTTTAAATTAAGGTAGGGTAAATTAGGGTGAACGTATTAAAAGGTCGAAATCTTATTTTCTAAACGTTACATCATAGCGAAGTGATATTTTTTGCAATAGATAGATGTTGTTGAATACATGAAAATTATACATGAAAACAAAAATTTTCAAAAATTTAGAACTCGAGATATGAACGTTTGAAAGTCAAAAATGGCGAAATAGATGTTTGAGAAAAAAATTACTATAAATCAGGTTGACTTTCTATTGAAATATATTGTATGTAGTTATGAATCTGATTAATAAAAAGAAGACAGATAGGTTAGGTTGATGGGCTGCCGGTAGATCTTGTTCCCGTCACACTTAGATCAATGTTGATCCCTTGTGATACCCTGATGGATTGGACCATCCCTTTAAAATATAATAACCTATGAAATTCTATGGAGTATCGAGCCATTTGGAGGCGTTGATAAAGTTCATTAAATTTCAGATGTTCTTATCTGTTGACTTCGAGATTTCTGCTAAATCGTTGAAGAAATAGCTACCCAAAAATTGTTTCCTTATGCTGCAGAGTGCCGGACAGTGACCTAGGTAGTGAAGGGTGTCCTCCACTTCTTCGTCGTCTCCGCATCCTCTGCAAAGGTCTACAGTATTCAGTCCCATTTTGTTTTTATGATACCCTAAGAGATTATGTCCTGTGATAATTCCTATCAGAAGATGCAGGGATCTCTTTTTCAGGTTCATAATTTTCTCTGTTTTTCTCTTATTGTAGCTGGGCTACAGATTCCTTGTAGTGGTACAAGTTACAAGTGAGTTCCACCTGTCATTGGTAAGTTCCACTATCTTTTTACTAATCGTCTGTTTAACGGCACAGGGTGGAATTTTAACACTGGATTCTTTTAGGCTTGGATCTAACGATGAACCAGTCCTTTCCAGTTTATCTGCTTTTTCATTACCTTCAATTCCACAGTGTCCAGGGACCCAAGAGAGCCTGATG
The DNA here is from genome assembly GCA_949320155.1 of Melangyna quadrimaculata. NCBI lineage: Eukaryota > Metazoa > Arthropoda > Insecta > Diptera > Syrphidae > Melangyna > Melangyna quadrimaculata. The sequence goes on from OX439483.1 coordinate 208,338,656, forward strand.
TTATGTTGTGTGGCAAGAGCTTTAAGCTCTTCACGACAGCATGAAACCAGTTTGAATTTTATTTCTGTGGCAGAGATGGCCTTGATAGCTGCCTGGCTGCCAATGTAAAAAGTGATATCAGCTCGTGGTATCGCCATCATAAGTATTTGTTCTGCACCCTTAATCACTGCCAGAACCTCCGCTTGGAAGACACTGCTGTAATCGGGGAGTCTATAAGATTTGGCTAAATTGAGAGTTTCTGAGAAGAATCCCGCACCTACACCCGTATCCATCTTCGATCCATCGGTGTATATTTCTACCACCGGTTCATCTGATTGTTGTAAACCAGCATCCCATTCCTCTCTTGTGGGGATGGAGACAGAAAACGGTTTTTTAAAATCTGTACGGGGTGTTGTGTAGTCTGTGCATACATACCCTTCCGTAAATTTATTGATAATTTGTGCGTGACCTACAGAGTTCCTTTTCCAGCTATTGGTTTGGCTTAGTCTTAGGGCACTGTAGGCCACGGTTTCTTGTACAAGTAGATCTAGGGGCTTTAGGTTGAGTATCGTTTCCATTCCCGCAGTGGGTGTGGATCTCATTGCCCCTATAATTCCTATACACGCTAGTCTTTGAACTTTATTAAGCGTTTTGCAATTAGTTTCATTGTCCATCGCGCTCCACCAAACCAGGCTACCATATGTAAGGATCGGTCTTATAATGGCCGTGTACATCCACATTATGATCTTAGGGTTTGGACCCCAGGTCTTACCAAAGATCTTGTTGAGGGGGAAAAATGCGATCGTGGCCTTCTTAGCTCTTTCTTTGATGTTCAAACCCCAGTTTAGCTTTTTGTCAAGAATTACGCCCAGATATTTGGCATTTTCTGAAAGACTAAGTTGGGTTCCTTTTATTGATGGTAGGACAAAATCTGGTATTTTCCTTTTGTTAGTAAAAAGTACCAGTTCGGTTTTTTGCGGGTTGACCGATAGTCCACATTTCCTCGTCCAGCTACAAACTTTCGACAGAGCGTAGTTAATCTGTTTACTGGTTGTGGAAAGAAATTTTCCAGTCGCTAACAGCGCCAAGTCGTCTGCGTATGCGACTTCTTTGACACCGCTGTGTTCCAGTTCGATCAGGATTTCGTTCATAACCAATATCCACAATAGTGGTGAGAGAACACCTCCTTGTGGAGTCATCTAGATGTGGATACTTTGATCTGTGCATCCCCTAGTTCTGAGTTAATCCGTCTGTATTTTAACATACAGGTAATCCAGTTTATGAGGGAATTATCTACTTCAAGGTATACAAGTGCTCTTTTTACTGCATCATTTTGTACATTGTTGAAAGCTCCTTCACTGTCCAGAAAAGCAGCTAGAGTGTACTCTTTGTTCTTGAGTGTTGTTTCTACTTTGCCTACTAAGTTGTGGGGTGCTGTTTCAACACTTTTTCCTTTCGTGTAAGCATGTTGGACAGGTGACAACACATTCGATTTTAGAGTACTTCGTATGTGTATATCTATTAGTTGTTCGAAGGTTTTTAAAACAAACGATGTTAGACTAATGGGTCTGTAGTCTTTGGCTTCCGTGTGGCTTGGTTTTCCAGCTTCCCAGTCTAATTCATTTCTAGTTCGTTTGGCTGCATTGAAAATTCTTCTTGTTTCTTTTCTGATAAAGCCAATCTCGTGTGTCCACCAAGGTGGTTTATTATTGCCTTTCCTCACCTGTTTAAGGGGACATCCTTTTTCAAAAGCCTTATTTAGAATTTCTGTGAATTCTGTGGATTCTGGTCCAATTATTGAATTAATTTCTAAGGAGTTAATCCTAGTCTCTAATTCCCTATTGAAAGTGTCCCAGTTCGTATTACGAAGGTTTCTAAATGGTTTCTTGGAGGCTATTGTGTCTGGTATGAGAAATTCAATGATTTTGTGATCAAAGAAAGATAGCTCTTTTGACACCCTCCATTGTTCTATTGGTATTGTGCCTGAGTTGTTTGTTACGGTAATATCAAGCACCTCCTTTAAATTTTTTTTAACAAACGTTGGTTCTCTACCTCTTATTTTCTGGTGAGGAGTTCTTTGGTGATGTCGTGTCGTCATTCCTTACTCTATTGGATGACCCTACAGTAGGGTGTGGTTCAGAGGGGCGGGAGGCCCGATTGCACTTTCCCCAGCACCGTCCTTTGGGTAACCTTTGAGTTTGTTTTATTTGTCGTGTTCGTAGTCGCGTCCTGTACCCGCTGATACGATCTGTCCAGGGCTTGCTTTTCCTTTGTCGTTAATGACTCCGGATTCCTTCTGCTGAGCCGCCGAATGATCTTCTCAGCGTTTCGTTTTTGTCTTCGCTGTATTTCCCTGTCACTTAGGGGACCCTTTGCCTTACGTCCCACTTGTGTTACAGATACAGCTTTGTCTTTAGTCGTTCTGCTTGGTTCGAGGGAATTGTCTGCATTTGGATTGCATTTAGGGCTATTTTTTTTTTTTTTTTTTTTTATTTGTGCGCGCACTAAAGGGGTTGTGACTACCCTTAATATGTTGAACACAGTGCGAGCTTTAGGAAAATAGGGAAGGATTGAAGAGGAGGAACCGATGCACATTGGTTTTGAAGTTCTGAATATTAAAATGGGAGGGAAAGATAGAGTCGGGTAAAGCATTCCACATTCGCGTGGTGCGGGAAAAGAAAGAATCCCTGAACTTGACAGTACGTCCGAAGTTGGGCTCAAGGGTAAACTGATGGGCATTCCTAGCAGCGCGAGTATTACGGTTGAATTGTTTAAGGGGAGGAATGCAACTGGCTATTTCGCTAGAGCACTGTTTATGAAAATAACGATAAAATAATGAAATACAAGAAACATTGCGGCGGTGTTCTAGAGAAGCAAATGTATCAGTTATATTTCTTTCACCTATCATTTTCATAGCTCTTCTTTGAATTCTATCCAATAGGCTTAAATGGGTTATTGGAGCACCTGCCCAAACATGAGAGTTGTACTCGAGTTTTGGACGAATAGAGGCTTTATAGATTACAGCCAGATAAGAAGGGGAGACAAATTTCTTGCATCGCCGAAGAAAACCTAAGCACTTAGCAGCATTTTTGGCGACGTCGAATATGTGGTCATTCCACATAAGGTGGTCTGTTATACACATACCGAGGACTGAAAGCTTTTCGGTTTCCTCAATGCAAGTGCCACTCATGGATAGTGGCATGGGGGGTGGGTTTCTCTTAGACGACAGTAGACAGCATTGGGTTTTTGAAGCATTAAATTCCACTCGGTTTTTAATTCCCCATTGGACAATGCTGTCAAGATCGGAATTTAATGAGCTAATCATACGCTGCCGTTCAAGTTCCACATCCGAAGGACATGGATGTGAATCTGAAAACGAATATGAGAAGAGGAGGGTGCTTTCATCAGGGAAACAGTTTAATGGATTAGACGTTTCAGACAGAAGATCATTTATGAATATAAGGAAGAGAGTCGGAGACAAAACGGAGCCCTGGGGCACACCAGCATTTATTTTGTGAATTTCAGACTTGAAACCGTCCAATACAACTTGTATTGAACGGTCCGAAAGGTAATTTCTAATCCAACGAAGAAGAGATTCATCGAAACCAAATGCGCGCATTTTCAATAAGAGAGCTTGATGCCAAACTCTATCAAACGCTTTTGAAATATCAAGGGCAATAATCTAACTTTCTCCAAAACGATGTAAAGATGTGTTCCACTGTTCGGTGAGATATACCATCAGATCACCAGTGGACCTATTGCTACGAAAGCCGTACTGTCGGTCATTAAGAAGCTTTCGTTCCTCGATATATTTCTTGAGCTGGAAATTAATCAGCGTTTCCATGATTTAGGAAATAAGGGACGTAAGTGCAATTGGTCGATAGTTTGAGGGTGAGGAAGATACGCCTTTTTTAGGGACAGGCTGGACAAATGCTGTTTTCCATCCACTCGGAAAGAGACCAGATGGACAGATGGAAAAGCTTACGCAATGGTTTTGCCAGCGTTGAAGAACACCTCTTCAGAACAATGGGAGGGATACTATCCGGGCCAGCGGATTTGTGTCCATCGAGATCCTTTAGAACTCTAGCAACTGCACGAGTGCAAAAGAAGATTTATCCCATGAAATCATTTACGCTCTCAAGTACAGGAGGAGTCATAACACTTTCTGGCAGCGTCGAATTAACAGCAAACTGTGCTGCAAGCAAATTGGCTTTATCTATCGAGCTGACAAAAGGTGTATCGTTGAAGACGAGCGTTGGAACCGACGACGAAGTAGCATTTCGTATATTCTTTGCAAATGACCAAAAATTTGTACTACCTGTGGGACATTGTAGTATTTTTTGCCTTAATTTCTGGTCATGCAAAAATTTGGTTCGTCGAATATGAACATTACAGGTCTTTCTAGCTTGTTTGAACTTATTCCGGTTTTCCTCAGTAGGGTTGGCTTTATAACATCGGAAACTTACTTCTCTGACCCTAATAACCTCTTTACAGCTCGAATCAAACCATGAGTTTTCCTTGGGTTTGATAGATTTTACCCTATTCGGGATAAAATTTCTCATTCCACAAAGAATTAAATTTGTGATCATATCTGCACTGGCATCTACGTCACTATCGAGGAAGCATAGTGACCAGTTAAAGTTACTGAAGATACCGTTGAGACCGTCCCAGTTGGCTTTCTCGTATTGCCAAACGGTTCTCGTTGGTACTTTCTCTTTAACTGAGTTTTGTTGGCACGAGAAATTAGCAGATATGACACAATGGTTTGATGAGCCTAGAGGCGATAATACACTAATAGTGTATTTATTAGGGTCAGAGGTAAGAAACAAGTCTAGTGTGTTGGCGGATTGACCTGCAACATCAGGGATTCGAGTTGGCTCGTTAACAAGCTGAGTCAGGTGGCTTAACTCAGCAAAGAGCTCAACATACCTTCCTTCGGGTGTTGTCTGGCCAGAAAAGCGAAGCCAACTAGAATTGTGTACATTGAAATCGCCCGCAATGACGATTTCAGTGTAAGGATAATGGGCAACAATTCTTAGGATGGAGTCGGACAGAGCATCAAATTCGTTAAAAGTTGAATTTCTGTCCAGATTTGGGCTCCGATAAATAAAACAGGAATGAATTATGTGCTTATTGACCGTAAATTTGAACCACATGAAGTTAAAATTTGTGTTTGAGCACAAACCATATTGTGGTTGAAGTTGGTACGCAACATCATTCCTTATATAAACAGCGAGACCGTGATGGGGAAAGAATAATGGCACTAAATTATAACCAGGCAGATTGAATTCCGTATGATCGGAGTTTTCTCCTACCTGAGTTTCACTCAGTGCCAAAACGGCTGGCCTGCTTTGCGCAGTATAGACGTATACAGCACAGAAATTCTGTCTAATCCCCCGAATATTACTAAAGTCGACTCTAAATTCACCCACCATTTCAATAAAAAACAAAAACTAACTAAAACCAAATCAGACAATTAATTAACTATGGCCCATAATGTTTTCCTCTTGCGTTTCCTTCCCTCTAGTCACCTCATCGATTGTCTTTTCACCTTCAAGACAAGTTGGAGTAAGAGGCTCCATGCTTTGTCTGGTCCTTAAGAGAGACGAATCACTGATGCGCAATTGATTAGTGTCGATACTACCTACGGGATTCGGGGGATTTGAAGCCTTTGGGTTGCGTGAGGGGCTATGGCCCCACACGTTCCCCTGGTGCACGAAATCTCCGAGATTCCCACCCGAGTTACTCGACGCATCTCCCAGTCCCGTAGGAGCGTGAGGCTTAGGCTTAGGTTTAAGTATGTCTGTCGATTGTCCGGTTGATGGTGTCACCTTCCCCTTACGTTGAGGTTTCCTTTCGTTAGTGTTGGGTGGTCCCATCAACTGATTTACGCCCAAGGCCTGCGCAACAGAAACCTCCTCTGATGTACAGGCGTGAGGCCCGTTCATAATTGTACGCTGCTGTTGCAGAAAATCTTGTTCGTTTTGTAGTCGTTTCCGTTCCAGTTCCGTCAGGTCAATCCACCTCCTTGAACCAAGTCGCTTGATTGTCTTTTTACTGTTGGCGGTCCGCCTCGAGGCGGTAGACAATCTTGAAATATTGGAATTAGCCTCGGAACAGCAAACACTGATATCATCAATGCCCATTGTTCCGACACTAGTTCCATCTCTCACTCCGAGGTTCGCAAAGGGGTCGAGAAGAAGGTCTTCTTCATCCTCTGTCAATGTCTTGTCAGTTCGTTTATTTTCATGTGTTCGGTTAACGAAGGAGCCAAGCCCGCACCGGCAGCCGTGACTTCTGCTGACGTTTTGGCACATATCCGTACCAATGGTTTATTCGTTTTGGTCGTACTTTCCATAAATATTTCATAGTTTTGAGTTTGTTAGTTAGTTTGGTTCCGCAGCTGGATTGCTGGACACCACCACATAAGCTCCCCACCAACGTCAAGGTCAAACTCTCAGGGGAGAAGAAGACAGGTATCTGCCTTTTTAATTTATAGGTTGTTTTACTTCTATTTTTGTACCCTTTGGTATTTTCATTGAAATTAACATCAAAATGCAGATAATTCTCCTATATAAGCATGATTGTACCAGGATTTCTACAAAAACTTGGTTAGAACTCAGGGTTGCCGCACTTTAATATTTCTCATTGCATCAGAGAAAAGAGATATGTACAGATGCCTATTCATTTGTTTCCTTCGAAATATCTTAACAAAATTATCATTTTCCCAGTGCTTTGCCAAAAACCTCTCCGAAACCTCCTTAAAATATAAAATTAGCTACTTCTATTTTAGATAGTTTTTTAAGCTTTTCACGGAATTAGAAGGTTTAGATTTAAAAAGCTCTGTTATGCTGTACAGAAGGTCTTAAATAGCAGTCAAATTTTATGTGAATTTCAGATGCATTACTTAAACACAATTTGATTAGAATTTATTGAGGTACTTTATCAAACGTTTGTAGCATAACGGATCGGAAATGTGCAAGAAGTAAAGCACACTTTGATAAAATAGTGCAGTACATGCATCTGATATACCAACATATACATTTTATACATATATTATAGACATCTGTATGACACGGAGTATTTACTAATTCCTCTGATGCAAAGAGAAATACTAAAGTGCGGCAACCCTGAGTTTTAACCAAGTTCTTGTAGAAATCCTGGTACTATCATGCTTATATAGGAGAATTATCTGCATTTTGATGTTAATTTCAATGAAAATACCAAAGGGTACAAAAATAAAGTAAAACAACCTTTAAATTTAAAAAAAAATATTTTTCAAAAATTCACTTTGCCAAAACCAAAGCTTTAATTAAAAATTTTGGCAGATACCTGTCTTCTTTTTATTAATCAGCTTCATAACTACATAAAATGTATTTCAGTAGAACATCACACTGATTTATAGTAAATTTTTTCTCAAACATCTATTTCTCCATTTTTGACTTTCAAACGTTCATATCTTGAGTTGTAAGTTTTTGAAAATTTTGGTTGTCATGTACAATTTTCATGTTATCAACAACATCTATCGATTACAGAAAAAATCATCTCGCTACAACGTAACGTTTAGAAAATAAGATTTCGACCTTTTAATACGTTCACCCTAATTTACCCTACCTAAATTTAAAATTTCAAAAAATCCCGTATTTAGAATTTTTTAAATAAAATCTCCTTCATAGTATATTTTTTGAATATCCTTTTGGCTTACCACATAAGCGCAATCAGATAATTGAATAAACGCAAAAATTGATCTTTAAACCGTGGCAACCCTATACTGTATACCTCGCATCTAGTAAAGAGATGAGGGTAGGTCGTCATATGGCCGTCTCCCCGACTAATAGTATTGTTTAAAAAAAAAAAAAAAAATACCCTAGACTGGTTCTGTTTTCTCTGATGTTTTTTCGAACAAAAATATTCCACATACGCCACAGTGACCTTCATTTATTATGCAAAATAGTTTATGAAACCCTTTCTCTTTGCGATTGGAAATTGAAAATTTTTTTAACTAGAACGGATATACTTAAATCAGTATAGTGGATCTAGTCACTATTTGAATGTTGGGGGGAGGGGGGAGCTCTATAGTCTGAGACATTTATTCCAAATAATGAAATAATTTGTAATTCGATGGATGGAAAATTTACTAGTAGGCTATTGAATTTACCTTTTAGTAAGGAACAATTGCGTTCACGGAGTTTTATTTTTGAATATGTTTGCCTGGATATGTCTTGCTTAAAATACAAAATTCGCTTAAATTTACCCATGCATTTCTGAGATAATGGTCACACTGCTCATTTTTCAATTTAGGAATTTTACTTATGACACATTTTGTATCAAATTAGATTTTTTATTCAAATTAATTGTTTAAATAATTTAAAGAAAAATCTAGGTAGACAAAACTTACAAAAAACTACCTAAAAAAATCATCGATTTTAATTTTTTTCACATTTATTTATCACCATTAATAACCAAAATTAAAAGCAAAATCATCAACCCATTCTTAAAATATATACTTTAAAAATATACATATATATTTTTTTTAAATCCCAAATCAAAGGGCACTGTAGTGTCCAGCCATTTCATAGAATTGATATAAATCATTGATGAACTTCTGATTGACATACGACGGAATTTGGTACAGCGCAGTGGTAGAGCTTAAAGTGCAGGCAAAGGCTAAATTTGAGATTTTACATTCAGGGGCGTGGCACCCGCCCATTTGAATGGAATCGGTATCAATTATGAGGAGCACTTCTGATTGTCGAAGAATAATGAAATTTGGTAGAGCGGTAGGACTTGAACTCCAAACAAATGCTAAATTTAAAAATTTGATATTTAACATATGGATCACTTTGGATTGTTGCAGAATAACAAAATTTGGTAAACTAGTAGATCATGTGGTCAATACAAGAGAGATATTGGATAATTTTAAATTTTCCATTCAGGAGCGTTTCACCCGCCCATTTTCTCAAAATTGATATCACCTATGTAAAGAACTTCTGATTGTCGTATAGAATGGTGAAATTTGGTAGAGCGACAGGACTTGACATGCAGGCAAAGGGAAAATTAAAAATTTGAGATTTTACATTCAGTGAACGTGGCAACCACCCATTTTTACAGAATTGATATTAAATATATTGAGAGCACTTCCCATTGGTGCAGGATTATAAAATTTGGTAGAGCGGATAATTTTCAGGTGTATACAAAGAAAAAGTTGAAATTATGAAATTTTTCCCGCAGGAGCGTTTCATCCACCCACTTATTATCAATTATTATTAACACTTCAATGGAGCACTTCTTACTTATGAAAATTGGTAGAGGGTGAAAGTAAAAAAAGCCTAGATTTTTGTGCGACTTATTTATGATTCTTGACAACTTTTTCCAATTAATCAAATGCGACAAAAAATCGTTAAGCAAACAAAAAAAAAACAAATTTTAGCATCAGCCTTTAGACAGCAAAAGTGAGGGATTTTGACAAAAAGTTCAAATTTGAACTACAAAAAAAAAAATGAGTTTGGCATCACGTTCTGCGGAACAAACTCGTATTGAATTGCTTTTCCAAAACTTAAATATTTTATTGGAAAGTGTTTCAATTAGCGCCGTAAATTACCCTTGGTAAGAACAACAAAATCAAGAAAATGTCGATAAAAAAGCCAACCGATAAACGAACTACGTATAAGAAAATATAATTTAAATCTAAACAATATGTTTTATCGCCAGGTGACGTTCGTACGATCATTGTTATTAGAACTTGATCCTTAACGTGTGGACGTATGTAAGTGTTTATACATATGTATGAAGCCATCAAAACTGTTTTTTTTTTTTTTCAATAGCACATAGTTTGCCATGTTAGAGTAGCCCGTAGCGTAATGGTTAGTGCGTTGAACTGTCACACCGGAGATCTGGATTGGATTCTATGCCTATCGTTCACCTAAAACCGAAAAGGATTTTTTCAGGGCTACTGTCTCTAGCGAGGAATTGACAAATCCTCCAAGAGTATCCCTTCTCATGAATAAGTGCTTATCGTATAGCCGTTTTGATTCGGCATTAAATTGTAGGTGCCCTTTATTCCCGTCGACATGCACATACAGAAATGGTTGAGAGTTGTAAGTCACTAGGATCTGGTTCTTCACAAACTGTTGCACCACCAAAATTTAGTTTTTATTTTTATAGTTTGCCATGAACAGAGTATACACATATACATTTACAACTATCGCTGAAAATCAAATCAAATCGAATCAAAGTAGATGACCCATTTGTGTCTGAAGCCTGGGCCATGTAGGTACATAGATGAGATAGGTACCAAATGCAAGCTGGTATTGAGTTCTATAAGAATGCTGAATATTGTTAAAATCGGTGTTGGAGATTTCAAGATATTTGAGCTTGAAGTTGGCCAGGCGCGAAACGCAGGGGGGGGTTAGGGGTTCAATGTATGAATTTAACTTCCTCGCCATACAATTTCACTCTTAAATTTTAATTTTCAGTTTAAACCCCCCCCCCCCCCCCCGAAATTTTTTCCTGCGTTCGCGCCTGAAGCTGGCGATTCAAAAGTCAGAGAATTCATTTTTTTCCGAATCAAATGTTCAGGGCTTCTGAAGTATAGTAGCTAGAAAAATGGTTTAGGTACCAAATTCGAGATAAGCAATCGTACCTTTTTGGGTAAAAAAAAAACAATGATACAATAAAATGCTTTTTTCAACTCTTTACTCTATATTTAAAAGTAAAGATGTATGTTTTTTCTTAAAGCAAATTCCTATGATGTTTTAATATGTGATGTTTTTATATGTACAAAGTTAAAAAAAAGCGACTGAAATTATCTATAAGGACGTTATCTTAATATAATGCTGGTATTATGTTCATAATGACGAGCGAATCCCAAGTAGGTATCATAAAATACTCATAACGTGAGCGCAACATCCAACAGTTCTCATTGCACTGCTATTATTGTCTACATTTTCTTCATTACTTGTCCTTCAAATGTTCACCGTAATAAGAGCGAGCTTGTTTAATTTGGTAATTACCTAACGGTATTTTACGCAGCTCTAAGTAAAGCTAAGTTATTGAGGTTTGCAATATGTCCGTTGATGCGACAAAATACAGCTCTTATTCTATTGAGCTCTTCTTATCCTTAACGAAATCCCCTAATAAATTAGGAGTATTTAATCTGAATCTTGTCAGTTAACATCCTGTGCACGATTTCCTTGCATAGCCCGATTTGCGTGTAGGTAATAGGGAAGACAAATTCTATTAACATTGCGGTGCTAGTAAAAATTGTTACTAAGCATAATGAGTTCAGTTTTTAATCACATTTACCTACATGTTTAACAGGTATCCATTGGTGTAAAACCGTCCTTTGAGCGCAGTTTTGTGGTACACTTCGAGATCTGCATTTATACCCACAAGTATAAAATAAACACATAATTTACTTATATAATATATTCACATATTATATATCCACTGCAAAAAGACTGAACGAGAAAAAATGTGAAATAGAAAAAATAGAAAAAAATATTAAATTTTTAACGCTTAATAACTCAGAAACCGTTATCTGTTCGGACGAAAAATGGTTAGAAATGGAGATATACACCCCTGTTCTGATTTCCGTTTCGCATTGAATCCGTATACGAAATTGATTTCCATAGCCAATATCGAAACCAATTTTTCTTTCGAAAACTGAAGAAACTGTATAAAAACAACGAATACAAGAAAAAAACACCATGCCACTTTTGGTTTTAACTGTTTTTTGATTTTTTGTCTATTAACAGTTAGAAAATACAGTTTTCACACTTTTGAATTTTAACAGTTTCAATTCGGGCAACAAAATTAAAATGAAGAAAAACAAGAAAAAAACACGATGCCACTTTTGGTTTTAACTGTGTTTTGATTTTTTGTCTATTAACTGTTAGAAAATACAGTTTTCACACTTTTGAATTTTAACAGTTTCAATTCGGGCAACAAAATTAAAATAAATTGTTAATGTCAAATAAATTTTCAAATCGAAAGAAAAACAAAACCACCCCTGTTCTGATTTCCTCTTCGCATTGAATTCGTATTCGAAATTGATTTCCATACGGATTCAAAAAACGTGTTCCGAATTTCACTTTCGTAGTAGCCAATATCCAAACCTATTTTTATTTCGAAAATTAAAAAAAAAACTTTATAAAAACAACGAACCGAAGAAAAAAACAATGGCCACTTTTGATTTTAACTGTTCTTTGATTTTTGATTTATTAACTGTTAGAAAATACAGATTGTCACACTTTTAAATTTTTAAATTCAGACAACAAAATTAAAATAAATTCTAAATGTCAAATATGTCAAATTTTCAATTCGATCGAAAATCAAAACACACTCGTTCCTTAAGTATTGAAAACGAAAAGTATTTCAAAACACCCAGAGTTTGAAAAAGAAACGATATTACAAACAATCGGAATTCAGAACACGGGTGATATTGATTTAGGGAAAAAAAATGTTTAAGACTTTTTACCGTTATACAAAAGCTAGCACCCAACATATCAAGGCGGAATTTGATGGGCTTATTAAGAAAGGTTCACAGAACTTGTATAACCAAAATTCAGTTTTCTGTGATTTTTTCCGGAATAAAAATCTTATATTCCTAAGCCAAACAGGATTTATTTAAACATAGAGAATTGTTATTGTAATTGGTGCGATTTGTCGAATTGAAAATGTTGACATATCTCCACGTTTTAAGGTCTCTAGAATCAGAATCCGTCGTTCCAATCTCGAGAACGCATAAAGATATCGACCTCAGATGACTTTTATTTTACAGATAATATTGTCATAACGTGCTGAAAAGGTTTTCTAAAAAATTAAATAAACCGTTTTTTTTTACTACAGCAATTTAAAAAGGAGTTGTAAAATGTCATTTATCTGGTATCGCGAGAACGGAATAAGATATTCACTTCAGACTAATTTTATTTCACACATAATTACACTATACCAAATGGGTAAATATTAAAAAAAATTCAACGGACACTTTTTTTTTAATCTAAGAAAAACAGTTGAAAAATAATTTTAGTCTCAAATATTTCAAGAACAAAAAATGATTTCGAACCCCGTCATTTTTTTACATATAATGACGTAGTCAACAACTGGTAATTTAAAAAAAAAATTCAATAAACAGTTTTTTTTTAGAGCAAAAAAACGACAAAAAACTATTTAAAATTCTTAACAAATGTTTTTTAACTCAAATATTTTGAAAAAAAAAAAACAATGGTATCGATTTCAAATTCTTACCAAAAATGTATACCTATACCATCTAAATGTTGTGTAATTTTGAAATTTTTAAAACCACTCTAGAGTCTGATCCTGTTACGGTCTACTCAGGTGTTCCAGAAGGAAGCCATTTGGGTCCTCCCATGTTTGATATTTTTATAAATGATTTTCCATCAGTCTTATCTGTTTCCGAAGGCTTAATATTTGCTGATGATATTAAGATGTTTAAAGTTATAAAAATGTACAATGATTGTCATGCATTTCAAAAAGATTTAAATAACTTCGACTGTTGGTGCAAGCAAAATGATTTGTTCTTAAATTTGTCAAAGTGTTCTATTTTAACATACTGCCGCTTATCGAGTCCTATAATCTTCGACTATAATATAAACGGTAATAATAATAATAATAGAGTTAATGAGATAAAAGACTTACATAGGTGTCATATTTGATGATAAGATCACGTTTGAATCTCATGTAACTTATGTGATTTCTAAAGCAAATTCTATGCTAGGATTTCTTAAGAGAAATTCTTCCGACTTTAAGGATCCGTATACCCTTAAAGCATTGTATGATATAATTGTATGATATGGAATCCAGATTCTAAAAAATTAACCGAGAGGATTGAGAAGATTCAAAGGAACTTTTTGAGGTATGCTTTGAAAATTTTTTCTTCAAATGGTAATATCAATCTTAATTATAATGCAGGTGTTTGTTGCTAGGAATGCAGACTCTTGAGTCAAGGCGTAGAATGTATAGTGTATTGTTTGTTCGTGACATTTTAGTAATGATATTGGTTGTGGAGATTTACTATATGCACCACAGGCGCGAATGCAGGGGGGTTTTTAGGGGTTCTTTTTGAGAACACTCCCCTGATTTTTGGTATTTTTTTTTTAGCCAATAGTCTGTTTTGAAATAATTGGCTTTAATAACTAATACCTCCATACCGAGAAGAGTTAGGAAAAAAGTTTTATAAGTAAGATTCTTAGAATTTTGTAAGCTATTTACAAAAATATAAAAATTTTACTATTATAAATAGCTAAAGTTCAAAATATAGGTAATGTCACATTTTGTCCTGAATCTCTATATCTTTACCTACCTATATACTTATTATCCAAAAACCTAAAGTTATTACACTATAAAACATATAATTATATAATATATACTCTACCACCCACCACTTAGGTAAATATGTATATTGTATATGGTTTTCAAATGCATCAATGGGAAGTTACTAGTGTGGGTCGACCCCAAACTCATTTTTTGTTTTTGTAGCTGAAACACTTCGGTTTCTGGTAGAAGTTGAGTTCGAAAGAGGAACCGGACACTAAACTTCTTTATTAGACTGCCGGAACCTACTTTGTCGGTGACCCAAGCAAGAATATTTTGTCAATAATGGAAAATCTTTTCCTTTTTTGTTTACAAATTCAATTAACCGTTTTTTTAATGCAACAATTTAAAATACAGCTGTAAAATCTTATTTGTCTCGAATATTTCGAGAATGGAAAAAGATATCCACTTCAGACTAATTTTATTTTACACATAATTACGCAATTAAGAATTGGAAAAAATATAAAAAAAATCAACACTTTTGAAAAATAATTCTGGTCTCAATTATTTCAAGAAGAAATAATGATTCCGAACCCAGTCAATTTTGTCTACATTTAATGACGTAGCCAACGACTGGTATTTTTTTTTCTTCTAAAAAACTCAATAGACAGTTTTTTTTACAGCAAAACAACTGCAAAAAAAAAAACAATTAAACAACGATATCGACGTCAAATTTTTACCAAAAGTATACACACATGTACATATCAATACTTGAGCTTTTTAAAACAACCCTTTAGAAAAATTAAAATCAAAAAATATTATAGCAAATTTAATTTAAAAATTTTTAAATACGAGACTGTGAAATTTTTAATTTCAGTAGGCTGTTGGCCGAGAAAAGGACCGCAGCTAGATCTTGTGGGGCCACGGGGCAAAACCAAATATGGGGCCCTATTTCTCACTGAATGCCTTAATATTAATAAATTTCTTAATGCGTTTTACAGAAATAAAAGGTAAGTAGGTACTAAAATTGTTTTTTGTTTGCACTTTACAGAAGCGATGATCAAAGAAGTTGCCATTTCTTAAATATATTTTTCATGGAACTTATATCATTCAAAAATGTTGACCTGATAGAAAGCAACTGAGCATATCAAAAATCTACCCTTACTTTTTTAACAAAATGCATTTTGAGCCATAGATTGCTATGGTGAAAAAAGTTACAAGAAATAATTGGAGAACATTTAATTTTGAACAAGTTTGTCATAAAACTTTTTTGTCTGGTATGAAAACTACGTGAGTTACGTGTGAAAAAAGAATTTACCGTTAAAAACAAGATAACAAGATGGCATTACCACGGGTGGAATCGTCGTGTTTTGATCGTCAATTTTGATTATCAACTTTTCTTTTCTAGGTACGCATACCTACCTCGAAATATGTAGTATTTAATTAGCATAACAAATAAAAATGGTATCGGCCTATATAAAAAATCCATGCTACGGCACTGGTCGAGAACTTATTTTCTAAACGGTAAGTGATAGAGAAATGATTTTATTTGGTTGTTGCAATTGATAGATTTTATTAAATGCATGAAAGTTATCATGCTTTTTTCTAGAAATCAACACTTTCAACTCATATCATGGAGACATTTCCTTCCAATTTAGCTGTCGTACAAGAAACTTAGTTTAATTTGACTCACCCAAATGTATGCATAAACATTTTTGAAAGAAAAACAAAAACATTTTTATATTTTACCAAAGTTAAAATTGCATTTTATTTTCTATGAAAAAATACATACTTTTTACTACATTTGCATATTTGTATGTGTGTTGCTGTTGTGTAAATTGGTATATAATAATTTTAAGTTTAAAACTTTTATCAAATATCAAAGTTTTTTTTTTTTTAATTTCCTTTTCCATACAATTTTTTTTTTCCAAAAACAAAAAATGTTTCATCTTTTACCTTTGGGGGATTAAACGAAACTAAAGGGCACATGTAGTTTTTCTTATGATAAAAAAAGAAAAAAAAAATGAAAGCTAAGCAAATGTGATGTAGGAAAGGAATACGAAAACATAAAATAAAAATATGAAAAACTTCAGTTTATATCACAAAAAAATAAATGAAAACAGAATAATAATAAACGTAAACTACGAAAGAAAACTTAACATGACCAGCGCGGCGCATAACATCAATTCATTCTCACATTATACTAAAGCTATGAGTTACTCGTTTCTTAACTGCAAAACTTAATATTAAATAAGCTCTCCAAGTAGAAACCAAAGGTGATGTAAATTTAAATTTAAAAACAAAACAAAAAAAAATTATCATTACTAATGAAACGCTGTTGGCGATACTGTGCATTTAGAAATTTGTTTCTTGAAACTCTTTCGATTGCAGGCCAGAACCAATTGTATAAGCCACGACTGTGGCATGATCGAGCTTCCCTGGAAGTGATGTAAATGCACTGCTGTCGACTACACGCTTTCTGGCAGCACGATGTTGCATCCGGTTCAATTCAACCTCACGTTTGATACCATCTGGACTGGTTGCCAACTTGTAAAAGAGTTCTCGCTGCTCCAGTGTCTTTCTTCGAGCAGTTGTTATCATACGAACAAAATCTATCAACAAATGGCACAGTCGACGTGCTGAAGAACATGGACAGAAGGTACCACTTGTGCCATAGCTAAGTAGGTCTTCTAGCCGGTACAAAGTTAGGGCATGTCTCTGTGGGCCAGTTACCAGGGGTAAACCAAGTATTGACTTTGGTACTTTTATAATTGCCTGTGTCTGCTGGGCACGTGGCTCGATAACGGTGTGCGAACGCATATATTTATGGCGACTTGGCACACTGGATGCACTTGAAGATTTTTCAAGTTGTCCATGAGGTGCTACATTCTCTGGCGAGGAGCTTTTCTTTGAGCGTGGTGGACGAGTCGGAATTGTAGATTGACCAGCATTCATGCTGCATGTCATCTTATTTGTGGTCGGTTCCCCGCGATGCAAGCGAGAATAAATTGCCGATGCGCTTTTATTCTGTCGCTTCGGCGCAAGTACTCCTAGTGAACGTTGGCTTTCGTATTTAGAAATTTTGCTTTCTGGCGTCCAGGCTTCGGCAAATTTACCAACAACAGGATCAAAATTATCACTTATTCCATCTGAAGTAAGAAAAACTATATCTCCCGCATCGACAACGGTCATAGAAAGTGTAAGATTGCTAAGTTCCGGTTTGTTGCCATCGGCAGGACCAAGAGCACCCAATGCATCACGCATATCACGCATGGAATGAATATCATGGCAAGCTTTGAAATAGAAATTTCACAATATTAGAAAGCATTAAATTAAATAAATAATAAAGTTTACCTTGTGTGAATTCACGAACACCGTGCTTCTTTGAGTAAACATAACCCAAAGAATCTCCAACATTACACGCACATACAACATATTTGCCGAGATTTGGTTCAGCTAATGGCAGAACGACAGCAATTGTTAATGTACTTAAGGCCCCACCAACTTCTAAAATGCACCCGTGTCCTTCCCAAAGACTTCTTAAAAGCGATACAAAAACTTCACTCGTAGTGGTAGCTATACATTCTTGAGCCAAACCAAATACAGCTCGATCCAAATAGTCAAGGCATCCGTGAACTGCAGATCGAGCTGCTAAACGAGCACCATCACCTGTAAAAAAAAACATCATAAAAAGAACGTTAAAAAGCAATTTATATGTATACTAGCGTAAATACACCCGCTTCGCCGGGTGCTATAAAATAAAATAACTAATTCAATACAAACAAAAAATTGAATTTATACTGTGTTTAAATTTTAATACATTTTATACGAGTGCTTTTTGATATACAATATTTTTCGTTTTTCATTCGGTTAAGATTTTTAAGGCAGACGGTTTGCCTGCACGTGAAGATGTAACATACAGTTGCCCATGCGCAAATACTGGAACCTCTAAATTAATACTGCATATTCCCAAAGATTGGCCTTGTGCCTCATTAATCGTAATCAAAATAATGCTATTTTATCTGTTTAAGCGTATTAGTTTTTAAAATTGTATGGTTGTCTATTAATATTTTTAGACATTTAAATTATGCAAGCAAATGGACAATTTTAAATTTTTATAATGTAAACTTTTAATATTTGAAATTATTTTGTGGAGCTTATGAGCAACGCACAGTTATGATTTATATATCAACATTTTTTTTAGATTTTTAAAATTTATATTTTTGAAATTTGAAAATATTTGATGGGCGTGGTGAAAATATAAAAATAAAACTCGTTGAAAAAGCATGATCCATTTTGCATTTCTTTTTGGTTAATAAATCAATTAAACCAATTTTAGAGTGGCTGTTGTTGAAATAATCACTTAACATTTATTAGCAATATTTAAGAAGAGGATTAGAGCAATTAGTGTGTTGGTTTTGTTTTTCAAAATTTGTCAATTTTGTATCAACTTTTGCATTTAAAGTACCAAAAATCGAATTGATTTTGCACTAAATCACATTTTTATACTGACTTTTTGCAAAAATTTTAACACAGAAATTTAGATAAGGGTTGCCATGCGTCATCATTTTGAAGGCATATCCTCTTTTTAACCTCCGACGTTTTAAAAAATTGTCCTCTTTTTTCCTTAATAAATCATTTTGAAAATTAAAAAAAAAATCATCGAACTACGAGTTTTAAATAAAAAGAGAAACAATACAAATCTGATAGAAAACATAAAATGAAACAGATCTTATTTGACTTCCATGTGTCAACCCTTTTTTAATTGAACGATTCTTAGTACCAAAAACCAAAATGTTCATTCCGATAAAACGAATTTTGTATTGAACTTAAAAAAAATGTTTCAGCCAACCATAACGTCGCGAATTTTGCATTTACACATTAAACTAAAATTTTGAAAAATTAAATTTGAATTTAAGATGTCAATTAATTGCTAAAAATAACCGGGATTGAAAAATTCAAATTTACACTTTTGAAAATCTTACCTATAGTTTATCTGAAAGTGGTCGCTTGAATTTAAAAAAAAACGTTATAAGAGTGTTCTAATTAATAAACTAATAATGGACAAAGGGCAGAAATAGATTATTACCCGACATGTTTAAGGGTATAATTGTAACTAAATTTAATTACAAAAACCTAAGCTGTGAGTTATTGTATGACCTTATAATTAATAGCAACATTTACGTTCAAGTTGCGCTGAGATATATCCGCATATTACATTTGTAAACGACCATAATTGATAGGTTTACCTAGCATGCAATTTAACGTAAAACTTAAATTTGAAGTCAGCTTTTCTTGACATTTTTCTTCAGATAGCTGACTAGGTATACGAGAATTTTTGGGATAGGTTGAGATTGCTTTTTTGAGAACAGCTGTTTCATAATCACCTGTTTTTTCTCAAGGGATTACAACAACACAAACCAATCTGTATTACTTGTAAGTGGTTAGTGAACGATTGGCCTCGTTGAATGAATGAGTTCATGAAAAAAATTTAATCTGAAGATAAATATACATAAGTTTGTTATTTATTTTTTAATTTATGTTATTTTAAATATGAAATATATTTTTGTATGGAGTTCATGGAACTAGTTTTTGATTTCATTTTGTCCTCCTTTTGTCCTCTTTTTAAAAAAACTAAATCAATCCATGCACACACTGAAATGTTATTAAGTAATATCTGTACAAAATATTATATTGTTAATTTCTCAGCTATAATTTTTTTCTATACATATTCCAGAACATACAGCTATAATTCATAATACATTGCAAACCTCTACGACTCTTTATTAAAAAGATATGATTAAAAACACAAAAAAAAACAAATTTCAAATTTTGTACCCTTTCTTAAATAAATCGGTCAAATGATAAGTTATAAAGATAAAAATTTTATCATTCAATTGCTATGAAATATATCTATATCATATTAAAATTTTAGATTTTTCCAACTACCCATTAAAAAGATGAATATAAAATACTTTGAAAAATTGACCAACAAAAAATTATCCTTTTTCAAAAATCATTTTGGGTATGAAAAAAAAATCCTATCAAAAGTTCCTTAAATATGCGCGCGTTGAGAGTTTAATTTTAAGGCTGAATTTTTGTGAAACGAACAAATGTAACGCCACATGTGCAACGCTGAGGTCATTGTTTAGCTAAGTGGTGGGAGCTGGAGTAAAAGTAAAAATTTTTATTGATAGGCTAATATATTTTTTAGTGCTATAAGTTTTGCAGAGATTTTAAGTTTAGGAATTTTTGGAAATAGTCGGAAAACCTAGGCTGAGTTCCGAAATGCATCAGATGAGCATTTGATCCAAAGTCATAAGTTCCAAAACTCAAACGTGAAAATGTTTACAAAGCAGAAAGTTTCTTAACGCATCCGATACGTAGTCGATGCGCATTAACTGAGCAAACTGAGCATCAATAATTTAGAAAAAAAAAAATTGCTAGAAGTAATGAAAAGGTTTTTGTATTGTTAAGAATTCTTTAGTTTTAAGAAAATTGTAATATTTTTTAGTGAAAAAAGTGGAGAGTTAAAAGTGAAAAGGATAGTGCTGCATGTCTGCTTCTTCGATACATTTGGAAAACTTTTGCGTACATACGTTTGCTTGTACTTCAAATACGTGAATATTTGACACATACATTTTGTTTAATATCTGCTCTTCGAATAAAGTGCGTTCCGAATTGCCAAACGTATACAGAGTATACCATCGATCATTTAAGCTTAATATCCCTTACATATCGAGATTTTTAGATCGCCAAAGAAGTTTCACTTTTGCCACGAGTACTGAGTTACACGCGCTCTTTTTTTTCAATCGATTTTCGAAAAAAGCATGGACTAAGGGGGTAGTCACTAAAAAAAACATTTTTTCACGGAAGTCTCTGGGACTCATTAAAACGGACATATAGAAAGGTTTTGTCAAATGAAGGTCAGCACATTCAAAGCAAACCTTTCTATAAGGTCTAGTTTTCGGTATATTTGCATTCATAGTAATTTTTTTGAGTTTTGAAGACTTGTATGACTTTGGATGCCTTCAGTTCCACAAATAAGGCTCGGAAGGCCTTGTCCTTTTTAAAACGCTGAATCAGTTTTTTGAGAGCTATCCATAGCTGAAAACAAGAACATTCTATGTGGTCCGGTTGCGAAGATATCTTAATTCAAAGTAAATCCAATATTTTTGATTTTTTTGAGTTTTCAAAGTTTGGATGATATTTTTAAAAGCAGAATTTTGTTAAACCGAACTGAAAATGGAAAAGAATGTTGAAGAGCAGAATTTTCGTAAGGATAGGCAGAATTTTGAATTTTGATGGCACATTATAATTGTGAAAATTTGTATCTGTCCTGCTCTATTTTCTTAAAATTTGCAGGTGAAGGTACATGTAAATCCAATATTAAACGGAATTTAATGAGCTCAAAATCAAGACAGTAAATTTAGTGTCGTACGGGCTTTAAATATAGGTGTGTGACTGCACTCACGTCGAAACATGGAAGTTGAACTTCCATTCAATCGAATACAATAATCAGAAAAAGGCATAGGGGCTTATTGCGAGAGTCTGTTCGACTTTTTTCGATTCTATCAAATTTGAAATTAGTATCGCCTTGCTCAGTAGACTTATTGAAATAGAATTTGTTTTTGAAAATAGAATAATAAAAGCTCTCGACTAGAGCTTTAGACTGAAATGTCAAATCTCCCCTAGAGTTTTAGAAAATAAATATAGTTTGACGAAAATTTGACGTCTATTTGATGAAATAAATAGTTTTTCTTCAAAAAAATAATATTCCATAGCGCGACTAATTGCAAAAATGAACTCAGGTCCTTCAGATTTTAGACATTGGATGAAAATATGCAGACATACATTTGTATAACATTATTATGGTGTATACATATTTCTGATAACGTGGTAGCTTCGCAGACTCCTTTAAGGGTGCAGTGGTGATTTGTGCATCTTCAAAATGCACTTTCTCTAAAAGCTTAATAATAGTTATAACAACTTGAAAAATCATTTCGCAGTTGAATGTAAAGCTCCTTTGTACCAAATATGACATTGCAGCTTATTGCAAACGGAAGAACATTGAAAAAATTGTTGGACATCCATATAAATATCAACAAATACATCAGCATCAACTATTGAGACTTTAGGAAAAAAAGTGCATTTTTATGATGCATTTTAAAAATGCACAATTTCTAAAGAATGTATAATAAGTATATAAAAATCTTTGAACAAAATGTATTATGGTAGCAAATTTTATATTGCAGCACATGTTAAGATGATTGAGCATCTTGAAGGAAAGACACCAAACATGGATGACGATATGAATGTTCATATTTTACCAGAAAATATTCTTTTCCACTAAAATACATTCTTATTATAGGTTTAAACAAAATTTTACACAAAAGTCGATCAGAAATTCCTGATCGAAAAAAAAATTCTATTTAGTAGAAAAAAATTGATTCTAATAGAAATTCGTAATACCGACGATAGACTATAAGTCTATTCGAATTTAAGTCTTTCTGAATAGACTCTCGCAATAAGCCCCATATCCTTTTTTGATATACATGCTACATCTGATGCCATGCAATATTTAGCAAGTTATAGACTCTTTGCTAGCACTATCAATTTCCAAGATTTCATATAACTATTTAGTTGAAGTATTTACTTAAATGAATTTAGATTTTACTGAATGAATTGGCTACCTGGCATACATACATTCTTAATCTTAGCTTTTCTAGGAAAAGGTGCCTTTTAGTAAGTAATTCATTTATATGCATTCCAATCATACATGTAGGAAACTAATATTTGGCCACTCCTACCTTCATACATTCCTGGAAGTTGACGAAACATACACTGAACCGATTAACTTCTGAAATCAGAAATAGTTGGCAGCATCGATGCTTGAACACGATGTCAAAAGAAGAGAAGAAAGCTAAGGTCTCTTTGATTACCAACCACCGATCCAGCAACATCTTTAAAACTTAAACTTAAATTAAAACTTAAACTTTAATTAAATGAATTGAATTATATTTTTATTTAACTTTAAATTAATAAATTATAACGTTTAAAATTACATTAAACTCTACATACATTCAGAAAAATAAAAGACAATGGGCGTATTCATAGTCATTTTTGACTGTGTCTAAGTTAAACCTAGGTTTAGTTGAATTTTCGGACGTTGATTCTATTTTTATAAGTTTATTATTTCAAAATATTTGAAGCTATTTGTGTAGTAGAACATGTTAATAACCTTATAAAAATAGAAAACCAACAATTTGTAAGTAAAATCGGTCCGTGTTCATTGAGCCAAAGTTGTCTTAAACTGTAGTCCAGTAAAACCTGGGTTTATCGGCAACTCAGGTTACTCAGGGGTCTTAAAACACTTGATTGACAACTTTAAAAATTGACAAAATGAGACAAAATCGTTATAAAACCTTTGTACTAGTAGTTAAAAAATTAAGAAACTGAACTAAAAACAAAAATAAACCTCACCCCAATTAACTCCATCAGCTAAGGCCATAGCAGCAGAATTACCGCGTACAATCATACCATAACAATCGGCAATAGGATTTCCCATTGGTTCCTTAGTCAACATATTATTTTCATACAAAGACACAGATATTCCATAGGCACTCTCCGATTCCATCTTCCAATTTGTGACTCCTGCAATGGACTCACCCAGCGAGCCATTTTCTGTTATTACAGCCTGATTCGAGACTGCTTCGCGTAGTAAACTTGATGCATCGTCGAGCTTCTTGTCGGTTATTGGTTTTGATGAATCATTAACCGACGAGATCGTTGGTTTTGTTGTTTTAATGATACCATTATGGCCATTCGAGATTTCTTTTAAATCAGTCTTTGCGTTAACTATATTCTTGTTGTTGCTTTGCTCGTCGGTGGTGACAGCGTTGGTGGTACCATTCTGGTTGGCAGTATTGGTTTTTGTTGTGCTGACCATACTAACAACAATGGTTGTTCCTCCCTTGGTTGTTTCGGAGTTGGATGTGTTAGTTTGTTCTACTTTCGAATTCCTTCTGGAGCGCGTATTTGGTACACCCCCAACTATCTTATTAGCATTTTGATCCGATCGATACTTAGTATTGTTAAACTTAAATTTATTATGATTGCTTATGCTTTTGCGCACTTCCATAGCATCATTATCTTGAATTGTATCAATGAAGTCAATATCGGAGCCAGCACTTAAATGCAACTTTGATCGTTTGATTCCAGTTAGTCCATCATCGGGACCGGTACAAGCTGATGTTATGGTATTCGCACCGGTGGGATATATTGACAGTGGAAGTTGAGGCATATCGGACGGATTTTGACCGCTGCTAACTTCTGGGCCAGGTATAAAAATCCTTTCCATTCGGCTAGAGAAAAACAAAATTAATTTACTACATGTTTTAGAATTTGTGTAATGATTCTCTCACCCCTCCAAGTACTTTGTAATAAAACCACCTTCATCTTCATCGGTCTTCCGAGGACTCCGCGGACCATCCCTCGAGTCGGCAATGAAGCTCAATTGACGAAAGTATGTTGTGACCTTTTGTCTTAATG
Source organism: Melangyna quadrimaculata (assembly GCA_949320155.1). Classification (NCBI taxonomy): domain Eukaryota; kingdom Metazoa; phylum Arthropoda; class Insecta; order Diptera; family Syrphidae; genus Melangyna; species Melangyna quadrimaculata. Next base: position 208,363,460 of record OX439483.1, read on the forward strand.
ATGGCATCGCTGGGCGGTCTTGGTTTATAGTTTCTTTGTAGCCCTCTTTTGATGATTGATCAAGCACTTGGATTGAAGTTCATTCACATGACCAGCATCATCAAGGCATACTAAATTGATTGGTTGAGTTTTATCTAAAACGAGACAAAGAGCAAAAATTCGATTGAATTGTTTATAAAGAAAATTTATGAGACTAGTTTTTTTTTTCGTTTGTGAAACTTTTAATTAAGTCATTACTAAGGGGGTTCTTTTCTTTTCAAATGTGTTTCAAAGTTCAAAAACAATACAAAGGAAAAGGCATTCATTTAAAGTTAAAGAATTCTATAGAGACTAATTAAAAATGAGCAGCAGTTGGAAGTAATTGGGATATGGGGGTGATGCATTGACTTAAAATGCAAGGAAATATCTATTGTTTAGTAGTAAGTTGGTTCTCTTCAATTATGGTCTTATTTGTTTGTTTAAGCATTCAGTTTAAATGTATGTATATGCCCCAGTGAGGGTTCATAGTTTATTGAAGCAAAATTTAATTGTTTGTTCGCATGATAATTAGATATAATGCAGTCTAAAATTTATTTTTTTTTTTTTTTTTTTTTACCTTGCGTGCCAGTTTGAGTGAAATTCTGTGGGTAATTATTATTTTCAAAGTGTGCCATGATTTGCATGTAAATGTTAGTATCGTCGGTATACTGATACTGCTCTGCAACGTTACAATTTTTTATATTGATACCATTAAACAAAACCTACGAGGTTACTTTAATTTCAGGTTGAGATAGTATGAGAAGCAGAATTAGACCAGATAAGTATGGGAAAGAGATAATTAAGTTCATGAATCTACAGATATTAATTATTCTTATAAATCCAAGATAGATTACAGAATATAACCTTGAGGTTGCACTGAACAAAGGGTTTTATGGGAATCAATTATAAAGGATGGGCCATCTAGTGGTTTATTTTTAAATAATAGGTTATTTTGAAACTGACAGCTGTTTCCGCTCGAAATCTTGACATAAAGTCAGTATCATACCTTCGCAAAACGAAATGAGTTGCTTTAAGCTTGAACAACGTTGGGAAATATTGGACAACGATTCTGGGCGAAAAATGATCTTTTCTGACGAGGCGCATTTTCATCTCGGCGGCTACGTTAAGAAACAAAATTGCCGCATCTGGGGCTCGGAAACCCCGCACGTTCCTGTCTAGAAGTTATTGCATTCACAGAAAGTGATAGTTTGGTGCGGATCAATGGACCATTTTTCGGCTGAACTTTCCTTTAAGGGCGCACGAATTTTCACACGCGGATAATTTTATTCGATCGATTTATGACTAAAAATAATAAATATCATAATTTCAAAGTGAGGAAACTTTTGTTTATATTTTTAATTAATTAATAAAGTTTTCATTTTTCATACAAAATGAATGTAATTTACTGCGATTGTTTGATTTGACAGTTCTTTAAGATACACAAATGAGGGTACATGCTTCTTTGCTATGGTTAGTGTTGGGATAGTGAATTTTTGTTCGGGATTTTTTTGGGACTTTTTATGGATTACTAAACCTGAAGTTTCAAAAATTAAATTTTAACAACTTTGATAGCATACTCTAAGCGGAGCGACGGAGTCGCGTGAGCGGGACAGAGGACCCGAAAAGGGAGTTAAAATCCTTCAACCCGCGAAGCGGGCCACCCAAAGTAGTGTTTATTAAAAAAAAACTTTGATTTCAGATCGACTGACAACATAGGCGCCTGCCTGAGCATACCCTAAGCGGAGCGACGGAGTCGCGTGAGCTGGACAGAGGACCCGAAAAGGGAGTTAAAATCCTTTAACCCGCGAAGCGGGCCACCCATAAAGTACTTTTAATCGAAAAAAAACATCTTAATTAGCAAAAAAAAATTCCCAACAAAAAATCCCAAAGAAAGTCCACGCATCACACAACACTTGCACTAGCGAAGTTGTTAGCTTTATTCAGTGACGTTGTTCCGAACAGTTTGGAACAGTTTAGAACAGAAAAGTACAAGGTTTTGCTGTTCAATGAGAATTTTCTGTTCTAAACTGTTCTGATTTGCTGTTCAGAGAGGCTGTTCCGAACAGTTTGGAACAAAATAGAACTTTTTAGGTAGAACAACTTAGAACAGGTTTGTGACAACTGTCAAAATCAGCTGCTGTCACTTGCAAGTTGATATTTTTTAACAAATTTCGTGGCTCTTTGTGCTTTTACTTTGGAAATAACAACAAATAAATATTTAAAAAACATCATAAATTAAATTAAATTAAATTGTGTAGTTAAATAAATACTATTTCTAATTGTTTTTAATAAAATGTTTTTCTTGCTTATTCACCAAACTCGATTTTTTTTTTTGACAATTACATCTGTCAGACAGCTGCCTGTTCTATCTTGTCTGACGTTTCTGTTCTACTCTGTTCTGTTCTGTTCTAATCTGAAAAAAAACCTCACTGAACAATCCTGTTGAGTAGTAGAACTGTCAAATTTGTATAATTTGTTTATTTAGTGGCCGCAGATTTCATGCATATTGAGTGCAATTTTGCAACTTTAAATGTTTATTAAAAATTGAAATAAAAACTTGCTGATATTAAAATTATTAAATAGAATTAATTAATTTACCCAAAAAAAGTATTCGCGTGTGAAAATGTTTGCTATATTAATGGAAACTTGAGTACTAGTGTGAAAAAAGAATGCCAAAATCGAAAAATTAATATATTTTTTAATCATATTTAGGGGTGTTTCCTCACCGTAATATTTTAAGGCTATTCTATAGAGACCCCTAGCTCACTGCTAGGGGCTTGCGCCCCTAATGGAAAGTCGCCCCAATCTACTATTTTTTACTGAAATTGAATACATGGATTGGAACGACCTCTGGTTCATGAAGGATGGCGCGCCATGTCACACAGCCCATGCCACAATCGATCTTTTGGTCGCCAAATTCCCAAATCGAGTTATCAGTCGTCTTAGCGATTTCAATTGGTCGCCTCAGAGCTGAGATTTGACCCTTTTGAACTTTCTTTTTGTGGGGAACCGTGAAGGACCGATGTTATGCCAACAATCCGGAAACGATTCAAGCACTTTAGGGCAATATTATCCAATTTATCCGTGAGCTACAGCCCGAAACCATCCACAAGATCTTGGAAAATTGGAGTGACAGAATGTGCTATTGCGAAGCCAGCCACTCGAACGGACGTTGTGTTCCATAATAAATGGGGATGTTTGCTGTTAGTAATAAAGCCATAATACATGGACAAAATTTAATTTTTTCATTTTATTGAATTTTTATAAGAGAAACTTTTATTTGGCCACCCTATATATATATTTTTCTCTTTACACTAAGAAAAATGTATTTTAAGTATAAAGACACTTCTAACAACAAACTGTCAACTGATCGTTGATCTCCTTCTTTATCATTTCCATTTGTATATAAAAGGCTTTGATAAAAAAATTTTAAAACTTTCAGGGCTGTGAACTTTACAAAACGTATTGAACTTCCATTATTATGTTATCACATCTGGGAGAACAAAATGGTTAACAATGGGCTTTTTCATAGCCTACATACATCCTTTTGCTTCTGAAACGATTCTGCATTTTTTGTTTTAAGAGAACAATATGGTTTCATGTCGCAGAACTCAAGTTCATACGATATGCTTTGCTTACCAATAATTTGTGTTTCCGATTTCCAACGTAAATTGAGACATTCGTTTACCTAAAACAGATACAGCTTATCGAATTTATGAGAGTTTAACAAGTTTGGATGAATACCCATACCAAAATAGAAATGTTAAGAAATTATTATCACCGTTTATTTTGTTTTGATCAGCTTATACCTTTCGGTAGATCTAAGAGACTTTAATATCTAAAGAGGTGATGCAAATGTGCATCATGTCTAGTCATGAGTTTGCACTAGAATTTGTTTACTTACTTTAAATTATTTTATATGGTTTACTTTAAGTGTGCTTAAGAAATTTTATTCCATCAACACCAACCAAATTTATACTTCTAACTATGCAGAATTTCAGAACTCAATAATATATATAATGATTGTGTTGACAATGTGGGTTGATGGCCCACGTGTATTTTCATGAAGTAAAAGTTCTGTTCAATGCAGATTGCATTAAAGTTGTTTTAGGTCGCAAATGAACTGAATTTGCATTGAATTTATTTTCGTGATTTACCACACAACAACCTACGATGTTCTATTTGCAAAAACAACACACATTTTAGAATCGTTAACACGTTTGTAGTTCACGCCTGAGCAATAATTGATTGTTACAACGATTTTATTTTGATGATTTTGGTAAAAGGATGTGAGCAGTTCACAGCAAACAGTGATTTAAATGTTTTAAGCACAGATAAGCAATACCTAGATAGGAATCTTTCGTTCGTATCACCCCCAAAACCCATTTGTTTACATTGTTGTTTTTGTAATTTCATTTCGTGTCGATGAATAGATGTGAACTGCAACAACAATTTAACGCGGTGAATTTGATTTGTTTGACAGTTCATTTTTTTTTTCATAAATGTGCTGTGCGAAGATTTTTATTCCGGTGTTGTGATTTTCATTAAAAAATAAATTAACAAAAAGATAATTGTTTCACCAAGCACAATGCCCGCATGGCAAGCGGAACTTGAACGAGTCCTTGAATTTCAATGAAAAATCTTTTGGTGCTTTCATGTTTCTTTCTTCCAATTCGCCAAAAAGCTACTTGCGCAGACGATGCGCGATGAAAACTTTTTGTAGAACTCTGTGGCCTCCGAAGGGGCCCTGTTTGAGCAGAGTATAGCAAAGGGCAAAAGACCTAATTATGTTTATGAAATTTAAAAACATAATTTCAATTTTTTTCAGCTCTACAGCACAATAATTAAAAAAAAAAAATTTCGCCAAAAAAAAATTCACCATGGCAAATTTGAAAGCTACTATATTTCTAGTTTTAGGGTACAGACACACTTAATATATGAAATTATTTTAATTTATACGTAAGGGGTTGGATTGCATCATGGTCAAATTCCGACGTAAATTTTTAGAAATTAATTTAAGGTCCCCCAAACCGATGCGTGGACAACATTTTTGTCAGTCATCGGGTTCATATGGAAAATCGCACCGCTTTCATTGTGGGTACCTACTCTCAATTATTTTCATGTAACTTAATTTTAAAAAGTGAATGTTTTGTTGTCGTGAGTGTTTCGCTCCGATTTAAGGCTCACCCAAACCAATGCGAAACATTCGTTGCGGCGAAGAAACATTCGTCAGTCAAAATTAATTCATATGTTTCTCCGCCGCGTTGGTGTGGGCACTCTCATTTATCACCATGTAAATAAATTTTGACATGCGAATGTTTCTTCGCCGCAACGTATGTTTCACATTGGTTTGGAAGAGCCTTTAACGTTGATTGGAAAGATCCTTTACACAATTTAAATTGTGTTGCAACAAAAATGGTCTCCTAAGCCGATGCGAAACATTTGGAATACCAACAAAACCTTCATCTGCCAGAATTAATTTGTATGGGGATAAAAGAAAGCACCCACAATGGTGTGAATCTCATCTGTTCTTAATTGCAAAAACTGCAATAAAGTCAATTCTGATTGAGGAAAAAACACAATAGGCGTGTTTTATCACAAAAGCCATCCATAGTACAGTACGATTTTACAGGCATTACAAATACAACATCGCTAGTAGCTCTACAGCCAATAAGAAGTTATACTACGTTTTCTGTCAAAACAATTTTTGTATGTTTTCTTGCAAGAAGGTTTCTTTAGCGAACATTTTAAATTCTCACTTTTGTACTTTTTTGCAAAAGTAGGTAGGTATATGTAGTTAAACCTTAATGTAACTTTTATTTCAACAAAAAAATCAAATCTGTGATAGAAAAATTTGATTTGTTTAGAAAAAAAGATCAAAAATAAAATCTTTCATATAGAAAATTTACACCGGCTACACGATTTTTTTTGCGACTTCCTTACAACAAAAAAAATTAATCTGCAATCGTCGAAAGGAAACCGGCATACAAGAACCTAGCACATATAAACAAACCCTTGGATTCTTAAATTATCCGCCATTTTGTTCACGAACCGAGGTGAAACTCGGATTTTTTTTTCACGTACACTAGTGCAAAAATCCGATGTTCACCACGGCCATTTGACGTTTGAGCTTGTAGGCAAAACGAATTGACAGCCGTAGATTCCCATCTAGGTATTGCTTATCTGTGGTTTTAAGTACGAAATGTAAAGAACAAAATTTCAAATTGAAGGTTTTGAACATAGATAAACAATACCTAGATGGGAATCTTTCGTTCGTATCACCCCCCAAAAACTATTTGTTTACTTTGTTGTTTTTGTAATTTCATTTCGTGTCGATGAATAGATGTGAATTGCAACAACAATTTAACGCGGTGAGTTTGATTTGTTTGACAGTTCAATTACTATTTGTGGGGATGTGTTTGGAAAATTCTTATTCTTAGGGTACAAACACACTTAGTGTATGAATTTTTTTTTTAATTTATACCTAAAGGATGGATTGCATCATGGTCAAATTCCGGCGTAAAGTTTTAGAAACTAATTTAAGGTATCCCAAACCGATGCGTTGACAACATTTTTGTCAGTCATCGGTTTCATATGGAAAATCGCACCGCTTTCATTGTTGCTACTCTCAATTATTGCCATACAAATTAGTTTTAAAAAGTGAATGTTTTGTTGTCTTGAATGTTTCTCTCCGAGCGAACTTTGATTAGAAAGATCCTTTAGGTATACAATTTAAATTGTGTTGCGACAAAAAAGGTCTAAAGTATTGCGAAAAATTTGGAATACCAACAAAACCTTCATCTGCCAGAATTAATTTGTATGGGGATAAAAGAAAGCACCCACCATGATCTGAATCTCGTCTGTTCTAAATTGCAAAAACATTTCAATAGATGGACGGCTTTCACACAAGGAAACTGAGTTGCCAGAAACTGGGAAGTTTGTAGACGAGAAGGGTGTGAGGGGAGATTTGTTGTCTTCCTTTTACGCCCTTCTCGCCAACAAACTAAAAATCTCCGGCAACTCAGTTTCCTTGTGTGAAAGGGGTCATGCAATTCTAATTGAGAAAAACACACAATAGGCGTGTTTTATTGCAAAAGCCATTCAAAGTACAGAACGATTTTACGTGCATTACAAATACAACATCGCTAGTAGCTCTACAGCCGATAAGAAGTTAAAGAAGAATAGAGACTCAAACAAACGCCAAAAATCAATCCACGATGGGATTCTAATTCTTATCACATCGCACATAGTTTGACATAAATGAAACTATCTCATTTCGACTTTTTAATAAAATATGCATCTAGGGAGTTTTTAATCATTTTGTTTGGTAAAAACATCACATATATTTCATAAAGTTTCTCCCAAACCAACGCGAAAGCGGCGCGGAACATTCGCCCACGGAAGTTTTTGTTGTTATTTAGCATCTTTTAGTTGTCATTTTTGTTTTTATTGAGAATGATTCGCCCTGCATAGCGAATGTTCCGCTTTGGTTTGGAAAGACTTAAATCTAAACAAAATATAAATGAAAAGTAAAACTTAAGGCAAGACCGCATTTAACTTAACTTCACGACGCGACGCGGTAAAACATTATTTGTATGAAATTGTATGAGCACTAAGCGGCAACAGAACTTCATAAAATTTCATACAAATTATTGTGAATCGCAGTTCCGCTGCAGTTCATTTCCGCCTAGTGCGGCCTAACCTTAAGCGGCAACTGAACTTCATACAAGTTCATACGAATTCTTGTGAATTCCGCGTCCATGCAGTTCCGTCGAGTGTGGTCTAACCTTTAATTTCACATCATATGATTTACTTGTTTTTGCTTTTTTTCATCACCCACTTCAGTGTACTCATATTCATAGTTATGTATCATTCTCATTCAAAAATAGAAATCCCTAAAGCAAAACTAAAAGATAAATTGAAACATTTTATTTAATTAACCCTGAGGCTACACGGGCAAGTACTGGCAAGCAAGTTGCTGTACACAAACATTTGTTTACTAATACCTACAAACCTAAGCAACTTGCTCCTCAACTGGCATGGAATTTCTGAAGCCAGTAGAGAAGCAAGTTGAAAGGCAATTGGACTCGTTCAGACTTGTATGTAAAGCGATATCTGGATAGCTTTTCGTGAAATATTTGGAATTGAATATTCTTTCTGCCACAACTTTTAATGAGGAGAGGGACCAAGAAATTTAAACTTTTAAAAAATCGGCAACAACTGTCAAATATTATTGAAGGATGGCTATGATTATGATGAATTATACAAATATCTTTAAAATCCTAATTTTGTGAGTGTATATTGTTTGCTTCGAAAAAATGAGAATTTTGGGGATTTCGGGTGACATTTTGAACATTCTGTTACCGATTTGTCAAGCCATAGGCTGTCAAATGAAACTGAAAGATTGCTACGGAGATGATGCATTGAAAAAACTTAAAGAAATCTGAATTTTTTGAGATTAAATTTTTTGCGCGGTTTTAGCGCATTTGGAACGAAATATTCCTCATACGACATAATTTAGTTTCTTAGCTATTTGTCAAGGTATGAATTGTCAAATTCCATTTAAGGATGCCTATGATAATGATGGATTAAAAATCATCCAAAAAATCCGATTTTTTAAAGAATTATTATAAAAAAAAAATCGAAATTTTGGAAATAAAATTTTTAAATTAAAAAACCGAAATTTATGATTCAGATGAAGTACAAACCCATATGAGATTGCGACTTTGTGGTTTTATTTTCATTTTCGTCATTAAAGTACGATTTACCATATTTTAGGCAATTTTAATCAAAATGTAAAATCGAACCGTAGAAAGGCTATCAGAACGTATGCAATAAAAACTTGAAAGCAACTTGCCCGGAAACTTGCCTGGCAAGTTGCTTGCCGCCTACGTCACAGCATATTCACCTATAGGAATTAGACAGTCAATCTATGTAGCCAACTTGCTTGCCAGTACTTGCCCGTGTAGCACCAGGGTAAATAAAAGATCAAAAATCAAATTTTTACACCAGCTTCCACACACGAATTTTCTTGCGAGTTCCTTACAACAACAAAAAAATTTGATCTGCAATCGTTGAAAGAGGACATCGACATAAAAGAACCTAAGAATTTCAGCACTCTATGAACGAACAAACCCTTGGATTTTTAAATTATCCGCCATTTTGTTCACGAACCGAGGTGAAACTCGGTTTTTTTCACATATACTAGTGCAAAAATCCGATTTTCACCACGGTCGTCTGCACGTACACTAGTGCAAAAATCCGATGTTCACCACGGCCATTTGACGTATGAGCTTGTTGGCAAACCGAATTGATAGCCGTTGTTTCCCATCTAGGTATTGTTTATCTATGGTTTTGAATGAACAACAACCACTTCTTGTATTGGCTACCACCGAGTATTATATAGGCTGGAATTATTGCAATTTCATGGCTGCAACACCAATCATCAGATTCTTTTAGTGGTGCTTATGCTTAGTCTATAGTTCAAATTTTAATTTATAAATTATTTTGCCGTCAACTGGATTTGAACCTAGACCAAGCTACCTCAGAGGCCGCTTGCACCACCGAGGTCACCAGATCGTGCCCATCCAAATGAAGGTTTTTTCTAATTTTACAATTGCATTTGGACAACTAGCATTTTTACAAGCCACACACAAGTTAGATGTTATTCATTCGGGTTCTTTCTTTTTCTCCTCTCCGTTATCACCGCAACAATTCGCTGCATATGTGTAAGGAGGCAATTGTACGAAAGATTTGACACTGGTCCAGAATTAATTTTCATTCAAAGGTGTTTTTTCGTGATAACACTTGCAGTTAGGCTGCATAGCTTTTGCTCCGTCATATATATAAATAATTATAAATAATTATAAATAATTTATAAATTAAAATTGGAACTATAGACTTAGCACAACTAATCTGATGATTGGTGTGGCAGCCATGAAATTGCGATAATTCCAGCCTTTATAATACTCGGTGGTAGCCAGCACAAGTGGTTGTTGTTCATTCAAAACCTTCAATGCAAATAAAACAAATTTCAAATTATTATAGTAAGTCAAAGAAGCAGTTTTAAGAACCAACAGATTGAACAAAATTGTTATTCTTATAAAAATAGCAAATGCACATAGGCATAAGCATATTTTATGAAACATAATCATTTACAATTTGACTAATTAAATACAACGATATTTAACATTAATTGACAAAAAGGGGGCCTAATACTATTAGTTAGGTCGTTAAGGCCATATTTTAGGTCAAGCCTTGCACTTCATTCTGACGGGATGAACCGTGGTTCACTAATAGTCCACATCGTAGGTTTTTTTTAAGAAGTGTTTCCGCGGTGGCAACACTAGCAGACCAGAGTTCTGACCATGTTTTACCACGAAGTTTCACATAAATTAGCCTATAAATCGAGAACCAGACATCGATTGATGTGGAATGCCTCGTTGGATTCAGAATACTTAATGCCATAAGAATATGATATTTTTTTGACCCCTCCCCCACCCTTGTACGCGGGGGGAGCACACTACCCTCGGCGGATAAGGGTTTTTATTTGTCAGAAAATAATGGTTATAAAATGAATATTCATACAATTTTAAGATGAGCGTCGACGTAGAATTTCATACTCTACAGCATATCCGAAGTCCAATTTTACCCATATTTTAGTTTTTGTATAATCGCTTTCAAAATGGGGGGGTTTTGGATTCGTAAAAAAATTGTCTACAAATAATGTAAACAAAAACTAAATAAAATTCCTTGACAAATTTAAATAAATACCAACGAAACGTCGGGGAATAATGAAATAGGTTTATTTGCATTCGGAATCAACAGATCTGTTAGCCTGTCATACTCATAAATATACATTCAACTAGATATAAACCAGATCACGGCATTTATAAAATCAATTTTTTTGTTATTTTGCACACTGAAATTTTTGAAGTGAAACTTCTTTGCGGGCGTTGAGAGTGAAATTTCAAGGTTGAATTTTTGTGAAACGAAAAAATGTAACGCCTAATGTGCAACGCTGAGATGGTTGATTAGCTAAGTAGTTAAATTGTATTGATAGGCTAATATATTTTATAGTGCAATAATCTTGGATATTTTGATAATCTATATTATTGTAGCAGATAAAAAAAAAATGTCCTTCTATGTCTTTTTTTCTAATTTCTTTAATTAGAATTCTAGTTTTGAAATTCTTTTGGTGAATAGATAATGATTTTTATCTATGGTATGGAGATATAAATTATTTTAATCATTTTATCTCAAAATAGGCTAATTTCAAAAAATTTAATTAAATCAGGAGAGTCCGCTCAAAATTTGAATTATATATGGTAATGGTTGCAAAATAAATAGTACCAAATTAAAGTCGTCATATAAAAATGTTTGGTTTTGCAGAGATTTTGAGTGTAAGAATTTTTGAAAATAGTCGGAAAACCTACTCAAATAAACTGATATATTATTTTAAATGTTCACCTTTAAATGTTCACCATTATTATTTAATTTTCAAGTTTACAACCCCAACCCACCAATCATTTTGATATAGAACACATAACTGCGGCTTACGTATATAAGCTTAATATCCCTATACACTTCGAGATTTTTAGATCGCCAAAGAAGTTTCATTTCTGCCACGAGTTCTGAGTTACACGCGTTTTTTTTTTTTTGTAACGGTCGTATTTATAAACTTTTTCTAATTTTAGACCTTAAAAAAGTCTTAACTAAATAAATATTTTTCGTGGTTGGTTTAGAGTTCGTTAACCTCGTTACATAAGTGACATTTTATTGAAACAAAAAAACACCTTTCAAGTAAATACCTAATATGGCAAAAGAACTTTGTCTATTTTCTGAAATTGTGTGCTGCCCTGGTAAAATATTAAACAAAAAGCACAAAGTGCGAAAAAATCATATACACAGGTATCAGATTTTATTTGATTTTTCAAACGAATAGCAAAAGGTAACTACATATCTATTAGCAGTATATTATTTTATTATTATTATATTATCTAGCATTATATGTTCATTACTATCTTTATGTTAGTAAAATTGCATGGTATACCATGCAAGGCGTGTTTTTTTTTTCTTATTACAATATAGGTCAGTCGGCAGCTTTTTTGTTTTTCAAAAACATACCGCTTAAATTTATGATTGCAATTATTAAATGGGTTATCTCAATCTCTGAGTATAAAAAAACTCGGTGCATTACGAATCTGTCAGCAAGAAAAGTGACAGAAATTAGGAATTAGGTACTTTGGTCAAACTGACAGAGATGCAAAATTATCATCTCAATTTTCATTCAGAACCTATATATTGTGGTGAATATGCCCAGTTATGTAAACAACCACACATAAGTACAACTTTCCGCGCCATCTTTGAGTGAAATAAATAATTAAATCCATCACGGTTGGTGTCCAGCCTCGTTCGTACTGGAATATTGACGAAACGTTTTTGGAAAGCACCTTCTAGTAGACCCTAGAAAATTCTATAACCCTTTATTTTCGAGTATAAATACAGGCGCACCAGTCCGAAGCGGCAGTTTTGAAAATGGAAGTGAATGAATAAATGTCAGTGTGAATAAAGAGTTGCATACTTGTGCTTGGTTATAATAAAACAGAAGAAAAAGTATTTGAAATAAAAAGCGTTTTATTTTGTGAATTAGTGGCAGTTTCAGTTTGAATAAAGGAAATAAGTTTTATTTGCGAACCCTTAGTAAAATACTACAATATTTATAAAAAAAAAAAACAACTTTGTGTAACTTGGTGAAAATTTCATGGAGATCATAAGGCATATCTTTAAATAAGTTTATGCTCAATTCTGATTTATTGAAATGTAATTTTAACACACAAATATGTCACAAATTTTGTTTCGAAAGTAGACAAACAGAAAATGTCAGTTTCATCAAAGTGAAAAGTTTGATGTTTGTGAATCACTCGAGATAATTTTCCCTAACATTACGGTGAGAACGCGAAAAAAGTGGGTCCGGCAATTATGTCTGTCTGTCTGTACCTAGACCTTCAGCCTAAACCACTGAAGCGATTTCCTTCAAACTTTAGACTTAAGGTTCTTAGGTGATTCCCTAGAGGGAAAATTGAAATTTTTTTTTAATTCAAAAATAGCGGTACCTGCCATACGACCAATATTCTAAAATTTATTTATTTCAAAACGGCTCCAACCATATTGAAACAAAAAATACAAGGTACTATAATTAATATTTAGGTATTAATCTTTATAACGGTTATACCTATCATACCGATATACCTGTCATAGAATCGATTTTTTGGTTTTCAAATTTCTCGATTTCTCAATTTTTTTTGTAAGAGGTCCTTCTCAATTCAAACTATTTAGCATATACAATTTTTTGAAAAAAATAATTTTTGGATTTAAAAAAAAATATTGTAATTTTTTTTTTTTGGAAATTCAATATCTTGAAAATGGGTTTTGTACAAAATTGTATTTTATTAAATACTTAAAGTTGGCATACCAAATTTTATTTTTAAATATGTACTAGAATTTTTATTTATAAAAAAATAATTTTTAAAAAAACCGCTCTTGAATTTTTGTTTCTATAAATTCATATTTATCAAACAAATCAGATGGCATACTGTTTTTTGAGCTCTATCTGTTTTAGCTATTAACACAAAAATTTATAGTAATTAATAGTAGTTTATAGTAATAATTTATATTATAACTTTTTGTTACAACTTTTTTTAATGATATCATAATTTTATGGAATCAATTCATATGCACATTGTCAATTTCAAGCTACGTTAAAGTTGTTAGGTACGAGAGCAAGTTTGTGCGATCCAGTCGTGCCCATTTTTTTAAGAGAGCTTCGTACTAAACTATATCAAATGCTTTTTAAATATCAATTGATTCAAGGATTGGTTCCACTTTCCGGTAAGATATGGCATCAAATCATAAGTTTTATTTTAAAATACAAATTGGACATTTTTATTTGTACATTTTTCTTAGACTATATTATTGTTGAATTAATTTAGGGAAGAAATGTCACTTTAATTAATAGAAAGCGGGTTTTGCAGGGAAACTTTAAATAGGTAATCCCCTCTTAACTAATACTTATAGAAAAGAAAACATTTGTTTATATTTTCTACATTTTTTGTTAGGTGAAACTACGTCACCACTTGCCTGGCGACTAAAAAGATCTGGCCAATGCTGCAACTGAAGCGCTCTAAGTACTTGCTATCTTTGAACAGATTGCATATCAGCTCCATATTTGGTGTCATTACCGGAAACTGCCTCATATGTAATCACGCTACGCGGCTGGGAGTTTTTGCAAATGATTTTTGCAGAAGCTGCTTGGATGAGGAAGAATCTATTCCTCATCTTCTCTGTACGTGTCCTGCCTTATCTCACAGACGTAAACTCCATCTTGGAGATTTCTTCTTCAATGATCCTATTGATCTATCAAGCACGGACATCAACAGTCTCGCGCGCTTTGTAAAGAGCTCCAATTGGTTTTAACGAGTAGGGAGAAAACTTTAGATTGATGTGGTATCACAATACTTACTTACTTACTTAGGTCCTCGGACCTATTACGTCCGTGATGTTTCCCTTACGGGACATAGGGCCTCCACTACACCTACGCGCCATCGTGTACGATTTCTTGAAATGTATTTCAGCTCTCTCCAACTTTTCCCCAGTCGTGCCGATTCCTGTTCGACCGTTCTTCGCCATGTACTTCTAGGCCGGCCCACTTGTCTTCCCTCCTGTGTGAGCGGGTTCCACTGCATTGCTTGAGATGCAATGCACCGATCGCCTTTTCGAAGCGTATGGCCAATCCACTGCCACTTTCTTCTTCGTATAATGGAGTCTATGGGCTCCTGACCCGTCCTCGCATGAAGTTCGGCATTAGAGATACGGTTGGGCCAGAAAATCCTCAAGATGTTTCGTAGACATCTATTAACGAAGGTTTGCAGCTTTCTAGTGACAGTTTCAGTGACTTTCCAAGTGCTGCAGCCGTAAAGCAGAACGGATTCAACATTGGAGCGGAACAGTCGTAGCTTGGTCTTTAAGCTAAAAGAGTTGTTTCTCCATATTTTGGACAGCATTCCGAACGCAGCCTTTGCTTTTCTGATTCGGCTGTTTACGTCCAGTTCAGTTCCGCCACCCGTAGAGACAATACTCCCAAGATATTGGAAATCCTCTACCATCTCTACCGGTTGTCCAGAAATATTTACTTGGATTGATGAGGAAGTTCCAAGGCTGATCCTTTTAGTTTTTGCCGAGTTGATCTTAAGCCCTACGATTTCTGCTTCTCTCTCCACCCTTGTTGTCATTTGATGGAGATCCATGATCCTATGAGAGAGTAAGCATACGTCGTCCGCGTAGTCCAGATGTTTGAGGTGAGATTGCAGAGTCCACTGAATTCCTCCATTTCCATTTGACAAAGCTGCGTGCAGTACGTCACTTACCACCAACAGGAACAGTATTGGTGACAGTATACAGCCTTGCCTAACTCCACTTTGGATTTCAAACTCCTCTGACGGCCTAGCTTTGTGCAAAACGTGACACCTGGATCCATCATATGTAGCCTTGATAATAGCAATCAATTTATCTGGGATGCCCCTCCTGTGCAAAGCAAGCCAAATAAATTCTCTATTGACACTGTCGAACGCCTTTTCAAAATCGATGAACAGCAGGTGAAGTGGTGATCGATATTCAACGCACTGTTCGATGATGATCCGCAAGGTGTTGATGTGATCCACACAGGAAGATCCAGTGCGGAAACCTGCTTGTTCGGCGTCGAGTGTGTCTTCGAGGTGGTCTTTAATTCGGTCCAATATTATCCTTGCTATTATCTTGGCTACTGCAGGCAGAACGCATATTCCTCTCCAGTTTTCGCACTGTGTGAGATCTCCTTTCTTTGGAAGCTTGACAATCATTCCTTTTTTCCACTCTTCAGGAAAGCTTTCTGTTTCCCAAGCTCTCTTAATAAGTGGGTGCAGTAGCTCGCTCGATGTCGTTGGGGCTGCTCCTAAGAGCTCTGCAGGAATACCATCAAGTCCAACCGCTTTGTTGTTCTTCAGTGCTTTGATGGCGGTGATAATTTCTTCTTTACTGGGGGGTACGGTGCGTACAATGGACCAAAAAATGGTCTAAGTGTGTCAATTTTTTTGCTGGCAGCCATATTAACCTAAGCTAACCTAACCAAATCTACATTTTGTGTATACAACTTTAATCACCTCACTCTTATCTCAATGGATCCATTGCGCTCCCCAGGGTTTGCGAAAAAGTAAGGAAAAGGGAAGGGTAAGGAAAGGAGTAAGTGGAAGATTAGGTAAGGAGTGCCTCCCTGAACCATCCCGAATTCCGAATGAACTTCAGGATGTTCCTAAGTGGCAGAGACAAAGATGTCGCCTAGTTCGTCGAAAAAGTATTCTCCGAGGGTTGTTTTTCTTGTTCTAGCTAGGCTGAGCATTCAAAAAGGAAATGAAATGAGCCCTCCTCCACCTCTTCATCTTGACATCCACTTAAAGGTCAGATGCGCTGATGCACATGCACATTCTGTTTAAGTGGGTTCCCATTGAGTTGTGACCAGTAAGGATTCCAACCAATAGGGACAGTTGAGGCCTGCTAAGCGAGGGTAAGTATTCAGTTTTTTTCCTTTAAATATCCGGCCAAAGATTTCTCGAAACCTGAAACGTGTCAATCTGCGACTACCTATCGTTCGCGGCTTTCATAAAGCTATGTTGAATTCTACTCCAGTGGCATTAGTACTGACTATTCCGTTTGGTTCGGATCAGTGGATGACCCATATTTCGCCAATTCGTTCATTCCCATGTATATCACAGTGTCCTGGGACCCAACATAGGGTGACTGTATTCGTTGCGCTAAGTAATCTTAACTCTGTGCGACAAAATTCCACTAGTTTGACTTTGTGACAACTGAGCAAATGGCTTTGATGGCCGCCTGGCTGTCTATGAAAATGTCAATGTTCTAATTTACTATATAAACCGCAAATACCTTCGCTTGAAAGACACTGCAAAAGTTCGGAAGCTTTCTATTTAAAGGTGGGTTTTCTGAAAAGATGCCTGACCCTACCCCTTCGCCCGTTTTGGAACCGCCCGTAAAGATCGATACATGATTTCTATTTATGAACCGGTTTTCCGTCCAGAAATCCCTTGTAGTGATATCTATTAAGGCCACCGGATTGAAATAAATGTGTGGTATCATTAGTCTGTTTGAATGTCTATATCATTAAAGTTCACAATCGTTCTACGACCAAAAAAGCAGCACTAATGGCCGCCATGTCCTTTGTGAAAAGATCCATTGGGACAAGTGAAGGGAAGGAAAAGTTTCTAGGGCTGCGGTCGGTGTAGTTCTCATGGCACTGGTTATGCCAATACACGCTTGTTTTTGAATTTTGGTAATGGTTTTGATATTGATTGGTGGTCTAAGGCTGATAACCAAACTAGACATGCGTATGTCAAGATAGGCCTTATCATGGCTGTATACATCCAATAAATGGTTTTGGGGCTGGGACCCCATCTTTTTCCAAAAAATTCTACTGAAAGTATAGAATGCTATTGACGCTTTCTTCTCTCTTTCTTTAATATTTTCTTTCCAGTTTAGTTTACGATCAATTACTAGAGCAAGATATGTTGCCGTACCTGTGATATGTAACGGAGTCCCATTTATGGTGGGAGGAATTAAATTTGGAATGTTTCGTTTTCTCCTAAATAAAACCAGTTCTGTCTTGAGTGAGTTGACATTAAGTCCACAGCTACTGACTCAATTACTGAGGTCATTAAGGGATGTTTGTAGTAGCTCGCACAAGGTGGGGTAAAATTTCCCTAAATTCTTTGAAATGTATTGATTTCTCAATCGTGCCGAGTGCCGACCATCTTATGAAGAGCTGTCTCAACAGATTTGCCCTTCATATATGCATGTTGGGCCTGTGAGATAACTCCATGATTTAGTTTTAGCCGAATGTGCGTTTCTAGCAGAAAGGAAGATAGGCTTATTGGTCTGAAGGCTTTCGGGTCAGTGTGGATGGGCTTTCCAGCTTTCGAAATGAAAATAACATTACCCGTTTTTTATTGGAAAAGCTATCCATAGTAGCTATCCATAGTAGGATTTTACATGAATAACAATTACAACATCGGCAGTATGTATACTGCCGATAAAAGTTGACGTAGAATCATACTGCGGATATTTTTCCGAGTCTCGAATGGATTTTTGGTGATTTCATTCTCAAATGTTGGTTACTATTAGTTTTTTCGTGAACTCTGACTGCTTCTGATTCTCACAAATACTACATTTTTTTTTTTTTTAATATTCTGACAGGTGTTCTTTCAGTTAAACCAATTTTGAAATACAAAAACCAGGCTACTGCGGATGGGTTTTTTTTAGTAATTTTCTACTGTACTATTTATAGAATGCCAAAAAAACACGGGTATTGACTTTTCTCCAACTAGAGGGAATGTAGGTGATGTTTAAAAAAATAAAATTACTTCTTTAGGGCTTTGAAGCATAATGTGAATTATTCCATCAGGCCTTGTAGACTTGAATGCTGAGAAGGAGTCAATGGCCCAAGCTACCTTCATACTATCTACAATAAGGTTGCCAATATTAGAGTTTTCACTTATGTCCGGGCCTGTGTTTTTAGGAGATGATTCGGTGAAACATCCTGGAAAGTTATTGCTCGTTTGTGACGCTAAAGTCTCAAAAAGTCCAGGTTTTGTCCGGCCTTTTTAAGAAGCCTGGAGGATTATGGACATTTGAAATGACTTTTTTAAGTCTAGCAGCATAATTTGAGGACTCAATGTCTGCAAACATTTTTACCATATTGCTCTTTTTGCGTAGGTAGTTCGAATTTGTGATAGGCCTGATTATTTTTTATAATATATTCAAAACGTGACTCACATCTTTGGTTTATATCCATTGCAGATTTTATTTGTTGTTACAACTTTCCTCTGTTGTTTTTTTTTTAAGTTGGGAAACTGAAACTAATTATACTGAATGAAATCGCTCTGTAAAGAGTCGCCGTAGTTCTTGTTCCACATTTTACTACTTCTCCAGGACACATGGCACTATGCCACAATCCATAGCTATGAACAAAAGCAGAAATAATACCAAAAAAAAACGGGCCAAAACCAATTATTGTGATTTAAAAGTTCTCTTTGTTTTATGGTCTGATTTCGATGAAAAAAAATTTCAAGTAAAACAAAAATATATCCCATTTCGTGTCAACAAACAAAATCTAAGAGATCTCCAAGTTCCAATTTCACCCTAGTAATTTTGTTTTCTAGTTGAAGCTATATATTTGTATGGAGAAGCATTGCAGGTTTGTATGGAGAAACGTTGCAGGTATGTATGTAGGTATGTATTTCCCAAGACCATATCTACCTTAATATATAGAGATCCCATTTCACACAAAAGCACAACAAACTCCCTCAACCACTATAAAGTTCGGAAACAACTGATACTACCTTCTCCGTACATTTACTTTCTGAATTGTAGACGAATGGAAAAATAAATACCTAGTAAGCGTAAACACAGCCCAAGGTTCGCAAAAAAAAAAAAAAATCAAAACACAAACCTCAATGTGAAAGAGAATTTAACATAAATTTACAATAACCATCCCATATCATGTTTACGAAAGTTCTCTCAAAAAATCAAAATAAAATGTATCTCTCAGTATTTATAGAATCACCACTAAATAAAATATAAACCTAGATGCATTTTATTTAAATTTAAATACAGTCTGTTTTTTTTATCAACATCGACGGCTGTTAACCTAGATAAGATAAGCGAGAAGCGGACAGCAGACAGACTGCTGTGCCCCAATCGATGCGATGTCCGGCCTAAAGCACATTTTTACCAGTTTTACTGAAAATAATTAAATTCCTAGTGCAGCGCTAGTGATAACTATAAATAGACGGCCGGCGCGCCACCTTGGGATGGATAAATTGTATGAAAGCATGGCGCTATCTTTAAGCCGGTATAGCTGCATAAGCATATAGACTTTCAGCAAGCATTGAAATTGAAACTGAACGCACATTAAATTTTCCTTGTAGATTAATAATTTAATTAAATTTCACTTTTATTAGCGGATTAATTTTCCATAGGCGGCATTTTAACGAATCAATTAAATACTCCATAAAAGGTCTAACTGTTAATAGAATTTTAAAACTGGTTCTGTAGTTGCCAAGCCAAAAGAACATTTACAAATATTAAAACATTTTAGAACAATACAAATATTTGGGAATCTAACAATAAGGAATTATCTACATACAGATGCAACTAAGGTTTTCTGACATTGTATTAGTGGCTGACAATGATAGTTGTTATTTTTGAGTTTGAAAGAAAACTTATTAATTATTTTGATGCTAAAGTAAAGCTTTTCACCTAATTAATAGATATACTATGGTGGCACTTATTTTGGCAACGTTGGAATAATTCTTCCGGTGCTTCCCCTAAAAGTGATCAAGGTAAAAAAAGAACTTATCCGTTTGATAACTTAACTTATTCTTAAAAAATACTTAAGCTGTATGATTTCTTTCCAGTCTTTATCATCAAATCCTGGAAGTATTCTAATGCCATGTGTCACACACAAGCGCTGATTCATGACAAGTAAGCTTGTGTTGGAACGATTTTTATGCAAATTAGAAGAAGTTATCCGTTTCTTAAATGCGAAATTTGGCTAGTTAAAAGTTATCCGTTCACATGCCATGTCAAACATTTATTGAATACAAATTATGAGTTTAAACACGTGTAAGTGCTGTCTCGCCGCTATCATGAGTTTATGAATACTGAATAGGGCTGTATACTACAAAACAAAAATATTTCCGAAATTTTAACATTATTTGTTTAGCCAATTAAAAATCGAAATGAAACGGAGTGAATTTTCGGTTTTTTGCAAAAGTTGCTTTTGTTTCTACCAATTTGGCCAATTAATGATCCTAACGGTATGTTTAACAATCTTTATAATTTTTGTAATTTTTGTATAGGGTTTTCCAAAAAGAGGTTTCATTTTGATACTTAAATAAAACGAGTATTTTTTAAGAGAAATCAATGGATGTTTATATTTCATTGTAAAGAGAAGGCTACGGTTGCAGCATCATATCCTTTTCATGAAATTTTCAATGACCAATTTTGTTTGTGGCTGTATGCCTTCTATAACTTCACGAATTCCATCTTTAAGGTCTTAAATCGATTGTGGATCATTGGCATATATTACTTATCTTTCACGTGGCTCCAAAGAAAAAAGTCTAATACTACGTTTCCACCAACCAGTAAACCGAGATTTAGGTAATGAGATTTGTTTGGTGTTTCCACTGCACTAAAAGAGAATTATGGCAAAACATTCAAATGGTGTTTCATTTTTTTGATATGAAGCGGAAGTGAGATAGATAGTTTTTGTTTACATTTCCATCTGTCAATAAACGAAAATAGGTCGGTTCCACAATTATTCTTCGAAAAAAAAGTTTGTTTGATTTGACAAACTAATGTTTCCAAGTAGATTTGAATGAGTTTTATTTGAAATCTTCATTTGAGGAGATTAAAACTTGTATGGTAAATCTTGTAGATTTCAAGGAGATTTGTGATAATCTTGCTAAATCTCGGTTTAATGTCTGATGGAAACGTAGTATAAAGGTGTTAAATCACAAGATCTCGGTGGCCAATTGTGATCACCTCTTCTAGAAAAAACACAATCAGCAAACTCTTCTTAAAAAAAAATGCGATTATTTCGTTGCTTGAGTGGAACGTAGCGCCGCCGCGCCGCACAGTGATGCGCTATGGGGTATGGGAGAGCGGAAAAAAAATCTATAAAATCTGAACTATAAAACGGAGAGCAATGAAATTTCGCACACATGTTTGGATTGCGGTAACACATATTTCTACAAGATTTGGCCAGCCGTAGCCAAGGGGGGTCAAAGGGGGTATGACCCCCCCTGAAACAATGTATTTCATGGTTTTACTTTCTTCTTAAAAAAGTGTAGACCTATCTTATATTATTGATTGTCATCAAGTTCGATGACATTAAATTATTTTACACAAAATCAAAAAAAAAAGGTACACTACTTTAAGTTCTGCAAACTAAGTTATTGTTTGAACTATGAAACGAAGAGCAATGAAATTTTGCACATATTTTAAGATTGGATTTTTCAGAATTGTAGGGTTTATTGACTTTTATGAAAAAAAAAATATTTTGTATTTGTTTTTTAAGCTAAATAATTAAATACATTCATAACAATACTAGCATATATCAAATGTAGGAAATAAATAAATAAATAAGTACAAATACATACTAAATTACTTAATTTGAAATAATTAAATTAAATATTCACTTAAAGGAAGATGTTTTTTTTTTGGCTCCGGTCTTAAGTGAGTTATAAATGGATCGGATGATATCATGATCATGTTTCAGTTCATTGGTCATAAAAAGCAATAAATCTAACAACAACAACTTAAATATTGTTTGTTTTAATTTGGACAAAAAACGGAACATGTTTTAGAAAAAAAAACTGGTGTACAGGTCAAGTGTCCTTTTTTGATATTACCTGTTCGCCTGATAAAAACAGTTAGATTAAAATATTTAGGTACGCAATTTTGTAGGTACTAACATATTTTTTTAAATAACACCATAAAAGAATATATTATTACGACATATTTCTAAAAAAAAGTAAGTTGAAAATTGAAAAAAATATTGAGGCAAGAAAAAGAGATTGAGCTAAAATTGAATATCTCACAGCTCCGTCTTGGCATTAATTTTATTTTATATTTTTAAAAAAAGGTTAATATTTCTACTAAAAATAAAATCCTGGTTGGTCTTCATCCAATTATTATTACGCAAGAAATTATAACTTTTGTAACATTACCAAACATTTTAATCTGATTCTGTGAAACAAATTTGTAAATTACGTTAAAGATCGAATCAGGACGGATACAATTCTTTCAAAAATAGGTAGGTGAATACTGTAGCTTTCTAAAAATGGTAACCACAAGGCGGAGCTAAAACTGTAACTCAAGGGAAAGAGCATTAAAATATTAATTCTAGTGCACTCGGCCCTAACCCAAAAAAAAAAAATAATTGTTTTTTTTTATATTTTTTTTTTTTATTTTGGAAGCTTAGTTGTCATATTATTTATTAAAGAAATTAATTTTATCGAAACAGTTAAAAAAACACGACTTTTCATGCCAAACATTTATTGCAAGAAAATACATGAATTTCAAAACTAAAAGAAAGGGTAACTTTAGAGCGCCCTATCTCGCATATTCCTTGACAAAAATTTCCCAAATTTTGGGAAAACATAGAACAGTTATATATCTATACAAATATAAACAAAAAAACTCCAAAATAAAAATTTCATTTTTGGTATTTTTTTCCGCAAACGCACCACTGTGCGCCGCACTATGGGACCAAATGATTAAATCCATCTCAAAAAGGGTTTTGACGAATTTCGTAATTTCAAAACCTAATGATGGATTTAAATAATAGAAAAGTGGTTCTTTACGACACAATCATTTTTTTTTTGATCCTGTGTTTTTATAAGTACTTAAAATGATCTTTAAAGGTTACAGTTCGATATTTTATATAATTTCTAATTAATGAACAGACTTAATTAATGTTATACATTTTTGAAAAGTCCAATTCTTCTTCTTTACAAATCCGTTACTTTTGTTACAACTAAACGTAACTGTAAAATAATAAAAAAAATTATGAATAAAATGCGTTATATTTTGTTTTCAATTGAAGTTTTCTCTGTTGCCTCCGGCTGCCTCCGCTAAGATATTGCTTGTTTTGTATTCTAAAAATATTTTTTTTTAATTAAGAAAATAAAATAAAATTTTGCGCATATTTGCGCTTTTATGTCTTAGAAGCACAAACGTATCATGAGAATAATTAGTCTTTAAAATAAAATTTCGAATTCTTATAACTTTGGTAATATCGACTGAAAAAAAATTAAAATTTGACCCAACTATAGTCACTTTTAAGATATATAAAACTGTGTATTAGAAAAATTCTAAGACCATTTTTTTCTGCTTGCATGTAGTTGGCCCACAGACTATTGAGTTGAGCAAAACTGTTAATTGCAATCGTTTGTACATCGTTTGTCTACGTTTGTACAAGTTTTAGATTCGTTTGTACACTCATCGTTTTTTTTATATAGCCGTTTCAAATAAATTTACGGAGTTTGGCCCACCAACTATAACGCTCGAAAAATCTGGAAATGCAGTTCGATAGATAATCGTTTGTCAACAAATTTTTTTTAACCAAATTTTATTAAAATTTTAAAACATATGAATACGTTTGTCTCTTTTTTATAATGATTTTTCATCGTGTTAATTTTTTAAATTTATATTTATTTCTATTTTTAATTAATTATTACTTTTTTTGGGACATGTAGTTGGCCCACCAACTATAACGCTCGAAAAATCTAGGAAACGCAGTTCGACAGAAAATCGTTTGTCTATGTTTGTCTTTTTTTTTTCGTTTGTATACGTCCCAAATTTTTTTGACAACAAAATTTTTTTAACCAAATTTTATTAAAATTTTTAAACATATGGATTCGTGTGTCTCTTTTTTATAATGATTTTCCATCGTGTTAATTTTTTTAATTTGTATTTATTTCTATTTTTAATTATTAGTTTTTTTGGGACATATAGTTGGCCCACCAACTATAACGCTCGAAAAATCTGGAAATGCAGTTCGATAGATAATCGTTTGTCAACAAAATTTTTTTAACCAAATTTTATTAAAATTTTAAAACATATGAATACGTTTGTCTCTTTTTTATAATGATTTTTCATCGTGTTAATTTTTTAAATTTATATTTATTTCTAT
The DNA here is from genome assembly GCA_949320155.1 of Melangyna quadrimaculata. Lineage (NCBI taxonomy): Eukaryota > Metazoa > Arthropoda > Insecta > Diptera > Syrphidae > Melangyna > Melangyna quadrimaculata. The sequence continues at coordinate 208,388,283 of OX439483.1, forward strand.
TTTTAATTAATTATTACTTTTTTTGGGACATGTAGTTGGCCCACCAACTATAACGCTCGAAAAATCTAGGAAACGCAGTTCGACAGAAAATCGTTTGTCTATGTTTGTCTTTTTTTTTTCGTTTGTATACGTCCCAAATTTTTTTGACAACAAAATTTTTTTAACCAAATTTTATTAAAATTTTTAAACATATGGATTCGTGTGTCTCTTTTTTATAATGATTTTCCATCGTGTTAATTTTTTTAATTTGTATTTATTTCTATTTTTAATTATTAGTTTTTTTGGGACATATAGTTGGCCCACCAACTATAACGCTCGAAAAATCTTAAAACGCAGTTTGATAGAAAATCGTTTGTCTACGTTTGTTTTTTTTTTTCGTTTGTATATATATCCGAGGTGAAAATGGGCCTCATTGCTGAAGATGATTTTTCAATGAAAATCCGGATCATTTTGATCCATTTCAAGGACCCAATCAACGGAGATACGACGTTGCTGGTGATCGACCGACTTGAGTTCTTGTGTTAACTGAAATTTAAAAACCTTGAGATTTAAGTCTTTATACAAAATACGGTGTAATGTCGTTTGTGGAATGCCTAATTCCAAAGATTGACGAGAAATTGACAAACCTGGGCTCTCATCGCTTAATTTTCAAGACGAACATAGTTAAAAAGATTGTGTTGGATAACGGATAGTGAGTAAACCCTTTATTTGTAGGTCTTCAACAGTGAAAAGTTTCGTCTGTTAAAATGCGTCTGTTAAATTCTCAGTTGCTCTTGATCGACGCACACGGTTTTTATTTTCCACATCACTAACTTATCACAACAGCTCAAATTTGTCCACCAGTTTCACTATTGCCGGCCGAGAAGGTGATTTACGACAACCGAAAAGTGCTCTAGTTTTGCGAACTTTTTTTCTCATTTTTGTAGTGCATTTTAACAATTTCTGTGCGTTTTTGAAGCGTATATCGTTCCATTTTTAGTAATGGCGTAGTTTATATTTGTCAAATGTCAGAAGATGACAACTTCAAGAGTGACAGCTACCCAAATAGCGGACTATTCAAAATGAAACCACTTATTGTAAGACCCTTTATTATTTCAAGTATGTGTAGGTATGAATATAAAAACAAAATGTTATAGTAGCCGTGTTTTTTGAAAAAGTGAAGTGTATACCAACTCAGCAAACATATCACTATTTCTTGAAAGACGCTTAAATGTGAAAATTGTGGATTAGTGCTTGTGGGAACAAAAACGATTATACTTTAAAGCAGTCGTGTTTGCTCAGGACATTTAGTTGAGAGTGACTATACAGTTAAGGATATACTTTTATAGGGCTTTTAAGAAAGAATCAGTACCATGACCCTTATACTTCCTGCAGCTTTAGTAGGTAAATGAAAAGTTGCAAGGTGAACTTAGAAACCAAGTGATACATTCTTTGAAAATGTTTGACTTAAATAGCTATATTAATAAAAACAGCATTTAACTCACATCTAACTTTCCAGCTCTCGTGTGAGCATGTATTAAAAGACAATTGGTGAATTAAAACGTATATTTACTTATCTTATTTAACCCTTCACTAAGCCACCTTCCTTGTTGGTTTAGTTAGCTAATAAGTGGCAGAAATTTAACTCCCAGTCCATCACGAGTGAATGATAACTCGCCGCTAGCTCCGTTTATTAATATGGAGGTTAGAAAACATTTTTATTAAAAACTATAAGGAACATCTATATAAAAAAGAGAAGTTCCTGGAAAACCATTTAAAAAATGCTGAAGCTGTGCATCTAGACTAAATGCTAAAAAAACTATTTCTTAAGTGTAGACTGTATTTTAGAAATAACCATTTAAACAAATTATTTGTAGGTGAAATTAACTGTAAAAATAGAAGAATTATAAAAATAATCCAATGAAATTGTATTCTTTTATTCTATCTTATATTCGAACCAGATGACGATGACGTCACACCACATCTGTCAAAACGCAATGAGCATGCCTTATATCTGTTTATCGTAATATCGATAGTCGATAAAAGCCTGTCAAAGTCGGAACGCGTGATTGTCATTTGGCCATGCATCGTAAGCTGGTGTTCTTCTGAGTCTAGCGTATACTTTTGTTTTTACTAGTGTATAGTTTTGTTTTTACTTGCTCTATAGGGCAAGTAATGTTTCGTGTCAAAAATAAAACGAGGTTTTAATCAAAATTCAAACTAACATTAGTCATAAGGTTCTTTAAAATAATTTTTAAATTTAATTTTAATTTAAATTAAAAAAATATATCTGGTAAGTCATTTCAAGTCAATTTTAAAAACGCTTCACCCCAAGTAGCACCTAACTCAATATCAATATCCTCCCTTTTCTGATTCTTAACAATTAAATATTATTACATCCAATTTACACAATAATCAATTATTAAAACATTTTCTGTGTTACGTCAATTTCCATCTTTTAAAAGTCAATAATATGGTTAATATGTGTGTTTGTATGCACAGGAATATAGAAATTGGTCGTTTTAGTTAAAATTCAAATCAAAACAAATATATTATGGAGATGCATTAATGCTGATAAGTTTTTAATGAAGGCTGATGAGGCCTGCGGTATTTCAGTGGAGAAATTTTAATAGACTTCATAAAAAGAATTTCTCTTCTCTCTATAGAATCTTGTGGTGCCACAGCTCACCACCTTAAAACACTTTTCAAACATTAAATATCTAAATCTATACCTACAAAAAAACATAAACTAAATTTTTGGTTTCTCAAAAGAATTCAAAATAAATTATACTTCTATTTTTATACGCCGACAATTAATTCAAAATTAAGTTGCACGAACTTGCACTTTTAGCTGGAGGCATACTTAGAATAGTAGGCTAAAAGTCGAATAAGATCATTTAATAGGCGATAAGCCGGCTAGGAGTAGCATTTAATAACAAGAAACAAAATAACCCTACATTTAATTGACAACAAAAAACGCCCGTTTTAGTAATTTTTAATTTCTTCAAAAAATATATTGCAATAATAATTCAAGACAATTTAGAATTTTGTTTCACAATTGTTTAAAAAACATAAATATTCTTGTTTGGCATGACACACATTTTATAAGCACCATGCAATTGCAGTATCATACGACATTTTTTTCTGTCTTTCTTCAGTTAGTCAGATCAGTGGTGCGTTCTTTTGTTTACAATAGTTAACTATGGTTGTTATGTATGTCAAAAAAAAATTGTTGAAGTGCCATTGTTCGATTTAGTTGGAAATTGTTACATTTCATTTAGCAACGATTTATTGTTAGATGTTGTTGATCTGTGAAACGAACATTTTACTTCATCGTTAATTAACATAAAATCTTGTTTTTTCTACAGTTTACTCTCCTATCTTATTTTGTTTTGATTCTTCAATTTTTATTTTTTGTAAACAAACCTTCTCACATATGTATGTGCTTTGACATATCAACACTTTCAACTCATATCATGGAGATGAGTTGGAAATAGTTACGAATTGTAACTATTTGACACTAATAAACTGAACGATGTGATGGAGTCATATACATAGTAACAAATCGTAACTATTCTGTAATAAAGCAACGACCATTGTTAACTACAGTTAATCATAGTTAACCTTTGCTTACCCTTGCTAGCCCCTTGCCAGAATCTATGTAAAACTCTAGTGCCTTGTCGAAAACTAGATTGTTCTTCTGCGCGGGTTATTTTCAAAACATGTTAGGTCTATCCTGACACCCCGACTCCACAGGCCATGAACGATGTCCATAATCCAATCTACAATCCAATTCACAATCTGATTTGTATCGATATGTCACTGCTTGGACATGGATTTTTGCGACTCCATGGAATTTTGTTTAGTCATGTTCCATAGTCCGGTCATCGTTTGAAGATTTTTCGCTTACATACGGACAGCTAAAACAATAAACAAGATTGCGTCAGGAAAGCATAACACAATTTAAGTTCACAATTTGAGCTCGGAAGTCTCAAATCCATACAATTCCAGAACGCATTTAGTTTTCAAAAATGAACTTATCATTTTTTGAAATTAATCATTCAAATTAAGTATAAACTGCTTAGGACATTATTTCGGATTAAAAAAAATTAACGAGTAACGGTTATTTACCGACGGATGGGCTATTTACCTATTCGATCAATTTTTGTATACAAACATTTTGAATCATTTTTGTTGTTTGAGTTAAAAAAAAAAATATTAAATTTTTAAAATGAGTTGTTGAATGTTTTTTAAAATTGTATTTTATTTATTCAAACAAATTTGCATACCAAATTTTATATTTTAAAATATTCAAGAAATTTTATATACAGGGTGACTGGTATAAGGTGCACCAAAAAGTTTGTAAGGAGTAGGTTGGGTTAAGACAAGAAAAAAATCGTATGGGAGGGGGGGTCTATTTCCCTCCGTTTAGGTGGGAGGGGCAATTTTCTTAAATATTGACTTAAAAAAAATTATTTAAAAACAACAGTAAAGCTTGCAATGTCTTGCTATACGTTTTTAGAAAGCCAGAAATCTCTTCCTTAATTTCCATTTTAAAATAAGTTGCGTTTTTAAATAGTTTTTAAAAAATTTATTTTCAAACTTGAAATTTTGAAAAAAATTTACAAAAATTTTAAAATAACTTTTTTAAAATTTTTCGTAATTAAGCATAATTTTTGTTTTCAAAACTTAATGCTCTTGTCAATTTTTAGTCAAACACTGAAAACCGCATGGTTCTAGAACTTTGACTTTTCAAGATATTAAAAAATAAAGAAACCAGCATCTTAGTAAAAACAAAAAAAACGAGGTTGATGATAATCAACTGGTTGCATTGAGTTTTGAAAACAAAAATTATACTTAATAACGTAAAAATTTGAAAAAAATTAGTTTGAAATTTTTTTTAAACATTTTTTTTTCAAAATTCCGAGTTTGAAAATTAATTTTTTGAAAATTTTTCACAAAGGCAACTTAATTTAAAATAAAAATTAAAGAAGAGATTTATGGTTTTCTAAAAAGATATGGCCGAGCAGTGCAAGCCTTACCGTTGTTCTTAACAATTTTTTTTTCTGTTTTAAGTCAATTTTTTAGAAAATTGCCCGTCCCGCCTAAACGGAGGGAAATAGAACCCCCCTCCCATACGATTTTTTTCTTGTCTTAACCCAAACTATTCTTTACAGCTTTTTGGTGCACCTCATACCAATCACCCTGTATATACAAAATTAAAGAAAAATATTTAAAAAAAAATATGAAAACAGTCTGTAACCTAATACTTATTTTAGTCAAAAAAATAACTACGATCACACAGCGAACAAGTGATAATAAATGTATAAATATGTACATATGTGCCCGAATACAAAAAAAAAATATATACATGCTTATTCAAGTCCCAAACCTAGCTTTTTTTAGTTGTTGCTGTAAATTGATCAGGAATAAATGCAGTAGTCCTGCTGCGTTTTTTACATGAAATAAATCTACAGCCATAAAATCAAAAACTTTTTTTGTAAAGACATTTTACAGCAAAATTATAAAATCATTCATCGCACAAGAAAATGGCTGTTCAATTTCTTTAAAAACGCAGTTAATTTTTTTCACTAAGGGAGGCAATTAATTTTGATTTCCGGCTGGAAAAATGCCAAGTTTCTGTCTAGTTTTGGCATGGCCTTAGTAAGTTTTCAGTAGGGAAAATCTAGACGAAGAGAACTTGTCAAATAAGACGAGGGAAATAAACACTCGTGAGGCCCGCCCTAGTAAAAACTTGTTAGACATGTTTCGGTACCCCATCAGGAATGGCTCTCGGACACCCAAAACAATCCTTAAGTACCTTTGTCTTCTTTTTTATATCACACTTTCGTCTATGGGTGTCCGAAGATCGCGGGATCAAGTCCCTTTTTTAAAACTCTCTAGTGCCTTGTCGAAAACTAGATTGCTTTTCTGCGCGAGTTTTTGATTTTATTTCAATATTCTTAATTGTTGAATTAACAAATTTGTACCTAACTACGTTGAAGCCTTAGCAAGTTCTTGGCGTTTCTTTCGTGCATTTTACTTTAATGACAACAAACTCTTACACACAAAATACCATACCATCATTACAAAAAGTGTTTGAACTTTACCATCTTCATTTCCGGTTATGTTGTAAAGGTGTTCCCTATACAACGTTGTAAGCTATACAACGATGACGCACAACGATGCGACGGTAATTTCCCTTATGTTACATTCAAGTTCACAACCCAATTTATTATGAATTCATTGCTTGCCCTTAAAAAATGTATAAAAACACTTTTATTGCATTTTCAAAAAAAAAAAGAAGGTAAGATTCGCTAGAAAGTGAACAAACAAAACTCATGTTTACACTTTTTTGTTCTGTTTAATTCATCTTTAACATCAACCTCGTGTCATGTATAACGAACAAAAAAAGGAAAAATAACTACAAAATCAAAAATGTTTTCCAGCTTCACTGCACAGAACAGCACATACACATAAATATGTGCTGTTCTGTGCAGTGAAGCTGGAAAACATTTTTGATTTTGTAGTTATTTTTCCTTTTTTTGTTCGTTTCTTAAATTTTATGAACACACATTCTGATACTATTTCTATCTACGGATGCACTACAGTACAGCAACCAGCTATGGTGGATCGTCGTTGTCGTGTGGGCTTTGTGTTGTTTGCACATGTTAGTTTTATCAAGCTTTAGTGAGTCAACAATGTTTAGATTATGCAAACGGTATACATACCTACCTAGTTGCGAACACTTAATGTAGGGAGTTTTAGAGCCTTGTTTTCGATTTATTTATTTAGACACTAGTTCTTCTCTTATAAATAGGAATCTAATAAATGTGGTTAAGATTGTCAATATCAATAGTTGTTATTTACTGTTGAGATATATCGTTGGTGGTTGGTGTTCTGTGGTCATGCTTGTTGCAACTGACCATAAATTTAATTTGTGGAATAGGTGAATTTATCCAACTGACATGTACTTAGTACCTGTCCACATTGGATTTTTAATGCTAGGTGCAACCTTTGAGAGAGGTAGATTTTATGTGAGTGAAAAAGAGATTGGTAGATTCCACCCAAATTGCACCGATGCGCCACTTTCAAACAATATTCTCGGATTCAACATGATAGATTTTTTATTGTGTGAGTGAAAGATAGATAGATTTCAAGGGTGGGAGATAGTGATGGGTAGATTGAACTGAGAGGATATACTCTTCATCGTATGGACACAACGAACATGTTAACACCAAGCATTAAAAATCCAATGTGGACAGGCACTTAAAAAGTGACTGTAAGAGCCCTTGGGTAGTTTTTGAGAACCAAAAAAAAAAACAGTTTTTGTACAGCTATTTTGGTTGTCAGGAAAACCTGGGTCGACCCTCGGTTATAGTTGAACCTTGAACGAACGAAGCTAATGTTTGCCGAAAATCACCTACTTACAATATCAATGGACCACCGAAAATGGTCTACAAAAACGTTGACTGGACCGATTTTCAAATTGGTACTCTTAGGTTAGGTAAGGTAAAAGTGGCTGCCAGCAGAAAAGCTGACATACTTTAACCATATATTGATCCATTGTGATACCATATGAATCTAATTTTTTTTCCTCAGCTAGAACTAATTAAAGCTCTTTACAAAGCACGCGAGACTGTTAATATCTGTGCTTGCTACCTTGCTTGATCACTAGTATCATTGAAGAAGAAATCTCCAAGATCGAACTTGCGTTTGTGGGATAAGGCAGGACACGTACAGAGAAGATGAGGAATAAATTCTTTCTCCTCTTCATCCATATAGCTTCTGTAGCAATCGTTTGCGAATACTCCAAGTCGCGTTGCGTGATTCCCTATAAGACAGTGCCCGGAATGACACCAATTAGGGGGCTGATATGCAATCTGTTTAAAGATATTAAACACTTAGAGCGCTTCAGATCCATCATTGGCCAAATATTTTTGGTCGCCTCACCAGGCAAAGGGTGATGTTGTTCCACCTTAGGTTTGTTTTCCTTATAGCATTTTGCTTCAGCATAAGATAAACGATATGCAGCGATAGATAAACCGATATCTACCCTGTCTGGTAGAATAGGTATAGTGTTGTTCCACTTTTGGCAAGTTCGTCAACTTTACAATTTCCTGGAACTTCCCTATGGCCCGGCACCCAACAAAGCTCAATATTGAACTGTTGTACTATTTCTATAAGGGATGAGCGACAGTTTATTTATTTATTTATTTATCTGTTCATCAATTGATAGTTATATCTGCTGATTACAAAGATTGAAGTTATATATTTAGAACATTTTTTTTTTTTGTTATTTACATAAATTATAATTACATAAATATAAATTTTTTTTTTAAAGAAAACAAATTTATAAGAAATATCTAATTGTTTGATAAAATAATGGAATTTCTTTGCATACAAAAAATGTCGACTTCACTACAAACTGAGTTGAATAATTTCAGAGAACGTGCTATAAGCTCATTAAGCCCATAGTTTGGGAAAATAAAATAAATCATTACGATTTCTTTATTGCGAGAGAAGTTCACTTGGATTCACTCGATTGTCAAAAATGTCCTTTACAAACAAAATACATTGACAAATCCTGCGGAATTCCAGAGTTTTCATATTAATCAGAGCACATCTAGAGAGATATTCTGGTAAACAGTCATTCCAATTAAGAAAAGCGGGTGAATCTTTTCTGTATTCCTTAGATGCTAGATATACTATTCTCGTAAAATGGAAACCAAATAACTGAACAATATTCCAGAAAAGGCAGAACTAAACTCATGAACAAAGTCTTAAGAGAATACACGTCCTTAAAAACTGTCGAATTACGTATGTGTTTTGAAGGTAAATTTCGAATCTAAGAATACTCCCAGATCATTAACTACCTCAACTCGATGTATTTTTCGGAGACGAGACCGAGACGAGACTTAATTGTACAAGGCCGACACGAGACCGAGACGAGACTGAAAATTTTCCATTTTAACGAGACCGAGACGAGACTTACAAGTCTCGCAGAGTCTCGTATCGTGGCCAGCCCTAATCAAACCAAACTAAGAAGTTTTATATATCCAAGGGAGAAGATATATCAAGAAAAATCTTAACATCATCCGCATACATTAAGCAGCAACTATATTTAAGAATTTCAGGTAAATCGTTAATGAACAGGATGAAAAGAAAAGATCCCAAATGACTCGCTTGTGAAAGACCTGAAAGAAAATCTATATATGTATAAACTTAGAGTAGTAGCCATCAATCTGAACAACTTGCTTTCTGTTACATAGATAAGAATTTAACCATTTTATAAAATTATTTCTAACACCTAATTTTTCCAGTTTTTGTAGAAGTAGACCATGGTGAACTCGGTCAAAGGCTTTTGCGAAATCAGTAAATAAATCATCAATTTGCTTACCCTGTTCAATATTGTTTATACAAAAACTGGTAAATACACAAAGGTTTGTTTTAGTTGATCGACCCGTAACAAAACAATGTTGCTTTATGGCTGTTTTGTAGTTTGTAGAGACAGAGTCGTTTGAGAAAATACACAATTTTTTTGGCAAATATTCATTGTAAATCATGCAGTTATTTTTCAAAATCTAGCGGACATCGAATGCACCTTGGAATATTTATTAATTTTTCTGGGCGCAATAATTTGTGTGTACAAATTCCTGTCAAATAGTACCCACCCAATCACATTAAAGAATCGATTTTTTTTATCAAAATTCTTTTCAAGCAAAAAAATATAATCGATTTTAAATGGTTGAAAGGAATTTCACATAATTCTCTCAGAGTACTTCGAAACTAGTTCGAAGTAATTTTCGGGAGAGATTGTCGATACGAGTATTCGACTCCCGGGAAAAGTTAAGATCCGGGGGAGAACAATCTCCCCCGGAATTGCCGATAGGGCTGAATAAATATCCCCCATATTACATTTTTTTTTACTAAATGTACTGCACACAAATTTGTTCGATCGTTTTTCTCCAAATCTATTAATTATACGAAAAAACACATTTTTTTTTCTTGTAGAATTACATAAGCTACAATGTGTACTTACATTTTTTTTTTTTCAAAAAAACCTATAGTTTCTGAGTAATTTGGAAAAAAAATCCCTTTTTGCCCTTTTATTTAACACGAAACCAATATTTACCCTATAAGTCCAGTGTATTTATAATCTGACCCAGCAGTTTGTACCACCTACCACCTCCAATTTTTTTTTATTCCATGGAGTTAAACGAAGATGATAAATCTCAGTTTTTGCCATCACAACATTTACCGTTTTGCTGCCATCTTAAATTTTACTTATTACTAAATATCTCGGTTCATATTAGTCATACAAAAAAAAATGTAAGACATAAAGGGCCTTACCAATAATCAAATTTGGAGATCACTTAAATATTTAAGTGGATTCTAAATAATGAACCATATCAATAATCAATTTAATAGTCAGCTTAACGCTAAACGTCACGAGTCAAGAAACGCACGTTGTTATTGTGAAACAGCGTAAACGCCACGTTTGTGCTGTCATTCTAAAAAGCAAAGGAGAAAAATAATAACCCTTATCCTCTATGTTTGTCGCTCACAATTGAATTAAATAGCTTGTTCGTGAATTTTGTTGCAAAGTTATAAAACTAATAAGGTAATCAAAATAAACAAATAGATTTATTCCATCTTATTTGTTTATTTGTAAATTTCAATTTGAGAGTGAATGGCGGAAAATGATCACTAAGAATCGCACGCAGCCGAAAATTTGTTTGGTGAATTTTTTTTATCATAACTAAGATGTCATTGGCCGCGATCAAAAACCTATATGTAGAGCTACCCTCCAGATAGGTTTTTGTTGTTGTAATCCCAAGTAAAAAAACAGCTGATTACTAAACAGCTTTTACTGTTGGATAGTTATCCATGCTATCCGAAAAATGTTGGTATACGTTTGTATCCCAAGCGAAATTGTTAAAAAAGCCGACTACAAAATGCAAATTCGAAATTTGTTTGCCGTCATCGATTTGTTTTTTAATTTTTTCAGAACAATAATTAAAAGAATATAATAATAAAATGCAAATTACTGTACTGTAACGAAGAATTTTGTCAAAAAATACTTCCAAGTAACCTATCCGGTTTTGGTTGATCAGAAACCTATAGATAGGCCATCGCATCGATTCTTGATCGCGGCCATTTCCATTCACAGAAGCTGTCTGTTTGGCAACGAATGTAGTAGATAATGTAATAGAGCACTGATTAGTTAAAGACGTGTTTAATTTGGTTATTGGTTAACACACAAATTAACTCGTCTCTAAAATTTAACGTGGCGTTTATCTAAACGCTTGTTTAGTCTTTAATTATTGGAAAGGTCCAAAATGTCTAGAATAAAAATTCCCATTTTTATTTTAAACATTTCTTCGTTATTGATAATTATTTAAAAAGTTACAGGGCAAAACGGCCTTTTTAATCAAAAACTTAAAAAACTTTCTGCAACAAGTTTGTTGGGCTCAAAATTTCGAACAATTTTGTTATACAACTTTTTTCTGTATTTCAATAAATGAAAAAGTTATAAATATTTTTCTATTAAAAAAAAATTTTATACAAATCATTTTTTTAAATCTGAGATTTGTAGAAAGTTTTCCAAATTTTTGATTAAAAATGGCCTAAATTTAGGAAAATACCTAATTTTTTTTTGTTGCCCTGTAACTTTAAAAATATTAACAATAACGAAAAAATGTTTAACATAAATAATAGGAAATTTTATTCTACGCATTTTCACAAATTTTTTTTTTCTAGGACTGATATGAACTTAAATATTTAGTAAAAAGTAAAATCCAAAATGGCGGCAAAACGTTAAATGTTGCGAATGCGAAAACTTAGATTTATCACCTTCGATCAACTCTCTATCGAATAAAAAAAAAAATTGGGGTGTTACAAACTGCTAAGTCCCCCATATAAAATTTTATAATTATACTGGACTATAGAGTAAGTATTAAAAAAAAATTAAATCACTGCTTGCTATTTTATTATGAAAAGATAAGGATAACCACCATCCAAATTCAAAGCCTCAAATAATGTAGCCACAAACGACAAATCTCTCTATTTAAAAATGATTTAGGTTGATTTTCCTTTTAAATTTTAGGTTCGCATAATACATTATTAATATACATAAAATGTATGTATGTATGTACCTACAACCTACATCTTTTGGGGTTCGATCTCAGAACTTGCAAAGCGATTGTTCCATAAATAGTATAAATTTGCGATAGACGCTATGTTGCTAAATAAAAGGGACAATTTTTAAGTCGAAAGGGTTGAGTTTTATTTTTGTTTTGTTTTTAACTTTCCCCTTATTTTAATTTGGTTCTTAGAGCTAAAAATGCATCAAATGTTGTTATTTTTGAATCTTATATACCTATACAGTATTTTATGCTTATGTTATATGATGCAAATAGAACCGGAGGAAATCTTTTCATTACTGAAGTTGGTGATGATGATGATGGATTCTCTCTCTTTCTCATTAATCGCCTTTAATGTATTGCATTGTATATGGGTGCACTTAGAGTTTGCATTACAATTCATTTGTGTTCTATAACTTTTGATTATGTAAGGTTCATACATACGAGTATAAGTATGACTGTAAAGGGGTTCCCTTACTAATTCCACATTAAACCAAAAATACATTAAATAAATATACTCTTCTAACGGAGCAATACAATTAAGGCTATAACATCTAAAAGTCATGCAATCCAACAAAGGCCTTTTTAATTGTATATCCATCGCACGAAATTGCTTTCATGGCCCAAGGCTACAACAAAGCTTATATTACGTTTCCACCAAGCAATAAACCGAGATTTAGTAAGATTTATCATCTATCTCTTTTAAATTTCAAAAATGCAGGTACATACTTTTGCTGGCCACCTTACTCTTAATCTATCAGCGAGTATGCCACCAGCATCAATCAAGTGAAGAGAACCAGTGGAAACACTGTCTAAACAATCCATCAGAAATGACGCCTCTCATGTGCTGGGTTTCACCACAAGGAAACCCCTGCTGGTTCAATAAAGAGTGCTGGCTGGCGCACGCAGCTAAGAACGAGGCCTACCAGGCAATGGTGCAGACGTGCATAGTCGAACAAAAGCTGCTGAGAGAGTAGCCCGGGAGCTACGGGCTGAAACGAAAAGAGGAACGCCGACTTGTGAGGAGGAAAAAGAGAGATGGTATTAGATATACACAGTCAGTGATGAGGATCTGGAAAGAACACTTCTCTAGACTGCTTAACGGCGAGGATAGCCAAGATTCCGCTAGTAGTCAGATCACTCCATTCAACTTGGACGATGATGGCCAACAGTTCCGTCCACCCGACCTAACCGAAGTGCGGCTGGCCATATCCAAACTTAATTCGTACAAGGCTGCTGGTGCGGATGGTTTACCAGCCGAACTATTCAAATCAGCGGGAGATGAACTGGTAAGGAACATAGGACAACTCATCTGCAAAATTTGGTCGGATGAAAGTATGCCCGATGAATGGAATTTCGTTATAGTGTGCCCTATCCATAAAAAAAGAGATGCTTTGAAATGCATCAACAACAGAGGAATTAGTCTCCAAAACTTATTATAAGCTTATAAAATCTTGTCGACTGTGTGACCGCTTAAAATCTTTTGTCAAAAATCTGACCGACCCCTATCAGGGTTGTTTTAGGCCAGACAAGTCAACCGTCGGTCAATCAAGTGTTCACACTCCAACAGATTTTAGAAAAAACCCAGGAATTCCAAATCGAAACACACCACCTCTATATCGATTTTAAAGTCGCGTATGATAGCGTGAAAAGGGACGAATTATACAGAGCCATGTCTTATCTCGACAACCAAACTTGTCCCCATGTGCAAGATAATGATGGAGAAATCTCGCTGCGCGATTTCAGATGTCATAGAATAACTTTTGATTTTGCATCGATTTTGATTGCAGGTATTTGTTGAAATAAAAATAAATTAAAACTCAAAGCGTAATGTGAATTTCCACTTAAGATTTTTTGATAAGAAAATTAATTTTTTAATGTAGGTATAGTAAACTGGATGATTTGATTGATAATTTGTTTATTGACAGTTCGGATAAGAACAATCAAAGTGGAAATACTTGTCAATATGAAATGACGAAGGCATCTGTCAAAAATTATTTGTCTTTGACGGTGTTCACATTCGACTGCCTCCGACGATATTTTTTACTTTACAAAAGAAAACGTAAAAAAAACTATGAAAATTTAATTTTTTTTTTAAATGTTTGGATGTTTTTTGACGTTTCCTTTTGTAAAATCAATACAAGTCGTACGAGTCAGTCGAATGTGAACACCGTCTTTGAAAAGACAAACTTATTTGTGTCAGTTAAAGACACAAGTGCAAATGAACTGCAATCGTGTCATTCAAAGACCAAATTGACAGCTGTCAAACTGTGTCAATTCAATGACAAGTGGAATCCTAGCTTTAAGCTGGCTTTAGACTTTCGGTGTTATCGTAGGTGTACGTCGTTCGTTGTTGTTTGTACGCGAAAAAACGAAAATGTAAATGATAAAACCGAACATTGAACTAAGAACGAATGAAGAACGTGCAAATCCAAATCAGGTCAGAAATTTCGGTGTGTTTAAATGCAAAATCTTTTCAAATGAACATTGTTTTGGAGTGTCGTGCAACTTGTAGGGACATTTTTGAAGTTTTTTTAATTACTGAATGGCATAAAAAGCCTAATTATATAAATAAACAATTTTGTAAATAGAGTTTAACTATCTAATGTAAATACTTTCTTCGTTGTTGAGAGAAGAACGAACACCGAATGAAGAACGAAAGTCTAAGGCCAGCTTTATACTACGTTTCCACCAGACACTAAACTGAGATTTAGCAAGAATATCACAAATCACCTTGAAATCTACAAGATTTACCATACAAATTTTAATCTCCTCAAATGAAGATTTCAATTAAAAACTCATTCAAATCTACTTGGAAACGTTAGTTTGTCAAATCAAACGAACTTTTTTTTCGAAGTATAATTGTGGAACCGACCTGTTTTCGTTTATTGACAGATGCAAATGTAAACAAAAACTATATATCTCACTTCCACTTCATATCAAAAAAATGAAACACCATTTGAATGTTTTGTCATAATCCTCTTTTTGTGCAGTGGAAACACCAAACAAATCTTATAACCTAAATCTCGGTTTAGTGGTTGGTGGAAACGTAGTATTAGGCTCTAGATTGGGCACGTTCAGATGCCGAAGCAGATGAAGGAAAACTTTATTGGGTTGCTGAAACGATCATTAAGCCGGATTTTGTTTGTTTTATGAAAATGTTGTTTCTTGGCTCTTCATGTTTCTTCACACAAAAACATAGAAAACTGTTTCGCCTAAAATGTCACTGAATTGTTTATCATTTTTTGTTTTCAAGTTTGCACGCCCTAAAAAGAAGTTTTACTTGAGCAGCTTTGCAAATCACTGGCACAGGCATTTTTAAATTTGTACGTGGGTTAAAACGATTCTTAGTTGAAAGCCATATAACTATAACTATAACGATAACTTTAAAAAAAAATCGCTACCGATAGACTACTTTCTACAAGGAATGTCGATTTCTCGACGAAAAATTTAAATATTTTAGATAAAATTGAAAGCAAGTTTTTGAATGGATGATTAGAACTTTTCAATGTCGTAACACGTTTTGTGGAGGAAAATTGGTTGGTTCTTTTATAGCCAATTTCATAAACATTTAACAGGCTTTTAAATTTTTAAATGACGTATTTTGTATAGAATAAACGTCATATTATGACTTAAAAGCCTGTTAAATTTTCAAAAGGGCTTTATGAAATCGAGGACTAGTAAATTTAATTTAAAAAAAAAAATGCTTTTTGTAACTTTGAAACATAAGATCTCTCAAACATACGTTATTCAGCAATTCTGTGATCGGATTCAACATTCGGAAATGTATAGTGAGTCTTCTGCCACAAAAAATGTGTTGCCCCATGTTATTGATAAATTATTATTTCAAACAGCAAAAATTAGTACCACAAAAGATTACCTAACATTTTCAAAAACGAAATTTTGTCTTCTAATCTAATGGATACCATCTTCTAGTACCTACTTGCAATTTTATGAATCTAAAAGCATACAAAATTAATAAAATAAAATAAACATTCGAAACGTAAAATTTTACAATACAAAGTTTGTAATCGGTTAGAATTTCAATTTCTCATTTACTCGTATTATACGAACTTCCACCACAATTATTTAAAATACTTATACAAATCAGGAAACCCAACTGATTCTTTCAAGTGATATAAATCATTGCCTATTAACCTACGCTACCGAAATAAATTACAAATGCAATATTATATAAATTAAGACTATACAACAAATTTTGAATAATTATTGTATCTTGTCACTATGGTCTTTTCAATGAATATCACACAAATTTGCCGGCGTCGTCGTCCAATTTTTAGTTACGCTCATCACACAATAGCTTAATATAAACTTATATGAGATTGCATGGTATCAGAAAACCACTTGACACAATATATCCAATCCAATCCAATGACGAGCGTATAAGCATTCGTATTACATAGTGCAGTGCAATTGGCTTAGCGAAATCTTTTCATCTGGCCATTCAGGGATTTATAAAGTACACTCGTCACACATCATACTCCAAAAAAGTGGGTTACTCTGAACAGAAACAGAGTATCGTCTCTGGTGACATAGGTTTCATCTGGCACCTGGATCAAAAATAATATTTTATCTGGAACAGCTGGAGTAGTGCCATTGATGTGAAGGAGGTTGCGGACTTGTAGTACGTACGCCTTGATTTAAATTGATTCGTATTGTCATCTCATAGCCGTTGTCATTTTATATAAATTTGTCATACCTTTTGGTATATTTTAAGTAAATACAGCAAGCGTTCAAAGAGAATGTTGTATAGATATAAAGTAGCTGAGCTGACTTGTCGACATTGTTGATTTAAATTTCTATTATTAATAATACACTTCATGCCTCACAGGCAAATATTTTTCTTCAGATAAACACGTCTCTAGCTATAGATAATGAGATGTGATGTGATGTTAAGATTTTGCTTTATTTATTTATATACAACAACAACAAAAATGAACGAGATCATGCATGCGTATTTTTATCAATATGTTGTTTGTGCATTTTCAAGTATTCTTTGTTAAGGTTGAGAAATTGTAGTCATTTTAATTATTTCCTAATAGATAAAATCAACATAAAAGAAGAATCTAAGGATGGGCCTTCTAGTGGCTTCTTTTTAAATCATAGGCTATTTTCACACTCTCAGCTGTTTCCTGCTCGAAATCTTGACAAAAAGTCAATATCATACCTCCGTGGAACGAAATGAGTTGCTTTACGCTTGAACATTGTTGGGAAATATTGAAAACTTCCCAAAGTTAGTGCTGTGTACCCCCAAACAGTGCGATTTCTTTCGTTTTGGTCGAAATGGAGCACCCACGCACGCCTGCATTGTTAACAAAATTGGCGCATTTGGCGATCAACCGGTTTTGACAGTTTGACAGTGACCGGAGTGACAGTTTTGTGCGGATTGTGGAGTGGTCGCATCATTGGAAAATTTTTCTTTGAAAAAAACGGTGGGCGGTACATAGCCATGTTAACCGACTTTTTCTTTACTGAAATTGAAGACATGGACTCGGACAACCGCGCACCATACCACACAGCCCATGCCACAATCGATCTTTTACTCACCAAATCGGGTTATCAGCCGTCTTGGCGAAATCAACTGGCCGCCTCGGAAATGCGATTTGACACCTTTGGACTTTTTTTTGGTGGGAAACCGTGAAGGACCGATGTTATGCCAACAATCTGGAAACGATTAAAGCACTTAAGGCCAATATCATCCAAACAATCCGTGAGCTTCAGTACGAAACCATCAACAAGGTCTTGGAAAATTGGAGCGACAGAATGTGCTACCCAGCCGAGACGAGACCGAGACGAGACTGTATATTTGGATCGAAACTTACAAATTAACTTATAAATTAAAAAATCCAATTTCAGTTAAATATTTATTTTCTTCTGCTCATATTCAAACTATAATCTAAAATATTTCGGTCCAATAATCAACAGGTTGTCCGGAAATCGTATTTTTCGGAGACGGAGACCGGGACGAGACTTAATAATTATACCAGATCGACACGAGACCGACACAAGACCGAGACGTGACTGAAAATTTTCGATTTTAACGAGACCGAGACGAGACTTACAAAAGTCTCGCCGAGTCTCGTGGCCAGTCCTAACAAGAACGAGGTTGTGTTCCATAATTAATGGAATGCTTGCTCTTACTAATAAAGCCATAATACATTTTTATTGCACTTTTAAAAAGAAACTTGTATTTGGCCCACCCTTTATATTAAGTAAATATTTAACTTTCTTGTTTCTATTGTTTACTTACATATATGATTTACACGGTACACGGTGTTATGAATATCTTTCCCTCTTGCGTTTACGATTTTATATTTGATTTATTTATTATGCTTAGAAAATTCATAATTTATGATGTGATTTGTTTGGAAGTTGAGTTGATATTTTATAGATATTAGTGGATGAAAATTCTAATAAAATTCTATAATCATTTTACGCTTTGGTGGGAAGTGTTCACAGAGCTTTCTTGATCTTCTGTTTTCACAGAGATTTCAACTAATTCCTTTTTTCGCGACCTTTTTTTATTGCTAAATAAGATTTCAACTATCACTGTCAAGTCAGTGTAAATAGACACGGCCACTGAATTCAGCGTTCCAAAAGTTCTTTAATTTTTGTCTTGTCAAGATCTCTTCAAAATTATTTGGATCGGGCAATTTTTCTCAAAAAAAAAAAATATTATCGCATCTGAAAGTGAACTAATTTTCCTCTTCAAAACTCAGCTTAAGTATTTCAATATTGTTATTTCCTTTTCGAGAACTAGTTTGTATTTGCCTTTGCTTGATGACACTTCTCACTTTCCTCAATATTCTATTTTGGAAAAGTCATAACATCGAAAACTGTTAAGTTCATCCCGGCATCCAAACAAACCAAATTTGCTAAAATGACGATATCGTTTTCGAAATCGTTATCGATAACTATGCTTCACGTTAGAATACAAAACGTCTATCGTTCAAACGATATCGAATTGACGATTTGAGTTTTGCTTCATGTATTTAAAAAAGCTGTCATTTGCTTTCGTCTCGACGATATCGACGGCTCGATACCTATTTGGCTATCGTCTTGGTGTGTTTTGTTAGTTTAAGATGTAATTTCTTATATTTTACGAGCCAACTCAACTGTAATGTGTCATACTTTGTTCAAAAGTTTATTGGTGTTTTGAAGTGGAGATATCTTTCGAACCACCTTAACGGCTATATAACAAAAAAAAAAAGTACTCGCAGTAAACTTTTCAGCGATTATGGAAATTACTGTTGAGTAGGTAGACCGCTTTGTCCATTCTCATTCACTGTCGGCTCTTGAAGTATGACTACAAAAATAAATACATACATACTTACATACATTGTACATACATATATACATATTTACGTTGTCCAACGCCACATTTTAAATCGTATAAACGACATCCACGGCCACGACGATATTGAAAAAAACTGCCATGACATGCATAAAGCCTTATAAAATTTAATTTTCACTTAAACAAAAGCCCAACAGTACAATATTTCTGATGTTTTATATTTCAAACGTATTTTTCAGTCACTCTCAAACTATCAAAAACGAGAATGATAGACCATACGAGAGTAGAAGTGTAACGTGAAGCAAACTATTGTCGATATCGTTTCTAGCTATCGTCTGGACGATAGTCGTCAGAAAAGTTACGTGATGAGAGCCCAGTTTTGTGTTTGAGACAAATAAATGCAAGGTATTTAATATCACCTCAAGTATAACAGACGGCAAGCCCTATTTATATTTATTTTTATATACTATTGAAAATTTAAAAATTAATTTAATAAAAAACGTTAACATCTAGCTTAAGATAATGTTACCTAAAAAGAGACCTTCAAATAGAAATAACTTTCGAGTCACATGCGGTTAGCGAACAAACCCCAAGAATCAAGATTAACTATGTAAATACTAAACAAAATCATATCCCCCTTCCTTGGTTCTTGGTTCTAGATAGTTCATGTACTACGAAGTTCAATTAAAATCGTTCGAGCCGTTTTCGAGAATACTTGGTTAAACCGAAATCGTTGTACGGCAGATACCCGTTCTAAATAAGTTAGACAAAAATCTTGAATTTCTGCTCAAGGGAATCACTTAAAAAATCTTCACAACATATCTAAAGTGAATCCACCTATTCGTTTAGGGTCTAGCTCGATGTACAGTATAATATAATTACTTACACCTGAACTGTGAAGAGAATTATTGTCTTATGGCTGGTGGATTGAAAGCCAAACATATAGATTGGGGAAAATCAAATACAAAATTTGAGAGGATTTATTTAATTGGATGGGTTAGTACAATGTTGAGTATATGCTCGACCTTCAGGCCATCGTTTCCAAGAAGCGGTTCCTATCTGGATCTATGGTTTAAAGACTCAAGACTGACAATAACTGACACTGTGTCTCAACGACCAAGAAACTGTTTACAAACGATACAGTCCGACAGTGACAACTGCGGACTCGCCGCCGTAATTCAGCTGCTGAATAAGCATGAGAATGAGCTGAGTTGGAGGTGTATGTACCAGTGCACTCTTATAACTATAGTAAGACTCGGTGGCCACGATTCACCAGCACCTTATCGTCTGAACTAAGTTCGAACAATATATCACCACCAAATTACAGGAATTTAACAAAAAATTAAATTAACCCATATACATGTACCGCAAAGCGACAGTACCGCAAAGCGAACTACACCGAGAAAAAAGTGGACTTTTGACCAGACTGAAACTCTTGTACAGACGACGGTTTACAGACATACATAGCAACCCGAGTATGTTTCCGCAAATTAATAAGAACATTTGGCAAACGCCATAATCGCCGAGAGAAACGGGATCAGTTCCGTGTTATTTTCCAGCTCCAACTCATCTTCGCTTCATTAAAGAAAATGAAGTCAGTAGGAGTCGATATCAAACATTGTACTACGACATCTACCCAAGGAAACAGTTGACATATATTCCACAGTTCCACACTGTTTAACACCGCTCTAAATAATGCATATTATCCAGTGCGGTGGATGACAGCCGAAAAGGGGAAAAGACAACTCCAATCCGGCGAATCTCCGATCGATAAGTCTTCTCTCGAGGTCGATAAGTCTTCTCTCGAGGTCGATAAGTCTTCTTTCGAGTATCAGGTATTTGAGAAAGTTATAAATAGAGCTCTGTCTAATTGGGCGGAGGACAACAATATCATATCGGGCAATTAGTTCGCCTTTAAGGCGGCACATGACACCATTCATGCAGTGTCTAAACTCGTTTATGATGTTCAATGGAACAAATCTAAAAGACAGTGTACGGGTGCTTGTCTGGTTGACTTGGAGAAAGCTTTCAACAGAAGGTCTCTATCTAAAGCTGACCCATGACCAGACTTGGTATAAGTAGATCACTTTTATATATGCTTTATGATATGCTCAATGGTAGAAAGTCTGTTGTCAAAAGTGGCAATTTAACTTCTACTGCAATCTTTGAAATTAAAAATGGTCTCAGCAGGGAGCGGTGAACTCACCGATTCTATTCAGCATATACACCAGCGATCTGATAGGTAGTTTAGCTCATGCAACGGAATATGCCGACGATCTAATTACGTACAGAACAACTCCAACAGTTGAGGTTGGTCTTTTGCAGCGTGACTACGACAAGATCCAGCGATATTGCGATGACTGGAAGTTGAAAATCAACTTCCAGAAATCAGAAACTATTCTATTAAGGACTATATTGCATGGAGCCCCTAGGGATACGAGAAAGAACTGGCGCCAGCTGGTGCTCGTAGTGCCACATAGACATCCACTGGCGAATAAAAGTGTAGTAAAGTACCATGGCATCTGGATGGATCAGTATTTGTATTTCGACAGATATATAAATTATGCTCTGACCAGGGCTAGGGGGGCTTGTGCCCTGACAAAACGGTTGTTTTTTATCTGCCGTCTTGACAGCAGTTTGAAGATTATTTGCTACATGGCCCTCATCCGACCAATGATTGGCTATGGATGTGCGGTGTGGTTCAACGTTCCACCATCTCAAATGGAATAGATTCGGTTGGTTGAGAGGCAGTGTCTTCAACGGTGCCTTGGATTACACAGAACACCAGAGTCGGAGTACACACAACCAACCAGATTCTATACAACGGTGCCAAAATAAACAGAATAGATAATTTCTTATTTAAGTTGATTCGGGGTCACATTGCAAGAGCGATTTCCTTGAGTCCTCAAGCAACAGCTTAATTTTTGGGGCTAACACCCCAACAATGAATACTACGAGAGTGTGAGTTTAAGTGAATTTATCCCACCGATGTTTTCCTCTATTTAGACAGTCGAGGGCTGATACAGGTTAGAGAGTCGGTTCCGCTAATCTACCACGTCGGCCGTAGAACTGTAAAAAGGCGGCTCCTTTATGGTCGAGATGTCCTCGCACAAGGCGGAGCAGAGCGACTTCGGTTCAGTAGGACTGTATCCGATCGGGACTGAAAAGACAGGGTAAAACAGGAGAACCAGTTTTGGTGGTTAAATTATGAAATATGAGATATTCAGTTGACTAAGCTTTTTAATTAATTAATTCATGAAATATGAGATATTTAGTTGACTAAGCTTTTTAATTAATTTTTTTTTTTAAACTTAGTAGCTTAGCTCACAAGCAAGAAATGTTGTTCTTAAATGACTCTATATAAAATAATGATTGTGTTCTAGCAAATACAGAATCTAATATTTACTTACTTAAAACAAAAAATACTAATTACTACGAAAATGGTGGTGCTGATAAGAAAAATTGTTCACATATAAAATCGATACACATGATAGTTCGTTTCTCGTATATAAATCTTATAAATTTAATTGATATGTAGACACTCCCACAAGCAAGTTTTCTTGTCATACTTTAGCACGTTGCCAACAAAACGAAAAAGAAAAACAAATAATTATTATTTTAGGACTTAAAAATTTGAACGATAAAATAAATGAATTCAACTTTCATTCCCTCTGTCCCCCGAATGGCCCATCCACAATTTATATTAATTTTAACTTTCGGTTTCATTGCAGAACGTGAAAGAACGTGAAATGTGTAATTTAAGTCATTCAAAAGGGTTAAAGAACTTTCGCTTGAGCAAACATGTCACGATGATATGCAGATAGCATAATAGACATTATAGGAGAGAACCATTAGACAATTAAGAAACCGCGTGCAGTAGGTATGAACACGACAGACAAATAGACACAAAATATACCACGTTTGAAATTTTAGGTATTATTAAGAATTCTATTTTGTTCACTTAAATTTAATCAATGTCGTGTTCTTAGTGTTCCCGGGGAACGCGACGACCGATGATGTATAGTTATTTCAAGACGACCGATTAGGTTGATGGCTGAGTCGCGTCGTCGCCCATTACACATCACAATCGTAATGCATATTTAATTTCTTTGTTGCTCGTTTTCTTCTTCATAACTCACAAAGCTGTATAAGCCAACATGCAAAAAAAAGTGGTTTATTTTCGTTACGTTTTACAAAGAAGTATTTGTAACTGGGTTGGTGGAAAGGGGGGGGGGGGGTTGGGCGGTTGAAGGATTACTTACTTTGTCCTTCCTTGGAACAACATCACGTATCGATTTATTTAAGCGCATTTAATCTCTAAGTATAATGATAGACTTTTGACCTTTTTGTATATATTAGGTTTATCTCGTGAGAAACTTGAAACTTTTATGTCAGACATAAGAAAAACTATTTTTAATTTTCATAATTATTCATTTGACTTTATAATCCCTTTGATAGATATTTCTTAGACCAAGGACAAAAATAGACCATTAAACTGCTGATGCAAGCATTTTTAAAAAATGTACATAATATAACCCTAAAGTTTCAATCAATAAAAATGCTGTTGTGATGATAATGATAAGAAATAATCATTCTTTGATCTCTCAAAGAAATACATACATATATAAAAAGGTTATACATATTTAAAATGAAATACTTCAATTTAACGTTAAAGGTACTAAAAATTGTTAACTTCTTCATTGCTCTACACCTATACGATTCTTTAAAAATCTTTACTACAAGAGTTTATCCATGCTGATGGTGGTACGTTATTTTTTTCAGTAGCTGGAAAAATAATATTTTGTTATGCAGGGCAATTCACCTAAAGCTTGATTACCATCGAGACAGAATTTGAAGACCTGATGTGCTTGTACGATGAATCTTCTGGTTATGCAATAGACCTTCGGCGTATTACTGTACCAATTTGGTCCTTGTGAAGGTGATGCCAAATACGTTTGTTTGTCAGCACGTAGTGAGTAGTGGCAGATTTACCAAAAAAATCCGCATAAGTAAAATAACATGGAATATCCATGTATTGCATAATGGAATGTAAAACTGCAACAACAATATTTGTTGAACCATTGAACATTGTAAATATTAAGTGAACCACTTAAAATTTGTTTTACCAATTATTTGGGCTATAAGACTCGAACCCACGCGTCCAGGTTAGCAGTCAAATACTGTATCCACTGTGCCATTGCCACCAAATGGAATAAACCTTATATCATATGAGTGTTTTTTATAATACAAATTCTATATACTACTGAAATACATCAGCCAAGTAGAAGACTTAGCATTATTTAATTGGACTTGTTGAATTATTGATTCAATATAGCTTTTAACGGCCTTTAGTCCATAAAAATTGGCGTTTCGTCCCGGCGTTCTCACTTGGACTCTTCAGTTGACAGTGAGGGCCTTGTCAAGACGCAATTTTTATTAAGTTCAGTCCAGCTTACATCAATTTTACAGCGAAAATCGAATGTGAACTATATCCAACCCAATTAGAATTTCTAATCAAGAATTGTTGGAAATTTTGTTACCCGTGGCCTGGCATTGTTAACATATGAGTGTTTTTTATAATACAAATTCTATATACTACTGAAATACATCAGCCAAGTAGAAGACTTAGCATTATTTAATTGGACTTGTTGAATTATTGATTCAATATAGATTTAAACGGCCTTTAGTCCATAAAAATTGGCGTTTCGTCCCGGCGTTCTCACTTGGACTCTTCAGTTGACAGTGAGGGCCTTGTCAAGACGCAATTTTTATTAAATAATGCTAAGTCTTCTACTTGGCTGATGTATTTCAGTAGTATATAGAATTTGTATTATAAAAAACACTCATATGTTAACAATGCCAGGCCACGGGTAACAAAATTTCCAACAATTCTTGATTAGAAATTCTAATTGGGTTGGATATAGTTCACATTCGATTTTCGCTGTAAAATTGATGTAAGCTGGACTGAACTTAATAAAAATTGCGTCTTGACAAGGCCCTCACTGTCAACTGAAGAGTCCAAGTGAGAACGCCGGGACGAAACGCCAATTTGTATGGACTAAAGGCCGTTAAAAGCTATATTGAATCAATAAACCTTATATCGCCAATAGTATTACTTATTACAAGAAGCCAACAAAATCATCTGAACCAGAAAAATTGAACAATATCTATTGAAACGATTCAGCAAATTAGTTTTGATTCGGGTACTAACGCTATAGACTGTCGATTTCGAAGTACTAGCTAATACCGGGTCCTAACTGGCACTTGGTACCAATTTGACAGAACTAGGGACTAGTACTTCTGTGAAGAAATCACTTGGTACCAATTTCAGTATTAAAAACTGGTAAAATAACCAGGTCCTAGCTGTTTTTGAGGAGCTAGCTAGTACCGAGTTCTAACTGATACTCGGTACCAAATTGTATGAAGAAATGAGTTGATATAGATTTGAGTACTAACTTTAGAACTAGTACCGGTCCTAAATTTAGTGCTCTGTGAAGAAATTGTCTTAGTCCACATCCTAAATTTACTTTTAAGAATTTTTGCAACAGTGGCAACACTGGCATATAAAAGATATAAGGGTTGCCTCTTTACCAGGTTATAACAACAAAATTCCACATAAATTCCTATAAATCAAGAACCAGACATCGGACGATGACGTGGAATGTCTCATTGGATTCAAAGTACTTGAATTCATCGGAACATATTACTTTTTTCGTCCCTGTCCCACCCATGTGCGCGGGGGTTACAAAATACCCTCGGCGGATGAGGGTTTTGTTTTGCCAGAAAATAGTGGTAATTATGTACACCTTTATAAAATCATAAGATTGGTGTCGACGCAGAATTTCAAGGTGGGGAGAGGGGTACGTCGATGTATGTCAAACCGATATATATTTGTCTTGGTATAATCTTAGCATATGATACATGAATTTAGGGTAGTTTTTAGTGCCCAATCTTATGAAACTGAAATAAATACAATACAACACCCCTGAAAACAGAAATTTTATTTTTATAAACAGATTACTGAAATTTTAGTGCAACTAGTATAACATAACCGAGTTTAAACGGTATGGTGATGAAATTTGGAACACATGGTTCATTTCGCAAATAAAATAAGAATCAAAACGCCCATAAAAATATCTGGGGTGAAGGGGTGTTTTTTTGAGTGAAAGGGAAAAGTCAATTACTACTACCAGTAAACCCTATGTACCCTATGTACAATATTAGGGCCGAGCGCGGTTATATGGTAAAAAATTAAAGTTATTAAAATGAAAAATATACCCCCCGCAAAAATTGCGTGGGCCCTAAAATGAACTTTAAGATTTTTTTTAATTTTTAAAATGACCACTAGGGGTCGCGCATTAGCATTGAAAAATAATGATAAAAAACTCAATCACCCTGATCCGTTCCAGATGCTCAGTAGATTTAATTTGTACATGTTAAAAAATGTATTTGCTTAAAAACCAACTCTAGTTTTTCCTAACTGCGAGTTCAAGTAAAAAATAACACCAAGCGAATGATACAAATAACGAGCCA
Organism: Melangyna quadrimaculata; assembly: GCA_949320155.1. Taxonomy (NCBI): domain Eukaryota; kingdom Metazoa; phylum Arthropoda; class Insecta; order Diptera; family Syrphidae; genus Melangyna; species Melangyna quadrimaculata. The sequence goes on from OX439483.1 coordinate 208,415,256, forward strand.
CATTATATTAAAAAAAAAAGTATAGGTAATAAAATATTTAATTTTCTCGTTTAACTTGATTCTCGTTTTGAATACCATCAATAATTTATTTTATATAATCTTTTTTGGTTTCAACATTTGGAAGTTCTTTTCGCGATATTAATGTGTTTTTTATCAATCCATCTCTGTTGGTGAATCCACAAACTGTTTGAGAAGCCCCGGTGACCAATTTGACTGCCCGTTCTACTGCTTGGATGTGGCATGGATCACGGATTTTCAACATTGTTGGTTAATGCCCTTGCTTTAAGAATGCACCGAGCAGCAAGTTCTCGAATGTTTTGGCCATCGTCCAGCAGCATGGCTACCATAATATTTCAGAATGCCCGAAGTATCCATTGCGAACGAAAACTGGGTCGACTACTCTTTTCAGGTCATCTGACAAATCTAAGTTAGTTGAATGGCCTTATGAAAATGTTTCGCACCGTATAGGCAAATCAAATTATCTCCACAAATATGTTGGTAATTTTATATTTATTAAACTAACGGGGAACAAGAAGGGTGAATTTAAAAAAATCAATCGACACTTTATTATATAATATTAGAAACTTTGTCGTGCTACACCTTGAAGTTTTTTGACTTACATGAAATCTAAATAAACAGAAATTTAGGAAATTTAATTTTGTATAAAAAGTATCTAAAGTGATTTTTGGTTCGGATGGACATTGGATGAGATAAACTTGAAAAACCATTTTTAAAATCGAAAATTTGGTGGTTTTTCAACAATAACTTTTTGTAGGAAGGAGCTTTCAAAAAAAAAATTCAAACAAAAAGTGTAGAGAACATAGAAGTAAACAAAAATAACTACTCTATTACTAATAGCACCTTTTCAAAATGCTGGACGACGCAGAGGGTTTTTTTTATTGGAAAATTGTGGTTTTAGAATCCCCAAGAGGTACTCTTTAAAATTAAACAATACAATTCTCCTCCCGAATTTTTGGAGATATTTTTGCTAATTTGATTGGACTAGTAGACATATGAATTGGATTTGAATTCAAACCACATTACTGCATAAACTTGGCAAAAATATGTTGTAATGGCTCTTCTGGGTTGCTTAGAAAAATAAACTCTTAAAATGCGGTTAACCATATTGAATTGGCCATTGCTCCAAGATTTTTCGAAAAAATTGATCCTTCCTTGACACCATTACAATAGCCACAAACATTTTTGGTCTGAACTCAGGCATTGTAAAGGTATATCAGATAGGTTTACTTGAATGGCTTTGTAATCAGCCACGGTTAGATTCCGGAAATTCTTAAGATCCTTACCAATATCACCAGGATATGCGTTTGGACCAGATGTTTTTCCATGAAATTTTTCAAAAAGGTGTCGTAATAGTAATTCGTTGGCGTGGAGCAAGCGAATAGACCATTGCAAAGGTCGTTTAATTTTCTTTTCGATTTTTAGGATAATTCTAGTTCTTATTCCGGTGTCCGCCTAAAAACTAAAAAAAGTTTTTTCCAGGGCTACTGCCGCTTGCGAGGAATTGAGAAATCCTCCAAGAGTATAACTTGTCACGAATAAGTGCTTCTAGTCTAGCCGTTCGGATTCGACATAAAATTGAAGGTCCCTTCCATTCCTGTCGACAGGCGCACACAGGAATGGTTGCGAGTTGTTAGTCACTAGGCCCTGGTTCTTCACGAGCCATTGTGCCACACAATTTATGTATTTTTTTATTTATTTTATTCCGGTGTTAACGTTATTACCTTCACTGCCAATAAGCTTTACACTATTTGTTGAAACTGCAGATTCTTTAAGAAAATTAAATATAACATTTGCTATGGTTTCTGATTTCCTATTTGATGGTGTTACATGCCCTAGGTATCGCGAGTCAGGTTCTGTTAACAGGACAATATGTTCTTTAGTAGAAAAGCTTTGTGCATTTTTGTAACGTGCTTGAGCCGGCCGTCAAAATAAAGACCAAAAAAGGCAAATTCACACACACCTGTTTATTGAGACCTTGATTTTGTCATTTCCCTTCGAATTTTACTTCTATCGATAATTTTTGACTGGTCTGTATCATTTATTAGACCATAATCTTGCTCCGATATTTTGAGTCTGTCCTTCTGTGCACCTTCGTAACATTAAAAAGCGATTTTCATTTGGGCCAAGAAAAGCACTGGAGGAGTCACTCTTTTTTAGCAATCCTGTTGAAGCTTCAGTATCAATGTCTTTATTGGTATCGGAAGAGATATATTCTGTTTCGTTGTTATCTGTGTGTGCGTTGGTCGGAACTTCAAGTTTGCTTGAAGATGAAGGGCTAGAGCATGGAGTTTTTCTTTTAAGGGACTTTTGAAGCCTGGTGGTTTCAGCATAATCGATATTCCCGATAATCATTTTTCTTTGAGGTCTTTGGTCTTTCAAAAACGAACGTTCTTTCACTGGCACTTTTTTTTCCTTAGGGCATCGACAAACTTCTTTTTCACTGCATTTACAAGCAATTATATAAAACAGTTTTTCTCCGTCGCGTCGCTTTTCAATGTATCCATTCGAAACTCAAAAACTCCGAGTACTCGTCTGCTCTTGGGCGTTTCATGAAGACCAGTTCTCCTTTCGTTAAATTTTATAATGGCTTTTTCAACACAGAACCTACCAACTGTCGGAATTGAAGGTAAGTCATACATTTCCATAACTCTTACAGCTGTAAGTGATTTCCGCTTCTTCGATGAAGTATCTTCGTTTTCTAGGAAAGTAAGACGAAGTGCAATGTCTTTGTAAGTCGGTAACAAACGCCTCAAGACCGTTTGTCTTATTCCAAATAGTTGACAGACTTTGTTTTGGGAACGCGTTTCCATTTCACTTTGGTTTATTAATGAAAAAAAGATAATGAAGTTTATTAAATTGTCTCGAGTTTTGCCTTCTTTGTAAGCATGTGGCATTTACAATCTCCGCTTACCTTTTAACAAATAACTTATTTTATTTAAAACTAAATAAAATTGCCTAAAACAAAACACTAGACGGACAAACGTTTAAGAACCCGACAGAGACACAAAATAAAATAATTTGAAATAAGATTTGATTTAAAATTTGCACAAAATGCAGAGCCTACTAAGATATTTAACATATATTTGAATTTATGAACGGTCAATTACAAATTATTTCAATAACTATAACTAAGAAAAATTTTTTGGAAGGGCCGAATAAAATATATAAACATTTTAAAATTACAATAAACTAAGTCTACCCAGTATTCCAAACAGTTTGTAGTAAAAATGGCACCGTAATTTTTGCATAGATTTAACAGCTTTGACACTGAACAGAAAATTAAAAACAAAAAAAATCAAGAAATTGAAAGTTTTTATTTTACGTTGCGCGACCCCTAGCGGTGGAAATAAAAAAAATCTTAAAATTAGTTTTAAGACCATATGTAACTTTTGCGGGGGTTATAATTTTGATTTTGCAAAATTTTGGAAATCGCTGCGGTCTAATGTAGATACATTGGTTCCTACATACATATTTAAATTTGTAATTATACAAAAATTTACAAATTTAACTATTTTCCCTCTTTTAGGAACCAATGTAAGTTGTAGTTGTAGCTAGTAGGTAAACTCTGAACATCTATTGAAGGCTTAATTTCCTATCATAGGAACGGTAAATAAGTTAATCGACTTACATAATTGCTATTCTGAAAAATGCTCGTTTTTGTTAGTTACATCTAAAATTCTCAAGTTTCTTTGTCGTATTTACATCACATGTCACGTCATTTACCCAGGAGTCAGGCTCAGGACTCGTCGTCGTTGCATACTTTGTTCATACATTTCCTTTGTTCTTTCAAGGTTTCTTAATTTGTACGCAGCACTTTTATCGATCCATGTCCGCCCCATACTCCAAGGAACCAAGGAATAAGGCCGAGACAAGCTGGTAATAACAATTATGGTTTGGGGTGGAAAACTTTGAACTTACAGAAACTTTTTTACTGTTCGTTTATTAAAAAAAAAAAAAATAGAAGAACCGGCGACGATTGTTATAAGGGGGAAAATAAGAATTAAAGGACATTTTGACGAAGGCTCAAATTAAAATAAATATAACTTAACAAATAAAAGAAAAACAATCGATGGCAGACAACAATCAGCAAACGCTAACAACAACAACAATTACAGAGATAACAACCAGAGGTATGTATGGTATGAATGAGTAACCAAACCGAAACCACCAACACCAACTATTTCCAAAAAGAGCACGTAAACAAAAACAACAACGCCAGAGGAAGAGCTAACCAGATTCCCCAGCAGCAGCTAAACCTTGATGTAGGTGAGTATGACCTGTTTTTTTTTTTTTTGTTTGTTGGACTAAACAAAATATTAAATAACAATAGTATATACCTTGAGATTGATTGTATCTTTTATTTGATGAATCACGAGTTGATCTGAAGAAAAACAACTACACTTTTATGTTTCTAATGGAATAACAAAAATACAATATTTTCCACTTGCACTTTTTCTTCAGAGTGTATACATAGAAAGAAATCGCGACGATACTTTTATTTTAACTTCCAGACGAAACGAGAACTTTTGACAATCTAATCGGAGTTTTGTTTTGTATTTTGATGCGCGACGGCCGACGGGTGGAATTTTATGTTTGCAGAAAATTATGACATTTGTGCTGGATTCTTAGCTGAATCTGTTTTGTAGTAGATTTGTGATTTTGAGAATTCTTTTACTTTTTGCTGAATCAGAACAGACTGTGAGTACATTTCGAAGCACATTTTTAAAAATTACGTTTAAAATTTCATTTAACTAGAAAGCATTGAATACATATATATAGAAGGTGACACTCCACAACTCAAAGCGCCGTACCTTTCTCGTAGTAAATAGGAAAAAAAAAATAGTTCTCAAAGGGACATTTAATTATTTTATTGTATTCAATATTAATTTAGTTTTTTAATTTAATAGTATAGGAAGGAGAAAAAAAGATATACGTATTTGCTTTCAGATTCAGATTATTTCACGTACAATTGTGTATACATATATGTAGTGGTACCTGTTTTTGCTAGTATTATAAATTTATTTGGTATAGTTTGTAAGGTTTTTATCGGGTATTTTTCATTAGGAACATATTTTGTTTTTGATATCGATAAGGCAGTTAAGGAGTAGGGACTAGAGTTGATTTTTAAGAGATGAAGGCCTTTTGTAAGGACCATTCTATTTTAATTTCAAAATTGTTAAAATTTTCATTTCATTGAAATAATAAAAGGCAATTTATCCAAAAGATAAGGCTATAGTTTATTTTTTGCTAGACAGATATAATTTTATTATTATGTATGTACATATATAAATGTGTGCATATTAGTCCAGTAACCTTGTCGTTTGTATGGAGTGCACCGTTGGCGTCAAATATGGTATTTCTGATGTTTTGCTGAGTTGTTCAGGATATTGGCCTAATAAATAACATAAGTTTTCGACCTCCAGCGGCGACCGCTCGAGCGGTGTTTTTAGTTAATTTTAAATAAAAGCATTCTTGTACGTTTTAAAATAACTTTATTTGCTTCAACTTGTAACTAAAGTCAACTCTGTAGACCCAATGATTTTCAAAATTCAACAATTCAAAATCCAGCGATACAAAATTTAATATAGGTAACAAGTAAAGTAATCAAACAGTATAATGGAAATTAAAGAATGCTTGATACAAATGCATCAAATCACTGAAACGATTAGGTTATGCCAAAAGAATAGAACAATCTATTATATCAGGAGGGGGGTCTATGTACCTCCGTTTAGTTGGGAGCGGCAATTTTCTAAAAAAAAAATGACAATAAGTGGTAACAACACTATTGAAAAACAATGGTTACACCTAAAATATTCTCCAACAGCTTATCTGAAACCGAGAAATCCATTCTTGACTTTTCTTTTTAAATAAAGTTATTTTAATCAATCGTTTTTGAAAAATTTATTTTTAAACTCAAAACTTTTAAAAAGAATATTCTACTATTTTCTTAGTAGAAAATTCCTTGGATCAAATTTCTTTTTCAAAGTTTTGAGTTTGGAAATAAATTTTTCAAAAACTATCGATTAAAATAACTTTATTTTAAAAGAAAATTCAAGAATGGATGTATGGGTTCTGATAAGTTATAGGAGAATATTGTAAGTGTTACCAGTGTTTTTAAATAGTGTTGTTTTTATCTTAAACCATTTTTTTAGATAATTGCTTCTCCCATCTTAACGGGGGTATATAGACCCCCTTTCCGGTATGATTGCCCTATTATTTTGGCTCAACCTACAAGCTCCAGTGCTTTGATGGATTTATGTCAACCATTCTTAATTTTCCATTATACTTGTTATATTAAATTTTTTATTGCTAGATTTTGAATTGTTTTATTTTGGAAACCATTGTGTCTACAGAGTTGACTTTGATCTCAAGTTGAAGCACATAAAGTTTCTTTGAAATCGTAGAACAATGTTTTTATTTAAAATTACTTCTTTAGAACTAAAATCGTGTTTTTATTTTTTGATTTTTGACCATGAAGTGGTCGCCGCTCGAGGAAGAAAACTTAGGTTATTTATTAGGCCAATATCCTGTACAACTCAGCAAAAATCAGAAACACCAGATTTGACGCATACGTGAATGTCAATGAACAGTTTCCGTTTTCTTTTTTATTTATTTTATTTTTAAGTCAACACGCAATTAATATTTTCTGGTTTTATCATTCGCATTTAAAAAATAAAAATATTAAGAGCTCTCCCAAACCACCGCGGAACATGTGCTAGGCAGGGCCAATCATTCACAATGATAATGATACAAAAAATGACAAATAAATATAAAGCTAAACAAAAACAAAAACTGCCGTCGGCGAATGTTCCGCGCCACTTTCGCGTTGGTTTGGGAGAGCGTTTACTCTTTTTTTCGACCCAAATTTGAAGGCATGTAATTTAGTGTAAGTCAAAAAATTGGTAAAGAATTGAATGCCAAATAATAAAGAACAAACTGCGGAGTAAAAAAATGCATAACAACAAAATGCCAAACAAAAATTGCAAAACAACTGAATGCCAAAAAAACAATTGCCAAACTTCAAAAAGCCCATTAAACAAAAAAGATTATAAAAATTGCACAATAGAAAATTCGAAATTAAGATTTGTCATATCATTAAACCGGCGAAACGTAGATTTCAAAATGTTAAATGCTAAATAAAAAAAATGCGAATCGAAAAACGGCCCAATGACTTTCCACGAATCGTTAATTTGCTAAACAATTCTGGTGATACATACATATATCATATCCCTTATTTTAAAATTTTCTCTGGGCAACTATTTCAGAATATGTTCTTCACAGTACCTACGTGTTATGGTAATAATTCCAGAGGACTTTCACCTCCTCTAAAAAAAAAACCCTTCTATCATACTTACCTTTTTTATTTTAGTTTTTATGAAAAATAAAACATTTAATCCAGACCATTTATTCATCGACAAAGAACAGACCAATCAGTTAAACGGCTAACGGTAGTTAAGGTACACAATTTTGCAAATTTATTAACTAAAATATTACATTTGTTATACTTGTTTAAACTCAATTTAATTTCGTATTTATTTATGTTAAATATCTACATGTCATATATACTGTACATTTCTTAAAATCATTATTTTCTTATGAATTAAGAATTGTTTCTGTGATCTATTTATGATTTTTTTTTTTTAATAAAGAATTGTTTTTGTCTTTGTCTTTGAGTACATATAATATGGAGTGCTCATTCCTATCCCTAATGCATTGCAGTACTTGAGCCTGTGATAGGGTCGTGATTTCAATATAGAGAGGGCATTTTTACAGCTGGCAGCTATGATGGTGTTGTTGTAAAAACCCTTTCTATATTGAGAATTGAATTACCGCATAGATTACCGCGCCCCTATGATGGTTACGTTTTTGGAATGTCAACGAGCACTCCATGTTATATGTACATATATACTCAAAGGTTTTTGTTTATTTTTAATACAATTGTGTTTAAATTTAGATTATTCTTAAAAACTAAAAAAACATCAAGTGAGGCATTATTTCGTCGAAAAAGCCATTATTTTTTTTTTTCAAATGAGGCATGATTTTGCCTAAACGAGTTGGTAACGCTGGGTGAGTTTCACTCATCTAATCTCTTATCTAAGAGAGTCTGCAAAATCATGTGCAGGCTCCATCGAAAAGACTTTCATTTTCATTCTTTCACTTGGATCTTGACCTCAGCAGCAACCACACCTTTGAACACAAGACAGCGATAAGTATCATTTATAATATTTGTACATATTAAAATAATTAATTATTATAAATCTACTTGGCTTAATTTCTTTTCGTTTTTGGTTCTTTGGTGAATAAAATAATTTGTGGGGTTTTAAAAAGGTAGATATATTTTTTTACTGTTTAATATGCATTTTTTAAAATGAATTTTTGGCCTAATTCCTTACTGGTAAAAAAAAATGACCACCTATGCCTGTTATACCTCCTGCATTTTAAGACCTTACATTTAAAGATCAGGTCATTAGAACTCAAGTTATATTCACCTAAACAATACAGCTTTTGTTTCATGTTCATAAATCAATAACAAGGACTAACCCCTGATCTGAGTTTAACTACAAATTGAATTCTACACAATTCAATAAAAAATCAGATTTTCAAACAAAATTAAACAACACAAAATTCGTTTACATTCATATACACATCCTTATATGTATAAAATAAATTTGAGTTTCAAAAAAAACTAATACCAAGAATCGTTTCCATAGACATTTTTAAAACAAATAAAATGAGAAATGAGAATTATTGAGAAAATTCCCTCTCTCTGTTGGGCGACCTGCATCGTGCCTGATCGGGAAACTATTGATTGCTCAGAACTTGGTCTGGGCCAGTAGCGCAACAATCAGTCACGATGAAGTGCTTGTTTTACCTCCTCGTGGTGGTCCCCGGGCAACTATTTATGTATCCCAATATACATAAATAGGCTAAAATTACAAGTGCGAAAAGGCCTAGCTTTCTAGGATAGGTTACGGAGGTTAGCATTCTCCGTAACTGAAATCAACCCGCTACCGAAACCAACACTACGCCTCGGATAATTAATGATAACTCGTTGACGACTTTTGGCTATTGTACCCGGACAAAGATTGGTTTCTGGAATGTGAAGACGCTTCTTGACAATGGAAAAGAAGGTCCTCAGAATGCCAGATTCCTACAACTAGAGAAGGAATTCATGCGGTATAGGATGGACATCTTAGGGATAAGTGAAGTTAGATGGCTGGGTTCGGGGAAGTTCAAGTCACCAACCCGTAACACTGTACTATTCTATTCCGGAAAAACACCTGGAAGCGCTCGGGAATCTGGCGTTGGATTGCTGCTATCCAAAACAGCTCTCAAAAGCCTAATTTCCTGGGAGCCTTTAGGTGACAGGATCCTGAAAGCCAGGTTCCGGACTAGAGTACGTCGCGTCACCATCATACAGTGTTACGCCCCAACTTTGCTCTCTTCTGACGAGGAGAAGGAGGCCTTTTATAACCGGCTGAGTGCTGCTTATGATAGCGTTCCACGAGGTGATATAGTTATGGTGATGGGAGACTTAAATGCCAAGGTTGGCAATGACAACACTGGGCTAAGGCATGTCATGGGAAAACATGGTGTTGGTAACCGAAACGACAATGGCGAACGATTTGTCGATTTCTGCAACGCCAACGGCCTTGTTATTGGAGGGACCATGTTCGAGCATAAGACGTGCCACAAAGTCAGTTGGGTGTCGACTGACAGACAAGCAACTTCCAACCAAATTGACCACTTCGCGATCAGCCGGCGTTTTAGAAGCAGTCTCCAGGACGTCCGTAACAGAAGAGGTGCTGACATGGGAATGGCCCGGGACCACCATCTGATGGTTGCTACCGTAAGATTGCGTACAGCTGCAGTTCGGAGATCCCAAGGAAACACTCGAATGCCCAAGTTTAATACAGATAGACTAAAGGATCCTGCAGTGCGCCAACAACTAGGGGACCACCTTTCACAAGGATTGAACGCAATCAGCAGCACGGAAACCGCATCCATCGAAAATCATTGGTGTGCTGTGAAAAATCTGTTCATATCCGGTGCTGAAAGTATAGTCGGCCGGGCGCAAGGAAGAAATAGTGCTTGGCTTTCCGACGAAACTTGGGCAAGGATCGAAGAAAGGAAACACCTTAAAGCTCGCATCGCAGCTACCCCAGCAGCAGGGAGAAACGAGCTTGAGTCTACGTACCGCATGAAGATGAGGGATGTTCACCGTAGTGTGCGACGTGATAAGCGTAACTACATCAACGCACTGGCTACAGAAGCAGAAGAAGCCGCTAGTAGGTGTGACAGTAGGACCGTCTACAGAATTACCAAAGAGCTCACTGGTGTCCAGAGCTCTAAACAACACCTGGTTAAAGACACAAACGGATCCCTGCTAATTTCGGATGAGGACCAGCTCATAAGGTGGAGGGAACACTTTTCTGCGGTTTTAAACCGCGTTTTCGCAAGTGAAGTGAACCCTATTCCCACTGAGCTACCCGAAGTAACAATTTCCCGAATACGCACCGTACCCCCCAGTAAAGAAGAAATTATCACCGCCATCAAAGCACTGAAGAACAACAAAGCGGTTGGACTTGACGGTATTCCTGCAGAGCTCTTAGGAGCAGCCCCAACGACATCGAGCGAGCTACTGCACCCACTTATTAAGAGAGCTTGGGAAGCAGAGAGCTTTCCTGAAGAGTGGAAAAAAGGAATGATTGTCAAGCTCCCAAAGAAAGGAGATCTCACACAGTGCGAAAACTGGAGAGGAATATGCGTTCTGCCTGCAGTAGCCAAGATAATAGCAAGGATAATATTGGACCGAATTAAAGACCACCTCGAAGACACACTCGACGCCGAACAAGCAGGTTTCCGCACTGGATCTTCCTGTGTTGATCACATCAACACCTTGAGGATCATCATCGAACAGTGCGTTGAATATCGATCACCACTTCACCTGCTGTTCATCGATTTTGAAAAGGCGTTCGACAGCGTCAATAGAGAATTTATTTGGCTTGCTTTGCACAGGAGGGGCATCCCAGATAAATCGATTGCTATTATCCAGGCTACATATGATGGATCCAGGTGTCACGTTTTGCACAAAGGTAGGCTGTCAGAGGAGTTTGAAATCCAAAGTGGAGTTAGGCAAGGCTGTATACTGTCACCAATACTGTTCCTGTTGGTGATAAGTGACGTACTGCACGCAGCTTTGTCAAATGGAAATGGAGGAATTCAGTGGACTCTGCAATCTCACCTCAAACATCTGGACTACGCGGACGACGTATGCTTACTCTCTCATAGGATCATGGATCTCCATCAAATGACAACAAGGGTGGAGAGAGAAGCAGAAATCGTAGGGCTTAAGATCAACTCGGAAAAAACTAAAAGGATCAGCCTTGGAACTTCCTCATCAATCCAAGTAAATATTTCTGGACAACCGGTAGAGATGGTAGAGGATTTCCAATATCTTGGGAGTATTATCTCTACGGGTGGCGGAACTGAACTGGACGTAAACAGCCGAATCAGAAAAGCAAAGGCTGCGTTCGGAATGCTGTCCAAAATATGGAGAAACAACTCTTTTAGCTTAAAGACCAAGCTACGACTGTTCCGCTCCAATGTTGAATCCGTTCTGCTTTACGGCTGCAGCACTTGGAAAGTCACTGAAATTGTCACTAGAAAGCTGCAAACCTTCGTTAATAGATGTCTACGAAACATCTTGAGGATTTTCTGGCCCAACCGTATCTCCAATGCCGAACTTCATGCGAGAACGGGTCAGGAGCCCATAGACTCCATTATACGAAGAAGAAAGTGGCAGTGGATTGGCCATACGCTTCGAAAAGGCGATCGGTGCATTGCATCTCAAGCAATGCAGTGGAACCCGCTCACACAGGAGGGAAGACAAGTGGGCCGGCCTAGAAGTACATGGCGAAGAACGGTCGAACAGGAATCGGCACGACTGGGGAAAAGTTGGAGAGAGCTGAAATATATTTCAAGAAATCGTACACGATGGCGCGTAGGTGTAGTGGAGGCCCTATGTCCCGTAAGGGAAACATCACGGACGTAACAGGTCCGAGGACCTAAACAAACATAATATAAGGGACATTTATTTAAGCGACACTAGCGCCCAGCTAGCAGCCAGTAGTCATTCTTCCGAGTGTGAGTGTCACCTTCTATATATATTTATTCAATGCTAGAAAGGTTAGACAAATTATTTATGTCGATTACAGAATCTGATCGGATTGTGGCTATGATGTGGGACATCTGTATGGGCCTGTTAAATAAGAGTTTAATGATTTATCAATGCTTGAAAGGCTCTTTAAGGACGATTTTTGAGCCTGTCTATTTTTGTTTTGATCAGTATTTTCATCAATTTTTTGATTAAAAATAAATTGTGGAATCGTCATGTTTTCAACTCAAATTTGCTAATCAACCTGATTAATGAATCCGATATTATGGTCTGCGGATGGCTTCCGACAATTGCGTTCTGTTTTTTTTTTCTATTAGAATCAGCTGTAAACAAAATTGCAGGAATGTCGGTAACGTAGTTTGAAAAGCCCATCCACATTCCATATATTTTCATATTTCATATTAATTTGTTTCGCAGGTAATTTTATCAGCCAAACACTTTTTTTTGTTGATTTCCAGGCTTAGAGCAAAACATAAACCAATCGTTCTTTTGAGCTTAGGTTAAGCCCCAAAAATGAACTGTCCAAACAATTTTCGATTGTTTTTACAGTGTTTATGTTTATTTCTCACTTTTGTTAACAAAATTAGCTGAATGTAGTTAATCCATAGTCTCAATCTACATTGAACGATTTTTCCAATGCCGATCTTTTGTTCATTGGGTAAGGGAGTGAAAAGTGAGGGGTAGGGACCAAATCATTTGTACCACAAAATTATAACGTTTTTTCCAGACTGTTATGTTCTCTTTCACCTACTTTCCAGTTTTTTGTGTGTGTTCAGTGTCAGTGTGCCGTTCGTTTGATGGCGAGAGTGAATATCAATGAAAAATGAAGAGCACAGCAATACAAAAAATGAAGAATACAAGGAAAAAATCTTATTGAAAAATTCGTTGTGTGTACATTTCACACGATTTCTGGAAAAATCTTGGTATAAAAATCGGGCATCGCAGATCGGGACTTAGTACCGATCTACATTAAATGATGTTTTCAGTGCTGAATGGAAAAATCAGCCGAAACGGGAACGAACATGTCGGCTGTTCCTCTCAATCACACACGATTACAACAATAATTTTTTTTCGACACTGGACAAATCGTTCAATGTAGATCGGTACTTACTGGGAGATCTCAATCATCTGAACAGACCTAGGATATTCTAGTACATAACCGTGTAAATCTCGGATTTGACATATATCAGCGCTCTTCAAACTTCTAATTCCGTCACTTTTTTTTGTTAATTTTGTACATCTGTTCAGGAGCCGGTTTTTCTTGATTTTTTGTTTAACCAATCATCATCACAAATGACTGCTCTTTCAAAATTAGTAACTTTTCCATGAACAAAACCATCTTTGTCGCATAACCATATTCATTATTTATTATCTTACAGAAAACCAAAATGCGCTCGCTTTTCCTTGTGACTGCAGGAGCTGGTGTTTTCTTTGCCGGATTCAATCTACTCAAAGGAAAGGATAAATTCTACGATGATTTTCTAATGCCACTTGCGCGAAAAGTTCCACCAGAAACTTCCCATCGACTAGCAGTATTAGGATGTAAATATAAACTTTTTAATGGCTCGGGAAAAGAAGATCCCACGATTTTGGTAGCAAAACACGTTTTTTCTTTTCCTATAACTGCACATTTTAATTGTTTTTTTTTTTTTTGTTTCCACAAGTCCACTCCGTTTTTTAATACTCATCTTAAAAATCCAATTGGGATTGCCGCAGGATTCGACAAACAAGGTGAAGCTATTGAAGGCTTAGATAAAATAGGCTTTGGCTTTGTAGAGATCGGTTCAGTGACTCCAGAAGCACAACCAGGCAATCCAACGCCCAGAATATTTCTGCTTAACGCTGATCAAGCAATAATCAATCGATACGGTTTCAATAGCGACGGTCACCGGGTTGTTTTTGAACGTCTCAACGACTTGAGGAAAGAGAATACCTTCAAAGGAATCCTTGGCATAAATTTAGGCAAAAACAAAACATCACCAAGTGCTTTGGACGACTATGTTAAGGGAGTAAACTTATTTGGTCCAATCGCAGACTATTTAGTTATCAATGTAAGCAGTCCGAATACGCCTGGTTTGAGGGACCTGCAGGGCAAAAAAGATCTCGAGAACTTGCTCACAGGAGTCTTAGAAGCACGCAATAATCTTCCTACGAACAATAATGTTCCAGTTTTTGTGAAAATCGCCCCCGATCTAAACAAAAAAGATATAGAAGACATAACTTCGGTTGTGTTGAAAAATAAATGTAAGGTTGATGGCCTCATTGTGTCCAATACAACCATCGATAAATCTCAAGTGAGTGATCTGGAACTGGCCAAAGAAGCTGGAGGTTTAAGTGGTGCTCCACTTAAATCCAGGTCTACGCAGCTTATAGCCGAGATGTATGCGCAGACAAAGGGCAAAATTCCAATTATTGGTGTTGGAGGTGTATCTAGCGGTCATGATGCTTTTGAAAAGATTGAGGCAGGAGCTTCATATGTGCAATTGTACACGGCATTTGTGTATCATGGTCCGCCAATTGTAGCTAAAATAAAAAATGAACTCGCTGATATATTAGTTGAAAAAGGTTATAAGAGTGTCTCAGAAGTTGTAGGTAAAAATTACAAAAAGTACCTAAGTAGTGATTAGGAATTGCTTGTTTGAGATGCTATTTTCGTTGTCCTAGTTGAATGCTGCACATGATGGGGCGTATTCATAGTCATTTTAGACCTGGGTCTAAGTTAAACATAGCTTTGGTTGAATTTTCGGACGTTGATTCTATTTTTTTAAGTTTATAATTTCAAAATATTTGAAGCTATTTGTGTAGTATACCAAGTTAGTTATCTTATCAAAACATAAAACTAACAATTTGTAATAAAAATCGGTCTGTATTCATTGAGCCAAAATTGTCTTCAACTGTAGTTTAGTTAAACCTGGGTCTATCTTCGACTATGAATATGCCCCGATATGTTTGAATCTTACGTCCTCGTTTCTGTGTTTTTGTAAATTGTTTAAATAAAGTTAAAAAGTTTGAATTTGAATTGATTTTTTTAACGTGTTTATATAACTACAATTAAAAAGGACATAATTCCCATACAAAATGCAATAATAACGAAGTAGACGTAGTAAACAGAGATAGAGTGTGTACTTTTCACAAGGTCACCACATGCCACAGACGGCTTGCGTAGGTGCAAAGGTTTATTTTCTCCGGACTAATGGTTTAAGTTATGATTTTTCTCACGCCTTTGAATAAGGTCAGACAGAGATTAAAAAAAGGGGAGAGTACGATAACTATGGCGCCGCAAAATAATAATGACGGATATTTGTAGACAGGTTTAATGAAATCATTTTTTACAATGTTCCACCGTTTAGGCGAGAGGCAATTTTCTAAAAAAATCAAAATAACGGCAACACCTACAATACAAAAGACCGCTTTCACACAAGGAAACTAAGTTGCCAGAAACTAGCCGGCTAGCTCCAAATTAGATCCAAATTACCTAATTTCCCATACAAAATCACATATCGAAATGAGGTAGTTTCAACCTCATTTGCACGAAATTAGGTTGGAAATTAGGTGAATGCATCCAACGGGAATCAGTTTCAAAAGCTCATAAGCTTTTGTATGAAAATATCAGTACACTATACTCACCAACATAAAACAGAAAGAGAAAACAACAAAAATAAACGGCTAACTGCCATTCCAAATTCTAAATGAAATGAGATGTCAAACGAAATTAGCTAATTTGATAATGAAAACACTTTTGGCAAATTCCGAAATAACCTCATTTCGGCTCTAATGAAAACGTAGTATAAGGAAAATCCAGCTGACGAACGAAACAGCTGATGTCAAAAAGAAAATCTAAAGCTATCCCAAAAATGTTCGGATATGCTTAGATTTACGAACAGCCGACATCTTATCTGTTCATTTTCCTTTAGGCAGGGTCGTTTTCGTTTGGTTTGGTTACGTATCCTGTTTTGGTCGTTCGAAAACATATCAGATCCTTTCATACAGGAAAACCAGTTGCTGCTTTAATTGCCTTGTAGCTTTCACACAAGTAAACTGAATAGAGAGATTTTTGTTTGTTTCCATATAAAGTCTATTGGCTGACCGCACATTACGAACAGTGTGAGAAGGAATGCGCAAAAATCTCCTCAATCGTTGACCGGGGAGATTTTTTTAATTCCCTTTACTGCTTGATGCCCTTCTCAACAGCGAACTCCCAGTTGCCGGCAGGTTTCCTTGTAGCAGTCTAAGACCCCTTTCACACAAGGAAACTGAGTTGCCGGCAACTGGGAGTTTGTTGGCGAGAAGGGCGTAAAAGGAAGACAACAAATCTCCCCTCACACCCTTCTCGCTAACAAACTAGCCACTTTCTCCCAACTAACAATTTTACTCCCATATTCATCTATAGAAGCTATTTATAATCGTTTATTCCACTCATTTAATCTCTCTTTAGTACTCCATAGAGTTAAAAAGGAGAACTTTTTAACTCCTATAGCACATTAAAGAAGGAAATTCAGTTGCTATGAAGAACATTCTAAGAAAAGTGCTAAAGGAGTAAGGTATAGAGTGTGAAGAAAAATAAAAAAAACAAGTAGGTAAGCCGAGGGATCGAACTCTGGATGCCTCGCACTACTTGTAGAGCTGCGCTAACCACTTGGCCAATCTCTTATATGAAATTAATAGGATTAAAATCGATTCACTTTCTCAAAGAATTTTATTACTCATAATTTATCTAAAAAAAATCTATTGAAAGCGTCTTAGCCTACCGCACGTGAATTAATATAAGAGACTAATGTTTTCATTGCACATAATTATTTATGCAAATAATAAAGATGCCCACATTTTTGCAAAACTTAAATAGCGAGCGCTCATTCGAATTATTACAAATTTATTATTACAATCACATAACACGTTTTACTTGAATTATAAATCATGGCAAAATGGAGTCATGGCGTTTGCAATATAAGACTTTCCATATTTGATTATATAAACATTATAGCGACCCGGCATTATAGGATTGCATTAATATTTCTTTGGATCACTATTGGATATGATTAAAGAAACATCAGTTCATTGCTATGTGACGCTGATGTTATTGCGAATTGAAAGTCTAATGGATCAGTTATATCACCTTTGACTCCTATACCGATTTGGCTTCCCGTCAGAAGGATTTCTGGGTCACTTAAGAAACGAATGACACTTTAATGTCTGAAATCGGAAACAATTTTGTTAGTTGGGCTGGCAACTCAGTTTCCTTGTGTGAAAGCCGTCTAACTTAGAAGAAGAAATAGAGGAAGAGGTATTTGTCACATATACAGTGTACGTGAGTGAAGCAATTGTTGAGAACCAGAAGTGTCAAATCGTTAGCGTGTGATTAGAAAAAACAAAGAAAAAAAAATTGGTACAAGTTAAAACCCAAATTAATATAACAATTACTTTGAAAAACAAATAATTTAAAGTGCATTAATTAGACTTTGTGGTGACCTTCTTATAAATTCAAAAAAACATGAAGTGCATTGTTCAGTGGTGGGGAAATCAACAAAACAAGGTGGATAAAAGCTTTTCCTTTCACAGGTGAATTTTATTTTATTTTTCTCAAAAAAAGTGCTGTAAAGTTTTTGTCGTTAGATTGATGAACTATTAAACAATATATTAAGAATGGGTTACACTTTAAATTAAGTCAAGAATATTATAATTTAGTTGAAAATGTGCACATAATTTTTTTGTTAGAATTTAAGAACCAGAAATGTCAAACTGAAATTCTTGTTAACAGGGGTGCATGAGATTATATTGGAGGTTGAAAGGCGCAACTATCTGTTAAGCGCCCTTCTTATGAGAAAATTATTTTTTTTATAAATCGATTTCTTACGTTTTAAGTAAGTAATAAAATATCTATTTGTTCCGTCGCCAACTTATTAGTTCATGTTTCAATGTTAATTTGTCTTTTCAGTAAGGTGTCTATCAGTTCATATTTGGTTGTTCATGGTTCATGTTTAAAGTTTAATCCATTATAAATAATATGTTCTTCGATAGTTAATTAATCTACATAAATACAAACAGTTAACAGCACTTGCTTTGAGAAAAATATAATAAAACGCACTTGTGAGAGGAAATGCTCTTACTGTTTTTTTGTTGATTGCTAAATAACTACAATGTCTATTTTATTCACTTGAAAAGTTTTGTCTTTTCAAAGTTTTTTTATATATATGCGTCTTAATTTGTAACACTTTTTATTGTTCTTTTTTAAAATCACACTAGCGATTTGACATTTCAGATTGACAAACTGCTTCAGGCACGTACTCTTTTTTTAGAACATTTCACTAAAACAACTTCGGAAAATAACAAAAATGACTATTCTGATGGCGCCCTAGTGAGTTGCTTTCAAAGAGCATTCCGTCCCTGCTGTAATGCATTTGTGTTTGTGAGACCTCACACCATTTTAAAAACTGCTTCACTTTTTTTCAACAAGGGCAGTTCCCATGATACAACAAAACAAGATATTGCTTTCCAAGTTTTTATTTTCTCTCGTTCTGCGCATCTACGTCATCGACGCACACTGTGTTTGACGTTTTGCATTCAGTATGGAATTCACAGCAAAAGGTTAACAAGTCAAACATTGTTTCAGATTTTGTTAAAAATTTTATTAATTAAATTATGTTAATTTTATTTGTTTATTTATTTCCTTATATTGAAGCTATTTTTTTATTTAAACAAAAAAAAATCACAATGATGGAAGAAGTAAACTTCGCTCTTGAATCAGACTGAGAACCAGAACTACGTTTTGAAATTGAGGAAAATGATGCAGGTCTACGTGCAGGTAATACTTTAAAATCTTATAAATGTGCATCTTGTTTGAAATTGTTTAAAATCTTTTAGTCTGTCCCGATCTACATTGCCCGATATTTCCACGAAGATTTTTCCAGAAATCGTGTGAATTGTACACACAGAACGATTTTTTCCATGAGATTTTTTCCTTGTCTTCTTAATTTTTTTATTTCTGTGCTCTTCATTTTGCATTGCTATTCACTCACACCGTCCACCCAATGACTGACACCGAACACACACAAAAAACTGGAAAAAGGGCGAAAGAGAACATAAACAGACTGGAAAAATCGTTCGAGTTTTCTGGTACAAACGATTTGATCCCTACCCCTCACTTTTTACTCCCTTCACCTACGAACAAAAGATCGGCACTGGAAAAATCGTTCAATGTAGACCGGGACTATAAATTCATTACCTACATGATCAAAAATCGCTATATTTACTTACATAAATAGGTTGTTCGATTGGAGTTCGTGTCAGAACAGAGGTTCGATACACTTCTAAGGAGACACCAATGGTACAGTATCTTAATTGGAATGCAGCTATGTCCCGGTCTGCATTGAACGATTTTTCCAGTGCCGATCTTTTGTTCGTTGGTGAAGGGAGTGAAAAGTGAGGGGTAGGGATCAAATCGTTTGTACCAGAAAACTCGAACGATTTTTCCAGTCTGTTTATGTTCTCTTTCGCCCTCTTTCCAGTTTTTTGTGTGTGTTCGGTGTCAGTGTGCCAATGGGTTGATGGTGTGAGTGAATATCAATGCAAAATAAAGAGCACAGAAATAAAAAAATGAAGAAGACAATGAAAAAATCTCATGGAAAAAATCGTTCTGTGTGTACATTTCACACGATTTCTGGAAAAATCTTCGTGGAAATATCGGGCAATGTAGATCGGGACTATGGAACAAATGAGTAGCAAGCAGAGCAAATGACACTCGAGGAAAACGACATGGCCAGGTTCTTTTGCCATGGTGGTTGGACCAAATGACGTTGGCAAGAGTACGCTTTGTCGTATACTGCTTAACTACGCAGTTCGTCTGGGAAGACGGACATTTTTTGCAGATTCGATGTCGGTCAGGGATCTATGTCACTACACGGGACAATTGCTACGATTTTGATAGAGAGACCTACAAGTATTGTAGATAGATTCTCCCAAAGATAACCTTTGGTTTTCCATTTCGGTCATAAGAGACAAAACGAAAGGAAAACTTTGTACACGTCTGTCTCGAAAATAGCTGAGGTGACTGGAATTCTTGTTGTTGTTGTTGCAGTAAGTTTTTATCACCTAAAAAAGGATATTTCGTTATAGTAGGTTGTTTCAGCAAAATACTCCGGAACGATTATCAACACTTGCGGTTGGGTAAAAGTGGAGGGTCACCGACATATATTACATAGGTACATACATAAAGCTCAGGCCCTTGAAGAGCGTCTCTATAACGAACTTCTGCGTGATATCCATCTTTTGTAAAAGTTTAAAGTTTTCAAAGCTTTGCGAATCGATGCCCGAGATCTGCGAATCAAAGACTATTTCTATATATACTAACGTACCGCGCTAGATGTGAAGTTTGAAACCTGAAAAGTCTTAAAATTAATAAAAAATTGAATTGAATTGAACAAAATGTTAATTAAATTGTTTTTTTTTATATTTTCTCTTCTTGGAATTTTTGTTTTCTTAGAAAGTCCTCCTTCATCCAGGTGGTGAATTTCCAAGTTTGTAATAGTGGCATTTAAACGATGGGAAATATAGCCAGCCATATTCTTTTCAAAATTATCTTATTTTAACCAACCAAACCTTACTTCCTTTATAGCAGAGAACAGGAAACAAAGTTAAAGGAAATGAAATTGCACACAAAAATTACTTGGTTGTGCGTCGATGACGTCACGAGATTTTGACAGCTACAACACGAAATGTGCAAAGCCATATCTTTAGTAGTTGTATCATGGGCAGTTCCTCTATTTCTTCTTCTAAGCAATCTAATGCCTGATCCACATCTGTGTCGTGTGTTGTGTTGTGGAGTCGTATGTCGCTATCGCTACCGTATTTCATATGCGTAGAACTATATTTGTCTCGTGTGTTGTGTTGCAGTGTGGCGCATAAAGCACTCCACACACAGTTCAACTTGTCTTTCAATTTAAAGCCCTATTCTGCCGTTGTGAGGCTCACAGGTCACAATTTTTTGTGAGTTTTTATTTGTACAAGGCGGTTACAATTTTGTATTCTGTGGAAGCCCTCATAAGAAACCTAACAAGAACAGCGTGAGTTGTGATCTGCCAAGGAGCAGATCATAATTTTTAAGATTTTATGAGGCGAGTTCACCACGATTTATGAGGTTATTGTAACTTGTGAGGCATCAGTGAGGTTGCCAGACTAATGGTGGATTTACATGTATCTGCTTTTGGTTTCTGCAAAAAAAAAGGGATGCCAAATACAAAATGTATTGTGATGAATATGCCCAGTTATGGTAACAACCACACATTAGTACAACTTTCCGCGCCATCGTTGAGTGAAATGAATAATTAAATCTATCACGGTTGGTTTCCAGCCTCGTTCCTACTGGAATATTGACGAAACGTTTTTGGAAAACACCTTCTAGTAGACCCTAGAAAATTCTATAATCCCTTATTGAATGAATAAATGTCAGTGTGAATAAAGAGTTGCATACTTGTGCTTGGTTATAATAAAACAGAAGAAAAAGTATTTGAAATAAAAAGCGTTTTATTTTGTGAATTAATTGCAGTTTCAGTTTGAATAAAGGAAATAAGTTTTATTTGCGAACCCGTAGTAAAATATTACATTGGTGTCAGAAAGAGTGGAATAAAACTTATTTATTGTATGAATTCAGATAATTGATGGTGAAAAATTGATAAAGTGTGTTGATTAGTGAACAAATAAAAAAAGGTGTTTGTGAAAAAAAGACACACAAAAATATAAGAGCAAAATAAAAAAAAAATGGGTAAAATTGTGAATGCATTGAATTATGTTGAACTTAAAGCAGAAAACAGACGAGGTCTTCCTACTGCTGGAACAAAAAATGACCTCATTATCCGTCTGCAGGAAGATTTAAGGCAACACGATGAAAATCCAGACACGTTTCTATTTGAAATTGAAATGCCGGAAGAGCAAGTAAGTACAACCATAGACATGACCAATATGATGGCTCAGCTGCTTGCCCAGTTTAAAGAACAACGCGACGAGCAAAAGAATTTACTGGAAAAAACAGAAATAAATCTTCTCGAACGATTTGAAGAACAGAAACACGTCCTCGAAGGTAAACTAGATGCCTTTGAGAACAAGTTTGTTGCCCTTGACGATCGTGTTGAAAAACAATTTTCGTCAGTGGAAGCAAAATTCGAGAAGGTCGTGAATAAAATTCAGAGCATTACCAATGAGTTAGAAAAAGTTAGAAAAATGAAGGTTCGAGAAGGTAATGCCGATTTTCCAAAGAGAAAAGAAATGCATCCACCAACTTTTGATGGACAAACTTCTTGGTCGATCTACAAGAA
The DNA here is from genome assembly GCA_949320155.1 of Melangyna quadrimaculata. Classification (NCBI taxonomy): domain Eukaryota; kingdom Metazoa; phylum Arthropoda; class Insecta; order Diptera; family Syrphidae; genus Melangyna; species Melangyna quadrimaculata. The sequence continues at coordinate 208,437,759 of OX439483.1, forward strand.
GCAGTTTGAGGCAGCTGCAGCAACAAACGGCTGGGATGACGAAGACAAGTTTATTGCCCTGACGCTTGCCCTTAGAGGTTCTGCTGCTGAACTTTTGCAAACCATACCAGCAGACCAGACCGGCAACTTCAGTGCTCTTGTTGAGGCCATTGACAAACGCTTCGGCGATAGCCATATGCAAGAAGTCTTTCGCGTCCAGCTCAATACCAGAGTCCAGAAAAGAGGTGATAGTCTGCAACAACTCCAAGCAGACATTGAACGGTTGTCACACCTAGCATACCCGACTGCAGGAGATGAAATTACCAACCAGCTAGCAACGGAGGCTTTTGTCCGTGCAGTTTCTGACATCAACCTACAACGAGCAATTCGAACTGCTGGAAAACGCACGCTTTCTGAAGCATTAGCGTTCGCTCTGACTATGGAAGTATCAGAACAGGCTTCCCTAGGAGTTAATCGGGTAAGAGAACTTGAAGTTGAGGAATGTTCTTGCCAGAGAGCTGAATTCCGTAGAAGTCAGCGAGAAGCACCTGCTCGATGCTGGAATTGCAACAAAACCGGACATCTCCAGCGCCAGTGCAGATTGCCACCAAGAAGAGTAGCCTGTCAACACTGTGGAAACAGGAATAATACCCGCGAACAGGTGAGCAATAACATCAACGCTCCTGCCCGCTCTGTTTCCCAGTCGGGAAACGAGTAAGAACCAACTTCAAGGGGCAGAGGTGGTTTCTGGTATCGATGGCCCCAGAACCACTATACAAGTCTCGCAGACTAAACGGAACAATAAAAGTCTGACAGTGGATGCAACATTAAATGGCAAGAAACAGTTGGCTACAATTGACACCGGTGCCACAGCCTCAATTGTAAGAAAAGACTTGGTCAAGATGACGTGGCTACATAACACCAATAGCTACCGTCTTAAAACTGCGACAGGTGAGGCAGCAAGAGTATATGGAGAAGTTCGTCTTAAAATCCGTTTGGCAGAATTAGAATTTTCGCATCTATTTTTGGTAGCAGACATATGTGATGAGTGCATAATTGGAATCGACTTCATGAAAGAGCACGGAGTGATTCTGGATATCGGTAAGCAAGTGTTGAAGTACCAAAATGTAGAGATTCCTATGGTTTATGGCAACGAAAACTCATCAACTCTAAGAACTGTCATCAAAGAAGACATATGCTTGCCTGCCTCTTCAGAAGTGTTTGTTTGGACGAAAATAGAGGGCGATCTAGGTAGCCATCGATACCTCATGGTGGAACCAGAGTCTGAGCAATCTTCCCAAAACATCATCTTATGTGGATTTCCTTTCAACAAAAAAATCAAATCTGTGAAGGGGAAATTTGATTTGTTTAGAAGAAAAGATCAAATTTTCTAAACAAATCAAATCTTTTATTTTAGAAAGATTTACACCGACTTGCACACACACTAGGAAGATTTGACATTTCTCTAGCTATTGTTTACGTTTGGCTTTTCAGTCAATTTGTTCAATTGAATTATATCCGTGGTGTAAAAGTATAAAGTTCACGTAGTTCAGTATATAAAATAAAATAAAATAAAATAAAATAAAATAAATAAAATGTACTTTATGTACATTATGTAGATAGAATTACAATAATTTTCCATTTCAAAAAAAATTAATGAATTGTGCGTTTGGGCCTGTCAAATTGCACACACATACAATCACAGAAAAAAAAAATATTTTTTTTGTGTATTCCTTACAGCACAAAAAAAGATTTGATATCCAATAGAAAAGAAATCGACATTAGGGAAGACTCTTGTGGAACCAAAGAACAACATGGTACCCGTACGGATTCTGAACATCAAACCGTACGAGGTTAAGCTCAAGAAAGGAGAAGTAATTGGAAAATGCGAATCTGTGACCGCAATAACTAAAATCACAGAAATGAACGCAGAAGAACCAATGGACCCCGGAAAATTCAGCTCCATGAAAGCCAAAATTCTCAAGCCATCCAATCTAAGTCAACATCAGCTTAGTGTTGCTGGAAGCCTTCTTCATGAGTACACTGATATATTTTCTTCACCGAGTGGGCAGTATGGTCGAACACAACTGGTACAGCATCAAATCGACACAGGTGATGCGAGACCGATTCGACAACCAGCAAGACGTCTCCCATTAGCCAAACAAGCCGAAGTTGAAGAAATGATATCGACAATGAAGAAAGATGGTCTAATCGAAAATTCCAAAAGCCCTTGGGCATCACCAGTAGTTCTTGTCAAAAAGAAGGATGGAAGCACCCGGTTTTGTGTAGTCTGAACGATGTGACAAAGAAAGACAGCTACCCTTTGCCCAGAATCAGCGATACTTTGGATGCAATGAAAGGAGCTCCATGGTTCTCGACGCTGGACTTAAAGAGTGGCTACTGGCAGGTAGAAATCCATCCAGGAGATCGCTAGAAGACAGCTTTCTCTACAGGAAATGGTCTGTGGCAGTTTAAAGTTATACCATTCGGACATTGCAACGCTCCGGCAACATTTGAGCGTCTAATGGAGTGTGTCCTACAAGGACTTACCTGGAAATCATGCCTTGTGTATTTTGACGATGTCATCGTTTATGGGAAAACTTTTGACGAACATTGTAAGAACCTTAAGGCCGTATTCCAGAGGCTTCGAGAAGCAAACTTAAAATTAAATCCAGATAAATGTGCGCTTTTCAAGACCGAAGTTAAATACCTGGGACATATCATCTCATCCCAAGGAGTAAAGACTGATCCTGAGAAAGTTGACACTGTGAAAAATTGGCCAAAACCACAGTATAAACATCAGCTCCGTAGCTTTCTTGGTCTAGCCACATATTATCGGCGCTTTGTGAAGGACTTTGCTGGAATCGCTAAGAGCTTGCATCAGCTTACTGAAAAGGGGAAGCCGTTCAAATTGTCAGGTGAGTGCGAGAAAAGTTTTCAGGAACTCAAGCTACGTTTGTGTAATGCTCCAGTGCTGACCTATCCGACTCCTGGAAAACCTTTCATCATCGATGCCGATGCCAGAAACGTCGGAGTTGGAGCTGTACTGTCGCAAGTATATGAAGGAGAAGAAAAAGTCGTCGCCTACTACAGTAAGGTGCTCTCGAGGCCAGAGCGCAATTATTGCGTCACAAGGAGGGAACTTCTAGCTTTAATTTTGGCAACAAAGCACTTCCATAAGTACATCTATGGACAGAAGTTCCTCCTTCGAACAGATCAATGGTGCGCTTAATTGGCTTCTGAACTTCAAAAATCCCGAAGGTCAAGTAGCAAGATGGATCGAGAGACTGCAGACATACGACTACGGAATTCAACATCGAAGAGGAAAGCTGCACTCAAACGCAGATGCATTGTCTCGACGACCGTGTAAACAGGACTGTAAGCATTGCACGCGTCAAGAAGAAAAGGAAGCGGTTGCCATCCAACGAACAAGGGCCGATCCCATTTACGGTTGGAGCAATGAAGAACTGAGGACTACCCAACAAGAAGACTCGGATATAGAACCCATTCTTGCATGGAAGGAACACGGAGAAAAACCAGAATGGGGTGACATTTGCGATAGAAGTCCAGCTGTCAAAGCATATTGGGCACAGTGGGACTCTCTTCATGTGCAAGAAGGAGTACTAAGGCGCAAATGGGAATCTGCAGATGGCAAGTCTTATCTAATGCAGTTGATAGTGTCTTGGTCAAAGGTTAATGACGTTCTTCGAGAGATGCATTATGGAGCATCTGGAGGTCATTTGGGAGTCAATAAAACGCTGGAGAGGATACGCCAATGGTTCTACTGGCTACATGCAAGAGATGATGTCGAAAACTGGTACCGAAAATGTGATACTTGTGCTGCTACCAAGGGACCAGGTAGAAAGCTTCAAAGTAAAATGCAACAGTACAATGTCGGCACACCTTTCGAAAGAATAGCAGTAGATGTCGCAGGTCCGTTTCCGGAGACGAACAGCGGAAACTGATACATCCTTGTAGTCATGGATTACTTCAGCAAGTGGCCCGAGGCATTTGCCATCACAAATCAAGAAACTAAAACAGTTGTTGATCAGATTATCTTCAATTGGATGAGCAGGTTCGGCGTACCTTTGGAACTGCATTCTGACCAAGGAAGGAACTTCGAATCTAACATCTTTCAGGAGGTTTGCACTTTCCTTGGCATCAAGAAGACGAGGACAACACCGCTTCATCCACAATCTGATGGGATGGTAGAACGATTCAACAGGACTCTTAAAGAACATCTGTCCAAGGTTGTAGGTGACTACCAACGAGACTGGGACCGCCATATTCCATTGTTCTTGATGGCCTATCGAAGTGCGGTTCATAGTTCAACAGGACATACACCATCGGAGATCCTGTTTGGCACAACAATACGGCTGTCCAGTGAAGTCAAATTTGGATGCCATACCATGGAACCGGAAAGGTCAGATGAATATGTGGATAACCTCAAAGAAAGACTCATTGACATTCATCATAATAATGGATTAAATCGGGACGATCAATCCTAAGAGGGTGGCAATGTGGTGAATATGCCCAGTTATATAAACAACCACACATTAGTACAACTTTCAGCGCCATCTTTGAGTGAAATAAATAATTAAATCCATCACGGTTGGTGTCCATCCTCGTTCGTACTGGAATATTGACGAAACCTTTTTGGAAAGCACCTTCTAGTAGACCCTAGAAATACAGGCGCACCAGTCCGAAGCGGCAGTTTGATTTTGGAAGTGAATGAATAAATGTCAGTGTGAATGAAGAGTTGCATACTTGTGCTTGGTTATAATTAAACAGAAGAAAAAGTATTTGAAATAAAAAGCGTTTTATTTTGTGAATTAATTGCAGTTTCAGTTTGAATAAAGGAAATAAGTTTTATTTGCGAACCCTTAGTAAAATATTACAATATATAATAAAGTGTCAAAAGAGTTTTTTAAAAAGCTTCTTTAAAATGACTTTTACAAATTCGAGCTTCTTTATTATAGATTGACGTATTGCCCGCATTCGGGTACGTCGCCAATGGTATCTCTGCATTAATAATTAATGCCAATACTTTCCTTTTTTCACACATATTGATTCGATTAAATATAATTTTTAGCAACTTGAAATACACACAAATTGGCCACGTTCGGGTGGCAAGCAGATACGTATCTGAGATACGTTAGAATCTGATAATTATGTTTTCGAACGACCAGAACCGGATACGTAACTAAACCAAACAGATGAGATGTCAGCTGTTAGTATAATCCAAACAAATCCGAAAATTTTTGGCTTTAGATTTCCTTTTGACATCAGCTGTTTGGTTCGTCAGCTGATTTTTCCTTATACTACGTTTTCATAAGAGCCGAAATGAGGTAATTTCGAAATTTGGCAAAAAAGTGTTTTCATTATCAAATTTGATAATTTCATTTGACATCTCATTTCATTTTGAATTTGGAATGGCAGTTAGCCGTTTATTTTTGTTGCTTTCTCTTTCCGTTTTATGTTGTTGAGTATATAGTGTATTGATATTTTCATGCAAAAGCTTTTAAGAGCTTTTGAAACTGATTCCCGCAGGATGCATTCACCTAATTTCGTGCAAATGAGGTTGAAATTACCTCATTTCGCAATGTGATTTTGTATGGGAAATTTGGTAATTTCGGATCTCATTTGGAAATTTGCAACGAAATTACCTCATTTGCCCCAGTGAAAACGCCATATAAGAGCCGGCAGCAAATTTTGGGAGTGGATTGATAACCAAGATATGAGTATGAGGGTTTGTAGTTTGTAGTTTGTATCGCGGTATCAAAAACAACCGTCTGACAGGTTTCTTTTTCAGCCTTTGGCGAGGGTGGGGGTTTGAAAATAGCGATTTTCCAGTTCATTTTGTCAGAGGTATTACCACTTCAATAAATTTAAAAAATGTATTATATGATGCTCTGTCATTTTCTTTCAGTCCAAATATCATAATCTAGGCAATCCAACAAATAGAACTCAAGATATTAGGTTTTTAAGCGAACCTTAATCAATTTTTTTTTGAGACTTTGTTTTGTGGTTTTTTTGTGTTTTATAATTCTCCAAGAAAAAGACGATAAGGTCCTCTAAAAAACCTTCTATTTTGAGTTCTATTGGTCGGATTGTCAAGATTATAACGTTTTGACTTAAAGAAAATGACAGAGCATCACGGCATATATTTTATAAACTTGTTGAAGTGGTAATACCTCTGACAAAATGAACTGGAAATCGCTATTTTCAAACCCCCACCAAAGGCTGAAAAAGAAACCTGCCAGACGGTTGTTTTTGATACCGTGATATATGCACCTACAAACCCTCATACTCATAATTTTGGTTAGTCCCGATCTACATTGCCCGATTTTTCCATGAAGATTTTTCCAGAAATCATGTGAAATGTACACACAGAAAGATTTTTCCCATAAGATTTGTTCCTTGTCTTCATTTTTTTTATTGCTGTGCTCTTCATTTTTCATTGATATTCACTCACACCATCAAACGAACGGTACACTGACACCGAAAGCACACAAAAACCTCGAAAGAAGGCGAAAGAGAACATAAACAGACTGGAAAAATCGGTCGAGTTTTGTGGTACAAACGATTTGATCCCTACCCCTCACTTTTCGCCCCCTTCACCATCGAACAAAAGATCGGCACTGGAAAAATTGTTCAATGCAGACCGGGACTTATCAATCCACTCCCAAAATTTGCTGTGGGCTCTTGGTCTATTACAACACACAAACAAATCCAGATACCTTTGGTTACGTATCCGAACGCGGCCATTGGCAAACTTGGTTTTTCTCCTATGGTCTCCGAACACACCTAAATATGTCATTACCAATCAGCTGTTCTTTATTTGCTCTGCCACGAAATTGCAAATTTTCTTAACAATTAATTAGCATATCTGCAGTAAAAAAATAACACTTTTGCTAACAAATGTTTTAACAAATTCAATCAATATTGTATATAAAACATCATCTTAGAAAATATAAATGGACCGGTCAAAGCGTGACCTTGAGTCACTGGTCTCATCGCAAAAGGAACAACTTATTCGCTATGAAACCAGATTAAAGGGTAACCTTTATTTATTATGTTATTAATAATGCGACTTATGTTGATTTCTAATTGGAAACAGATGTAGTTACTGCCTACAAAGGTTTATTGAAAGAAAAAGAAGCCCTAGAATCTAGTTTAGCAGCAGTTACATCAGCAAAAGAAGAATCAACTGAAAAATCCGCACCCAAATGCGATGACGAAGACCGACCTAAGGCCGCCAAGTCGTTTTCCACAAACAACGATAATACAAAATCAAATGAAAATGCGACTCAAAGTCAAGTTATGACATTGATGAATTCATTGGCAACCCTATCTGCTGAAAAATCCCGAATGGAAGCATCCTTTCAAGCCGATAAAAAGCAGTTACGTTCACAATTGACTCAAAAGGACAGTCAAATTAATGAGCTGCAAGAAAAAATCAAGGCAACTGCCAATCAAGCTGCACTTGATTTGGAGAACTATAAAGCCAAACTCATTATAGAGAGGCAAGACCATGAAAAGGAAACAAGCAATCAAATGCTTATGATAAGAGAGCTACAGAAGTTGTATGCGGACGAGCGTCATTTAAAAGAAAATATTGAAATGCAACTGAACAATCTTAAAACTCAATTTGCAACCAACGACAATTCTAATGGTCGAATAAAAGAACTTCAATCCCAGCTAAAAGACGCCAAAGCCAAACTAAAACAATTCGACACACAAAAGGAGTCTAGTGTGTCTCAAGATAACACATTAATTCTTCATCAGTTGCAAAACGAGATGTCACAGCTTAAGGATCAGCATGCTGTGGCTATCAAGTCAGAACAAAAGCGTGCTCACATTGCGGAGGAACGTAACAAAAAACTGGCAGCAATTCACGAAGATCGTGTGGCAAATTTGGAAGCACGTCTTGCCGAATTGTCAGCAACTGTTGGGTCATACGATCGATTACGTCATCAAGACCAAGAAAGTATTCAAGCTCTCAAGCGAAAACTACAAAATCTCATTCCGCCAACTGCTCCTGTGGCTGATAGACCTTATGATGTAAGACGTCTCTCCAAATCATCTCTCAACGATATGTCTTCACTAGTCGATGAGATAATTCGTCTGAAGAAATTAATTTTAGCCGAAAATGCCAATTCTTCGAACCCAATTGATATTTCCAAAATATTTACTGTTGGTTCGAATCACAGGCAATGCGAAGAAGATGCCAGCAAGCAACAAACTCTTCTCGATGCAGCCAGAAATGATTGTTCGAAGCTGCACGAAGTCATTCAAGTCCAAAAATCCCACATTGCCACTCTGCAAGAGAAAGTCAAGGTCTTAAATCGAAATATCGAAGAACAGGAAGCGGAGCTCAAACAACAAGAAGAGCGTCAACGACAGGCTGTCAAAGAGGAGAGAGCAAAATGGAAAAACACATTGAGTGATATGGAGAATGAGTGCCGTTTCAAGTTGAATGAAATGGAACAACAGCTGCAAAAACAACGGGTTCGTTCGTTACAGCTGCTTGATGAAAAAGAAAACGAGATCAAAACGTTACAGACATCATTCGATGTTTTCGCTCAACCAAGGACTGTCACGAATGAAAACCACAGTACAGAAGAATACACTTCGACTAATCCGGGTGAACCACCCAAAATTTCTGAAAGGAAAATATCTTCATCGAATGCCAAAACCTTGGGAATGGGTGAAAATTGCCACATGCTACACTATGCCAATGAAATCGCTCGCAAAGACATCGAAATTGCTGGGCTAAGAAAGACAAAGTATGCTGCCGAAACAGCACTTCGCAAAGCTTTGCAGGACAAAGCAACATGTGAAGAAGATTTAAGAGATGAAATTGGGCAGCTTAAGCAAGAAGTTGATCGGTAAGTAAATTCAATCCAAAATACAAGAAATAATAATTGATATTTTTTTTTTATTTTCAAGCTTGGAACGTTGCAAAACACGAGAAGGTGCCAATTTGGAGTATTTGAAAAATGTTTTCATCAGCTTTTTATCCACAAAGAGCATTGAAGGTAAACATCATATGATTAATGCTATCGGTGCAGTTTTGCAGTTCACTCCTGCAGAGATTCAAATTATTAACAATGCATTCCATAAAAAATAAGATTAAACAAAGCAAAGCATAAGAACCTAATCTAGTGGGGGGCTTTCACGTTATGGAAAAATTTAAATGAAAAAAATAAATGTTATTTAATAGTTTCATTTCATTGTTTAAATAAATATTTTATTTATCTATCGTAAAAAATGTAGCTTTTGATTTTGTTTCTAATTAAACCCTGAAACAGGATATTTTTCTAGATGATCTTTAAGAACAGCAGGAAAGATCGAAAGGAACTTAAATCTAGAACCCATTTGTTTTGAATCGGTGAGTTTATCGTATCCGGATTTAATATTTTTCTTATTTTCGGGTAGTGCATTTTCCAAGAGATGCTGAAAAGAAAAAGGTGTTATTTTGACAAAAAATGTTATTTTTTTTTCTTAATGTTATAGAACAAAAAAAAAAGTCAAAAAATTAATAACGTTACGAAAATTAGTCAAAAAGCCATTAAATTCCAAAAAAAATTAAAATCCAGTTGTATAAATCTGGGTTCAAAAATTAAAAAATAAATTTTCAAATGCAAATTAAGATAACTGATGGAGGCTGGCGTAGGGGGAGGGTTCCGCTTTCAAGAAAATTTTAATGGTATTGTGTTTATGGACAAGATCGAATATGAGAAGCTAAAAATACTTTCCTACGAACACTAGGCCAAATCTGGAAAGCGCGGCGGATCGCTTTTAATGAGGGATTTGTATTTTCGTATTCACAAAAGCGCTTTCCATTTTTTTTTTTTTTTGAAAGATGTTTTTTTTAGTTTTGAAAGATGCCTACAGTTCCACAAATAAGGCTCGGAAGGCCTTGAGGTTATTAAAACGCTTAATCAGTTTATTGAGAGCTATCCATAGCTGAAAACGAGAACATTGTATGTGGGCTGGCAAAGATTTTGATTCAAAGTTAATCTTTTTTGTTTCAACCCAAAAACTAAGTCGTTATATGGTGATAACTTACCAAATAAGGCTAGTAAGAGGTTGCGGTTGACGCTGTTGAATAGAGAACGGACAGGCATTTGCATTGCCGTTCAAAACTCCGATCGATTTTCAAAAAAAGCATGGACTACCCCCTTATCACTAAAAAAGCATTTTTTTTACGAAAGTATAATGTGAGAGCGATGTCGGATCGATTTTCAAAAAAAGCATGGACTACCCCCTTATCACTAAAAAAGCATTTTTTTACGAAAGTATAATGTGAGATAGAAATGAAAAAAAAATTAATTTCATTTTATAATTTTCATTTCCTAACGTACGACCACTAGGAAAAAAGAATAGAAGTGTGGAAAGGTGTGACATTTGTCAATAAATTAAAATAAAAGTTGTTATAATTGAATACAAAAGCCTAAATATTTAGTGTTCCTGATGAATCAAAAACCATAACTATGGAATTAAAATAGTAGATAGATAGATAAATTCTTTATAGTACAAAAATGTTTTACAATATTTCTTTACTCAAAATAAAGCCATGGCTTTTCCGCCGTCTGCCTGATAAGACATTCCATTTTAGTGTTAAAAAAGAATAGAAAGCAAAAAAATAAAAGTATCTAGTACTATATAAAATTCAATTTTGGTTAATTAAAATTAAAAATTTTGTAAGATAATAATTTTCTTTAAATAATCGCTAGCTATATAACAATTTTAGTATGGTTTGAACACCAAATAATTTCAATTTTAAAATGATTTGAAACACAAAATAATTTAAATTTTAATATGTTTTGAAACATAAAATTAATTCAATTTTAATATGATTTGAAACACAAAAAATTAAGATACCAATTTTGAAATGATTTGAAAAACAAAAAAGTTTACAATTTTAAAGTGATTTGAAACACAAAAATAGAGGGCAAAGGGTACTTTATACTGCAGTAACTGGTTGAACTATATGTTTTATGTTATGAAACTGTTACGATAAGTTAAGGCGTGTTTGCAGTACTTAAATAAGGTAGAGCATCCTAGTGCTCCCTTAAGTATTTCATAGAGTCGACCTGGAGAAAGATAACTCTCGTTCAAATATAAACGCCGGATTTCCTGCAATATTAAAATATTTCTCAAGCATTTTTAAAATAGTCTTCTCAAGCATTTCAAGATTCTGTCAAGCTATTAGATAAATCAAATTATTTTTTTCATCGAAATTGTCAAACTGAGGACTAAAAATTCACGTGGAGAATTAATTATGGTTTCATAATGATTATTCACGTGAATTTTAAACGGTTTTTATTTTTCATTTCACTTAGAGGTGAGTACTGAAAACTGTTATCAAAAAAATGTTTACTACTCACAAAATACCACAAATCCGATCACATCAAACTAAATTATAGTTCATTTTTATAATTCTGAATTTATCAATATTGTTCATTAACGTATTTGACGAACTTGCTGATAATGATAATAATGGACAACCTTCTTAAGACTACTAAAGAATTTGGACTTCGAATTTGTCTTGTGCAGTCTTAGCCAAATGTTTTTAAATATAGCTATCTTTAAGGCAAAATACCTATTTTTTAGAAGTTAGGCAAGTTATGAAAACTACCAACAGATAAAGAATTTTCAACAGGTTTTAATAAAATTTTAAGTGAAGGATGACAGTTTTATCAAGTTCATGATCAAAAGATTAGAAACTACCGGCATTTTTCGTTCGGTGGTTCAAAAATCCTGAATTTCATATAACTTCAACCATAAAGTCTATTTTTTTTTGACTTAATGGTTTTGTTAATATTATAGCAAAATATGTGTTTATGAAATCCATCTTCATATAAAATAGCTGATGATGATTTTTCGATGAAATTCAGGTAAAAGTTACGACCAGCGAGTCAGAATTTTGGTATGTAGTAATGATAATAATTACCAAAGCTGATGTTTTGACATTGACAGATAAGAACAACATTTTAAAAAAATATGTCCTTATAGAAAAAAAGATTAGGTCTGATCCGTTACTTTGTGCACAAAAAATCACAATCTATCAAATTTTGGAGAGCAAGGATAAAATGTTCTCAAAAATATCAAAACTGTCCAAAAGTACGGGAACGCAAATTCATATAAATTCCTTATTACTTAATCTGCCAGAAAAGTAAGGCACGATGTTTGTCTTTCATTCTTTTATTCTTAAAATGACATTTGACTGCGCTGTGATTTTCAGTCCGAAGAAAGTTCTCGGACAGAAAATCACAAGTAGGGGAAATTATTTACTCTCTTGTGAGCGTTGTCTTTTGTCAAAAACTGCCAAATTTTTTAGTACTGGAACGGCTATTGACTAAAAATCACACAAATGCATAGAAATCACAGGAATTTAAAGTAAAGGAACGGACCTATAAAAAAATAAATTGATAATCAAAACAAATTCTCTTGTTTTGGTTATCAATTTACCTGTTAATGGTTTTTCTATTATTAACCTACATATGTTTACTTAAATTTGTTTAAAAATTAAAAAAAAAAAAAAAATTGGAATTTGGTCAGGAAAGTCAGGGAATTTAATTTTAAAAATATAGTAGAAACTATTGCCCTTTTCCTTTGGTTTCACTCAAGGTGTTACTCATTCTGAAATCGAATGGAACAGTTCAAGTTGCTTCTGGTCAATTGTTGGGATTGCTATCAGTATAGGTGAAACCTAAAATAGAATTTATTTGTTGCCACACAAAAAGTGAAATCTAAAATAGGAGTGTATAAACTCCGAACTTCATCTTTATTAAAAGCTTTTATTTTGGATGGAAATTAAATTAAAATGGAAAGTTAAAAAAAAGTATAGCAATTTTTTGCGAGATTTGAGTTTAAACTTAAATTTCTCAGAATCATCAGAAGTTTATTTTGTGAACCAATGGAATGGTTTCAGAAGGCTTCTGGACTCTTCAGGACACTTCCGGATGCCCGATGGAAAACGGTATATGTATAGGCTAAGAAGTTTCAGAACAAAGGTCCTCAAAAAATATGTCATATTTATATAAAAAGCAGCCTTTAAGGTGCAATATACAAATCATATATCAGCCCTATTCTACTTAACGTTCGTGTGAAAGTTTGTATTCTGGCATCCGGCAGCGGAGCGAAAAAATTGTTCTAAAATGAGTGTAAATTGCTTATAGAATGAAATAATTTTTGGCACTACATCCTTTTTACAGAATCGAACTCAGGCGATTTTCGACCCCCTCTACCTTCAGTACCAATAAAGTCAGAAACTTCAAATTGGCAGTATCTGGTAAGCTCATCAATTACACACGCATCGCCAGATATTTTTTTAAGCATAAGCCGTTCCTGAGATACAAGGCTTCAAAACCTTAACTGTCTGACTGATTTGCCGACATTGTAGAATCTTGTAACTTCATTGTAATTTGCCTTGTGGTGAAAACAAAGGAAAAAATCGAAAATCTAAGATTTCACATTCAATGAGCGTGGCATCCACCCATTTCACAGAATTTGTATTATATTCCAAATGTTGCAGAATTATGAAATTTGGTAGTGGTTGGTTTTGAGTTGTACCTATATAAAGAACGAAATCGAAATTATGATATTGCTCATACAGGGGCGTGGTATCCACCAACTTCTAAACAATTTATATCATTTATATGGAGCACTTCTGATTTCTGAAAAGTGGTAGAGCGAGCGGTAGGACTTGTACTGCATAGAAGAAGACAAATTAAAAACTAAATTTTGCTCATGGTCCAGGTGGCGTTTTTTCCACCCACTTTCACCTGATAAAAATAATCCTTGCAAAAAGAATTGAAATCACACCAAAAACATAAATGTTAAAAAGAAAATAATTTCTTCTTTATACAAAAACATTTGCGTAACAAGTCAGCCATAGAAAATAGTGAGATCTAAAACCAAGTTCTAAGTTTATTACTGTTTATTTATGAAATATTTTAAGTAGAGTAATTTTGAAGAACCTCAAAATTGATAGAATAGAGAAACTCTTACTTACATAAGTTGGTGACCTGAAAGACCTCATGGAACACAGAAGTGTAAATTTAAATTTAGGAATGAACTTAAAAATAAATAAAAAGCTGATTTTAACACATATGTACCTTAAGTCGAGCATCTCCTTCCATTTTCTTAAGAAAAGTGCCTTGTTCCACTGGACCTATGGTAATGGCTTGGCCATTCTTTTCAGCTATATACTTAATTCTTTTAAAATCAACGTCTGCAGTTAGGTCTGCAGTTCCTGGTTCTTTCAATGGATCATGTAACATATGCTTTTTAAACGCCTTTTTTTAAATATAAAAGAAATCAAAAGTTATGAACTAAATATAAAACTTTTATTATTTGTCATCTTACTCTGAATGTATCAGTTTTCTCTCCAAAGTGCCCATAGTCCATTATTAAGCTAATACCTCCATCAGTTTTTGTTCTTTCAACCAGTGATTCAATAAGTGTATCTGTTTCTACGGAATATTCCAAACAGTCTCTATTGTCGTCTGTGGCTACTTGAAAAATCTTCGAAATTGGAGTTTCAGATTTTGATAAAACATAACGAAAACCGTTCTCTTTGGCTGTGTCAATGTCTATGAGAACTTCTTTCCATACTCCGGCTTCTTTTTGCAACTTATGAACTGGCAAGGCATCGAAGAACTCATGAGCCAGTACAATAGAAAAACCTCTGGGTACATCTTGCAAGTGCTTATACCAAAATACTTTTGTTCCCGATACAGTCTCACCTTTTAAATAGTAAGGTCCATCATCGACTGGATCGTGTTTAAAACATAATTTCGATGCTTGAATTTTGCTTAGATATGGACTCACTTCAACCAAGTGCAATGAGAACTGTCCACCTAGGTTGAAGTGGGTTAAAATTTTAAGTACGTCTACTGAAAGAGTTCCTCGTCCTGGTCCGAGTTCAATTACTTGAAATGGAGATGGTGAAGAAACTTTGCGCCATTCATTCAAGCACCAAACTGCAACAAGCTGTAAAATAGATAGATGGACATAAAAAAAAACAACAAACAATTTAAAAGTTTCTTACTTCGCCAAATATTTGTGAAATTTCGGGCGATGTAATGAAGTCCCCTTCTCTACCGAAAACATCCCGATTCATGTAATAGCCAGCATAGGGATTGGTTAAAACTTCTTTCATATAATCGGCCACGGTTATAGGACCTCCGGTAAGTATTCTTGATCGAATCTGGGCTGTTAAATTAAGATGATTCCTCTTGCCATCTTTATCTGTGGTTTCTTGTGGAGATGTAAGTTTTCGTTTAGATGTGAAGTCGGGTCTTTTGACTGTTTTATAAGAAAAAGCACGAATTGACAAGTGACTGCAAAAGCCGCTAAGAATAGTTTTATTCATTATAAGGTTTTCTTATATAAATCTGCAAGGAAAAAAAGTTATTTTTCATTACAAATTAACAATAATACAAATACATTATATTCCTTGTGATGAAATTGGTTTTAGTTTGACATTTCTTCTCAATGCATAAAATCCTAAAATTGAAACGATATGGTTCACAATGATAAAAGGGCTGCCTCTTTTCTCAAACAGGGAGTAGCATTTAGAATTTAATTTTTTTTTATTTTTTATTTAGAATTCACAATAAAAAAAAAAAAAATAATATAGTACCAGCCGTATTCATTAGAATCCGCTGAACAGATGAAAAGTTATGCGCTGCATAAATTGTTATGCATAAAATATTTTTCAACCCATTATAGTTATAATGAGCTTCTGTCAAAATTAGTACCATAAAGGAGGAATCTAGTACGTTTTACTTTCAAAACTGACAAAGGAGACCCAGCTGTGTGTGTGCTGTGTGAAAAATCAATAGAAGTAATTCTGTTGGCGATTGGATTCTTTTTGGTTTCTTATTAAAGGCTTTCCCAAACCAATGCGATACATTCGGTGCGGCGAAGAAACATTCGCAGTTGGTGTGGGCACTCTCATTTATCATCCTGTAATTTAATTTTGAAAGGCGAATGTTTCATTGCCGCGTTGGTGTGGGCACTCTCATTTATCACCATGTAAATTAATTTTGACTGACGAATGTTTCTTCGCCGCACCGAATGTTTCGCATTGGTTTCGGAGAGCCTTTAATAAGAAACCAAAAAGAATCCAATCGCCAACAGAATTACTTCTATTGATTTTTCACACAGCACACTTATTTTGTAATGCTTAAAATTCATTTGTATTTTTACATGAAAGTGATGAAGGTGAATCTTTGTATAATTTTATTTAAATCACGCATGCCGTCGAGCATTTGAAAAAGTTGTAAGATTTGATGGAAAATCTTTAAATTTTGCACATTTATTAAGCAGTTTCTATAAAATAAAGTATACAAAAAATATTCTTTATTTTTTTAAACAATATCCCAACAAAAATGTACAGTAAATTAACATAACCAACATTATTAATTGTTGTATTAAATTTTATAAAATATTTTGAAAGTGAGATTTCAACACCTCAAAGATTGCAAAAATAAGCGCCCCCCTAACATCAATCTACATTATTGCTATGTGTGAGTCAAAGTGACATTCCGATACTAAACAACCCTTATGTTGGCTCTATATAACCTCCAAACGCGTTTAGCTTATGTTGCTTCTATTCAACGTTGCATAAGTTTATAAATAAGGTTTTTGCGTTCAGTGGCATTATAAAGAGTGCGTAGCACTATGAACTCGCTATAATTCGATTATGCAGAAGGCTGTACATATATACATTTCTAAGTTAGCAGTGATAAACATATCTGCTTAAAAGATTAACGAGTATACAATTAGAAATACGCTATTATAGCGGGGATGGCGTAAAATGTATAATTTTGTGATACTCAAGTTTTCGTGATCCTCAAGTTCATTTTTTTACATAAAATAAAGTTGTTTCGTTTCGAACTACTTATTTTCCATTTCATATTATTTCGTTATAAAAAGTATCATATTAGGCGCAAGTTAAGAAACATTCGTCGTCGTGTCGATACTAAAATAATCTTAGGGATAGTTTATCAGAGTGAGATTAAAGTTAAGTCAGAGTTAATTTATCAAATTAGCTGAGTTAAGGCTCTCCTAATGCAACGCTTGTTCTTTTTACTTGCGATATAGGTACTATATGATAAGTTATGGATTCGTAAAAAAATTCAAATTCAAGATATTAATTTTCCTTAACATTACGATTATAGAGAAGGCGAAAAAGTGGGTCTCACAATTCTGTCTGTCCTCGCCCCTATAGCCTAAATGGCTGGAGGGATTTTGTTCAAACTTGCCCTGCACACCAAAACTCATTAGTTTGCCTTGAAACACAACCACAAACAAAACGCATTCTATAAATGGATGTGTTTCTTTATTTACCAAAAACTCTCCCCTCAAAAAAGTACTTTTGTTTCTCCTAAAAAAAATAAAACTCTTCTATCGTAAAAGGGGAGAAAGAGTGCGATGTATACGATGCACAAAGTTTTGTCTCATTTCGAAAGTGCACAACATGACAAACAAAAACATTTATTTTATCATTTATTTAATCGGCGAGCGCGAGTTATAATTGGTTGCTTTTTGGTTGTTAATTATATAAGAAACAAAGAAATTATATTTAACTAGCGGACCCGTGCTCGCGTTGCTTCGCAGTTTTAAGAATGAAAATTAGTTTACTGTTGGGATACAAACCGGGGCTCAATAAGACTATACCATCGACAAAGTTTTTAAAAATAGATTTTCCGATGTTTTTTTGAAGCTTCCGGATACACAACGTTGTTAATTAGGTGCCTATTTTGACATCACTTATAATACGCATGAATTAAGGTTGCGAATTTGTTTTTTCAATACTGAAAATATTTAATTAAAAGGTTTTTCTTGAAGTACACGCTTTTGAATGATTTGTATAAAATTTTTTGTTTCCTTAAAACTAAGGAAAATCTAAGTTTGAAACACCCTTATGAAAAATAATTTGTTCTTCAATAATTTGATTAAAATATTGGCTATACCGATTTTTTTAATTTAATCTTAAAGCGCAAAGCATATTTTAGCGGGAGGATAGAATCCTGTAAATAATCAATATTTAATTTTTTTCTAGAAGAACGCACGCTTCAGATACTTTTTGTATGATTGAATAAAAGATTTACCTTTCAACACCCTTGGCAAATAAATTGTTCTGTAATTATTCTGTTTAAAAATTTACCAGTTCGAATTTTATTCAGATAAAATAATATAGAGGAAAGCATTTTTCAGAGGCTACTATGCAATGTTACCAAGTAAAACAAATGACTTAATTTACTTTTAATCTGGAAAAAAAAAAATGTATTAATACACTAATAAAATTGATACTTCAAAATTTGATGCATAAAATTATTTTACATAACGTTTTTTTAATAACTTATACTTATATTAGTGAAGTGCTAATTTTGTTTAACTCTGTTCGCGAACGTGGATAATGGCATTTTTGAGAGACAGATACTTTTTGTATGAATTAAATTAAATTTTACATTAAACTGATGAAACATTTCTTTTGAAACACCCTTAATATCTGTTGGAGAATGTCAGTTATTTTTTTCAATAATATTGTTCAAGTTTTCTTTTCTGAGTCTCGCTTCAGATACTTTTTGTATGATTTACATACAATTTTACTATAAATTGAACAAATGATTCTTTTTGAAACACACTTATATTTCTTTTGGAGAATATAAGTCATTTTTGTCAATAATATGGTTTATGTTATAGTAAGTGGCTTTCCTGAGAGGCACCCTATATTGTTGAAAATATATAATTTAACAATTATTATCTAGAAGAATGCACGCTTCAGATACTTTTTGTATGATTTACATAAAATTTTACGGTGAAGCCGTACGTGATAAATTGGACGATGAAAGGGTTAATCTTCATTAACTAATGTCCATCTCATAATCTAAACTATTGGGTATAGCTCCAACATTTCCATATTAACCCTATTTTTTGCATTTTAATTGTTTTTTGATGCACTGTTTTAAATTTTGAAAATAAATAATAAGCCTATGTTCATTCTCTGCATCCAAGAATTATGGTTTATAGTTTGAGTCTCAATTAAAAATAAACATAATTGTTTTTTTTTGTTCTTTATTTAATTTTGTATTGTTCTATTTTAGATTCTAAAATTAAAGCCGCTGTCCAAAGCGAGGCTGCACTTTCCAGTTAGATTGTAGATTTAAGACTGGCTTATAATAATTTTAAAATCTAACATAATGGCTTATTCTCTATTGTATTATTTGCTTACTTTGTTTGTATTGAACTTTCACACGATTTGCTTTAGAGGGTTCGGGTTTCGGCACGTTTTTATGTTATGGGGAATACAAACGGGAAGAGGGTGTGTCCATTGGGGATCGGTTTTGCTGTGCAAGCAGAATGGCGTGAGAACCCCAGGCCAGGGGGTTGTGGGAGGTGTCATGGGTAACGGTGACGTCTGGGACGTAACTCCTCCCCCCTTAAGATTCTGCTCCGGAGAATCATTTTTTTGAATATTAATTTTTAAATTAGTTTCGTCATTTATTATTTTTTTCTAAAAATTATAAAAATCGCGATAAAAAAACTCAAAAGCAGGACATTAAAGCTGTAATTTATACTCGTGTGTGTTTTGTTATTAAATTTTAGTTATCGATTAATTTGCGATTTTTGATGTGATTCGCGTGTATTTCTTCGTGGAAAAATTCAGTTCAATATTTTTTATTTTTACATTACTTAAATTCGGTGTAATAAAGTTGTCGTAATACATACAATTTTCGTATTTAACATTGTTAATTTCGATAATACAGTTTTCAAATTGTATAGCATAGTTTCCTGATATTTCAAGTTTAAAATCATTACATTTATGTTTTATTTCTGTCTTATCTATATTTTTTAAAATAACAATGGCGCAAAATTTTAGTCGATTTAGTACGATGTTAAATCATTTTTAGTATAATACTAGATTAAAAAGTGTATTTTGCTAATTTTAAACGAGTTTAGCATCATACTATCTTCTAACATTTTACTAAAGTTAAAATCACCAAATGGCTATTTTAACTTTTTAGTATAGTACTAAATCCATATGAACAAAAACAATATGATGAAAGAGAGAGAGATCTGATGAGAGGTATGTATGCGTCTGGAAATTACATGTGGTGAAGTTGAATTGGAGTTGGAAATAAGTTGAAATATGTCTTAAGTTGTGGATTGGTTAACTAATGTGGATTTCCTTTCAACAAAAAAATCAAATCTGTGAAGGGGAAATTTGATTTGTTTAGAAGAAAAGATCAAATTTTCTAAACAAATCAAATCTTTAATTTTAGAAAGATTTACACCGACTTGCACACACACTAGGAAGATTTGACAATTCTCTGGCTATTGTTTACGTTTGGCTTTTCAGTCAATTTGTTTAATTAAATTATTTCCGTGGTGTAAAAGTATAAATTTCACGTTCTTCAGTAAATAAAATAAAATATATTAAATAAAATTTACTATATGTAGATAGAATTACAATTTTCCATTTTCAAAAAAAAAAAAAATTAAGAATTGTGCGTTCGGGCCTGTCAAATTTCACACACATTCAATCACAGAAAAAAAATTATTTTGTTTGCGAGTTCCTTACAACAAAAAAAAAGATTTGATCTCCAATAGTTGAAAAGAAATCGACATAAGGGTCATTGTTTAACTGAAGGTTAACATTAGGTCAGTTTTGGACCAATAAATAATATTTTGGGTTCAAAAAAGTTTAAATTATGACTTATTATAAACTTATGTCTGGATTTCGTTGATTTTCAACCAATAAATAATATTGTGTGTTGAAAAAGAAGTAAGTTAAGGACTTATTCTTAATTTATGTTTGAATTTCGTTGATTTTCAACTAATAAATAATATTGTGTGTTGAAAAATAAGTTGGTTAAGGACTTATTCTAAACTTAAGTCTGGATTTTGATGATTTTCAACCAATAAATAATATTGTGTGTTGAAAAAGAAGTTAGTTAAGACTTATTTTTTCCTTATGTCTGGATTTCGTTGATTTTTTTAACCAATAAATAATAGTTAGTTACACTACGTAAAAAAGAGTAATTTAAGGACTTGTTTAAGACTCTTGTCTGGATTTGGTTGATTTACAACCAATAAACAACACAGTGATAAAAAATTAGAACTTCTCAACCAAAAAATAAAAATGAGTGTTCAAAATTGAGCTATTTAAAAATGTATTTCAAATTATTGATTAGGAATGAGTGGAAAAAGTACCCAAATTCAACATACCTTCATATATCGGTTGTTTTTAAACCATTCAAATCATAAAGTTGTTAATAAATAGTAAGAAAATATCTAATATTTCACCTTAAAGGTTAGACCGCACACAACCGCAGCGGAACTACACTTCACGACGCGGCAAAACATTATTTGTATGAAATCGTATGAGCTATATCGCACTAAGCGGCAACTGAACTTCATACAATTTCATACAAATTATTTTGAATCGCAGTTCCGCTGCAGTGCAGTTCCGCCTAGTGCGGTCTAACCTTAAAGTAATAAAATGATTTTTTTCCAACCAAAAATTTGACAAACGTTCTGATTGAGAGAAAAAGTTACGCCAAATCAACCTTGAAGTTAAGATTGGGAGAAAATTTTCCTTGAGTCTAACCTAAAGACAAATTTGGCATTATTTCTACCTTAAATAAACTGAAAGTATTTATATTACTCATTTCTTACCAAATTATGACGACAGTCATTTAAGGTTTATTTTTGACCGCGGTTAGTGTGTACCTCAGGTTTCAAATTGTTATTTGGGACCCGATACATTATATCAAAATTGCAGATAGGCCCTTACTGTAGAACAATTTTTTCTTAGAATACACCTAAGAACCGTGCCCTAAAATACTATTGACGAATTAAGGGACACCCTGTATATTATTATAAGGGGTTGAAATATTTTTAGCTTATTCCTTATTTAGTAAAGAAAAAATTGGTATTACATTGTTAACGGGCTGACGGGCACAAAATTAAAAAAAAAATTATAAACAAAAAATTTAATATTTCGTTCGTTTGGTACCTACTAAAAGATTTTTTACTCAGTCAGTTTCTTACCTATTTTAAGTTACTTTTAAGTTAGTCTCTTTTTTATCATATACAAAAATCACAAATCCAGGTACTTGATTTACACAAAAATCACTTAATAGTCCAAAATCAAAGCCAGGTAGTCGTTTTTGAACGAGTAGACAAAAAAACCATGTTTGCACTAAATCTTCGTTTTCATTATCGTTATTTTAGATAAACTGTTAAACTTGTACTTGAATTTGTAGCTTGAGCAAAAAATGTTCTTTTTCTGAAATGTTATTCTTCTTTGAAAAACCACAAAGACACTAAAAATCGGTAAGAAACTGACTGAGATAAAAATATTTTAGTACCATAAAAAGGAAAAAAAATATTCTATTTTTTGTTAATATTTTTTTGTTTGATCTATTTAGGAATCATTTCGTAAAAAATGTACAACCATTTTCTTCGTTATTAAGTAACAATACCATGGTATATATAAAAGTGGTTTTGAAGGTTGGTTTGTCCAATTTTTACGAATTGCAATTTAAAACCTTGAAAGTAATACCCATTTTTATTACGTTAGATGAGATACAAATTGATGTTTGTTTGTTGTTTTCCAGAGATGATTTTGACATAAAAACTATTATTTAAAAACCAATATTTGTATTTTTTACAAATTAAATACTCCAAAAAATTCTTTTTTTGCATAAAATTGATGGTTACCGTAAACATAATTTTAAAAATCTGAAAAATTTCAGGTAGTGTGTCATGGGTTCAAAGAACTTAATTCCAAAAACTGGCTTAAATCGAGCGAAAAATACACAAAATATTAAAAAAAAAACTATAGAATAAAATAATTGTGACCCTAAAACTCATTTTATTCAAAATTAAATAACACACAGCGAATTTGGACAAACGGTTAACGGATAATGAATGCATAAACATGTACCTATATACGATATGAAGGCCGTTCTTATACGCTCCATACATCTTTGCCCATTGTCCTTTAACAGTTAGTATTTTATTTTTTGCCTCTTATTGGCCGCGATCGGAAACCTATGCGATGATAACCTACGCGACGAGAGCGTGACTTGATTCGCTGTCATTTTTTTCTAGTTATAAAATCGTTTCCCAATTCACAAAGCGACGAGTTTCTTGACGACGAGTTTTTTGGTAGATTTAAATTATTTATTCTTTTTCTTCTTGCTGAGCAGTGTGCGTTCAAACTGAAATAACTTTTATTATTTAAATATTATGTAATTATAATTTAAATATTATAAACTGTTCGCCTTATTTATTAAAAAAAAAAGTTTTAAAGGTTCCGTGCTAAGGAAAACTACACCATGGAATTAGAATGTTCCGGACTCAAATGGAGCAGTAAGCAATTGCCTTTAATTTGAGTCCACAAAATTCCTATTCCATGGTGTAGTTTTCCTAAACACGGGAGCTGAAATAACTATTTTTTTTCCTCGCATTGTAAATCGATCTTAAGATAGTTTCGTATCCATATAGGTTTTCGAACGGATTGGTTCTTTTTGACATTTCGCTTGGGACAGAAGCGTACATATATCTACCGAAATATTTCAGATAGCATGGATAGCTATCCAACAGCAAAAGCTGTTTTGTCATCAGCTGTTTTTCACACGGGATTCCAACAACACGAACCCATCTGGATAGCTCTAAATAGGTTTCCGATTGCGGCCATTACTGTACGAAATAACACAAAGTGCAGTTAGTTGCGTTTCACTCATTTTGTTGACATATTGACAGGTAATGCAAAAGATACGAAAACAGAGATGTAATCAAAACGAAATGTTCGATCAGATAAAAAAATTTCTTATGAGAGAAAGTGAAAAAGGAGTTCAGTGAATTTTTAAAAATCGATATGGAAACAATTTTCCCTGACTGCTTCCCGAGTTCCCTGACTTTCCCTGACTAAATTTTGTTCCCTGACTTTCCAGTTTAGCGGACACCATGTCTTTGATTGCTGAGATTTTGTTAGAATTAGGGCTGATCTCTTCTGTAGAGACTATGTGTCCCAGAAACTCAGTTCCGTGTTTCATGAATTCGCTCTTATCTAATTGAATTTTTAAATTTGCGACCTTTAATGTTTTAAAAATTTTTGTGAGTGAGTCAATATGTTCTTGTAAGCTAGTTGAGAAAGCTATTATATCGTCGAGATATACAAGACATATTTTATTTATGTGTTGTAGCCGGAGCGTTTTTCAGGCCAAACGGCATACGGACAAATTCGTAGTGGCCATTGTCTGTAGAAAACGCTGTTTTCCGAATATCTTCCTCGGATATCTCGATTTGGTGAAACCCCTTGGTCAAATCGATAGTGGTAAAGTATTGTGCCTTACGTAATTTGCCAAAAATGTCCTCAATGTTGGGAATAGGGAATTTGTCATTGATTGAGACATCGTTAAGTTTACGATAATCTACGACAACCCTCCATTTTTGTTTCCCTGAGGCATCCATTTTTTTTTGTTGGGACGACCCAAATTGGAGCTGAATAGGGAGATTTGCTAGGGCGGATAATTCCTTGTTCTAGCATTTCATTAACCTGTCTGTGCACCTCCTGTTTATGCACTTCTGGGTATCTGTAATTCTTGACATAAATAGGTATGTCATTGTTGGTTTTTATTTCATGCTTAATCGCATGGGTGATTGAAATATCGCTACTTTCTTGGTAGAAAATATTTGAATATTTTGATATAAGCTTATTAATTTCAGCTATTTCTTCGTCGTTGAGGTGTTTGGTTCGTATTTGTTCCATCACTGGGTCCTTGCTCGTCTTAGTGTGGTAAATACATAGGTTGGGAGTATTTTCCTCATATGATCTAGCTTTTTCTTCTAGTTCATTGAAAAAAAATTGGGATTTGGGTGTTATTGGTAATGAGAAGCTTCTTTTTATAGTTTATTTCAGCTTCTAGTGGTAATAGAATATTATTACCAATTAATCCGTCAAATTGGTTATGAAATTTGTATTCTAAAAATCGAGTTGCACGTGCCATTTCGGGTGGCAGACACTGGGGTTTAAAATGCTGGTGTCGGCACCGGTGTCTATTAATATTCTTAGCTTATATTTGTTATTTTTTGTTTGACAGATTATATAGGGAAGTCTGTTAGGCCTTCCCTGGGAAAATCCTCAGCTTGAATGTTATTTATTTGCCTTTGGTAAGAGGCGGACAATGTGTCTATGGGTTCTGGGTTCCTATTTGAATTATTACTAGAGGACATTCTGGTTTGACCAGAATTGTTATTATTGGAATATCTGTTACTATAGTTATTATTGTAAGTATTACTATTGCTATTATTTGAGGGGTTTCGAGTCTGTCCTGAAATGGAGTTTCTTAATTGTCCAGATCTACTATTGTTAAAGGGGTTGTGATTATAATTACTGTTGTTGTTGTAATTATTGTTGTTATAGGTATCTCTTTGAAAATAATTATCGTTTCTAACAACATTGTTTTGGAATTTTAGATTCCCTTGATCTTGTCCTATAAATTTGTTTACTATGTCCCTAATCTCGTTTATTTAAGTTTTTCCCAAAAGGCGTAAGCTAATACTCCTGAGACCATTTCTTTAATTTTCATTGCTAGAACACTAAAAAGGCTGTTTGTTACGTTTCTACTGTTGTCGCTGAAGGCGGCATATTCTGTTATGTCTTCTATAATAACACAGGCCTACAGTGGTTTTGGTGCCGCCAAAATTAAAACTGTTTTTTTTTGTTCACTAGTTACCCAGGTTCTAACTGTATACTTACTTTTTTGGTTCTACGTGTAGTTTTTGAGATACAGCTTATATGGAAAAATATTACAAATAAAGAAAATGTTTCAGTTTATTGCCTTATTCTACTGAAGAAAGCTTCTTTTTAGCGATTTTCTTTTGCATGAGTGTCCTTAAGACAATCTCGCGTGATGCTCCAGCAATAATCGGCCATCATGTGTTCGTCCCATTGACCTTCATACCTATCTTCCATGACTTTAAAGTCCTGATTGAAGCGTTTTCCTTGCTCCTCGCTATATGAGCCAAGATTTTCAGGCAATCTGTCCAAATGACTGTGGAGGTAGTGAACTTTAATACTCATATAGCTTCTTAAAACTTTCCAGCAAGTCCAGCGCTAAGTCTTGGTAATTTATCGACTTATAGTTTCCTAAGAAGTTATTAACTATAAGTTTACAAAAGATAACCAGGCTGTAGATTCTAAATCATTCATTACTTACTTTACTTTTGATGGCGCTCACAGCCCAGGATGGGCTTCGGCCTCAACTAACAAGCCCCTCCAGCCAGCTCTGTCCCTAGCTAGCCGCTTCCAGTTGCGCACACCGAGTGCTTTGATGTCGTCATTCACTTGATTGCGCCACCTGTTACGGGTTCTTCCTCTGCTGCGTACCCCATCGGGGTTGGATTCGAAGACTCGTCGGCCAGGTGCGTTGGTGTCCATACGCTCCACGTGCCCCAGCCATCTAAGCCGCTGTATTTTCAGCTTTTTGACCAGGTCAACGTCGCTATATAGCCCGTATAGCTCGTCGTTGAATCTTCTCCTCCATACTCCTTCGATACACACCGGACCGAAAATCACACGAAGAATCTTCCTCTCAAAGCACCCTAGCAGATTTTTATCCGAATCTTTCAGTGTCCATGCTTCTGACCCATAAAGCAGGACCGGGATGATTAGGGTTTTGTATAAAGTCTCCTTGGTTCTCTGAGAGAGGGCCTTACTACTTAAATGCCTTCTTAGACCGAAGAAACAGCGGTTGGCAAGAGTAATTCTTCGCTTGATCTCTGCACTGATGTCATTCTGCGATGTAATAGTGGAGCCCAGGTAGACAAAGTCCTTGACAACTTCGAAGTTATATCTGTCCATCGTGATATTTTGCCCGAGTCGACGATGTTGAGATTCCTCTCTCGATGACAGCATATACTTCGTCTTGTCCTCATTAACCGCCAATCCCATTCTAGCCGCCTCCGATTCAATGCTCGCAAATGCCCCTGCCACAGCTCGCTTCGTTCTGCCGACAATGTCTATGTCATCCGCATATGCAAGCAATTGAACGGACTTTTGATAGATTGTACCGCTGGTGTTGACATGTGCGTTGCGTACAATGGCTTCAAGAACGATGTTGAATAGGTTGCATGATAACGCGTCGCCTTGCCTCAATCCTTTCTCAACATCAAAGGAATCGGTGGTGTTCTTACCAATTTTGACGGAGCAGCGAGATTTCTCCATCGTCATCCTGCACAAGCGGACGAGTTTGGCAGGGATGCCGAGACTCGACATGGCTCTGTATAATTCGTCCCTTTTCACGCTATCATACGCGACTTTAAAATCGATAAAAAGGTGGTGTGTATCGATCTGGAATTCCCGGGATTTTTCTAAAATCTGTCGGAGTGTGAACATTTGATCGACGGTTGACTTGCCTGGCCTAAAACCGCACTGATAAGGGCCGATCAGATCGTTGACAAAAGGTTTTAAGCGGTCACACAGGATGGCCGACAAGATTTTATAAGCGACGTTTAGGAGACTAATTCCTCTGTAGTTGGTACATTTCAGAACATCTCCCTTTTTATGGATGGGGCACACTATACCGAGGTTCCATTCATCGGGCATACTTTCCTCCGACCAAATTTTGCAGATGAGCTGGTGTATGCTCCTAGCCAATTCATCTCCCGCTGATTTAAATAGTTCGGCTTGTAAGCCATCCGCACCTGCAGCCTTGTACGACTTAAGTTTGGATATCGCCAGCCGAACTTCGGTTAGGTCGGGTAGACGGAACTCTTGGCCATCATCGTCCAAGTTGAATGGAGCGTTCTGCCTATTAGCGGCATCTTGGCTGTCTTCGCCATTAAGCAGTCTAGAGAAGTGTTCTTTCCAGATCCTCAGCACTGACTGTGTGTCTACTACCATATTCCCACTCTCATCTCGGCAGGCTTCCGTTCTAGCCTTGAATCCTTGGGTGGATCGCTTCACCCTCTGATAAAATTTTCGAACATCTCCCCTACCGCTACAACCCTCAATAGACTCTACCGCCCGCTTCTCGTGCTCTCTCTTTTTCCTCCTGAGAAGTCGGCGTTCCTCTTTTCGTTTCAGCCCGTAGAGCTCCCGGGCCACTCTCTCAGCAGCTCTTGTTCGAGTCTGCAGCATTGCCTGGTAGGCCTCGTCCTTAGCTGCATGCGCTAGCCGGCACTCCTCATCGAACCAGGGGTTTCGTTGTATTCGCCTAGTGAAACCCAGCACATCAGAGGCGGCACTTCTAATGGCTTGTTGACAGTGTTCCCACTGGTCCTCTGCACTTGATGCTGGTAGCGGACCTCCTGAGAGATTAAGAGTTACGTGGTCTGCAAAAGTTCTGGCAGTCTCTTGCGATTTAAGCTTCTCGACATCGAATCTTTTCACAGCATCTGCTCTGCGTTGTCGCGTCATGGATATCCGCATACGTAGTCTAGCTACCACCAGGTAGTGATCCGAGTCAATGTTGGCCCCTCGGAACGTTCGGACGTCCAAGATACTGGAAGCATGTCTCGCGTCTATCGCAACGTGGTCGATTTGGTTGACGGTTACTTGATCACGCGACCGCCAAGACCCCTTGTGTATATTGAGGTGTGGGAAGTAGGTGCTTGAGATGATGACATTTCGCCCCGCTGCAAAGTCTGCCAGCCTGTGTCCGTTGCCGGAAGTTTCGTCGTGTAGGCTGTGTCCTCCGACTATCGAACCAAAGATGCCCTCCTTTCCGAATCTTGCGTTGAAGTCACCAAGAATGATCTTCACGTCGTACTTCGGGCACATATCATACGTTGTCTCCAAGAGATCGTAGAATGCTTCTTTGGTTGAGTCTTCTCTCCTTTCATGGGGGGCGTGAACACAAATCAGCGAAATGTTCTTAAATTTGCCTTTGATGCGGATTGTGACCAGGCGCTCGCTTACACTTCGGAAGCCCAAGACTTCTTGCCTAAGTCTTCCCCTTATCACAAAACCACAACCCAAGAGCCGCTGACCCGGTTCCTTCAAGCACCCGCCGTAGTAGATGTCACACGTTTTCAGTCTCCGTACGCCCTCTCCATCCCATCGCACTTCCTGGATGGCTGTTACGTCAGCCTTTAGCCTGTCCAGGTTCTCCACTAATTGTTCGGCTGCACGTGTTCTGTATAAGGACAGGACGTTCCACGTGCAGATCCGAAATTCATTGTCCTTGTTTCGTTTGCTGGGGTCGTCAACTTTAAAATCATCCATATCCGAGGCTTGTTGTTGTTTCGGAACAACTTTTTTTTACGTGGTAGGGAAGTTACCCCGACGCACAACCCCCGACCCGGAGGACCAGACCCTTCGTATAACTCCAAGGGTAGGGAGCCGGATAAACCGCTCCTTATAGGCCTGAGCTACAAATATGTCGTAGTAGCCCATATAAGGTGTTCACTAAGTAGTTCAACCTAACTGGAACTATAGACGCCACCGTTGATTCCATCTAGAGAATTCGTCCGCTGCCGCCTCGATGAAAGGAGAAGTGCCTTAGTGGGAACACTCCTCCCCCCCCTCTCTCGTTGGCTGTCCCCAACAGCTTTCCACGGGGATTTAAACCCCGTCTCCAGCTGAGGTACTAGACACCCGATGTTCACCACGTGGAGGTGAGAGTAGGAGTTGGTAGACAGAGGTGGATTTTGAGAAAAACCTGTGGACGCTTGTGTCCTCTTGAATGCACATAACTACCCTTTTGAACATCATTCATTGAATGCACGAAATTATCATCTTTCATTAAAAGTCTTATCTGTGGTCCATCAAATATACCAGCCTTAAGCCTTTCTTTACTCAAACCAGTAATTTTTTTCCCCTAATTCGTCAATAGTATTTTAGAGCATGATTCTTAATATATTCTAAGAAAAAATCGTTAGTAAAGGCCTATCTCCTGTGTAATCTTTATCTTATTATCTAATTCGCGTATAGACCTTACCCTTAAGCCCGGAACACACAGAACGTGGTCACGCGGTGCGGTCAACCCTTCACGAGCAAAGAAAAAACGCGGCGGTCAAAATTTGTTTGTAAATTTTTACAAAGAACGCCAGACTGCGTTTTGTGTGTCCCGGGCTTTAGGAGTCCTATTTGTCTTGTGATGGTGAGTTCGTCTTTTGCCGGTCGAAAGTGTTTCCTTAATTCGTCTATACATATGGTCCAGGTTGCTGGAAGCTTCTTTAAATTAAGTAAATTCACTTTTCCTTGTTGGGAAGGTTCTTCAGTTTAAAATAATTTACTTTTACTATATCCTTATTCGGAAGCTTCTTTAAATTTAAATTAATTTATTTTCACTATCCTTGTTCGGAAGGTTTTTTAAATTTATTTTCACTATCCTCGTTCGGAAGGTTTTTAAATTCAAATTAATTTATTTTCACTATCCTTGTTCGGAAGATTTTTTTTTTTTTTTTTTTAAATTAATTTATTTTCACTATCCTTGTTCGGAAGGTTATTTTAAACCAAATAGGTTACCTTTTCCTTGTTCCGAAGCCGACTGCGCCAATTATGGTTTATAGTTTGAGTCTCAATTAAAAAAAAAACATAATTGTTTTTTTTTGTTCTTTATTTAATTTTGTATTGTTCTATTTTAAATTCTAAAAGGAAAGCCGCTGTCCAAAGCGAGGCTGCACTTTCCAGTTAGATTGTAGATTTAAGACTGACTTATAATAATTTTAAAATCTAACTTGATGGCTTATACTCTATTGTATTATTTGCTTACTTTGTAAATGGTTTGAATTAAACTTTCTCACGATTTGCTTTAGAGGTTTTGGGTTTCGGCACGTTTTTATGTTATGGGGAATACAAACGGGAAGAGGGTGTGTCCATTGGGGATCGGTTTTGCTGTGCAAGCAGAATGGCGTGAGAACCCGTTATGATTGTAATATGCCGTTAGGCCAGGGGGTTGTGGGAGGTGTCATGGGTAACGGTGACGTCTGGGACGTAACTCAAGCTCTCGTTGATAATTTTTCATCATCCCGTTAAGGGAATCATTCATTCCAATTTCAAAAAATGCTGCTGCTAAAAAAGAGCTGGTTTAAAAAAAATATTATTATTACTGGGCATAATTTTGTATTAAAAAAGTGCAAAAAAAAAACAATTTAAATGCAAAAAAAGTGATTTAAATGACAATGGTTAAATGAAACTTTTATTTTTTCTTTTGTAGGGGTTGTAAACGTTTTTTTTTTATTTTCATAATTCATTCTGGACATTTTAAAAATTTTTCTTGGACAAAAGTACCTTTTTGGTGACCTGCATTTAGTAGCCCGTCAACCAAAGGTACAAGAAAATGTTGACATTGGCACCTTCCTGATGATTAAACATACTCTAAGCAGTGCAACGACACAAAAAAGAGTTAAGTGTCTCAGAACCCACGAAGCGTGTTACTTAATGCACTGGTGTACAACAAAAACTGTTCATGAATACGAAAAATTTAATGTTCATTAACTAATGTCCAACATTTTCATAAAAACCTTATTTTTTGCATTTTAATTGTTTTTTTTTGTTGCACTTTTTAAAATTTTTTGAGAATAAATAATCAGCCTATGTTCATTCCCTGTAGTAGCCCGTAGCGTAATGGTTAGTGTGTTCGACTGTCAAGCACACAGAAATGGTTGCGAGTTGTTAGCCACTAGGCCCTGGTTCTTCATGAGCCGTTGTGCCACCCGATTTATTTTTTTTAATGTTCATTCCCTACATCAAAGCTCTCTATCCACAAATTTTCATTTCAATCATTTTTGTATTTTCTTAGATAAAGTGGAACAAACAGACACACAAACATTCTTTCACATTTATAATATTATATATAGATTAAGGTTAATGTCATTAAATTTTAATAGAAAATACAAATGTTTTTATTAGTGTTTTATACTTTCTTATTACTGCATTTCAGATTCATCAGTGTCAAGGAAACCATTTTCGACGATCGTCGTGTATTGCTAGGAGCCAACTTCAGGATGGTTCCATTTATAAAAATCAAAAAAAAATGATACACTAGCGACAATTGGCGCAAAGCGGAAAACATGGTGAAACTTTTGACATTGACATTGGTTTAAGGCTGCATTTAGACTTTCGGTGTTATGCAGCGTTAACATTAGTCGTTTTTGGTCGTACATATGTACATAGTGTTTTTTGACTATTATGCCCACAAGTTTTTTTAAAGTTTTTTTTTAGGATCAAAATAACGGCCCTGCCATACAAAGTTTATTTTGTCAAAAAGGAAAATAACATTTTTCTCAAAAACGGGTCCGAGGATTTTGTTAAAAAAAATTCAAATAATTAAAATATGGAAATGCTTCTTTTTAATAATTTTTTTATTTACAACCATTTTTTTGATTTTCTCGAAAACGAATTTGAAATTTTTTCATTTTTTTTTTTATGGTAAAACTTCTAAAATGTAGTGACCCAAAATTTAAAAATAAAATTTATTTTTGATAATTTAAAAAAAAAATCATTGTTTTTTTTGAAAACTAAATATTTTGAAAACGACTTGGTCAATATTTTCAAAACTAGGTGTAAAATAGTTTTTTATTATTTTGTAGAATACTTGAAAAAATCATGTATCTAAATTCAAAAATAACGGTACCTTCCATAATTTAAAATTATTCGCTTTTTATTACATTTAAATTCGCTATTAAAAATTAGAAATTGATTGATTTTAAATACTTGTATTTATTCATTCATTTTTTTGATATTAAGCGCGTACTAAAGGGGTTGTGACTACCCTAGAAATGTTATACACAGCACGAGCGATTAGGTAGGTTGGAGGGGATTTAAAAGAAGATACCGATGCATATTGATTTTGAATGTCTGTAAATCACAATGTGAGGGGAAAATTGAGCTGGGTAGATCATTCGACATTCGTGAAGTGCGACTAAAGAAAGAATCTCTGTACTTAACAGTACGTCCGAAGTTGGGCTCAAGGGTAAACTGATGGGCATTCCTAAAAGCGCGAGTATTACGGTTGAATTGTTTAAGGGAAGGAATGCAACTGGCTATTTCACTAGAGCACTGTTTGTTAAAATAACGGTAAAATAACGAAAAGCATGAAACATTTCGACGGTGCTCCGGAGATGTAAACGTTTCCGTTATAGTTCTTTCACCAATCATTTTAAGAGCTCTTTTTTGAATTCTATCCAATAGATTTAAGTGGGTTATTGGAGCACCTGTTCAAATATGTGAGTTGTACTCAAGTTTTGGACGAATAAAGGCTTTGTAGATCACAGCCAGGTCAGAAGGGGAGATAAATTTCTTGCATCGACGGAGAAAACCTAAACACCTAGCAGCATTTTTGGCGATGTCAAATATGTGGTCGTTCCGAGGACTAAAAGCGATTCAGTTTCCTCAATGCAAGTGCCGCTCATGGCTAGCAGCACAGGGGGTGGGTTCCGCTTTAACGACAGGGGACAGCATTGAAATTTAGAAGCATTAAATTCTACACGGTTCGGGATCGGAGACAACACGGAGCTCTGGGGCACATCAGCATTTATTTTGTGAATATCAGACTTGTAACCGTCTAATACAACTTGTATTGAGCGGTCCGAAAGGTTATTTCTAATCCAACGAAGAAGAGATTCATCGATACCAAATGCACGCATTTTCGATAAGAGAGCTTGACGCCAAACTCTATCAAATGCTTTTGAAATATCAAGCGCAATAATCTTACTTTCTCCAAAACGAAACCTGGAAGCCAAAACTCGCACGTTAGAGCTGCAAATCAATAGGGTGAATCTGTCGTCTGCCAATATTTAAATAATTTTCAAAATTTAAGTATTTGTTCTTATAATATTACTGGCCTCAAAAGTAAGCTTTTAATGCCTGATTTTTTTAAATATATTGAACAGTTTGATATTATAATCCTCTTAGAAACTTTTTTAGAAAACAAGCACGAAAATGAATACTATAAATATTTTAAAGACTTTAAAATCATGTTTACACCAGCAAGTAGAACTAGTTTGTATGGGAGAGCCAGTGGGGGTATCTTATGCGGGATTAAAAAAAGCGTATGGGGGCATTTTGTTAAATTTAAAACTATTGATAACAGAATCATTTTTCAAATTTTAAGCAAAAACCTAAATTATTTTATCATTCCTGTGTACTTAAACTGCAATAACTGGCATAACGAATTTAACGAACTAGTAGATTTTATGAACAATTCAACATTGGAAAACGTTATGATTATTGGAGACCTAAATGCTAGGATTGGTTTATATCAAAATCCTTCTGTACATTATTTTCAATCGCGATCTATGTTAGAGAGTAGTAGAAACTCAAAAGATGCTATTTTCAACCAGAATGGCAGAATTTTAACTGAATTTTTTGAATTATTTGGGCTTTGTGTGCTTAATGGGTCATCTAAAGGTGATATTGATGGAGAGTTTTCATTTGTTAGTGGTCAGGGACAATATGTCATTGATTTTGCTGCGATGTCGGAACATTGGTTGAGTTCGTTTAAGGACTTTGAGGTTGCTTTAGCAAATTTTTCGGCCCATATGCCAATAGTTGTGAAAACTCAATTTACTACAGAAACTCCGCAAACGAATTTGACAAATTTACACAGACTTAAGTGGTCGGAGAGTAACGCTCCACTCTACAAAAGGCTTATGAGCCGTCATGCCAACTCACTACTTCAGACGTCTACAAACACCGTTGAGGAGATTTGCGATAGTTTAGTTAGAGTTATCAAATCTTCAGCACCATTTGCACTCAATACCACTAATTCCTTTCACCCTGTAAACAATTGGTTTGATAAAAATTGCAGAAATCTTCGCAAACTATCATTCGTCTACCTTAAGCTCTTTCGATCAACAAATGCTCTATTTTTTAAACACATTTACCTTCACGTAAATAAAGAGTACAAAAATTTGTGTTTAACTAAAAAAACTGATTACCTTAAAAATCTTGCTAAGAATTTGGAAAACTGTAGAGACTCCAAATCATTTTGGAATAATGTTCCCGAGCTAGGTGGTCGGAATCAATGTATGAAGAACTCTCTTGAAGCTGAGACATTGGCAGCTCATTTTAAAACTCTTCTGTCGGCTGACGAGAATTTTCATACTTTTGATTACGCATTGCCTAACACTGTGGTAAGTGAGCTGGATAGCTCTATTTCTTTAATGGAACTTGAAATAACGCTTCACAAAATGAAAAACAATAAAGGTCCAGGCATAGACAGCATTCCAGTAGAATTCTACAAAAATAGTACTGCGGAACTCAAACATTATCTTTTGTGTTTCTTTAATAAAATGTATAACGATGCCTGTGTTCCAAGCAGCCTAAACAAAGCTATCATTTTTGCAATTTTTAAGAAAGGAGATCCGAATAACGCAGAAAACTACAGAGGTATTTCGATATTAAATACAGTTAGAAAGATTTTCTCCACAATCTTGTATGAAAGGCTTACAAAATGGGTTGAGAATAAAAACCTTCTTAGTATGTTCCAAGCTGGTTTCCGGCCTGGATTTTCAGCAATGGATCATATCATTGTGCTCTCTTGTATTGCCAGAAAATTTATTGACCACAAAAAAAAGTTGTATACTTGCTTTGTGGATTTCAAAGCTGCATTTGACAAAATTAACAGGCAAGCTTTAGTCTATAAGCTTTCATGCCTAGGAATTTCACGAAAATTTCTGTCGATGTATGTCAAATTTATTTCATCATCAAATGCAAGTGTATGGGATGGAAAGGAATTCTCACATTGGTTTGAAACAACAGAAGGTGTCCCTCAAGGTTGTATCCTCAGTCCATTATTGTTTGCCTTGTTCATCGACGAAATATCTGACCTTCTTCCTGGTGGAGTTTTGTTTGCAAATATTGCAGTGAAAGTCTTGCTATATGCTGATGATTTGGTTATGTTGGCGGATAACCCATTTACCCTACAACTGCAGCTAAACAGACTTAGTTCATTTTTTTTTTATGGGGTCTCCAAGTTAATACGCAAAAAACTAAAGTAGTTATTTTTGAAGCAAGGCAAAGTAGAAGACAACCAGAGGAAAAATGGTCGCTTAGGAATGAACGTATTGAAATTGTTCAGGAATTTAAGTATTTGGGAGTTTTGTTGACACACAATATGAACTTTGTTAAGCATTCTGAAAAGAAAAGTAATGAAGCAAAATTAGCACTAAACATGATGTGCCCAAAGTTTTTTTCTAACCAAAACATTGATCTGGCGTCTAAACACCGAGTATTTAACTCAACCGTCAATTCCTACCTATCTTATGGAGTGCAAATTTTCGGGTATATACCGCTTGAAGCTTTTCAAAGTTTACATAGGCATTTCTTTAAGCGCTTATTTAGACTTCCAAATTCAACACCAAATTATGCTATATACGTAGAGTCGGGTATTACACCTATATACATACAAAATTTTAAAAATAAATGCGAACTATATTACTAGTATTATGAAGCGAAGCAATAGTTGTCTTCTCAAAGCCATTTTAAAAAAACTTCTCCACATAAATGCCTCCCCTTTTAAAGAGTGGAACCAGCTCGCTCTGCGCCACGACGCAGTTCTTTTTCTATCAGAGTCAAATGTGAACGAATGGCATGAGCAATTTTCAAAGGGGATCGCTAATGTTGATCAAAAAATTTTTACTAAAAATCTTTCCAGTGCAAATTCTTCGACATCCAGAACTATCTACAGAAACCTAAACCACGAACTTTTAACTGATGCCAATTATTTTCGGAGGGAGTTTTCAGTCGAAACCATTAGTATTATCTTTATATCCAGAGTTGAAATTTTAGATCTAAACTTTATACCGCACCGAAACGATCTGACTCAGCTTTGTAACTTATGCAACAGAAGAGATTTAGAAGATATTAACCACTTCTTAGCAGTCTGTCCATTATTGCAGGAAATTCGTCGGTTATATTTCCATGAAAATTTTCTTTCGTTACAGCGACTTTACGAAATTTTAAATGGAGCAGCGGGCTGGCTCAGTCTTTATAAATATTGCCAACATGCTCTTGCATATCG
The DNA here is from genome assembly GCA_949320155.1 of Melangyna quadrimaculata. NCBI lineage: Eukaryota > Metazoa > Arthropoda > Insecta > Diptera > Syrphidae > Melangyna > Melangyna quadrimaculata. The sequence goes on from OX439483.1 coordinate 208,474,748, forward strand.
GAACAGTTTTTTGTAATAAAGCCTATATATTTTTTTAATTTCAATAGTTATTGCGGTTTAAACTTTTCTTATTGTAGTTTGCCAATTATTCAGAATTGTTTTATTTTTATTTTGTGTTTCAAATCACTTAAAATTGGTATGTTTCAAATCATTTAAAATTGTATCTTATATCATTTAGGCTCTAAATCATCAAAATTGTATAAACTTTCAATCTTACTTTGTGTCATACAAAATTGCTTATTTTATTTTGTGTTTCAAATCACCTAAAATTGGTTTGTTTCAATTCAATTAAAATTGGTATTGTTATATTTTTTTTTGCTTAAATCATTTATTGTAAATATATACTTTACACTTTATTTTATTTTATTTTATTTTATTTTATTTCATATGAAATGTCATTTCAGGCAGACGGCAGGATTGCCATGTCCTTATTCTTCAGATAACAATATTGTAAAACTTGATGATGAAATAAAGAACTTATCTATCTATCTATCTATCTATCTATAAATGTGTTTGCTGCTCTGAATACGATTCAGACCTAAAAATTACCCTGTAATTTTTGATTTTTGAAATTCTCCAGTTTGGATTGGAATATCTCGAAAAACCTAAACAAAGGATTTAGGTATACTGGATTTCGATTCAGTGCACCAAAAATACTTTGAAATATATAGTTTGTTTTTCCACAAGAAGATATTTTCAAATTTGTCGGTTTTGTTATTCATATCGCACTTTCAGTTTACAAAACAAAAAAAGCAAACACAAAACTGACTGTCAAACTAATTGAGAGTGAACAAACAGATGGTCTTTTAAACCTTATTTGGAGCTAAATTAACAGTTCATCAGTCACAATACTGAAAAATATAAAGGTGATATTAGTTAAAACAACACAATTCGGTTAAACGAACCACTGAAAAACTAGACCATAGTTTTTCCATAATTTTGTTGAAAGTCCGAATTTTAAATCAAAATAAAGTTTTTTTCTTATACTTTTATCTACTTTATCGTGGATAGAGCAAGATATCTTTCGTACGCAGATGTGTATTTCTTGTTTGAAGAAAACATCTTTTTTGTTGTTGTTGTTGCAATACTCTTCTCTTCTCTTCTCTTCTCTTCTCTTCTCTTCTCTTCTCTTCTCTTCTCTTCTCTTCTCTTCTCTTCTCTTCTCTTCTCTTCTCTTCTCTTCTCTTCTCTTCTCTTCTCTTCTCTTCTCTTCTCTTCTCTTCTCTTCTCTTCTCTTCTCTTCTCTTCTCTTCTCTTCTCTTCTCTTCTCTTCTCTTCTCTTCTCTTCTCTTCTCTTCTCTTCTCTTCTCTTCTCTTCTCTTCTCTTCTCTTCTCTTCTCTTCTCTTCTCTTCTCTTCTCTTCTCTTCTCTTCTCTTCTCTTCTCTTCTCTTCTCTTCTCTTCTCTTCTCTTCTCTTCTCTTCTCTTCTCTTCTCTTCTCTTCTCTTCTCTTCTCTTCTCTTCTCTTCTCTTCTCTTCTCTTCTCTTCTCTTCTCTTCTCTTCTCTTCTCTTACAGGTACACATATCTAAGTGATTATCAGGCGCAGCTTCTCAAATTTCAAGATGGCTGCCCTTTGTGTAAGTACAGAGTAAACAAAAACAAATGTTTGGTGATTGTTTGAAATTCAATTTATTTACTATTGATTTTGACAACATGCGCAGAACTGAACAAAAACGAACACGCCAGTGAAATTAGCTGTAACATATGTATCTTGTGTGGAAGTATGTACTTACCAAAACTTACTGTAAACATCAATTTTACTTAACCCTTTTTCGAATATTCGGCATCCCGAGACTTCTTAACAACACCCAAAACTTTTCGAAAATTTGGGGGTATGACATAAGACTAATTTTATGTCCTTCATTCATTCTTCATTTTTTTTTTGCTAAAACATCGCAGTTTTTCTGATTTTTGACCATGAAGCGGTCGCCGCTCGAGGTCGAAAACTTAAGCCGTTTTTCAGCCTTCTGAAACCATTCCATTGGCACAAAAAATATACTTCTGACGATTCTGAGAACAGAAATTCGATTCTGGATTTCATATCAGAATCCACTCAAAATAATTTGCATCCAAAATCAAAGTTTTTGGTAAATTTTAATCAACAAATTAAAAAAAATCTGAGTTGATACACTCAGAATTGAGTAGAAGCATCTTGAACTGTTCCATTGGATTTCACAATATCAATCCACTCCCAAAATTTGCTGTCGGCTCTTAGACTAATAGGTTAGGTTAGGAGGGGTGAGTACAGGCCAAAACGTACACGGGGTGATGCCTTTAAAAAATAAAACAGAGATGTTCGTAAACTAATGGTTCACATAGACTGGTTCCTGCGCTAGATCGTCCAGTTCCAGTTTGGACAATCGCAGAGCCAGGTTAGGTTAGGAGGGGTGAGTACAGGCCAAAACGTACACGGGGTGATGCCTTTAAAAAATAAAACAGAGATGTTCGTAAACTAATGGTTCACATAGACTGGTTCCTGCGCTAGATCGTCCAGTTCCAGTTTGGACAATCGCAGAGCCAGGTGAATAATGATTTCAATTTCTTCAACATCCTGCCAGCTCCAGAAATCGGGTGCTAATGTGCCCAATCCGGTGGCCATTGTTCCAATGGCGCAGTGACCCGTTAGTACACCTATCAAGATTCTAATTTTCTTTTTATTCAGCGATAAAATATACTGAGTTTCCCTTTCATTGATTCTAGGCCATAAACATCTAGGAGTTATTGATTCGCTCTTTTGTTATTAGATCGATTTTCTTTTTAATAACGCCAATCTGGTCCCGTTATTGGCTACTACTGTTTCTATTTGATACTGCCTATATCATTCCCTTCTATATAACTATGTCCAGGAACCCAGCAGAGTTTGACTTGGTTGGAGCCCAGTGTTTTCTTGTGTACAATTTCTGCCGCTTTTGCAATAGCGTAAATCTCAGCTTGACAGACACTACACTCATCTGGGAGTTTATATGATTCTCTAATATTGAGAGGTTCACAGAACACCCCTGCTCCTGTTCATTCTTCCATTTTTGACCCATCGGTGTAGAACGGGATACCTTGTTCACTGATTAGTGAGATAGGTTCTCATCCTTGCCTTTCGGGAATTAAAATAGAGAAGTGTATGTTTAAATCTATTATGGGTGGTACGTAGTCAGTCGTCATATCAAGTGCTTCCTTCCAAGAGCTCATTTGTTTAAGCCGAAGTGCGCTTTTGGCTGCTGTGCATCTTATGTGCTCGTCCCAGTGCTGGAAGATTTAGAATAATTGGCAGCCCTGCTTGTGGCGTAGAACTCTTTACCCCCGTTATTCCTAAGTTGACGATTAAGTACAACCGATATTTTTCTGTGTAAAGATTATTTACTGTATTTTTGAATGCCTAGCGGCCCCAACATGCCTTAACACGACCCTGTCTGCCACATAAAATATTAACCCAAACAGCATACTTGTTTGCATTTATATTTTCTTCTTTGTCTGGACAACATGTGTGACATTTGTATTAATGTTTTCTTATGTTAGCTACATACATATCTGTACATCTTTAAGTTTTTTCATCTTAAAAGCCGCATCTTGTATGCACATAAGAAAATTTCAATGTTAATTTATTAACATATTCTTCCCAGCCTTAACCACATGTGCCTATTGTTTTTTTTTTGTTGGTTCTGCATGCATGCTTACTATACAAAACCCCATTTAGATTTATTGTATTTTATTTTAAGTGAGGTACGTACAAGCAAATCGATGACAATTATTTGTTTTTAGTATCTTAGCGGTGAATGTCTTTTCTCGAAATTAGCTGATAAAGGCCTAAAATAGATTTCATCTCAATTAATGTGAATGGATAATTCGCTCCACATTGTTTGAGAGTTAAGAGTTTAGTTTCAGACAATTTAGTCTACAATTTCAAGTTGTGCATTTTGTAATTTATTGAACTTATTTTTTTATAATTTCAAATTTAATCGAAAAAATGTCCGACAGTCTTTTAGAAACATGTCGCATATGTAAAGTAGTGGTTCCTGTTGAAAATAATATCTTTCAAATCTATGATAAGAGTTGTGTAAAATTCTTGGAAGAAATTAAAGAGATCTCTGGTGTCGATGTAAGCTTAATAGTGTAAAAAGTTAAACTTTTAAGTTGTATTTCATGTAATTCAATTTATCAAGTTTAATGGAATTTTCGAACAACCATGGTATATTTGTATGAACTGCTACACAGCTCTTTTTACTGCTCAGGTATTTCGAAAACGATGTATTGATTCATATGAAATTTTCAAAACTAATAAAAGATTAGAAGAATCTCCGGATAACGAAGATCTTTTAGAAAAGGTTTGATATTAAAAATGCGCAATGTTTTTTATTTTAAAAACAACTTAGAAATATTATTTTATTTTCAGATATTGGCCTACAACCCAGATGTTTCGCAACAAGAGGAAAGCCATCATACAAATGAAGATGAGGTTTTATAAATTAAATATGCTTGATTTATAATAGTTATAAAAAACAAAATGTACCTACTATACCTCTTTTTTCAGGCCACTATAAGTGCCGATAAACCAGTTATTGAGGAGATTATAGAAATAGTCCGATCGACAGAAAAGGTTAGGAAGATATCAAGAATTTGTGAGATCTGTGGTAATGTGTTCGAAAATAAGCGAAACTTTAAATTACATCTGCAAAGACATACCAACAACAAGCGTTTTGAATGCGAGTACGGAAGTATTTTAACATTATGTATTTATGTTTTTATGTCTTAATAGTGCAACAGCTTTAAGAATTCAGAAGTATTGAGAAAAGATAGATATACAAAAATTAATAAAATACAGCCGAACAGCTATTTATTTTGATACCAACAACAAACCCGTATTTTTGGGTGTTACTCCAAGTGTCCGTTAACATAATCTGGCATCGTTCTTATTAAATCCCGAATCGTTGAATTTCATAAGGTCTGAAGTGGCTCTTCTGTACCGTACGTTCTGTCTTGTTTTTAAGAAACATCATTATATATTTTATGTATTCTTCTTTTAAACTTTCATTTCAATTTTTTTAGTTTGAAAATATGGTTTGCAAAAAAAACTGAAACAACTCGCTTGAATTCTCAAATATAGAAAATGGGTATTTTCCAAAACTTTCAAAGGGTTATTAAATTTGTATTGGAACTTTAACATAATTCATTTGCAAAAAAATTTTTTGCTCACAAATTTAAAATTACATTAATTGTTTTTCAATTTTATAAATATTGAATGATTTTTTGATTTAAACTAGTATAGCCTATCGGCCGAAATTCGACTTTTAAGCATTTTTATCCTTAATGGTAATGGTAACACAGGCACAAGATGGTACATAGGTAAGACAAAACGTTTCCGACGGTACAACGATGGTAACTTCCGTTGAGTATTTTCGAAGAAAAACGCTGGACTAAACACCAAATATTAATATAAAGATATTTTATTTTTACTATTGCATTTATATTGCACTTATTTCATTGAAACCATAAACTAATAATATAAATTTATTAAAAAAAACAAGACAAAGGGCCTTATTGTGAGAGTCTACTTCGAAAAAACGTAGTCGACCAGTTATAGCTATCATTGAAATTAATCATTGAAAAAGTTAGCTGTTGATTTTGAGACCCTTCGAAAGTTTAATCATTGAATATTTTAATGCAGAAATATAGCTTACGACTTAAAAATTATTTCTCTTCAAAAAAAATTCATTTTGACCCATACCTTCCCCAGAACTTAACTTTTAATTTTTTCAATGATCATGGGTAAGGTAGTTCATCATTGAAAAATTAAAAGTAATTTTATGAGAAAATTTGTGCAAAATTGAGTTTTGTTTAACCTAGAAATAATTATTAAGTCAATTAGCTTTACTTTGGCATCAAAATAATCATTCATTTTTTCTTCAAAATCTCTCAAAATTGACAATTAATATTTTCAATGATGGTTTTCAATGATAGCTATAACTGGCCCCTAAGTCGATCAGAAATTCTTAATCGAATTTAATTATCTATCAAATAGAAAAAATCATATAATTTCATAGTAATCTAAAAGAAACATATTACGGATAGATATTTGGAATGTCGATAGTACACTTTAAGCATATTCGACTTTTTGAATAGACTCTCGCAATAAGCCCCAAAATAAAAAAAAATATCAAATAATATTACAGGCTCGTTTACTTTATTAAAACACTGTAGTAAGGGCTTACATTACCTTTCTTAGAAGTTCATCACTCTGTTAAAATGTTTATGGATCCTGTATGCGAAGGCTCTCTAAAGTGAATCTTTTATTCTTATTCTGATGAATGACTTTACTGTTTAGATGTGTTCTCCTCTCCTTTCACTTTAATAACTTCAGTCTCTTATTTACAGATTATGTTTTAACAAGTTTCATACAACTTCCGAGCTTAAATGTCATATGAGAAAACATACTGGAGAAAAACCCTACGAATGTCAATATTGTCATCGTAAATTTTCTGACTATGGAACACATAAGAACCATGAAAGGTAAGTTTTAGTCAATTTCATTAATAATGCCGATTATGAATATACATAAGTCGCAAATCTCATTCCTTTTATTTTAATTCTAAATTCGTAAATTATCAAGAGTCCAAAATAAATAAGTAAAACTATTTTCCATAAAGAAAATTAATTTGTTTTTTGCTTTTCTTTGCAGAACGCATACAAACGAACGTCCGTTTTGCTGTAATTTTTGTGAAAAGTCATTTACGAATCAATTTATGTTGAAAAATCATATTATGATTCACACTGGCAAAAGAAATTATAAGTATGTACATATATACATCATGCTGTTATAAATTATTATTTTTGTAAGTTAAATATTTTTGTTATCAAATTCAATTTTAATTTACAGGTGCCACGTTTGTAATAGGGCTTTTATCTATCCAGGACACCTTACAACTCATTTGAAATCAATGTTTCATATTCGAAATTCTAAAATGGCTGAATTAGAAGAAAAATAACAGTATATTAGATAAATGTTTTGCCCCAAACAAAAATTGTTTTTAATATATTTTTATATAATGAAATTAGAAGCCGTCAGCCAAAAGAATATTAAAATTAATCTTAAAATTATTTCATACAATATATCAGGGTTAAACAATAAAATTTTACTTGTAAATTTCTTTAATTTTGAAATATTTTTATTATTTGAAACACATGTTACAAAAGAAAACTTTAATAAATTTGAGAAATATTTTAGTGGGTATAAGTTCTTGTGGGTAGAAGCAACTAAATCTTCAGCTAAAGGTCGTACAAGTGGAGGTACTCTATATGGGATACGATCTTCGCTACTACATTCATATTTGACGAATGTGAAGGAACAATAATTGTAAAATGTGTGAAGGAGAGGATTATGTGTATTGGGCCTTGTTACTTAAATTGCAATCATTGGTAAAATGATTTCGAAAAACTTTACAATACAATTCAAACTCTAGATAACAGCAGCATACTTCTCATTGGTTACTGTAATGCTAGAATTGGAAATAATCAAATAAAATAGCATTATATCAAATCCTTCGATATCTACACACAAAAGAAACTCAGCTGACATGGTATGCAATTAAAACGGAATCGAATTGCTTCAGTTGCTTCAAAGGCATGGTTTTACAATTCTCAATGGTTGTACAGTAGGAGATAAAAAAGGTCACCTTAACTTCATTAGAGCACAGGGTAAATCTGTGATCGACCTTTGCGCTGTAAATGATAAATGGATTGATCGAGTTAGCAGATTTGAAGTTGAGTGTAAGACCTTCTTGTACCACATGCCCATAGTTGAGGAATTCTTAAACCAAGCGCCATCTACCGGAACAAATCTTAAACTTCTTCCTCATTTTTGTTGGAAAAATGAACAAAAAAATACGTTTCAGCGAAATTTAGAAAATTTTTTAATGTAAGGAATCCACGGAAGTTCTCTCAAATCAGCTTACTGAATGTGTTCGAAATTTTACTCAAAACAAAACTTTAAACCTAAAGTCATCATTTAAACAGGAACGGTTTGACAAGGAATGCTGGAAAGCGCGAATAAAAACGTTTTTCATCTTACGCGTAATCAGTTCCTCAAACCACCAACACCTTAGGACATGGTACATTGAAGCAAACACAAGTTACAAAAAATTATGTCGTCGAAAGAAAACTGAAATTGAAAACCAACAAGCACTTCTATTAGAACAAACTCGAAACGCCAAGAATTTCTGGAAGATCGCGAGACAAATTAAAAGAATAAATTATTATAAAATCGGAGAAGGTGTATCAGCCGAATCAATAGCAAACCACTTAAAGCTTTTCCTCTCAAATAATTCTAATCTGATTTCCCATACGCAGAATCTTTATGCATTAATGAAATGTTAGACACCGACATCTCTATTGACGAAATACAATCTGTGCTGTCGAAAACGAAGAATGGAAAAGCACCAGGTGAGGACGGCATCCTTTATGAGTTTTTTAAAAATTCTACATCCAAGTTCTGTAATAACTTACAAATATACTGTTCAACAAAATTTTATCAAGCATTCCCTCATCGTTCAGGAAATCTGTGATCTTTCCAATCCACAAAATAGAACCCTTAGACGTTGTTGAAAATTATAGAGGAATTTCTTTCATGAATGTAATAGCAAAAATTTTCTGTGGTTCATGGTTGGAAGACTAGAGAAATGGGTTGAAAGGAAAAACATTCTGTCAGAACTTCAAGCGGGCTTAAGAAAGAATTACTCTACGATTGATCAAATATTTGTTCTTACATCTATTGTTAAAGCGTTCCAAGCCAAGAATAAAACAGTATAGTCTTTCTTTGTTGATTTCAAAGCTGCCTTCGACCTTATTAACAGAGATGCTCTTTTCTACAAAATGTCGCAGCTAGGCATATCGTCAAAGTTCATCAAAGTGATCAGATAAATGCAGCAGTTTGGTATGGTAGAACGTACTCGGAGTGGTTCGGTACTAATGCTGTTTTCCATTGGTTTCACTCAAGGTTTCACTCATTCTGAAATCAAATGGACCTGGCCAAGATGCTTCTACTCAATCCCGAGGTTTGGTATCTGTATAGGTGAATTGTCAAAAAAAAATTATTTGCTACCACACAAAAAGTGAAATGTAAAACACGAGTGTATCAACTCCGAACTTCCAAATAATATTTTATGTTTGATATTCTCTTAACTTGTTTATTAAAATTTACCAAAAACTTTGATTTTGGATGCAAAGTAAATTAAAATGGAAAGCTAGAAAAAACATGAAGTACATTGCCGTTTGTTTTGACGCTTAAGTTTGAATGTATTAGTGCTTCTTGAGTGGATTTTGATTCGAAATCAAGAATCGAATTTCTCTTCTCAGAATCGCCAGAAGCGAACTTTTTGTGCCTATGGAATGATTTCAGAAGACTTACGGACGTCCAAAGGAAAACGGCATAATTCTGGTGTGAAACAAGGCTGTCTTCTCAGTGCATTATTGTTCTCGCTCTTTTTAAACGACCGACGTAGTAGATGATCTTCCCGGTGGAGTGAGAATTGCGGGTTCTACAGACAATGTGTTGCTCTACTGATGACCTTGTCATACTCTCTGAATTACCTGAGGAGTTGCACTTAATGATAAATCATTTATCCAGCTATTGCAAGAGATGGGATCTATCTATTAATACAGAAAAATCAAAAATGATTGTCTTCGAGCAACATTCAAGAGCACATAATGAGATACGGTGGTATTATGACGGACAACTTCTCGAAACCGTAAAAGAAGAAATATATAGGTGTGAGACTTAGTTCAACTTTTAGTTTCAAGAACCACCTAACCGAAAAAAGCAATAGCTCACAAAGCTTAACTAACCTAACTTGGAAAAATGTTTTTTCAAACAAAAGAATCGCTTTATCCGCGAAGCACAAAATATTTAATGCAGTTGTCAAAACAACCCTTTGCTAAGCTTCTCAAGTCTGGGGTGCAGATGAATACGAGAGGAAATAGAATTATTCCAAAGGAATTTTCTGAAAAAACTATTAAGTCTGCCTCAAAATACACCAAATTATTGTACATATATACTTGGAAGCTGGTCTCCCAAAACTCCTGACGAGCACGAGACTTTTGTAAGTCTCGTCTCGGTCTCGTTAAAATCAAACATTTTCAGTCTCGTCTCGGTCTCGAGTCGGTCTCGTATAATTAAGTCTCGTCTCGGTCTCGGCTCCGAAAAATACGATTTCCGGACAACCTGTTGATTATTGGAACAAAATATTTTCGACTATAGTTTGAATATGTGCAGAAGAAAATAAATATTTAACTGAAATTGGATTTTTTAATTTATAAGACTCTCTGTTTATTTCAGTCCAAATATACAGTCTCGTCTCGGTCTCGTCTCGGATGTTTAAAAGGCAGTCTCGTCTCGGTCTCGCCATGCGAGATCGAGACCGAAACCGAGACTTTTCTCGTCTCGTGGCCAGCCCTAGTAAAGGCTTAACTACATAGACCTACTTTTGTACAAAAGTACAAAAGTGAGAAGTTACACACATACTCTAGCGTCATCTGCTTGCGAAAAATTGAACGAAAATTGTGTTTACTGCTGAGAGTTTTTGACATTTATCAAAAAAAAAAAAACTAGAAAACAATTGTTACGCTAGGTATTCGATTTTATTATGCAAAATATCTATTTTAATTTGTCTTTCTTTAAAATAAAATCGTTCTAATCTATCTGAATAATTATAAGCCATTTTTTCGGGAGTTTACTTTATTTTGTTTAGTTGGACTGTCTAGTGTGTTCGGGGTTCCAGCGCAGATGTGCCGGAAAAGTACTTTGTTGACCTCACACAAGTCCCAGAATCAGTGATATTAATTAAATTATTATTATAATAAAATACAGGCTATTTCCAATATGCTGATGAAAATCACACAATAACCTCCTCAAGAATAAACAACCATCAAATTTACTAGCTGCAAGCTCTGCAAATTAAGATGATCGTCAAACATTCGATGTGATCCAAGGAAGAGGCGCATGACATAATTCCAAAATGATTCTCTTCATAATAAAAAAAGAGTTCATTATAGTGGAGAACTTGGTGCAAGCTCTGTCATCAATTAAAAATTTGTATAAATAAAATTGAATTGAATTGAATTTTTTTCCTAAACAAAAATAAGTCGTCATCTATCAGCTGCCAAGTTAGGTGTGTTCGTGTGTTCGTGATTTGTTCCCCTAAAATTTCCCTACAGCCAGTGACATCTATTAGTCGTTTTCAAAACTGTTTCTTATGAATGTATTGGTGTTTTACTTCTGTACAAAAGTAAAAGTTAAGAGTAAAAAAAAAAAAACATTTACTACCGCCGTAAATCAAGCTATTCGATTTTTATTATGTAAAATATTACATTGTTTAATATTTTCAGACATATATACTGATAACGATGGAACTGACCTGATCCCTGGAGGACTTTCCTACCAAAGCACTGAAAAAACGCAAGCATTCCTCGCAAATTTTTACGGAAAACATTTTCTCTAGTCCGCTGGAATTTTGATGGCTTCCTGTATTGGCGAACGACTTGGAGTTTGGAGCATGTGTCCTTCTCTTTTCTCTTGAATTGAATAAATTTTTGTATTGTCTTTATTTTTTTCCTAAATTTTTTTAATTATTATTTATTAAAACACAAATTTTTATTTCTTTCCCGAACCAAAACAAAATCGTCAGCTGTCTAGATAAGGTTTGTTCGTGGTTTGTTTCCATATAATTTCCCCACAGCAGTGCCATCTATTGGTCGGTTTCAGAACTGTTTCTTTTGAATGTGTTGGTATTTTACTTTTGTACAAAAGTAAAAGTTAAAAGTGCTCTAACTTTTACTTTTGTAAAATTTGAGATACGAGATAGGATTGATTAGCATGTTGGAAAAAGACAAAACATTTTTTTCACTTTTGTACAAAAGTGTGTTGAATGTAGTTAAGGCTTAACTTTTACTTTTGTAAAATTTGAGATACGAAATAGGATTGGTTAGCATGTTGGAAAAAGACAAAACATTTTTTTTACTTTTGTACAAAAGTGTGTTGAATGTAGTTAAGGCTTAACCTTAAATTTTTTGCTGAGTTATTTGAGATATTAGGCTAGTAAATAAGATAAGTTTTCGACATCGAGCGGCGATCGCTTCATAGTCAAAAATCAAAGAAACGAGATTTTTTCTACGATTTCAAAGTAACCTACTTTGCCCCAATTTGAGCCCAAAACCATCTCTGTAGACCGAATGGTTTCCAAAATACAGCATTTCAAAATTTAGCGATAAAAAAAAATAAAACTTAGTAGTGTTATCAAACGGTACATGATAAATAAAGAATGGTTGACATAAATGCTCAAAGCACTGGAGCGTGTAGGTTGAGCCAAAATAATAGGACAATCATACCGGAAGGGAGGTCTTTATACCCCCTTTAAGATGGGAGGGGCAATTATCTAAACAAATTACTTATGGTAGAAACAACACCATTGAAAAACAATGGTAACACCCACAATATTCTCCTATATCTTATCTTGAACCCAGAAACCCAATCTTGAAACTGCTCTTTTAAATAAAGTTATTTTAACCGATAGTTTTTGAGAAATTAATTTCCAAACTCAACATTCTTAAAAAGACTTTTCTACTATTGTATTGTATTGTATTAAATTGTATTTTTTATATTCCACGCGCGCAAAAGGGGTTATGGCTACCCTTAAAATGTTTTTAACACAGCACGAGCGATTAGGTAAGTAGGAGAGGATTTAGAAGGAGATACCGATACACATTGGTTTTGAACGTTTGCACATCGAAATGGGAGGGGAAAGTCGAGTCAGGTAAAGCATTCCACAATCGTGTGGTGCGACTGAAGAAAGAATCTCTGTACATTACAGTACGTCCGAAGTTGGGCTCGAGGGTGAACTGATGGGCATTCCTAGAAGCGCGAGTATTACGGTTGAATTTTTTAAGGGGGGGAATGCAACTGGCTATTTCACTAGAACACTGATTATAATAAAAGCGATAAAATAGAGAAAGACACGAAACATTACGGCGGTGTTCGAGAGATGAAATTGTTTCTGTTATAGATCTTTCGCCTATGATTTTTAAAGCTCTCTTTTGAATTCTGTCCAACAAACTCAAGTGAGTTTTTGGAGCTCCTGCCCAAACATGAGAATTGTACTCAAGTTTTGGACGAATAAAGGCTTTGTAGATCACAGCCAGATCAGAAGGGGAAAAAACTTCTTGCATCTACTGAGAAAACCTAAACACTTAGCAGCGTTTTTGGCGACATCAAATATGTGGTCATTCCACAAACGGTGGTCTGTGACACACATACCGAGAACTGAGAGCTGTTCGGTTTCCTCGATGCAAGTGCCGCCCATGGATTGCGACATTGGGGTGGGTTTCGCTTTAACGACAGGAGACAACATTGAGTTTTAGAAGCATCCATCAGATCACCAGTTGACCTATTGCTACGAAAGCCGTACTGCCGGTCATTAAGAAGCTTTCGTTCCTCGAGATATTTCTTGAGCTGGAAATTAATCAGCGTTTCCATGACCCTGGAAAGAAGGGACGTAAGTGCAATTGGTCAATAGTTAGAGGGTGAAGAAGATACGCCTTTTTTAGGGACAGGCTGGACAAATGCTGTTTTCCATCCCCTCGGATAGAGACCAGTAGAGTAGGACAGATGGAAAAGCTTACGCAGTGGTTTTGCCAGCGTTGAATAACACAACTTCAGAACAATGGGAGGGATACTATCCGGGCCAGCGGATTTGTGAACATCGAGATCCTTTAGAACTCTAGCAACTGCACGAGTGCGAAAGAAGATTTGTCCCATAAAATCATTTACGCTCTCAAGTACAGGAGGAGTCATAACACCTTCTGGCAGCGTCGAATTAACAGCAAACTGTGCTGCAAGCAAATTGGCTTTATCTTGCGAGCTGACAAAAGGAGTATCATTGAAGACGAGCGTTGGAACCGAGGACGAGGTGGTATTTCGTATGTTTTGTACAAATGACCAAACATTTTTACTACCTTTGGGACATTGTAGTATTTTTTGCCGTAATTTTTGATCATGTAAAAATTTGGTTCTTCGAATATGAACCTTACAGGTCTTTCTAGCTTGTTGAAACTTTTTCCGGTTTTCCTCAGTAGGATTGGCTTTATAACATCGGAAGCTTACTTCTCTAACCCTAATAACCTCCTTACAGCTCGAATCAAACCATGAGTTTTCTTTGGGTTTGATAGATTTCATCCTATTCGGGATAAAATTTTGCATTCCACAAAGAATCAAGTTTGTAATCATATCTGCACTGGCGTCAACATTATTATCGAGGAAGCATAGTGACCAGTTAAAGCTCTTGAAGAAATTATTGAGACCGTCCCAGTTGGCTTTCTCGTATTGCCAAACGGTTCTCTTTTTGATTTTTTCTTTAACTGTGATTTGGTGGCACGAGAAATTCGCAGAAATGACACAATGGTCTGATGAGCCTAGAGAAGATAATACACTTATAGTGTATTTATTTGGGTCAGAGGTAAAGAACAAGTCTAGAGTGTTGGCGATTTGATCTGCAACGTCAGGAATCCGAGTAGGCTCGTCAACAAGCTGAGTCAGGTGGTTTAACTCAGCAAAAATCTCGACATACCTTCCTTCGGGTGTTGTCTGACCAGAATAGCTGAGCCACGAAGAATTGTGTACATTGAAATCGCCCGTAACAACGATTTCACTGTGCGGATAATGGGAAACAATTCTCAGGATTGAATCGGACAGCGCATCGAATTCGTTAGAAGTCGAATTACTATCCAAACTTGGGCTACGATAAATGAAACATGTATGTATGATGTGCTTATTGACGGTGAATTTTAACCACATGAAGTTAAAGTTTGTATTTAAACAAGGGCCATATTGTGGTTGAAGCTGATAAGCCACATCATTACGTACATATATTGCGAGACCATGGTGTAGGTAATAAAATAAAGGCACTAAGCTATAACCAGGTAGGCTAAATTCGGAGTAATCAGAATTTTCACCTACCTGGGTTTCACTTAGTGCCAAGACTGCTGGCCTGTTTTTTACAGTATGTACGTACACAGCACAGAAATTCTTTCTCAGCCCCCGAATGTTGCTAATATCGACCCTAAATTCACCTACCATTACGGAAAAACAAACGTTAAAAACCAAATAAGACAGTTATCTGTGCTGATATTGAGTTTGGGCCCCAATAAAACTTCACAATACAAAACACTACCAGTGTTATGCCTTAGTAGTATGTATTGTTCCGCCGCTGGAAACCCAAAAACAATAACAGCAATTTATCTGATATGCTTTGGCTTAATCAATTACAAGCTTTGTATAAGATGATATACATACTCATACTCTGCATGCAATGACAAAGCCAAAGCACTGTGAGAGATGTGGTAAGGAGAGATAGGAAAATTTACCGCTTTGCTATGGTGTATGCTGCTGCATCATCGTCTTCGCATGAGTGCACTTATTTTTTGTTGTTGGTTTTTATATGTTTTTGTGTTGGATTTCGTTTAGCACTAGGCAGTGGCACTTGCGCTATGATGATGATTTGGGCTATTTTTTTTTTTTAATTTTTTAATTTCGCTTGCTGATTTTAATTTTGTGCAGCGGCATCAGCTTCATGGGTATGGTGCACTTTTGTTGTTGGTTTTGTACACAAACACAAGCACTGGCACTGACACTGGCACTTTTTTTTCAATTTATTTTTTCTTTTTCTATTGATTTTTTTTTTTTAAGGCTATTGATTTTTTTTCCGTACGTCGATTGGCGGGGATTTATTAATTATTATTTTGATATGGAGACAGGTTGGTTGGTTTATTTTTTTTTTTAATTTGTTTGTTGGTGCGGTAAATGTTCCAACTCCCGACACGTCTGTTCGCGGTGGGATGCGAATCGGCAATGATTCCCCTAAGGGTTACAAGTTGTCCTTCTCCTTACTCTCCTTACATTCCCTCCTTTTCTCCGCTATCTCTCGACTTATCTTTTCTCACATCTCACATCACATTTCTAGTTCCTTTATCCAATCTTCGCCCCTCCCTGTTTCGTCCATTATTTCCCTCATTTTTTCGCTTATTGATTTCCCTTCATCACCGCCTGACCTGTATCTTTCTATTAAATGTTCCCACGTCTCTTTTTCACCCTCACATACTCTGCACACTCCCTCTTCTTCACTCCTCCAGTATCACCTTTCTCTCACCTCATTTCCTAGTCTGAATCTTGCTATTCTCATTGTCCTTTCTGTTTTCCATCCCTCAAATATTGGGGTATCCCCTCCATCATCACTTCTTTATACCAGCTGTTATACCTTGATTCTTTGATTAGTTCCCGTCTTTGCTTCTCCTGCTCTTTTCTGATTTCTATTTCCAGTCCCTCATATCCATTCATACTCTCTTCTCTTCCCTCCCTTCCCTTGATTTTTTCTCTCTCTTCTTCCCATCGTGATCTTCTCCCATGTCAATCTATCTGTCTTTCTTTCATCTCTTTTAAACATTCTCTTGCTATTTCACTTCCTTTTCCATCTGCTAATTTCTCTTCATAATTCCATGTCATTTTCCCTGCTCTTATCATAATTTTATCCCTTTTTGTTTCCTGTCTCTCCTGTAAAATCAGGATCCTTGGAGCAAATTTCATTTTTAATATTTTGACTTTGGAAATAAAACTCTCAAAAACTATCCATTAAAATAACTTTATTTAAAAAGCAGATTCGAGAATGGGTTTCTGGGTTCAAGACAAGCTATAGGAGAATATTGTGGGTGCTACCATTGCTTTTCAATAGTGTTGTTTCCACCTTAAAAATGTGTTTATATAATTGCCCCTCCCATCTTAAAGGGGGTATATAGACCTCCCTTCCGGTATGATTGTCCTATTATTTTAGCTCAACCTACACGCTCCAGTGCTTTGATGCATTTATGTCAACCATTCTTTATTTTCCATTATACTGTTTGATAACACTACTTGGTTATATTTTTACTTTGAAATCCTAGAACAATGTTTTTATTTAAAATAACTTCCTTAGGACTAAATTCGCCAATAACTGAAAAAAAGCGTTTTTTTGATTTTTTACCATGAAGCGGTCGCCACTCGAGGTCGAAAACTTAGGTTATTTACTAGGCCAATATCCTGAACAACTCAGCAAAAAATCAGAAATACCAGATTTGACGCAAACGTGAATGTATGTATATAGTTACTGTACTATTACTTATAATGAAATTCTTTAAGAGTTATGGTGGGCTTCCACTACAGCAAGAAAATGATATTATTTTTTTTCATTTATTGTCATAACTGTAATTTACGTTTCAGTATATCGCATGTTTGAAATTTCCTATTCTTAGGCGTCAAAATTCCAACCCGTACGGATTTGAATTCGGGATTTTAATAGATATCGCAAGAGATTGCAAGTGATTTAATTTCTCAGCAGGATTAAGACGACCTATTCATTTTTTATTTTATCTAAATGCCTGTAAGACACTAGTTAGAAGGAAGAGAATTGAAAACAAAATTAATTCGAACTAAATAAGCGAAAACTCTATTAATTTTACTTACCATCTGTGAAGATGTGCGATTTAATTTTTTTTGTTTGCTTTTAGTTTAAGAAAAGTAAATAGACAGACAATGAAAATATAACAATTAACAGTCTTATTCTGGCAACCTCCCTGATGCCTCACAAGTCACAATTACCTCATAACTTGTGGTGAGCTTGGCTCGTGAAGAACCAGGGCCAAGTGACTAACAACTCGCAACCATTCCTGTGTGCGCAGGAATGGAAGGGACCTACAATTTTATGCCGAATCCGAACGACTAGACGAGAAGCACTTATTCACGACAAGTGAGACAAGTGAAGTTTTTAGTTGGACGAGGCTGGAAAGTGAACTCAGACCTTCAGCGTGACAGTCCAAGGCACTAACCATTACGCTACGGGCTAATACGAACTCACCTCATAAAAACTTAAAAATTATGATCTGATCCTTGGCAAACTCACGTTGTTCTTGTGAGGTTTCTTATGAGGGCTTCTACAGAATACGAAATTGTGACCGCCTTACAAGAATAGGTTTCACGATTTTAATTACTCAGGTTTAAAAAATTCGAATAAAGTTTTGATACGAGAAAATAAAACTCTCCCCGAAAGTAAATGTTCGTACAGAACTCAAATATGTAACCGTTACAAACATTATGTTAGTTTTGAATTTTTGATAATTGTTTTTCGAGTTTTCCAATTCCCCTTGACAAAAAAAAATTGATTTTTTTTCCTCGGAGAAAAATAGATTTTGGAATTGGAATTAATAAAACTGAGAGAAAAAACTACTTAGTACAAAAATTACAAAAATTTCCTCGGAAAAAAATAGATGTTGGAATTGGAATTAATAAAACTGAGAGAAAAAACTACTTAGTGCAAAAATTACCTCGCCTTGTTACATTTAACTGAGATTTTATAGGAAATTAAAACAAGATATTGAAAGATTAGTACTTCAAGGAATATTTACAAATTTAAAAAAATTATTTAACCTTGTTAAATAACCTCAAAAATATCCAAAAAAAGATTTTTTTTTCTCATTTTTAATTTCAAAAACCTAAGCAGATAGCAAAATATGCAATGACGGATTTGATTTCAACACAAAAAATTACCTCAAAAACAAATTTTAATTATGTATTCGTTTTCAAAACCCTGTAAAACCAACTGTGTGTCTGAGCGGCAGCCACTGCTAATCATATACATACGTCAGAATGCGGTAATGTCCGAAAGTGGAGCGATATCGCAGTGAATAACTTTGAGTGAGTAGTCACTTTAAGGTCCAGCTATACTTAGTATTATTATTATTTTGTTCTAGTTTGATTGTAATGTCTATCATTTTTATTACATATTATTGTTTGTTTAATGAAATTGATAAGTTCGTTCTTGATTTGTTTATAATCAGAAAATAAATAAATAATTGTATTGAAATTAAGGATTTGCGATGACTTCAATAAGGACCCAAAAGGTAAATGGGTAAAAGATACTTTGACTGTCTAATCTTCTACTAGCTGAACTATCGACAAACTGAAAATTTGAACTTTTCGTATTTTGTTGTATTGCATTCTTAAAATTCAAAGAGCTCTATCGTTAAATTTACAAGTTTCGTATTGGATCGGAAAGTATAATGCGACTGCGGCATATATACACTGTTCAAATGCTTGTCATGTAAATATGTGGGAGTGTATTTGTAAATTATTTTTTGCATATACACAAATCAAGGAAAATAAATAATGATAAATAAATAAAAAAAAAAAATACGATTTTTGTATGCAAAAAAAATATACAAAATGGACACGACTGGATGGCACAAACTTGCTCTCGTAGCCAACAACTTTAACGTAGCTAGAAATTGATGATGTAGGTACAAGTTAATAGGTATTGGTTCGAAAATATTATGATATCATTAAAAAAAAAAATTGTTACTATTAATTACTATAAATTTATTATTTTAATGGCTTTGAAAGTAAGAGCTCAAAATCAAGTATGCCATCTGATTTGTTTGATAAATATAAAATTTTTCGCTCATTTTCAAAAATATAATCTGGTATGCCAAGATTGAGTATTTAATAAAATACAATTTTACACAAAATAAAAGAAAATATTCACTAGCCCGTTTTCAAGATACTGAATTTTCAAAAAAAAAAAAACAATTTTAATATTTTTTTAAAAATCCAAAAACAATTTTTTTGAAATGTTGTATATGCAAAATTATTTAAATTGTGAAGGAGCTCTTGTATACAAACTATAACACATCATATTATGGCTTATTATGAAGACGTTTAAAAATTTGACAGCTGGTTGAAAATAACATAAACAAAAGTGTTTTACAGATTGCGGCAGTAACTCCCCTTTCACACAGGGAAACTAGTTGCTGGAGATTTTTTTGACGTTTTCCTTTAATTGCCTTGTATGATTGGTCTCGACAACTCCTAAGTTACGAGCGCTCTCTTCGAAAGGTTGTCCGAAAACTTTCGCAATAAAACGTCCCGTCTCCCCAAGATAAACAGAAAAAAGTATGCTCGTTTGATACACCCAATTCGCCACCATGGTATTTCTGGGTATTTATATGAGGTCACAGCTCACAATCATCTTTTGTCATTATTTTTTGTTTAAAGAATAACGGTTTCTTCAGTAACTTTAACTGGTCACTATGCTTCCTCGATAGTGACGTAAACTCCAGCGCAGATATGATCACAAACTTAATTCTTTGTGGAATGAGTAATTTTATCCCGAATAGGGTAAAATCTATCAAACCCAAAGAAAACTCATGGTTTGATTCGAGCTGTAAAGAGGTTATTAGGGTTAGAGAAGTAAATTTCCGATGTTATAAGACCAACCCTACTGAGGAAAACCGGAATAAGTTCAAACAAGCTAGAAAGACCTGTAATGTTCATATTCGACGAACCAAATTTTTGCATGACCAGAAATTAAGGCAAAAAATACTACAATGTCCCACAGGTAGTAAAAATTTTTGGTCATTTGCAAAAAATATACGAAATTCTACTTCGTCGTCGGTTCCAACGCTCGTCTTCAATGACACCCCTTTTGTCAGCTCGATAGATAAAGCCAATTTGCTTGCAGCACAGTTTGCTGTTAATTCGAAGCTGCCAGAAAGTGTTATGACTCCTCCTGTACTTGAGAGCGTAAATGATTTT
Organism: Melangyna quadrimaculata; assembly: GCA_949320155.1. Classification (NCBI taxonomy): domain Eukaryota; kingdom Metazoa; phylum Arthropoda; class Insecta; order Diptera; family Syrphidae; genus Melangyna; species Melangyna quadrimaculata. The sequence goes on from OX439483.1 coordinate 208,495,396, forward strand.
ATGGGACAAATCTTCTTTCGCACTCGTGCAGTTGCCAGAGTCCTGAAAGATCTTGACATACACAAATCCGCTGGCCCGGATAGTATCCCTCCCATTGTTCTGAAGAGGTGTTCTTCAACGCTGGCAAAACCACTGCGTAAGCTTTTCCATCTGTCCTACTCTACTGGTCTCTTTCCGAGTGGATGGAAAACAGCATTTGTCCAGCCTGTCCCTAAAAAAGGCGTATCTTCTTCACCCTCTAACTATCGACCGATTGCACTTACGTCCCTTCTTTCCAAGGTCATGGAAACGCTGATTAATTTTCAGCTCAAGAAATATCTCGAAGATCGAAAGCTTCTTAATGACCGGCAGTACGGCTTTCGCAGCAATAGGTCCACTGGTGATCTGATGGTTTATCTCACCGAACAGTGGCAAAAGTCTTTACATCGTTTTGGAGAAAGTAAGATTATTGCACTTGATATTTCAAAAGCATTTGATAGAGTTTGGCACCAAGCTCTCTTATCGAAAATGCGTGCATTTGGCATCGACGAATCTCTACTTCGCTGGATTAGAAACTACCTTTCGGACCGTTCAATTCAAGTTGTATTGGATGGTTTCAAGTCTGAAATCCATAAAATAAATGCTGGTGTGCCCCAGGGCTCCGTTTTGTCTCCGACTCTCTTCCTTATATTCATAAACGATCTTTTATCTGAAACTTCTAATCCATTAAACTGTTTCGCTGACGACAGTACCCTCAGCTTCTCATATTCGTTTACAGATTCACACCCATGTCCTTCGGATGTGGAACTTGAACGGCAGCGTATGATAAGCTCATTAAATTCTGATCTAAGCAGCATTGTCCAATGGGGAAACAAAAACCGCGTAGAATTTAATGCTTCAAAAACTCAATGCTGCCTTCTGTCATTAAAGCGAAACCCACCTCCAATGCCGCTTTCCATGGACGGCACTTGCTTCGAGGAAACCGAACAGCTCTCAGTTCTCGGTATGTGTGTCACAGACCACCTAATGTGGAATGACCACATATTTGACGTCGCCAAAAACGCTGCTAAGTGCTTAGGTTTTCTCCGAAGATGCATGAAATTCTTTACCCCCTCTGATCTGGCTATGATCTACAAAGCATTTATTCGTCCAAAGCTTGAGTATAATTCACATATATGGGCAGGTGCTCCTATAACTCATCTAAGCTTGTTGGACCGAATACAAAAAAGGGCCCTAAAAATGATAGGTGATCGAACAATAACGTCAACAATAGCACCCCTCGAACATCGCCGCAATGTCACCTGTCTCTCACTGTTCTATCGCTACTTTTATAAACAGTGTTCAAGTGAAATAGCCAGTTGCATTCCTCCCCTTAAACAATTCAACCGTAATACTCGCGCTTTTAGGAATGCTCATCAGTTTACCCTTGAGCCCAATTTCGGACGTACCGTTAAGTATAGGGATTCCTTCTTTAGTCGCACAACAAGAATGTGGAATGCTTTACCTGACCCTATTTTTCCCCCCCATTTTGATATTCAGAACTTCAAAACCAATGTGCATCGGTATCTCCTTTTAAATCCTTCCTTGTTTTCCTAAGGCTCGCACTGTGCTAGTCATAATTAAGGGTAGTAAGAACCCCTTTAGTGCGCGGCATGTTTAAAAAAAAAAAAAAAAAAAAAAAACATAATGTTGTAATGTTAAATTCTTAAAAAAACAACTACCTATTATTTTTATTTAGAGATTATACCTATTTACAGACAAAAGTAAAAAATGTTTTTAGTTTATTGCTAATCTTTTGGCGTCTGCCTAGCCAGCTGTCTATCGTTTCCAATTGGGAATGTTTGGTTGGTTTTTCGAACATTCGCTCTCATATTCAAACATTGGCTCTCTTTTTCGAACATGCAAAAATACTTATGAGTGGTTGGTGAATAGCACAAATAATTTCCAAGTTAAGAAGCTGAATACCAGCCTAAGAGGTAAAAGTACTGGTAGTGTATTAAGCTGAACCACACCTGTCTCTTGTGTTGTGTTTTGGTCATAAGCTGATCTGAAATGGATTTGGTTGTCACGAGATGATTGAAATACATATGTACATATGTGTATCTGGATCTGTGTTATTTGTATTTTGTATAAAAAGAGCATGATAAACGCAAGTAGTATCTATAATAGAATACTTTGTCTTGTACGAATCTGTACAGGGTGTCCCTTAATTCGTCAATAGTATTTTAGGCCATGATTCTTGTGTGTATTCTAAGAAAAAAATTGTTCTACAGTAAGAGCCTATCTCCAATTTTGATATCTTTTATCGGGGATTTAAGAAGTTTTATTTTGGTGTACCCTACCCATGTTTACTGTAATTGCGCTGTTTATAACAGTGATAAAAACTTAGGCCTTTATTTTTAGAAGAAATACCAGCCTTTTTAACTGCGTTTAAATAAATTTTATATCTTTTCTGAGTCTTAAGATATTCACTTTTTAGCCTGTTCCATTTTTCCTGGCCATGCTAATTTTTTGACTTTGGGATTGTTAAGTTTATATACAAAAATTTCCTCCCCCCATTACGAATCTTACTAACTACTGACGTAAGTAATGAGGCTTTGGGCGCAGTTCTGTCTCAAGGAGAACTAGAAAATGAACAAGCCATTGATTACGCTTGTCGATCGTTGAATAAAGCTGAAAAAGGGTATTCCACCATAGAAAAGGAACTTCTCGCAATTGTGTGGGCTGTAAAAACTTTAAAATGTCTACCATATAGATAGCATCTAAAATTCTTTACAGCCCACGCAATTGGCAACGCTGAGCCGTCGACGTTCATTTTGGGCAAGCGGAATACATCGTCATTTTCCAAGTACTTATACGTTTTTGTGAACATTACTACTCTTCCTTGGTTAATATTGTTTATTGAATTGAATCCATATAAACGACATATGAATTCCTCTACTTTTTTCAAGACTTTTTCTTCGTTTTCCGGTAATGAAGGCATTTCCATAAAACTTTGAATGTATGCGTCAGAAGACCGCAATAGTTGGAAAGGCGTTTTTTCCTTTTCGGGAAAATGCGGGGTTATAATCGCAGCCTGTTATGGCGGGAAAGGCTGGCAGTGCAGCACTTAAATTGTAGCCCAAAGTTTCATACAGCTTGTTTATATTTACGAATCTCTGGTGATTCTCTACGCCAATTTCCATTGAAACTTCTATTTTATGTTTTAATGCATTTGCCACCATGATTATAAGTACATCCGTATCAGAAGTTCGAATTGTAATATGACCCTCATAATCTACTTTACAAACATGAAATCATTTTTGTGTCAGCTTCTTCGTGTGTTGGACCTTTCCATCGTCCACAACGAACTTGTGACAGTCATAAAAATTTATATAAATATTTTTATTTTCCATATAAGTTGCCATGCAGTCTTTTGCCCAATGGTCTATAATTAAATTAGCAAAAGTTTCTTTAAAATTGATATTTCTTAGCTCATTTGTAAAATCGGTCGCGCGCACTTGATCTGGTCCATTTATTCGAAAGTTTGCGAGTCGCATTCCTCTGAGTTGATGTTCGGTATTGTTGCCGCCCACTGTACCTACATTGATTTACATTACATCCTAATTTCTATTCAGTCTTAAGTTAACCTTCTATCGTTACAGTCGTATTGCGCACACGCTCTTATATTGTAATAAAGCTCTTTATACCTACACAAGTTGATCTCTTTCTTTCATTAAAATTACAGTCAACTTCAGCTCGAACATTGGTTATTTTTCGCCAAATGTAAAAAACAATTTATAAAAAACAATTGCAGTATAATCAACTAGCCCGCTAGTTTTCTTGTGTTCTGTGTGTATAAAGAGGAGAGCTCGCATCGTGTGCGCGTGGTAAAAAGCGAACGGTGCTTATATACCTATACTGTACTTTACACTGCTTATTTCTCAACGGTTAATACGGAATATTTCTTATGGTTCGATCTTCCATCTCGACAACTGTACCTCTTTTGTCTGCATTAGTTTTTGTTCATCACGCAACTAACGCGCATCGTGTTAGTTATCAATTTCAATAAAATAATTTATTTTTTCAAGTACAGTAGGTACTATACATCGACCATGAACATTGAGAATAAAAACAGTGTTACAAAGCGAGATACAGCTCGCAATTCAATCAAACTTTGTTTGGTGACCAGCAAAAAAGCAGAAGCGTTTGATGCCCCTGAGATCGACAGTCACCTTTCACTCCTCAGTGAATATTGGAATAAATTCCGAACGTATCAAGAAGAGGTTGAGATTTCGTGTGGAGCTGACACTTTGGAAGCCGAAGAGTCGGAACGCGAACAAGGTGAAACGTGGTATAGGGAAGCGCTAATAAATTTCAGACGTGCGCGATCTAAAATCTAAACAGCAAGTACCTCTTCAGAAAAATCCAGAGTCGAAATTCTGCCTCATCCTGTTCGCACAGACGTTCGCCTTCCTCCCATGAAATTACCCACCTTTGATGGAGACTCAAAAGAATGGAAGCCCTTTGAAGACGCATTTATCGCTCTCATTCATGGCGATTCATCGATTTCCAGCGTGAAAAAACTCCATTTTTTGTTGTGTAGTCTTCAAGGGCCAGCGTTGCAAGTTGTTAAAGGTTTTCGCATTACGAGTGACAACTACGACGAGGTTTGGGAGCTTTTAAAGAAGCGCTACGACTCAACACTCAACACTGAACAACAACAACAACACATTTTATATTTTTATTTATTTTTTCTCTACAGAAAATAAAATCTGAGTCGTCCACTGCCATCAGATCTCTTGTCGATAAAATGCAAGAACACTTTCGATCCCTTAAGGCATTAAGGAGACCTGTCTACAACTGGGATGATTGGTTAGGTCATCTTACCATGAGCAAGCTTGACATCGAAACACACAGACAATGGGAACTGACTCAGACGGGTGACAAAGTAGCTGATTTCAATACACTTGTTATTTTCTTGGAGAACAGATGCCGTTCCTTGGACGCCATAACATATTATCAGCAATCCGCCACATCCAGCACCAGCAGCAGGAATCCTTCAGGTCAACAGCAGAAAAACGAATTCGCTTCACACAACATTACCCAACAAGCAAGTGGATAAACGTCGTGTTCGTCGGCATCGAAACCACGTGTGCAGTTATTGATTAGGTAAGCACTTTGTTTTTACTTGTGACAAGTTTCGTTCCACAGAAATTGCAAAGCGAATTGCATTTGCTCGTGACAACAACTTGTGCTTGAATTGCTTGTCTTCTGATCACAACCTAACAAATTGCCCGAGCACATGCACGTGTCGAGTCTGTAACGTACGTCATCATACGCTGTTACATAGCGAGCCGCCACTTGACACCAAATCAGTAGATGCGCCAGTCAACTCTAAATCAGCTATACCCAATTCTACGCCATCATATGCTTCCCATTCTAAGCATTGTGTGCTACTCGGTACCGCGATGGTACAGGTTATGGATTGGTCTCAAGAGCTCCAGCCAGCCAGACTTCTCTTCGATAATGGATCACATGCTTCCTTTATTAGCGAAAGCTGTGAACAGCAACTTCATCTAAGGCGTACACCAGTTACAACAGCGATTGAAGGAATCGGGGCCACAGCAGCCGGGTCCACGAAAGGCGAAGTGGAACTTACCATAACCTCGTTTGACCGAACATTCTCCGCATCAATACACGCTCAAATTTTAAGCAAAATAACGAGCAATCTACCATCAGTTCGAGTGCAAAACTACGATTGGCCGCATATCAATGGGCTGACACTTGCAGATCCCTGCTTTCATATACCTGCAGCCATCGACATACTACTTAGATCTGATGAGTTAGGTCAATTCCATATATATATATATATACATATATATACATATTACCGTCAGATGGGTGGCCGCTTCGTTGTCCAGCTTCCTTTCAAGCCTGACTGTCCCAACTCCCGCAACTCTGCTGTCAGCGCATTGCTACGAATGGAAAGATTGTTTGCCAAAGACAAAGAGCTCTACGTCCAGTACAAAAATTTCATACATGAATTTATCGACCTTGGTCACATGGAAGAGGCAAGTCAAGCACCACTTCCAGGAAACCATTTTTATATGCCGCACAGAGCAGTCGTTAAAGAGACAAGCACAACTACCAAGTTGAGGGTGGTTTTCAATGCGTCTTGTCGCACCAGCTCCGGTTTCTCTCTAAACGATGCTCAAATGATTGGACCGCAGCTTCAGCCAGACCTGTTTACAACATTGCTTCGGCTGCGTACACATCGCTTTGCTATGAGTGCTGATGTAGCAAAAATGTACCGGCAAGTAAGAATAAACAAAAACCACGTCGATTTTCAGATAATCGTCTGGAGAGATTCCCCCACTGAACAAATCAAGGACTACAGACTTTTGACAGTGACGTATGGAGTTGCATCCGCTTCTCATTTGGCTGTTAAATCTCTTCAAAAGGCTGCAACTGAAACAAGTCCAAATTCCATCGCAGCTTAAGTCATCCTTCGTGACTTTTATTTGGATGACCTCCTTACGGGTTTGTTTTGAGGAAGATGATCTCCATCGCCTGCAGGTTGAGATATCCAGCATACGAAGCCGCAGTGGTTTTTATCTACGCAAATGGTCCTCTAATTCAACAGCCGTCATCAACGCCATTCCTGTTGATGAACGTGAGAAGATGCAACCTTTCAACTTCGGTGAATCAGATGACTAGGACTCCAGTGGGACCCTTCATGCGATCATCTTGCATTTACTGTTCAGGTCAATGAAATACCAAATACAAACCTAACTAAACGCTTGCTTCTTTCAGATACTGCTTAGTTGTTTGATCCTTTGGGTTTGTTATCTCCATCAACCATAATACCCAAGATGCTCTTCCAAAGTTTATGGAGACCTAAGGTGGACTGGGACGAGACTGTGCCACACGATCTTAAACGATATTGGTTGCTTTACAGGGACCATATCACCTGCCTCGCAGCAATAAAAGTGCCAAGGTGGGTTGGTACAGGAATCCCTAGTGCTACAACCGACATACACGGCTTTGTGGATGCATCGCAGTCAGCATATGCCGCAGCTGTCTACGTGCGCACAGTAGCTCCCAACGGTAATATATCGGTGTTCCTCCTAGCTGCTAAAACGAGGGTTGCCCCCTTGAAGACCACCATTCCGTCACTTCCACGCTCAGAGCTATGCGGTGCAATACTTTTGGCTCGGATGATGAAACACGTCAAAACCTCTCTGACACCACACATACGCAATGTTTATGGCTGGACTGATTCCAGTGTCGCACTGGCCTGGATACGACAAGAACCAGGCAAATGGTCTACTTTCGTCGCAAACCGTGTCTCAGAGATTCAGAAAATCGTTCCTCCTGACAACTGGTTTCACGTACAATCATCGCAGAACCCTGCTGACTGTGCTACGCGAGGAGTACTACCACTTTCAGGGCTCAAAAAAGTTGAATCCACATGGCCTGTGCAACAGATTTTCACAACTAACTTTGACCAACGATATGAATCAGCAACTTTAGTACCCAGCTTTGAAATCAAACCAATCTGGGAGCTCATCAACCAGTATTCGTCAGTCAGAAAGCTGAAACGCATCACGGGCTATATTCTAAGATTTAAAAGCAAGACACGTTATGCTGTTAAGATGCGCAAAGGAGAAACTTCGATTCCTCCAAAGTCGAGTCGACATCTCCATCTTAGTGAACTTAACGATGCCCTTAGTTTGTGGATACGATTGACCCAGAAGCATTTCTTCCCAGACGAATATCAACGACTTCAATCCAGCAAGCCTGTTGGTAGGTGTAGTAAACTGCTGAAGCTGCATCCATTTCTCGATCAAGACCGCCTCATAAGAGTTGGTGGAAGACTGAGAAATTCGTCTCTACAAACAGACAAAAAATATCCTTTTGTTCTTCCAGCAGATTCAAGACTCGAAGATATATATATAAGATATTCGCCCTACACGCAGGTCCTCAAATTATGCTAGCCATACTCCAAAGCCGTTATTGGATCATCAGTGCACGGAAAATTTTGCGCAAAGTTTTCAAGTCATGTATAAAATGCCGCAGATACTCTCCTGTAACCCAACAACAACTTATGGGTGATCTACCATCGTCTCGGGTTCAAGCTTGTCGGTCGTTCTTACGCAGTGGTGTAGATTTTGCCGGACCAGTGCAACTACGATTTTCAAAAGGCCGCGGTTCCAAAGCTGTTAAAGGATATATTTCCATCTTCATATGTATGTCTACAGGTGCCATGCATCTAGAATTGGCGAGTGATCTCTCATCTGCTACCTTCATCGCTGTCTTCAACGATTTGTCTCACGTCCAGGTCATTGCAAGGAACTGTTCAGCGATAATGGCACAAATTTTGTTGGTGCCAAAAAAGAGCTCAAGACGCTCCTTATGCTTGCCACCAAAGACAAACTGCTTGCCAAACATCTTGCTGACGACGAAACAATCTGGCATTTTAACCCTCCTGCTTCTCCTCACATGGGAGGTTATTGGTAGACTGCTGTGAAACGAGTGAAATTCCACCTGCGCCGAACTTTGGGAGAAAAGTTGCTGACCTATGAAGAATTTACAACCCTACTAACAGAAATCGAAGCCTGCGTTAATTCAAGGCCCCTTTGTGCCACCTCTTCTAATGTCGATGACTTATTCGCTCTAACTTCGGGTCATTTTCTCATTGGGGAGCCTCTGAAAACAATACCGGAACCCGATGTTAATGAATTCAAAGGAAATCTTGTAACCAGATGGAATCTTATCTCGAGCCTAAGACAACACTTTTGGCAGAGGTGGAGCTCTGAATATATCGTCCAACTTCAACAACGCTCTAAGTGAAATCGTGCAAGCCCTAACTTTAATATTGGCGATTTGGTGTTGATTCGTAATGAAAAACTACCTCCATCCAAGTGGAAGCTAGGAAGAATCACTACCTTACACCCAGGACCTGATGAGCACGTGAGAGTCGTCACTATTAAAACAGCCGATGGAGTACTCATGCGACCAGTCGTCAAGATATCCCCATTATTATCTGTCATCGATGATACTCTATAGATCTCATCTAACTTTTTGAATTTTGATCGAATTTTATTTCATATTCTCTCAAGGCGGGCAGGATGTTGCCGCCCACTGTACCTACATTGATTTACATAACATTCTAATTTCTATTCAGTCTAAAGTTAACCTTCTATCGTTACAGTCGTATTGCGCACACGCTCTTATATTGTAATAAAGCTCTTTATACCTACACAAGTTGATCTCTTTCTTTCATTAAAATTACAGTCCACTTCAGCTCGAACAGGTGGAAAAATATACCGATCGAAAACAACTATAATTTCTTTGGCTTTATTTCTACACAACATTTGCAAAAATTTTATTGAAATATTTCCAAATGACAGTGGTAACTCTTTAATTAAATGCAGCATAAAAAAGCCGTCAGATATCATAACATCCGTCTTTTCAGGCGGACTTGATTCGATTTCAACTTCAAGCAATTTTAAAAGAACTAATTTATTCGTTTTGCAGATCGAACCATCAAAATGGCACATTGATAATGGCACTGGTGTCAACGGATAAGATAAAACTTTATCAATGTCCAATTCTTTTTGTACAGAAATACTCAACAATTGGCCAAACGAATCCCGCTGCATGCGAATTTCAACCATTTTCCCTGCAAGTGGAATTTTATTTTTTTTCATGGCTTCGGTAAAATTTAAAACTTTATTTTGTTTAATGCGATTCTCGAATCTTTCGATATCTTCGACACATTCTTCGATAAAATTTTCTCTCTGATTATTTCCCATTTTTTCGACACCGAGCAGAAACTCTGCAACATTTTCTGGAGCTTTTTGGCCCATTGAAATGTTTAATAACATATTTGTATTTAAGTCATTACTAAACGGGTTGATATTTTCCATTATACCAGCGATAAAACAGTGAAGCTGTTGAGAATTTTTTTTGATTCTACTTTGCTGGAGATCAGCTGTAACATCTTGAGGTTTTCTTAATTCCGTCTCTTCCAGTGTGTGACTTATGATGGTTGATCGGATTGGATGGCTTCTACACCATCGCTGTCTAGCCGAAATGGAGTTCGATGTGTGAGATATTCCAGTGAGCTTACTAGCAGCATCGGCATTAATTGTCTGTTCGAGAGTGAGATCAATCGGTTACCTAGAAAACAATTTGTTGGTTCTTCTAACCCCAAACAATCCCTGCTCGAACTGTAATCGTAATCCTGGATGAGATTGATCCACTTTCAGTAAATTATCGTGATATTTTACTCGGTACCGAGCAAGACGTATTTAAACAATTCGAAGTCCCCTATTCGTATACTTCGGTTCAGCATTAAATAATAATCTATTAATTGAATGTAGATCATGTAGTATTGAGGAGTCTTACCATGCTCACCTTGCAGTGTTTTCATTTTAAAATCTTCATATTTTTTAAATATCTGCATTAGTTCAAGATTACAAAATTTAGGTACATCTGATGTTGTTTTTTGAAAATCTAATAAATATTGCTTTATTTCATCACTTAATGCCAAGTTTTCTCGATAAACAAAGCTTTCGAAATGCAACATTTGCAATCCCAACAAACCAATTGGATGCAAGCGCTTACATCTGTTAAAATGCTTTCCGGCAATAAAACTGTTAACTGATCCGCTGGCGAGCATCTCAGCGTTAACCATTATATTCGTTATACCACAGTTATCAATGAATTTTGAAATGATGTGATAACCTCAAAGTGTATTCAGTCCTATTCTGATTTTTATAGGAACTTCGTATTCAATTTCGGTTTGTTGTTTTTGTTTTTATTGTTTAGATTTGGCTTTTATTTGTTTATTTTGCTTCCAATAAACTTGCAGACTCAGTTTTAAGGCAAATATATGTACTGATTTGTATAGAAAATATTTTCCCAAAACGAAATAAAGAAAAAAACCGAATTTGAATAAAGTCTAGGAGCTATACCCCCTTCCCGTAGGCACTTGAATGTCACCTCAGTTTAAGGGTGTTTTTTTTTATGTTTTCGGGGGTGGGGAATCCGAATCCGGAGTTAGTTTTTGCAAAATCCGGTGCGAAGTCATTGTTATTAACGAATTTTGATGCATTTTTGTAATGCAATAAAAGTTATTAATGTTAGGAAAAATGTTCCCAGAAAATGTTGTTCCTTTTTTTCTAACGAAGAAATTTGTTTTTCATTCATGTAAATCGGTTGATAATTGCCCAAGATATTGCCAATTGTTTCTTAGAAGGGAGGGCGCGCGAGTTACATACCTCAGACGACACATGCCTCAACCCAGGTCATCGGCACCAACGGCACCAACAACCATCATCAGCAGTTTCCCACAATTAATTTATAAAAGCATTTCATAAGATCTTATTTCATTTTATTTCATATTTGCAATTCTATTTCACATTTTCCTTAAACGTATTTCTGTTTGTAAAATAGCCGATTCATCATTTGATTGATATAAAAATTGTAATGCATAGCATAAGAGTTTGAGTTTGATAATAAACACAGCACTGAGCTGTTCATAAAACAAAGGTTGATTTTTTTTTATTAAGCGCTACACTTCCTACCTTAACTGGCGCAGTCGAACGGAACGAGTTAAGATTATATCGACGGTTAATCGGAAAATCCAACTCGTAAAAGAACTCTAATATAATACAAGTGTATACGGAAGAAAAATTCGAAGGTTCATCGGAAAAATATACCATAGCTAAAAAAAAAAAAAAAAAAAAAATATAGTCAATCTTTCAACAGTTCAGTGCAAGTGATAAAAACACTGTCGAAGGCAAATCGAAATAAGTGTGACGGGATAACTTTTTTGAGAGCAAATTCGAAGGCAAATCGAAATAAGTGTAACGGGATAACTTTTTTGAGAGCAAATCGAGATAATAAACACTAATATACGAGGAAAAATTTTTTTTTTCTCCGAGAGTGAATCTAAAACGTCAACGAGATAAAAGATAATATTTTTTTTTCGGGAGCAAACCGAATATTGTGAAAATAATATCAGTGCGATACATAGACACTCATCGAGACATCTAAAAGTGCAAACAAAAACCTGGAGGAGCAGCTCAACAGTATGAACAATAAGAAATTTTATATCACGTAAGTCGAAACAACGAATTTCATCCCATGCTCCCATTTAAAATCCCAAAAATTAAAAATAATCCTTATCCACCTCAAAGGAAAAAGTTAGTCAACTCCAATAATTTAAGCATAGGAATAAATAAAGAATTTAACTTTGAAAATATAAATTTAAATATTGAAAAATCTGAAAGAGATAATTTAACTAAAAACATTAGCAAGCATTTAGATAGTGATAGTGAAACTTATTTAGAAAGTAGAATTAATCTAAACATAAAGAGAACTATAATGTTGAATGGTCAACAAGAAGACCCAGCAGCAGCAGCAGCCGCTGCAGCAGCAGCAGCCGTCGCTGCATCAGCAGCAATAGAACTCATGAACTCACTTAGAGTTCCAGAGATAGTCAAGGACATTCCAACCTTCGATGGAAATCCAAGACTTCTCTTCGATTTTATTAAAAACGTTGAAGAGATATTATCTCTTCTCGAGGGTATCGATGGCACAAATTTGTGCAGGGTCATACTCCGAGCCATAAGGAATAAAATCGTTGGCCCAGCCAACGAAGTCCTCAACGTGTACGGGACAACGTTATCTTGGGTCTCTATTAAAACGAACCTCATAAATCACTATTCGGACAAACGGAACGAAACGTCGCTCATACGCGACCTTCACAATTTAAAACAAAATAGCAAAACCTTAGAAAATTTTTTCAGCGAAGTTATGGAAATACAAGCATCCATGAATAATCATATACAGATACATGAAAAAGAACTCAACGTGATAGTTGCAAAAAATAAACTATACCAAGAAATGTGTTTAAATACCTTCCTTGCAGGACTTAGAGAACCTCTTGGTTCCACAGTGAGGGCAATGAAACCTTCAACCCTATCAGAAGCCTTTGCTTATTGCACAAAGGAACAGAACATTTCATATATGAAACACGAACCATTATATTTCCAACAACAAAAGAAATTTGTGCCCCCCGTTTACCAATTCAATCCACAACCTCAAGTCTTTCTCAGAAAACCACAGACACCAAACCACACCGTTAACTTCAACTCACGTTATAGACCAGGGCAACAAATGTATAATTCTCTTAACCCTTTTAACCCACAAACAAGACAAAATCAACATCACTTAAATCCTATACCAGGACAAGGTAACCACCATTTTAACAGACCTTTTAAAACGAACCCCGGCTCTGGCCAATTCTCACATAGACAACATATAGCTCCACAAGAACCTATGGAGGCAAGTACCACGTACTCCAAACTCCAATCCCCAACACAACACAGTTTAGGTCTACAAAACACCAGAACACCCAGCAACTTTTTCAAACAAGCAGGTCCTTCTAGAGAACTGCATAACATCGACATAGAACACCCAGGTACTTCAATACATCCTGAATATGGGAACCCGTACGAGCCCTTTGACAACCTGGACCTGGAGATCGAAAACCCATACCAAAATCTGGACAGGTATTATAACGAACAGTTTCAACAAGACCTCGAGACGTTCCAAGAAATTAACCACCCAGAAGATACCGAAAATTTTCACGAACCAGCCTCTGGGAACCAATCGGATATATAAACATCAATAAACATGGAAATATTTTACCATATGTAAATATTTCTTCACCTTTTGGAAGACCACTCAGATTCCTAATAGATACCGGTGCGTCTTCATCTTTCATTAATCCTGAGTTTGCAGACCCTCAACTTCAAATCCCCATCAATAATACAGTTATAAAAACAATTTTTAAAGAACACACAATAAATAGAGCGATAACATTTAACTCTTTTTCAGAATTCCAAACACATGGTACATTTAGATTCTTAATATTCAAATTCCATGGATACTTCGATGGCCTTATCGGTTTAGACATTTTGACACAAATTAAAGCAAAAATAGACTTGGAAAAACGAAAATTGATAACAGAAAATTCCAGTATTTCTCTACTCTTTAAACCAAATTCTACATCATCGCAATACATTATTCCCCCATACTCAAAAATGATATGTCGCCTCCCAGTAAGCATACGAAATGGTGATATTTTCATAAGACCAACAGAAATCAAACCAGGCGTTTCCATTTCAGAGGGAATATATGTCGCTAAAGATTGGTATAGCATCCTTGAAGTAATTAATACTTCAAACCAAGAACAGACTATTTTTCTGGAGCGACCCATGAAAGTCTGTCCATATTCAAATACTGAATTTTGCGAGATTAATATAACAGAAACATACTCACAATCGCATGACAGGAAAATACCCGATACTGAAATAGTAAATTCATTAAAACTTAACCACCTGAACTCTGAAGAAAAGAGATCCATAATCAAATTGTGCAAACAATTTGAAGATATTTTTTTTCAAAAAACCCAACCTCTTACTTTCACTACCGCTGTCAAACATAAAATACCAACTAACGACGATGTCCCTATATATACCAGGTCATACAGATACCCATTTGTACATAAAATGGAAGTTCAAAAACAGATACAAGAACTACTCAGACAAGGAATAATTCGTCCAAGCCATTCGCCGTGGAGTTCCCCGGTATGGGTGGTTCCGAAAGGAAAAGATATACCCACGAAAAAGTGGCGCCTTGTCATTGATTTTCGTCGTCTAAATGAAAAGACAATTAGCGACAAATATCCACTCCCGAACATAACGGAGATCCTGGATAAATTAGGGAAATGCATGTATTTCTCCACTCTAGATTTAGCGAGTGGGTTTCACCAAATAGAGATGGACCCAAAAGATATACCTAAAACGGCATTTACAGTCGAAGGAGGTCACTTCGAGTTCGTACGAATGCCGTTCGGACTTAAAAATGCTCCATCCACTTTTCAACGAGTGATGGACCATGTACTAAGTGGTCTCGTGGGAAAAGTCTGTTTGGTATATTTAGATGACATAGTCATCTTTTCAACCTCTCTACAAGAACATCTTGAAAACTTGAAGAAAGTTTTTTTAAGATTACAAGAATTCAATTTTAAAGTGCAGCTAGAAAAAACTGAATTCCTTCACAAAGAAACAGCATTTCTTGGACATATAATTTCCAGGGACGGAGTAAAACCCAATCCCGACAAGATCAAAGCTGTAAAAAATTTCCCTATCCCAAAGACGCAAAAAGAAATAAAATCGTTTCTAGGCCTCCTTGGATACTACCGCAAGTTCATTAAGGACTCTGCAAGGCTAACAAAACCACTTACAGAGTGCTTGAAGAAAGGAAAATCAATAACACTCGACAAAAAGTACGTCACAGCTTTCGAGATGTGTAAAGATCTCTTGATTAACGACCCAATTCTCCAATACCCCGATTTCTCTCGACCGTTCGTACTAACTACGGATGCAAGTAACTACGCAATAGGTGCAGTCCTATCTCAAGGCACCATAGGTAGCGACAAACCAATCTGCTATGCTAGTAGAACCCTAACTGATTCGGAATGTGGTTACTCTACCATTGAAAAAGAGCTTTTAGCGATTGTTTGGGCAACGAAATATTTCCGCCCCTACCTGTTTGGTCACAAATTCAAAATCGTGACCGATCACAGACCATTGCAATGGATGATGAATCTTAAAGATCCGAATTCAAAACTAGTTAGATGGCGACTCAAGTTAGAAGAGTTCGACTATGAAATCGTTTACAAAAAAGGAACGTTAAACCTGAATGCTGATGCACTCAGCAGAATAAAAACCGAAAGTCAAAATGAGAAAATTGAATTAAATATAAACGAGGTTAACCACACAAATCCCAGTTCTAGTGGATCTACAATCCACTCTGCTCTTGAAAATATGAACGATCACATATATATATCTGAACGTCCCTTAAATGAATTTAACATACAGCTCGTACTTAAGAAAACTGAAAGAGACAAACCAGTACAATTACAAATGCCATTTAAAAACAAACAAAGACGAACTTTAGAAAAACAATGTTTTTCAGAGAATGATATTATTACCATTTTCAAAAATTATGTTCCTCCAAATAAATATTGCGCTATTTATACCGATGACGATACATTCAAGACCATCCAAAGTGTCTACTCAAATTACTTTTCAAATAACAAAGCCTTCAAAGTAATTCGTTGCACAGAAATATTAAAAGATATACTTGAGAACGATGATCAAGATAAACTGATAAACGATTACCATTTAAAAAACAACCACAGAGGCATAAACGAGACACTTCTTCACCTTAAGCGTGAATTCTTTTTCCCATTTATGAAAAACAAAATCACTACAGTTATAAATAACTGCGAACTGTGCCAGAAACTCAAATACGACAGGAAACCCCAAAAAATTGAATTTCGAATCCCAGAAAATCCTGAAAAACCTTTAGATATCGTACATATCGACATCTATAGTATTAATAATCAAAAAATCCTCACGATTATAGACAAATTCTCTAAATTCGCAGCAGCGTACACAGTTCCAGTTAGAAATAGCCTAACAATAATAAAATCCCTTCTGCATTTTATGAGCCTCCACGGCATTCCAACCAAAATTATATCAAACCAAGGCGCAGAATTTACTTCTTCTATGTTCAAAGACTTCGTTAAACAATACAATATAAACCAACACATAACATCGCTTCAACAATCAAGTAGCAATTCTCCCGTTGAAAGACTCCACTCCACACTAACTGAAACATACAGAATCATTTTTACAAAACATAACGACCGAGATCATGACAACATACTCAATGAAACTATGATAACCTATAATAACTCTATACACTCTGCTACGAAATTAACACCTTACGAACTTTTTTACGGTAGAACCTACAAATTTAAGAATATTAGCTATAGCAACGTGCATGACTATCTCAATAGACTAAATGAGTTTCAGGCAGAATTATTCCCATCCATTAAAAACAAAACAGGAAACCAGATACAAAAAAATTTAAGCAAATTAAATCAGAACAGGGAAAAACCATGTAGTATAAAGACAGGATCATTTATTTATAGAAAAGAAAATAGAAGAAATAAATTAACACCAAGATTCAGTAAACATAAAGTTAAAATTAATAGGGATATAACAGTCCTTACTACTAACAATCAAAAACTTCATAAATCAAAAATAAAAAGAAGACGTAAATTTCAGGTTCACAACTCTCACCCTTCTAATAACAATGACCACAGAACAGACGATCGAAGTACACGATCTGACGAATAATCATGGCCTCCTAACATTGAAACTGGGAACGGGCAGGATGATTAAGGCATACAAAAGCCTGATTCACATCATAAGATTAGAAAAATACCAAGAAAATGTAAACGCTATAGGCAACTCTTTGGCAATTTTCAATAAAATAGACGGTTTTAATGACTCCCTTAAAATCATTAAAATAAAATATGAACAGCTGCAAGACAAACTCCAAACGCTAACACCTAATTTCAGACAAAAAAGAGGACTTATCAACGGTTTAGGAACAGTTGTAAAGAGCATAACAGGAAATTTGGATGCTGACGATGCTCTGGATATAAATAAAAAAATAGAAATGCTATCAGAAAGACAAAATGACATCGAGACACAGGAAGACGACCAGGTTAGACTTAACAAACAAATGATAGCAAGATTCGACAATATAACAAACCACATAAACACGCAGCAGAAGATTATTGAAAAATATTTAATTAATACTGAAAAGACATTAGGAAACAGAATCAGATCAGAGGAAAACTCAATCAGATATATTCAATATTTAAACCAAATAAACTTCAATATAGAACTTTTAAACAACCATTTGACCAATATCGCGGAATCTATTATTCTTGCCAAATTAAATATCATCTCAAAACACATTTTAAACTCTGATGAATTAACATTCATTTACAGTTCCTTAAAAAATCAGTCTGTAGAAATTAATTCAAACGAAAACATATACGAATTATTGGAGCTTCAGGCTTACTATAACCATTCAGATATAATATTTAATATACAAATTCCTTCCTTAAAAAATGAATCATTTTCCTTTTTCCATTTATTACCCATCCCACTCAAAAGTAAATTACTTCACATTAAACCCTTTTGTATCCTTAACCAAAACGAAATTCAATGTTTTGACAAGAAATGTGAACAAATAGAAAAAACATTCTACTGCAAAGAAGAAACGAGCCAAAACTCTTACATGGAAACAAGCTGCATCGCCAATTTAATGAACAACAAACCGGCACAATGTAAAACTTCAGATGTAACCCAAGAACAACAAATATACCAGCCAGAACCTAACTACATTCTGTTCATAAACAGTCCAGAGACAGAAATAACATCAACTTGTGGCCCCCAGGTTCAAAATCTGAAGGGTACATTTATCATTCACTTCTCAAACTGCAGCGTCAACGTCAACCAAGTGACATACGAAAGCACGAGCAGAGTTTATTATGAAGACGTCCACATTTATCCCACTTCGATCAACAAAATTAACATATCTTCGATCCAAACAATCAACCTCCAATCGCTACAAAACTTCCACTTTGAAAACAAAGAGGCAATACGTTATCTGGAAAGACGCACCAACAAACATATAATCCTTAACTACACCATCATCTCGACAATATCAACGCTAATCGGACTTGTCATCATAATATACCTCACACACCTACATAGAAGGGCCAACCAACCCCAACAACAACACTCAATACTCGATAACAATAGTCAACATACCCCAGCAATAAACCTAATGATAGCTCCGGCTAAAGACGCATACAGCCTCTTCGACCGTAGCTCTCTCCAGGGCGGGAGGAGTTACATACCTCAGACGACACATGCCTCAACCCAGGTCATCGGCACCAACGGCACCAACAACCATCATCAGCAGTTTCCCACAATTAATTTATAAAAGCATTTCATAAGATCTTATTTCATTTTATTTCATATTTGCAATTCTATTTCACATTTTCCTTAAACGTATTTCTGTTTGTAAAATAGCCGATTCATCATTTGATTGATATAAAAATTGTAATGCATAGCATAAGAGTTTGAGTTTGATAATAAACACAGCACTGAGCTGTTCATAAAACAAAGGTTGATTTTTTTTTATTAAGCGCTACACTTCCTACCTTAACTCGCGCTCCATTTAGGGAGCGCGAGACGGAAGAACGTGGTTTTTAGGTAAACGGTCATAGTTATCGTGAAAATTGTCATAGAAAAAATTATTCCCTATATTTTGACAAACATTTTCGTTTGTATTTTGTCTCAATTGAATAATTAGATTCGGAGATATACACAGACAGGTAGACTTAGGATAAACGTTTTCACATTTACATGCTTAAAGAAGACCAATTTACTTAAATTTCTGCACGATAAACGATAAACCATAAAATATTTATTTTTAATTCATACTCCTGATTTTAACTAATAAAAGCATTTCAATTTTTTATTTATAGTGTCTAGTTTTAAAGATATACATTTTTTTAAGGCATGAATGATTTATTCCACATTTCAATTTTTTAATATAATAACAGCTTGTGCTTATACAGGGTGATTTGCATAAGGTCTCACAAAAGGCTAGGTAGTTTGGACTTAGACAAGAAAAAAATCGTATAGGAGGGGGGTCTATTTCCCTCCGTTTGATGGGAGGGGCAATTTTCAAAAAAATCACTTAAAAAAAAAAAAAAATAACGGTATTACTTACAGAGTCATGCTTAAGCATTTTGAAAGGCCAAAAGTCCATTCTTTAATAATATTTTCAAATAAAGTTGTTCGCGGAAACAGTTTTTGAAAAAAATTATTTTCAAACTCAAAATTTTGAAAAAGAAATTAAAAAAAAAATCAAACTAATTTTTTTCAAAATTTTACGTTATTAAGTACTATTTTTGTTTTCAAAACTCAATGCTCTTATAAATTTTCAGTCAAACACTGAAAACCACATGGATCTAGGACTTCTACTTTTCAAGATATTAAAAAATAAAGAAACTAGCATCTTAGTATAAACAAGAAAAAACGAGGTTGATGATAAATCAACTGGTTGCTGAAATGATCGTTTATCCGGATTCTTCTTAGTTGATGAGAAAGTTGCTTCGTTTATTTGTACATATCTTGAAAATTAAAAGTCCTATTTCCATGTGGTTTTCAGTGTTTGAATAAAAATTTATAAGAGCATTGAGTTTTGAAAACAAAAATAGTACTTAATAACGTACAATTTTGAAAAAACTTAGTTTGAATTTTTTTTTATTTTTTTTTTTTTTAAATTTTGAGTTTGAAAATTAATTTTTCAAAAACTGTTCTCTCGAACAACTTAATTTGAAAATATTATTAAAGAATGGACTTTTGGCTTTTCAAAATGCTATAATAAGTATTACTGTTATCTTTAAATATTTTTTTTTTTGTTTTAAGTGTTTTTTTTTTGAAAATTGCCCCTCCCACCTAAACGGAAGGAAATGGACCCCACATCCAGTACGATTTTTTCTTGTCTAAGTCCAACCTACCTAGCCCTTTAAGACACCTTATGCAAATCACCCTGTATAAGCACAAGCTGTTATTATATTACAAAATTGGAATATGGAATAAATCTAGTCATGCCTTAAAAAAATTTATATATGAAAAACTAGACGCTATAAATAAGAAATTGGAAAACGCTTTTATTAGTTAAAATCAGGAGTATAAATTAAAGATACTTGTTTTATGCTTTATTGTGCGGAAATTTGAGTAAATTGGTTTTCTTTAACCATGCAAATGTGAAAAATCTTATCCTAAGTCTACGTTTCTGTGTATATCTCCCAATCTAATTATTCAATTGAGACAAAATATAAACGAAAATGTTTGTCGGAACATAGGGAATAATTTCTTCTATGACAATTTTCACGATAACTCTGGACCGTTTACCTTAAAAACACGTTCTTCCGTCTCACGGTCCCTCAATTGAGCACGCGCACTCCCTACTAAGAAACAATTGGCAATATCTTGGGCAATTATCAACCGATTTACAAGAATGAAAAACAAATTTCTTCGTTAGAAAATAAGGAACAACATTTACTGGGAACATTTTTCCTAACATTAATAACTTTTATTGCATTACAAAAATGCATCAAAATTCGTTAATAACAATGACTTCGCATCGGATTTTGCAAAAACTAACTCCGGATTCGGATTCCCCAGCCCCGAAAACATAATAAACCACCCTCAAACTGAGGTGACATTCAAGTGCCTACGAGGAGGGGGTATAGCTCCTAGACTAATAAGGAAAACAAAACTAACAAACTAAACTTGAATACGAAATTCAGAATAGGGGTGATTAAAATAATCCTTTAAAACTAATGTCCGGAAACCACAATATCTCAAAACGTTCCTATTTTTGTGTAGTTATATTATTTATACCTAACTTAGGGGCCAGTTATAGTTATCATTGAAATACATCATTGAAAATATTAAATGTCAATTTTGAGAAATTTTGAAGAAAAAATAAATGATTATTTTGATGCCAAAGTAAAGCTTATTGACTTAATATTTATTTCTAGGTAAAACAAAATTCAATTTGCCACAACTTTTCACATAAAATTACATTTAATTTTTCAATGATGAACTACCTTACCAATGATCATTGAAAAATTAAAAGTTACGTTATGTGGAAGATATGTGTCAAAATTAATTTTTGTTTGGAGGAGAAATAATTTTGAAGTCGTAAGCTATCTTTCTGCTATTCAATAATTAAACTTTCGAAGGGTCTCAAAATCAACAACTAACTTTTTCAATGATGGTTTCCAATGATAGCTATAACTGGGACGTTACATAGATCCAAGCCTTGCAGATATTGATGATCATGTGTTGTATAATTGAATTTTCAACCACACTACCCATACATCCATTCATAAAGCTTTTTTAAACTATAAGATGAAGAAATATAAATATTATAATATTGAAATTACTTCTGTTTTAAGTAAGTTTTTTTCTATCAAATCCAACCCATTTCTAAAAAAAACACTGAGTAAACAAAAAAGATACATATATAACTGACCTACATACGCCCTACTAACTAAATTTTTGATGAATTGAAAACATTCATTCATAATAATATAATACCTACCATATTTCACCTACATACAAACAAAAAAACTAACCCCTTTTTAAAACAAATGCGCCCAAGCACCGCGTAATTCCAAATTTCTTGCGAATTTAAAGCACCGAGCACCGACCCTAATTCAATAAATAAATACAAATAAATATCTTAAATCTACCTACCTTGGCACGAACACCGGCGATGACCGATCCACGACACAACAATGCATCCAAAAAGTATGTATATTAGGGCGGGTCACTCTTATATGACATTTTTTTTTTTTAAATTCTAATAGCGATAAAACGTTGCTAAATAAGTTGTTTTTTAATATTTAGAAGAACTTACGTTCTTCAGCCTGCGCATTGAGTTTGAAAGTACGTTAATTTAGAAAAAAATCAATTATTTTAAATATTTATTTTAAAAGTTGTTCTTTTATTTACGAGCTTAGATAACCAAGTATTTATTATAAAAATGTATATAAAAATTAAATATGTACTTTAAACACTTTTTTGTATGTAAGAAGTTAATTAAAATTAATATTAAAGTCACGTTTGCTTTCAAATTTCGGCATGAATTTTCTGGGCGCTATTTTTGCTTGAATTAGACCCTGTCTAGATTTGTCATCACATGCAGACATCGCAGCTTCGGTAACAATTTTGACAGAACGTTTGACTGCTTGGGTGTGACAGGGCAGCCTCAAAAACGTTAAGTTGCTTTCACCCCTAGAATTTATAATTTTCAAATTTCATCATTAGAAACACCTCTTAAAACTGGGGGTTCATAAATTTTCTGCTGCCAATCTATCATATCAGTGAATGATGAAGCATACAAATTAATTTTTGGGACTTCAAAAACTCGTGGCACGTTTCTTTTAAGAGTCGAACTTCTAGCTTTGAGAATTCTTCTGACAGCAAGCTCCCGAACGTGTAGTGTACTATCTGTTAACATTGATAATAAAAGGTTTTCCGGGTGTGCAAAGTATTACTGGATCTATAACTTGCTTGAGTTCAGGAGAAAGATATCGAGACTTCTCAATAAGTTTCCAAAAATGTCTTGAACCGTCCTTGCAATTCATCACATCTTTCCAGGCGCTTTATTTGCTAAGTCAGATGAAAAATTTCCGGTGATCACTGCAGTTGTAATTTCAAACAGGTACTTCTGATCTGTACTTAAATCCTTTGCTGACAAATCTACCAGCGTACTGGGAATGGAATTATATTTTATAATACTTAGCTTTTCGCAAGCCTCTAGCTTTTTTCCAATTTCACCCGTGTACGAAGAAGGACCTGTAGTTGCACCATCAAGCTTTATGAATAGATGTCTGAGTGGAAGTTCATTTAAATGAAACAAACACACTATCCATTGCAAAGGACGCCCTATCCTTTTCTCCATTATTCTAATAACACCATTTAATTTGCCTGTATTTGTAGCTGTGCCATCACAGCCAACAGCTAGTAAGTCAATCAAGTGTGATATTTTTGTCTTGAAGCAGTGAAAAAATGGATGCTTCTATACCTTTTGCCGTACTCTGCTGTCGTGTCGTGTATCCTAAAAATATAGATTCCGGCTCCTTTATGATAGAAATATGTTCCTCTGTCAAAACTTGTTTTTATCTTTTGGTACCCTTTTTAACGACACCAAGAGTTCTGTCTTTTCTCCCATCGAAATACAAAGCAGGGACATTTGAACATAAAGCTTTGGATATTAATTCGGTCCGTACTTTGTTTCTTTCTCGGCGTATTTTAGATTTATCAATCATCTCTACATCGGACTTGAGATCATGAAGTGCGGCAGAAACGATGGCGGCTGCTGCCCTATCAGAAACTCCATACCGATTACATGTCTTGGATAACAGAGGTAAGTTTTGAATAGTGGTCTTTTTGGTCTTTGATTTTGACGTTGAAGGTTTATTTATCTCTCCATTTTCGTTTGACGTAGATCTTATGGAAAGGTTGTCACTATCAGAATCACACGATGAAGATAAATTGTTCAATTACTCCTTCCTTTATTCTTTATGTTGCTCTTTTTGTATTATTGAAGTCGAACGGCTAATCAATCTTTCTATTTTTTTTGCAATTTGGCAGAAGCTACACGATCGACACCACCTATCCTCATTTTTCTTTCAGATCTTTGATCTAATAAAAAGGTTTGATCTTCTTTATGCACTTTGTTTTCTTTTGCACAGATACATTTAGAAATGTCTTTGCATAAGCAAATGTCAAACAAAACTGTGCTTTGTTTCAAAAAATCTGCTTCTTTTCGTCGGAACATCTTTTTAAAGATTTATTTAAGTTTTTGCACTTTGTATGGTATGATCACAATAACTGAATTATTCGTGCATTGGTAAATATGGGCAGAAATGCTTTTTTTCCAGATATTTACTATCTTCTGAAAAACTATTTTTGCTACATCAGAAAAGGACAGTTCTTTCTTTGTGTTTCTATCTAACTTAAGATGAAATCTGGTCCATTCGTAAAACTTCATAACAACTGCGTACGTTGGTAAAATATTTTCTTTAAGTTCCTCCTTTGTTCCAAAAATTGGACATTTATAAGAACGCCTTGTTTTTTCCATTTCGAAATGATGCTAACTTTAAAAGAACTTACTCTGTTTTTCCAATCCTGTTTGTCGACGATAGAATATTATTATTATTTTGTATTATTATTGATATTTTCACACAAACTTTCACCGTTTTTGTCACGATCACATGAATAAAAATAACAATTTGACGCTTTCAAATAAGTTAAAGAAATGAAGTTACTAACGCAGCCTATGTGATTGTAAAAAAAAAAAAATTGAAATTTGAAAATTAAAAAATTTGAATATGGAATTTTAATGTTTTCTATGGTAATTTTCACTGTTGATGCGCAAGCTAAAGATAAAGTCGGATTTCAAAAATGTTTTATTTGGTCATTATTAAGCCCATTTGGCCACGTTTAATCACTATTAGAATTAAAAATCAGCTAAATTAAAAAAATGGCCCACCCTTATGTATATGCAAAAAACAGAACAAAATATATGAGAGCGCATGTGCGATATTTGTTCATTTTTTTTAAGAGAGTTGGCGCCAGTGTTGCCGGATGAAAATATTAGAAGGTAGTAATAGTATAAAGAAATAGTAGTACAGATATTTTTTAGTCTTCGAAAATGATTGTGTGAACAATTATTTAAAAAAAATCATCAAAAAACAAATTTAGTTAATAAAAAAAAACAAAACATAAATAAATAAATAATTAATTCTAAAAACAAAAGTATTATAACGCAAGTTTACTTTGAATTATTCTTACAAGGAATAACAAAATGTCAAGCATTAATTTAACAAACCATTTCATTTTATTGAACTGCACATTAAAATTCACGGAGTTAAAACAAGAAAACAGAACCGCCGAACCACAATCTCAAATAACAATAAGAGCCTGATTATACAGTTCGTTTTTTCATTCGTTTCGTCTTTTGTGTTTTTGACAGGCACGAACGTTCATGATTACATGGTTCGCGAAAATACAGACGTACTTCCTTTCGTTATTTCGAAGGTCATGGAATTTTGTGTTGTTTTGTGTGAAAATAATCAGTTGTAATAAATAAAATTAATTTGTCATCACTTCTTTCTCAAATATACTCGTATATTAGGTATATTCAATCACGAATAATAATTTTTCCATTCATTCGTTTTTTTTTAAATCGTTTTTTTACTTACATTGAGGAGCATTGTAGTTGCCAAGTCAGAAACGTCAAAGTTCAACCAGAGAATGTCTTGAAGTTTTCATTCTTGCTTTCGTTACTTCCTTCCCTCTACATTTCGACTCCCCTCACCCAAGCTGTCAAAAAGACGAAAGACGAAACAACCGAAAAAACGAATCGTGTAATCGGACAGTAAAACAAATACCGAACTGACAGATGAAAATTGCATGAGGCCAACAGCCCCGATCGGGTACGTAACAAAATGTATCTGGATTTGTTCGTGTTGTTGTAATGCCTAAGGCAAAACCAGCTGACGAACCAAACAGCTGATGTCAAAAAGAAATCCAAAGCTATCCCAACAATTTTCGGATCTGTTTGATTATACTAACAGCTGACATCTTATCTGTTAATTTTCTTGGTTTTCGTTTGGTTTGGTCACTTATCCGGTTTTGTCGTTCGAAAACATATCAGATTCTAACGTATATCAGATACGTATCTACCTACCACCGAATGCGGTCAACGACAAACAAAAAAAAAAAACAAGAAAGAGGGAAATTCCCTTTAGACGACAGTTTTGAAGATAAATGTGCTGCATTATTTTTAAAGTAAATTACATTTATTTAGGTTGACATAACACTTTGCTGCAAGTATAAGGTATTTTAGGTCTTTAAAAAAATAGGAGTACGAATGTGAAAGGAGGAGTACGGGAGTACGGAGGCGTTAAAAGTAGTACAATACACCTATGGGATTACTTTCGGCAACACTGGTTGGCGCTGATACTGAAGTGGAATTATTGTGAACTGCAGCTTCCTTGTGTGCGTGTGGAAAGAATTTTGTTGTTAAAAAAACGCAAAAAGACCTCTTCGAAAATGTATATAAAAAAAACTAATGAATGTTTTGACTTTTTTTAAATTGGATCTAATAAAAAAATATCCAAAAAAAAAATAATAAAAATATTTTAAATTTGTGAAGGTTCTCCTTCCTTCACAATAACATTGCACATTTAAAGCATAGCTTTTATATAATTCAATAGACCAATTATTAGAATGAACATCAAAAATATTAAAAATTAAACCTGAGATCCCTTGACTTTGAAGTTCAAAAATGGTAATATTACTATTTTTTCTGTTAAAACACCCTGTTAAACAAATGATACATTAATCCGAATCAATTCACTGTATGCGTTAAGTCATATTCTTTTATATTTTTTTTATTTCATTTAAAATAAATAAAAAATATAAAAGTTATACTTAAAAGCGTTCATTTAAATTGATACAATTTCAACGATTTCAAATGATTTTTTTTTCAAGTCTTTTGTTTTGTTTTTCTCATAAATCAAAAAAAAAAAAAATGAATAAAAAATTAATTGAAATAGATGCCCCACTTTTTTGAAAAATGAGTCCCAGTTTAAAAAAAAAATAAATCATTTCTTTTCTTCATAAAATCAGTGAATTTAATATTCATATTATTTTAATGATATACGTATGTGCAAGTTATATATGATTGTAGTTTCAGTAGTAAAAATAAAACGTTTATCTCTGTTTCCCGGGCCGATTGCGACTGCCGGTAGTTTTATTATTATTTATTAATAATTAAATAAAGCTTATACAATACACAACAGGGATGAAAAATCGTGTTTCAGCATTGTATCTAATGTTAAAAAAAAAGTGTATCGAATTGTACTTTTTGAATTTTTTCAACAAATCAATGTTTATAAATATTAATCGGGTGGCACAACGGCTCATGAAGAACCAGGGCCTAGTGACTTACAACTCGCAACCATTCCTGTGTGCGCCTGTCGACAGGAATGGAAGGGACCTACAATTTTATGCCGAATCCGAACGGCTAGACGAGAAGCACTTATTCGTGACAAGTGATACTCTTGGAGGATTTGTCAATTCCTCGCAGTAGCCCTGAAAAAAACTTTTTAGTTTTTTTTTTAGGTGGACGAGGCTGGGAAATGAACCCAGACCTCCAGCGTGACAGTCGAACGCACTAACCATTACGCTACGGGCTACTACAAATCAATGTTTATGACCCGGGGTTTAGACAAGCGAGTAGAACTAGTAGCATTAGTAGCATGGTGTTAGTTTTATGGATGTATGTGTGACTAGTAGCTCTCTGCGCGTTTTGTCAACTTGTATGATTTTTTTAAAATATTTCATACAGAAAAATATACAAATTAACAAAAGAAATAAATGAAAACAATACACTACACTAGCAGGATAACTGGCAGGCTACTCGCAGGCAAAAATATTATACTATTTGCCCTGCTAGTCGGCTCTCCCGTGTTCAGATACACTAACACATATATGAGCTACTAGTTCTACTCGCCTGTCTAAACCCCGGGTGAAGTATAATAAATAAACAGAAACATTTTTTTTTAAATAAAACATTTCGCGTGCGCGTGTTTGGAGTGGGAAACAGCTAAGTACACTTAGTTCTCCAAAATTTAGTATGAAGGAACTACCTTTCTCGTAAAATGTATCTACTTATTTAATTTTTTTATACTTAATACCTTCTGACTGAACTAATATTTTTATTTTACTGTTTTGTTTTTTAACAGTTTTTATGAATTAGTTTTGAATGCTACTATTTTTGTGAAATAAATTTTAAGTTTATGTTTTTACTAGTTTTTATGAATACCTAAGTTTTTTTTGGAACTAAATGTGTTTGTTAGGCAAATAAAATAAAAATTCCAACGAATATCCAATGTTTTTCCTTTAAAAATATGTCCACTTGGTTGTTATTTTTGTAAAACGAATTAGTCTTACCTCACCGAATACTAAGAGAAGCGTTTTTAATTCGAAAAAAAAAACAATTTTAACGAAATTGAATTACCTACTTTTTTAAAAATATTTTTCAAATCCCGGGATTATCCGGGATTATTCAAACATTTGAAAAAATATTCCGGGATTGCAATCTATAATTTCACCTCTTGTACAATTCAACCGTAATGCTAGAATTTCGTGTAAAAAAGAAATTAGGTGGTTTTTACCCTAAACCGAAGATAGATCACATTGTGTAATAAAAATTTA
This sequence comes from Melangyna quadrimaculata, assembly GCA_949320155.1. Lineage (NCBI taxonomy): Eukaryota > Metazoa > Arthropoda > Insecta > Diptera > Syrphidae > Melangyna > Melangyna quadrimaculata. The sequence continues at coordinate 208,524,189 of OX439483.1, forward strand.
CATAAAATAAACTTTTTAAAGAAGCTAGTAGGTGTAGTGAAAAAGTATAATTTATTAATTAAGGCTGCATTGTATTGAATCGACACAATAAGGGTACTTTTGAAATTGTATAAAATCGTATATTGTTGAAGTAAATAGCTATTAAGTAAGTGGCAGAGCAAAAGTGTACTGAATTTTATAAAAGTGTATTTGTGTACTTTAGCAATGTCGAGTGTATCGAAAAAAAGTACAATTGTATCAACTTTTACAATACACAATAGGTCAATGCATCCACTTTCCGATGGCCTTCAGATATAGACATCGTCACCGGAAAGTGGTGTTGCATTACTTTATGGGTTGCGAAGCAACACAAATGTTCCGTCGTCAAGTTTGCTGACTTGCATTTGTGTAACTTCACCCCCCTTAAATTCAAGATACTCCTGAATATTGTTTTCATTGAATTTTGTCCTACGATTTTCACTTTGATTTTGGTGAGGGGGCTTACGTTTGGTACTTCAGCAATCCAGCTGCAGTACCAGGCAACTAAGAAAACCAAACAGAGACAATGGAACCATGAACGTAAATAAAGTAGAAGAGTGAGGATATGCAATCAAGTGTCGGCAGAGGTCACGGCTGCCGGCGAGGGCTTGGTCTTAGTAAAGACTAAGTCGCCAGTGACACAAAAAACATAAAACGTAACGCTACAACAACAACAAACGACAACCGGAACAACGACAAACGACTGCACTCCTTCCTGTAGCAGTAAGGCCGGTAGGACTCGTGAGATGTTCCTTGAATTTCTCATGGATCTTACGGACTCTGAAAATGATGCTGTCGAATCATCAATGATGACGACTATCAATCTTTCACCAGTTCAGACAGCTCGGACGCAGACGTCACAGTGGCCGTTAATCCTGCGAAAGGCAAGGAGATAAAAACCCCTCTTTGCGGTATTCTGGCCAAAATCTTGTCACTGACAGGAGCCAAAAGTACATCGACTCCCAAAAAAGGGTCTGGGGAATGTAAATCGACCGAAGTCTGCGAGGATGGCTTAGGGTCTTCCATGACTCTAAGAAACACCAGTCCTGAAAATCGATGCTCGCATGGGCCAAAACCGATCGAAGGAAAACGGTGCATCTAAGCAAGCAGAATAAGGAAGGTGATCAGGACCCAGAACTCAAAAGGATCGAGAACGCAAGGAGAGCCGTACGTAGATATGGCAAGGGCGACACAACAAAGCTATCTCTCAGAGACTGGAAGCGGTTGAGCTGGGCTCGGAAACTTCGTGTGAAGTCTGAAGCTGAGAGTGTGACGCCAGTCGAGAAAAACAGACCAAAACAAAAAGAAGATCTGAGTGCCTCTTCCTCCAAGACGGCTGTAGCCAGTAATCCTAAGGTGAAACCGATAAACGGTCCTGATCGCCAAAGGGTCAAACATACTGGCACTAGCAGTCGTCGAAAGAGGAACAGACACAACGATTCGACACTCCCTACAATGACCGTCACTAAGAAGCACAAATCGGCAGGAAGTGAAGATACGCCGGAGAGTATTCAGGCAGCTGTCATTAATGAAGGGAGCTCCAAGAAGAGGCTTACAAACGAGCAGTGGGCTCAAGTAGAGGTCAAGCTTCTTGAGTGTGTCAACGAAGAGATACTTGCCTGTACAGGGTTTGTGTCAACTTTCGGGCCGTTGTCGACCAAGAAGGGTTTTAAGGTACTCGCATGTTGCGGACAACCTACCCTGAACTGGCTTCGATCCAAGGAAGGAAATATGAAGGGGTTACTTAAAGGAATTACACTAAGTGTTGCTCTCAAAAGTGACCTTCCGACAAGACCAAAAGTCCGAATAAATGTTCCGGGCTCTAGCATCGACAGCATCACTCTGTTGAGATTACTTCGTGCTCAAAATCTCAACCTACCTATATGGAGGAGCCCACTAAAACGGGCCGGGAAGTGGTACTCATGCTCAATCACGAGACAATGGGCATTCTTCCTTAAAGGGATTATAGGCTAAAATTTGGCATAAATGCAGTAAGGGCGCGACCGGAAACGGTAGCCAACTTAGTGCAAAAAAACTAAAACCAAAAAATAAATACTAAAATGATGAAAGTGCTGCAAATCAATCTGCAGCACAGTAAGTTGGCCTCTGCCACCCTTAACTCCCTTTTGTCAAAAGACAACATAGACATAGCCCTTATTTAGGAGCCATGGGTCAACAGCGGCAATATCTGCGGACTCAGGTCCAAGGATTACTACCTGTACAACAAAAAAGGGCCCTCAGAAGGTAATTATCGTACATGTATAGTTGTGAAAAAAATTATAAATCTTTTCCTCCTATCTCCTCATTGTAGCTCAGACATGACGACGGTGAAGTGCAAAAGAAAAGGGCCCCACCCCTGATCTTAGCCTCTGTATACATGCCAGGTGATGAAACGGGGACACCTCCATCTACAGCATTTGATGACCTAGAAGCAGAATCGGGTGAGAACGGTTGGGACCTACTGGCAGGCTGCGACTCCAATGCTCATCACTTGCAATGGGGCAGCACTGACACAAACACAAGAGGTGAGTCGCTTTTTGAATTTATTATTAAGAACAATATTGTGATACTAAATAGAGGTAATGAACCAACCTTCATTACGAGAAATAGAAGAGAAGTGCTTGACATAACGCTTTCCACGAACTCTGATTCTATTCGAATTAGTGACTGGAAAGTATCAAATAAAGTTACATACTCTGACCATAGAATGATAGCATTCCAAATTGAACACGATATAGAAACCCCTAAGCCCTATAGGAACCCTAGGAAAACAAACTGGGGAGCCTTTAATACGTTAATGGCCTCATCCTGGGGCAGTTTGTGGGTCAACCTTTATTAAACTGTTCAGAGATTGAAAAACGCGTTAGTGAATATCTATTCATAACTCATATGATGGATCTTGCCCCATAACCAAAGGAAAAGGTAAAGTCAACCCCATCTGGTAGTCAAACGAGCTTTCTGTCCTAAGGAAAAACTCAAGGAGGCTTTTCAACAGAGCGAAACACAGTAATACCAATGCGGACTGGGATCTTTACAAGATCAGCAAAAATGAAACAACCTGTGCCAAAAGAGCAGCCTGGCGAAAATTTTGTACAGACATTGAGTCAACAAATGATGCTGCTAGGCTCAGGAAAGTCATGTCAAAGGTTTACACTCCTCCGGGCTTCCTAAAAAGACCGGATAAGACCTGGACAGACTCCTGTGGTGCGTTCCTTTATTAACCATAGCTAACTATGGTTAACTATAGTTAACAATGGTCGTTCCTTTATTACAAAATAGTTACGATTTGTAACTATATGACGTCATCACATCGTTCCTAAATTCAGTTTATTAGTGTCAAATAGTTACAATTCGTAACTATTTCCAACTCATCTCCATGATATGAGTTGAAAGTGTTGATCTGTCAATTCACCTAATGTCAGAAGGTTTGTTTACAAAAAAAAATTAAAGAATCAAAACAAACCTTTTTGTGAAGTGAAATAGACTGAAAAAAAATAAAATTAAAAAATTAAAACGGAATTTGCTGCAATTGTGAACCAAAAAGGAGAGTATACTCTTAAAGACTTTAAAACTTACTTCTTCAATTTCCTTTTCGAATTTGTGCAGTAAATTAAGAGCAACTACAATATTTGCTTGGTTATTCATTTTGATAATAAAATATAAAAAAAAATGTCCAGTGTTCGCTTGACAGATAAACAATATCTAACAACAAATCGTTCCTAAATGAAATGTAACAATTTCCAACTAAATCTAACAATGACACTTCAACAATTTTGTTTGACATAACAACCATAGTTAACTATGGTTAATAAAGGAACGCACCACAGCTCTGAGACTTTAGAGTCACTTATGAGCACTCACTTCCCAGGGTGTGTCAATGACACACCTCTTGGGGACAAAGGCCATCACATAGGTGTAATCTCTCAAATAGGCAATGAGATAGTAGATAGTAAGAAAGTGGCCTGGGCCATTTACTCTTTCTCAGCATACATGTCTGCAGGGCCCGATGGTATGATTCCAATTACGCTCAAAAGCTCTAAAAACACAATTGTTCCAATCCTCGTGGATATCTTTAGGGGATGTTTAAATACTACCTATATTCCTTCAGGATGGAGAGAGATCAATGTCATCTTCATTCCAACAGCTGGCAAGCCCACGCACACTGAACCGAAGGACTTTAGACCAATTAATTTATCTTCTTTTCTTCTCAAGACATTAGAAAGACTAATAGAGACCCATATTCGCCTTAAACTAAGTGATTATGTTTTCTCACAGGCCCAGCATGCATATATGAAGGGCATATCTGTTGAGACAGCTCTTCATGAGGTGGTCGGCACAATTGAAAAATCAATCCATTATAAAGAATTCACTCTAGGAGCTTTCCTAGACATAGAGGGGGCTTTCAATAATGTCGAAAGTAAATCAATCAAGCAAGCCCTAGACTCTACAGGAATTGACCCTTTGTTATCAAACTGGATCGACTCTATGCTTCAAACTAGACTCCTAAAGGTGGAATTGGGCGATAGCAAGCTAAAAGTCAGAACATGTAGGGGTACACCACAGGGTGGGGTGGGGTATTATCACCGCTACTCTGGCTACTGGTTGTTAATCAGGTTTTCCTCGATCTAAACCAAAGTGGAGTCAAAGTCGTGGCATATGCAGACGACATCGTGATAATGACCTCTGGAAAATTTGTTTCCACACTTCGTGATCTCTTGCAAACCGCCCTTGACAAGCTCAGGAATTGTGCCAATAGCTGTGGACTTAATGTCAACCCACTTAAAACTGAACTAGTTTTGTTTACGAGAAAACATAATATTCCAACTATTAACGCTCCCACTATAAATGGGACACCGCTCCATATTACGGGTACGGCAAAATATCTTGGACTGATAATTGATCGTAAACTAAACTGGAAAGAAAACATTAAAGAACGTGAGAAAAAAGCGTCGATAGCATTCTACACTTGCAGTAGAATTTTTGGTAGGAGATGGGGGCCTAGCCCTAAAACCATCCATTGGATATATAAAGCCATCATACGTCCAATATTAACATATGCATGTTTGGTTTGGTGGCCAGCACTCGACAAAGCCAGACCATGACAAAAATTCAAAGCCTCGCGTGTGTAGGTACAACAAGTGCCATGAGAACCACACCAACCGCAGCCCTAGAAGCTTTCCTTTCGCTTGCCCCACTTGATCTTTTTACAAAAGAGCTGGCGGCCAAAAGCGCTCTTCGATTAAAAGAGTGCAATTATTGGAAAGGGGGCCACTATGGTCACAAGACGATAATTAATTTCACTGATATTAATATTCAAACGGGGTACATTTTACCGCATATTGATTTCAACCCAGTTGTACTTACAGACTTTCCATCAAGAGAACTCTGGAAGGAAAACCGGGTCACTAACGAAGATCATATCTCGGTATTCACTGACGGGTCCAAATCAGACGAGGGGGTAAGGTCTGGCATCATTTCAGAAAAACCACCCATAAACAAATCGATAAAACTACCGAACTTCTGTAGCAGAGGTCCTTGCAGTTTGTGAAGCTGCAAAGCATCTTTCTACGCTTGAATTGACGGGAAAGAACATTGATTTCTTCATAGATAGTCAGGCTGCAATCAAAGCCATATCATAAATCGTCACTAAATCCAAACTGATTGATTGCTGTCGCAGCGAACTAAAATCGTTGGGCGCAGCAAACACAGTTACCCTTCGTTGGGTCCCAGGACATCGTGACATTTTTGGTAATGAAAGGGCAGACGAACTGGCCAAAAACGGGGCAACACTTGAACCGAGCCAAGTCATACCCTGGGTACTTATGCCTCTTGAACAAGAAAAATGAAGAATTCACCATAGTTTCTAAAAGCTACTAACGACCGGTGGTCAACACTGGAGTCCTGTCGAGTTTCAAGGACTTTGTGGCCGTTACTCTCTTAGAACAAGACAGACTATTTACTTAAGCTAAGCAGGCTCCAATTATCCCTTTTAGTTGGTATACTCACGGGTCACAACTCCATGGGAACCCACTTGAGTAGAATGGGCATCAGCTCATCTGACCTATGTAGAGGGTGTCAAGACGAGTAGGCGTTGGAGGGCACATACCACTTCCTTTGCGAATGCCCCAGCCTAGCTAGAAACAGAAGAGCAACTCTCGGAGAATACTTTTTCGACGACTTAGATAGCGTTTCTATTTTGCCACCTGCAAACATCATGAAATTTATTTAGATTTCAGGATGGTTCAGGGAGGCTCCTTCCACAATAAGCCCTACCTGATACCCACCGTGTCCTCTCCTCACCCATCTTTTCTCCTACCCAAGTCAACTCCTGGGGAGCACAATGGATCCACTGAGATCCGAGTGAGATTATTCGGCTTGCCGCTTCATCACATCTTTTAACCTAATCTAACCTAACCTTGAATTAAGAAGATGATAACTCCAATTATAATTATGGCTATGATAACAATAAAGATTGACGGAACTAATAATATAATTGTTGTTTTAATGGTACTTTAAATCATTTATGTGGTTAAGGTTTTCGATTTGATACATTTTTAACATTGTTTCAAAATTTAATTTTTCTTTTACAATTACATTTTTATCTTCTTCGTAGGAAAATTTATGAACAAATTCTATATTAAAATTTGATATTGAAATATTTCTTATGTTTATTGTACAATTACTGATATTGATTATAAAATTTCCACTTAAAATTAAATTTCTATCGTCACAAGCTTTTTTTATAATTTCTTCTTTAAGATTTGTTCAAAAGGGTAGTTATGTGCATTCAAGAGGACACAAGTGTCCACTGGTTTTTCTTAAAACCCACCTCTGTCTACCAACTCCTAATCTCACCTTCTAGTGGTGAACATCGGGTGTCTAGTACCTCAACTGGAGACGGGGTTTTAATCCCCGTGGAAAGCTGTTGGGGTCAGCCAACTAGAGAAGTGGGGATGAGTGTTCCCACTAAGGCACTTTTCCTTTCATCGAGGCGGCAGCGGACAAATTCTCCAGATGAAATCAACGGTGGCGTCTACAGTTCCAGTTAGGTTGAACTACTTAGTGAATACCTTATATGGGCTACTACGACATATTTGTAGCTCAGGCCTATAAGGAGCGGTTAATCCGTTATACGAAGGTTTGGTCCTCCGGGTCGGGGGTTGTGCGTCGGGGTTACTTTCCTACCACGTAAAAAAAAGTTTGTTCCGAAACAACAACAAGCCTCGGATATGGATGATCTTAAAGTTGACGACCCCAGCAAACGAAACAAGGACAATGAATTTCGGATCTGCACGTGGAACGTCCTGTCCTTATACATAACACGTGCAGCCGAACAATTAGTGGACAACCTGGACAGGCTAAAGGCTGACGTAACAGCCATCCAAGAAGTGCGATGGGATGGAGAGGGCATATGGAGACTGAAATCGTGTGACATCTACTACGGCGGGTGCTTGAAGGAACAGGGTCAGCGGCTCTTTGGCTGTGGATTTGTGATAAGGGGAAGACTTAGGCAAGAAGTCTTGGGCTTCCGAAGTGTAAGCGAGCGCCTGGTCACAATCCGCATCATAGGCAAATTTAAGAACATTTCGCTGATCTGTGTTCACGCCCCCCATGAAAGGAGAGAGGACTCAACCAAAGAAGCATTCTACGATCTCCTGGAGACAACGTATGATATGTGCCCGAAGTACGACGTGAAGATCATTCTTGGTGAATTCAACGCAAGATTCGGAAAGGAGGGCATCTTTGGTTCAATAGTCGGAGGACACAGCCTACACGACGAAACTTCCGGCAACGGACACAGGCTGGCAGACTTTGCGGCGGGGCGAAATGTCATCATCTCAAGCACCTACTTCCCACACCTCACTATACACAAGGGGACTTGGCGGTCGCGAGATCAACTAACCGTCAACCAAATCGACCACATTGCGATAGACGCGAGACATGCTTCCAGTATCTTTGGACGTCCGAACGTTCCGAGGGGCCAACATTGACTCAGATCACTACCTGGTGGTAGCTAGACTACGTATGCGGATATCTATGACGCGACAACGCAGAGCAGATGCTGTGAAAAGATTCGATGTCGAGAAGCTTAAATCGCAAGAGACCGCCAGAACTTTTGCAGACCACGTAACTCTTAATCTCTCAGGAGGTTCGCCACCAGCATCAAGTGCAGAGGACCAGTGGGAACACTGTCAACAAGCCATCAGAAGTGCCGCCTCTGATGTGTTGGGTTTCACTAGGCGAATACAACGAAACCCCTGGTTCGATGAAGAGTGTCGGCTAGCGCATGTAGCTAAGGACGAGGCCTACCAGACAATGCTGCAGACTCGAACAAGAGCTGCTGAGAGAGTGGCCCGGGAGCTCTACGGGAAACGAAAAGAGCAACGCCGACTTCTCAGGAGGAAAAAGAGAGAGCACGAGAAGCGGGCGGTAGAGTCTATTGAGGGTTGTAGCGGTAGGGGAGATGTTCGAAAATTTTATCAGAGGGTGAAGCGATCCACCCAAGGATTCAAGACTAGAACGGAAGCCTGCCGAGATGAGAGTGGGAATATGGTAGTAGACACACAGTCAGTGCTGAGGATCTGGAAAGAACACTTCTCTAGACTGCTTAATGGCGAAGACAGCCAAGATGCCGCTTATAGGCAGAACGCTCCATTCAACTTGGACGATGATGGCCAAGACTTCCGTCCACCCGCGCTAACCGAAGTGCGGCTGGCGATATCCAAACTTAAGTCGTACAAGGCTGCAAGGTGCGGATGGCTTACAAGCCGAACTATTTAAATCAGCGGGAGATGAATTGGCTAGGAGCATACACCAGCTCATCTGCAAAATTTGGTCGGAGGAAAGTATGCCCGATGAATGGAACCTCGGTATAGTGTGCCCCATCCATAAAAAGGGAGATGTCCTGAATTGTACCAACTACAGAGGAATTAGTCTCCTAAACGTCGCTTATAAAATCTTGTCGGCCATCCTGTGTGACCGCTTAAAACCTTTTGTCAACGATCAACGGTTTTAGGCCAGGCAAGTCAACCGTCGATCAAATGTTCACACTCCGACAGATTTTAGAAAAATCCCGAATACCTTTATTTATAAAATACATAGGTGGCTAATAAAAAAGCAATCGGATGGGGACAACAAAACAAAGTTGCTATCCGTCCATAAGACTTATTTTAGAATAAAATTTACCAATGAAATGAATTTTGTTTTAATAAAATATTTATTTTAATTGTTTGCGTTGTTTTATAATTTAAAAAAGTTTAGTACCATTTGGTCTTTTTCAGTACAATTTTGTTTCAGTTTTCAGTAGAATCGACAAAAGTCAATTTTCACTGACGCTCTCCCTTATCTGGATGTACCATCGTTGGATAGAGACATATCAGTTCAAGATGTCAAAAGGGTAATAAACAGATACAGCTCAAACAAAGTGTTCATAAATCCCGTACCACTGGTGGGGGGGGGGGGGGAAATTATAAACCGCGAGTTAAAAAATAAAAACCGAGTTGTAATTTCGTGTATGTTTTTATTCGAACTAATTTATTTTTATCTTAACCTACGCTTATATACAATTTTCTTCATCCTGATAACGATAAGTGAAATGATAATTGAAACAAACACACACAAATTCCGAACCCAAGTTCAGATATCGCATGCGATGAGAATTCGTGTATACTCACATCAATCTGTTTGTTATCCTAAACAAACACAATTTGAACCATTATTATCACTCATCGTTATCTTCCGAGTGTTCAATGTATTTTGAACACAAAGCCCCTGGGGAGAATCGTATCCCAGAGCGTTTGACGGAGTGGATAGGTGAAAATGACTTGTTAAGTGAATTTCAAGCTGGGTTTCGACAAGGCTACTCAACTGTGGCTAACATCTTCATTCTTGCCAGTATTGCCCAATCATATTTAGATAAAGGAAAGAAACTCTATGTTTTCTTTGTTGATTTCAAGGCAGCCTTTGACTCCGTAGACAGAAGATCTCTCTTTTTAAAACTTAGCAACCTTGGTGTATCATCAAAAATGATTAAAATAATACAAAGTATCTACGAAGAAAATAACACTGCAGTTTGGGACGGAAGCAAACTCTCGGAATGGTTCCGAACGGACTCAGGAGTAAAACAAGGATGTCTTCTAAGTCCTCTTTTATTCTCAATATTTTTGCCGGGAGGAATTGATTTGAATGCTATCAGTATCAAACTTTTTCTCTACGCTGACGACATTGTTTTATTTACTCAGACTCCTACCATGATGCAAATGATGATAAACAAGCTTTATCAATACTGCATCTTGTGGAATCTCGAACTTAATATCAGCAAGTCAAAAATCATGATATTTCGAAATGGAACTGGGAGATAAGCACATGGTGAAAAGTGGACTGGGCAAAATTTGGAAATCGAAAGTCAGAGAGTACAAATATCTTGGAATTACAATCACACCTAGGCTATCTTACAGAAAGCATCTTAAAGAAAAAATTAAAAGAGTCAAAAAAAGCAATAAACTGCAACTGGAAAGGTATCTTGAGCAAAAAGAATGTAGCAAAAAGGACGTTGTGAGATCAATCATGTGTTACGCAGCACAGATATAGGGTGTCTTCCAGTATGAAGAGGTGGAAAAGTTACTGCGGTATTTCATAAAGAAAATGTGTAGGCTTCCAGAAAGCATACCTAAATACATGCTGCATTTAGAAACTGGGCTGCCCCCACTATTCATTTTTACGCTGAGGATACATTTTCTGTATATCTTGAAAACACTGGAAACGCCAGACCAACGACTACCGAAAATTGTAGCAAAACACTTAATGAGCCGAAACCAACAGTTTTACAGTGAATGGTTGAGGCTGGGAAACGAACAAAATATTGAGATTTTGGGAGAATCAATGACTCTGAGAACTAATCTTGAGAATTTATCAATGAGGATCGAAGAACACACTCATGAATTGTTTAAACTACAAGTTCAACCAAGTGAGTTTAGAGTAACCTATAAGCTGCTTCATCATGATCTTGGAGAAAATAACTATTTTCACGATGGATACAGCTTGGTTTGAATTATAAACCTCATAGAAACGACATGAGTGTGGAATGCACATTGTGCAACTTAAGTGCAAGAGAGGATATCCATCATTTTATTGGTATATGCCCAATTTTAAATGAATTAAGAAGAGACCATTGGGGTAAAAATAGTTTGTCACAAGCAGAAATGTTAGCAGTTCTAAATGGGAATAACTGGATGAAGCTCTACAGCTATTTAAAATTAGCTCTAAAATATAGAAAACAAATAATTGATGAAAAATTTTAAATAAAACTTATCTGTATGTTATTATTAAGCGGATTATTATATGTTATGTATACACCCAATTCTCTTTTCTTTTCGGGCTGACGGCAAAAGCCAATGCTACTATTTTGAAAAATTGTAACATTATTTTGTTCAATAAAAACACATTTTCTATTCTATTCTATTCTATTCTATTCTATAGTGGTTCTATAACATTATGATATCATAAAAAAAAGTTTTAAAAACAATTTAAAATATAAATTATTACTATAATTTTTTTTTTAATAACTAAAACAGCTTTAGAGCTCAAAAGAAAAAAAATTCAAAAATCGTTAGAGCGGTTTTCTTAAAAAATTAATTTATTTAATTTTTAAAATAATAAAAATTCTTCTTCATCGCAATGTTATGGAAAATTATTATCTCGAATTTTTTTTTGCACGAATCCTAAACTTGCCCTATACTACGTATATCGCAAGTAAAAATGATAAGTCCCTTCTAGATTTTAGATTTTTTTTTCTTTTAATTTAATCTCTATCAAATCAAAGTATATTAAAAATAACTTACCTCTGAATTTTTGTTTAGAATCAATTAATTTTTCTTGAAGCCTTCAAACTTGTAAAATACTTTTTTTTGAACATTTCACAAAAAGCACAATTTGACAACTGAAAACGCCCGAATGAGTGAAAAATATGTGACAGATACTGAACGCGTCCGAAGTACTGATCTCTATAATACACTGGATAGTGTATTCCTTACAAATATAACAGTTTTGTTTGACTCCAATTTGAAGATGACAAGTACGCGCCAAGTCAACTATTTGACGTCTTCCAGTCACAAAAAAAAAGTATTGGCCTTGTTCACTAACGAATGGCCGCATTCGGATACGTTAACAAAGGTATATGGATTTGTTCGTGTTGTTGTAATGCCTTATACTACGTTTTCACTGGGCCAAATGAGGTAATTTCGTTGCAAATTTCCAAATCAGATCTGAAACTACCTCATTTCCTATACAAATTCTGTCAAATGAGCTAATTTCAACAAAACGAAACTAATTACAACAACACGAACAAATATAGATACCTTTTGCGACGTACCCGAACGCAGCCATTGTGTAGTTTTATGTTCATTTGACAGCAGGCAGCTAGGGATGAGCTTTGTTCATCGATGTTGGCAAAACATCGATGTTAAAACATGTGAAACATCCCAGCATCGATGCTAAGACTGAGCACATCGCATTTAAAATAACAAATTGCAAAATAATTCATTATTATATTTTTTTTTGCCTTTAAGCATTTAAAATTTTTTGTCTATGACCTCATGCTTAAAAAAAAGAAAAATATTACAACCGCTATATTGCTTTTATAAAATTTTCTTGATCTTCGATTGTCATGTAAACTAAACAAAAATGTATAATAAAAAAAAACCCAATTTTAAATCACTTATCAGAAAAAAGAAAATAATTTATAAATGATGGCCCTTTTTTAATTCATGAAAATTATTATGATTAGTTGGCTCAGATAATTTGACGTTTCCAAACAAACTATCGATAGCAAAATGGTAACTCGATTTGGTAGTATACTTTTTCTATCTGAACTTAAGTTAAGAACCGAAAATTATCTGAACTTCGCTTTGTTTATATATGTTGTATTCACGTCAGTTAAGATAGCGTTGTTTTGGTCCAATTCTATCTGGATCTGCAAAAAAACAAAGCTATTAAAATCATCGATGTTCAGAAAGATTAAAGGCACCGTTTACAATTGATATTTTGTATATAAGACTTGTTAAGCCGGTGAGTCGTGTGTCGCTGTAAGTCCATATAATATACCTACACCACACAACCACACTGCATACGAGAGAAATGTGGTTCTATGGATATGAATAACATTGTAACGATAGCAACACTACATGAGACAAGTCTGGTTGGCTTTAGACGTTCATTCACGTTAAAAAATTTAACATCGATGTTTAAACATTAAAATTATCGATGTTCAGAAAGGAAAGACGCCGTCTACGCAAGATTTTTTTACCTAGGACTTAAGATGTTCATTCATGCAAAAAACATAAGATCGATGATCAAGAATCAAAAACATCTTGTATTTGTCAAAAACGAAAAAGAAAATTACGTTCAAAATTAACGCTACAATTTTCAAAACAATAAACTTATTTTGAACATAAGGTTAAACCGCACACAACAGCAGCGGAACTACATTTTACGACGCGGCAAAACATTATTTGTATGAAATTGTATGAGCTGTATCGTACTAAGCGGCAACTAAACTTCATAAAATTTCATACAAATTATTGTGAATCGCAGTTCCGCTGCAGTGCAGTTCCGCCTTGTGCGGTCTAACCTCTATTATAAAATGTATTTTTAATCGATTTTTGGATTTGCTTTTATTATTTAAACAAATATATTAAAAAATATCGATGTTAAAAATGATTTTTCTGATTCCATAATTTTTGCCATCGATGTTGGTTCTTCGATGTTGACATCGATGTTTTTTCAATGGGCCCTATTGCGGTTGTCGATCAGCGATCGCACTTTCAACGATCATCACCATCGACATATTTCTCAATCGGTATTGCGTATGTCCCGATCTACATTGCCCGATTTTTCCACGAAGATTTTTCCAGAAATCGTGTGAAATGTACACACAGAACGATTTTTTCCATAAGATGTTTTCCTTTTCTTCTTCCTTGTTTTATTGCTGTGCTCTTCAATTTTCATTGATATTCACTCACACCATCAAACGAACGGCACACTGACACCGAACACACACAAAAAACTGGAAAGGAGAAGAGAGAGAACATAAATAGACTGGAAAAATCGTTCGAGTTTTCTGGTACAAACGATTTGATCCCTACCCCTCACTTTTCACTCCCTTCACCCACGAAAAAAAGATCGGCACTGGAAAAATCGTTCAATGTAGACCGGGACTAACTTGATCGATTAGTATGAGTTATTGTGAATGAAAAAGTATAAATTGTGAATTATTCATAATTTGACGTTTGACAGATCGATTTTTTTCTGACTGGGTTGTTTATTTATTTATCTCGTTTTGTGAAGTTTGCAATAAACATAGTTTATTTTTATAAAAATATAACTTAAAATAAGAAATGGATGAATCGAAGCGTTAAGTGAAAAAGATTCAGAAGAATATACAATAAACAGAATTTTAGAGGCCATCAGAAAACGGCGCAATATAAGAAATTCATCCAACCCCTTGGAGTTGATAAATTGTACGTTTTACTTGATTTTGTAGGTTTCTTTTCTTTTCATTTATTTGTCTTTTAAAGCTTTGTTAACTATTTTTGATAAGCCAGCCTTTATGGATTTACTTTCTGAAAACTTAAGCTGGGAATAAGAAAATCATCGATTCCCAACATCCTTAAATTGTGTACCGCGTTACGATTCTGTGCCCAAGCATCATATCAACTAAGTGCTAAGTGTAAAAGAAACTCACATATGTATGTCCAAAATAAACCAAAGTGGAAAACAGCAAACAAAAATGTACTTCCTTGAAAAATTCGGATTTTTAAGAGTTATTGGGTGCATTGATGGCTTATCTGTTTTTTGTTCAAACTTGTTTCGCCCTGCGTTAAAAATAATAATTAAATATACCCATTTCACTTATAAACAAACATTTTTTTGAATAAAAACACTCACATTTTAATCTCTAAACAATTTTTTACTTGTTGAATAGACCCAGTCGATCACAAAAATGCGGTCGACAACGAGCGATCGGATTTTCGATAATTGTCGAACGCAATCGACAACTACAATACCGATTTCTCAATTTGTCGATCGTTGATCGCTCGTTAGCGATTATCGATCGACAACCGCAATAGGGCCTAATGTCGCTCATCCCTAGCAGGCACTCTATATTTTTTTATATTGTTATATATACTGTAATGCAAAAAAAGCCAGCTCAACTATAACAGTTCTTCAAATGGAGTCAACCACAGATAAGCAATACCTAGATAGGAATCTTTCGTTCGTATCACCCCCCAAAACCCATTTGTTTACATTGTTGTTTTTGTAATTTCATTTCGTGTCGATGAATAGATGTGAACTGCAACAACAATTTAACGCGGTGAATTTGATTTGTTTGACAGTTCATTTTTTTTTTCATAAATGTGCTGTGCGAAGATTTTTATTCCGGTGTTTGTGATTTTCAATAAAAAATAAATTAACAAAAAAATAATTGTTTCACCAAGCACAATGCCCGCATGGCAAGCGGAACTTGAACGAGTCCTTGAATTTCAATGAAAAATCTTTTGGTGCTTTCATGTTTCTTTCTTCCAATTCGCCAAAAAGCTACTTGGGCAGACGATGCGCGATGAGAACTTTTTGTAGAACTCTGTCGCCTCCGAAGGGGCCTTGTTTGAGCAGAGTATAGCAAAGGGCAAAAGACCTAATTATGTTTATGAAATTTAAAAACATAATTTCAATTTTTTCAGCTCTACAGCACAATAATTATAAAAAAAATCTCGCCAACCAATAATAAGGTTCGAGAAATCAACAAAAATTAAATTCACCATGGCAAATTTGACAGCTACTATATTCTTAGTTTTAGGGTACAGACACACTTAATATATGAAATTATTTTAATTTATACGTAAGGGGTTGGATTGCATCATGGTCAAATTCCGACGTAAATTTTTAGAAATTAATTTAAGATCCCCCAAACCGATGCGTGGACAACATTTTTGTCAGTCATCGGGTTCATATGGAAAATCGCACCGCTTTCATTGTGGGTAGGTACCCACATATTTTCATGTAACTTAATTTTAAAAAGTGAATGTTTTGTTGTCGTGAGTGTTTCGCTCCGATTTAAGGCTCACCCAAACCAATGCGAAACATTCGTTGCGGCGAAGAAACATTCGTCAGTCAAAATAAATGCATATGTTTCTCCGCCGCGTTGGTGTGGGCACTCTTATTTATCACCATGTAAATAAATTTTGACATGCGAATGTTTCTTCGCCGCAACGAATGTTTCGCATTGGTTTGGAAGAGCCTTTAACGTTGATTTGAAAGATCCTTTACACAATTTAAATTGTGTTGCAACAAAAATGGTCTCCTAAGCCGATGCGAAACATTTGGAATACCAACAAAACCTTCATCTGCCAGAATTAATTTGTATGGGGATAAAAGAAAGCACCCACAAAGGTGTGAATCTCATCTGTTCTTAATTGCAAAAACTGAAATAAAGTCAATTCTGATTGAGGAAAAAAGTAGGTAGGTATATGTAGTTAAACCTAAATGTATCTTTCATTTCAACAAAAAAATCAAATCTGTGATAGAAAAATTTGATTTGTTTAGAAAAAAAGATCAAAAATCAAATCTTTCATATAGAAAATTTACACCGGCTACACGATTTTTTTTGCGATTTCCTTACAACAAAAAAAAATTAATCTGCAATCGTCGAAAGGAAATCGGCATACAAGAACCTAGCACATTTAAACAAACCCTTGGATTCTTAAATTTTCCGCCATTTTGTTCACGAACCGAGGTGAAACTCGGATTTTTTTTCACGTACACTAGTGCAAAAATCCGATTTTCACCACGGTCGTCTGCACCTACACTAGTGCAAAAATCCGATGTTCACCACAGCTATTTGACGTTTGAGCTTGTAGGCAAACCGAATTGACAGCCGTAGATTCCCATCTAGGTATTGCTTATCTGTGGAGTCAACCTTTGTACTAATACGCTATTCAGTGCATTATAGAGATCAGTGATTATAAGAGATCAGTGGTCCGAAGGTTTATTTAGTGGATGTGTTCAAGACTGAATTATTTGTAAGAAATTTGAGCTCTGTTTACATTTGCCCCTGTTTACATTTACCCACATTGACCCTACGTACATTAACTAATGGGGTATAAACAATCGCTGTGTCATGGAGATGCAAAATAACAAAAAAAACTAGATCAATCGATGCACACATTCAAATTTATTAAGTAATATGAATTAAAAATATTGTATTAAATATCTCCACTCAACGGTTATTTAGGAAAACAATTTTTTTTGTACACACTAAAATAAACACATCTATAATTCAAACCTCTACCGTTACTTTAAAAAGATATTGATAAAAAACCAAAAAAAGAGAATTCAAAGTTCTTACTTATTCTCAAATAAATTCACGGTATGGGTGATTTAAATTCTAAAATTTTCACCAGCCATTTGCTATCAAATATACATATAGCCTCGCAAAATTTCAGATTTTTGCAACAATCCATTAAAAAGATAAAAATCGCAGCAAAACCCCCATGGTAGAAGGTCTGTACTCCAGGTATTTCAAGATTTCATAAACTGCAGGGTGATGGGAATAAAAGGCATGCTAAGAAACAGAATTTGGATCAACAAGACTACGATTTGGACCAAGAAGACCAAATTTTCAACAAATATATATGCATTCTCAGTTCTAATTTCGTACATGTCGGGCACGTTACAAAATTGACGGGCACGTTACGGCATTTATAATGCTAAAATGCAGATTAAGTACATTGTTTCTATTGTTTTTTTGGTAATTATTTTGTAGAATATGCTATTTTGTTATAAATATTCAACGTTTAGCTAAAATAAACCAATGATTAATGAAGTTCTGAAGTTTGGTAGTTTTAATGTCGGGCACGTGACTCAAATTACTCTTATTATAATTACAAGGTTTTTCAATTTTTAACTGCAAATCCTTTGCCACATCAAAGCAAGAATTTCAAACGATCTAAAAAAGTATGAAAATAGTTTAAATTCTAGTATTATGTTGTTTTAAATTTATTTTAAATAGTAAAAACTACGTACAAAAGTTGGGTACGTCACAATGGAATGCCCCTGGAGCGGTTTTCTTAAAAAATATTTTTTTATATATAAAATTTTTCGCTCATTTTCAAAAACAAAATCTGGTATGCCAAAATTTAGTATTTAATAAAATACAATTTTACACAAGATACTGAATTTTCAAAAAAAAAATTCAATATTTTTTTAAAAATCCAAAAATTATTTTGTTGAAATTTTGTATATGCAAATTTGAAAACCAAAAAATTGGTTCTATGACAGGTACCGTTAATAAGCGTTATTGGTAAAATTTTATTGTATTAAAATATTGAACACACCTTTAATAGTAAACGCACATACACTCCGCTCCACTTTAATAGAAACAAACTTTATATTTACTATCTGAGCGTGTAGCGCTTTGGTAAATTCATAAATTCACCTTTTGGTTTTAGTTCCTATAAGAGGGATCTATTGAGAATAAAACTGCAGGGACAGAATAATTCAGGAAAATACCATAGGGTTATTTTATACCACTTGTCTAATTACTTCATTAAATACACTGTTTTTTTCTGCGCCACTTGAATAGAAACATTCACCCCTATTACGAAATTCGTATTATTAAGTCGTATTTGGTCATATGTTGGGCTTGTGGTTTTCTTAATGAATTTACAAATAGAGACATTAAGATGGTGGTATTTAAAATTAACAATATAATCATCAAACGACATGGCCAAAAGAACAATTTGTGTTCTTTTCGAACAATTTTTATTCTTTTCGCCATGTGTTTTGATAAATACGTTGTTAAGTTTAAATACTAGCATCGTCTTTATTAGTAAATTCTCAAAACCTTTACACCAAAATAGATGATACTTTACCATAAAGGAAACCTCAAACCCAACATACGACCAAATACGACTTAATAATACGAATTTCGTAATTGGGGTGATTCTCTTAAATAAGAAAACATATCAAAAAATACAGTAAAAGAGGGTAGGTTTTTATTTATAATCATATTTTAATAATGTGTGCTAACACCTTTATTTGAAATAACTTCAAAAACCTTTGTTGGAAAGTAAATCATGCAGTTATTTTATATAGTTTAAAGAAATTGCACATCATGCTACTTTGATTGCAGCAGTAAGTGATTCTTTGTCCTCATATTGTCGGTCAGAATCTTACACTCTACGAACCATCCATCCATTACGTTTTCGATAATATTTCGGGCCGGAGCCATTGAAGTAAGGTAACATTTTTCTCGGATATCCAACTGTTTATGATCCTTGCGTTGAGGTTTGGCACGTTTTATTGTTGAATGTCCATGGTATTGGTGCAAAGGCATCGTTAAACTTAGGGAAATCTTCTTGCAATATTTCCTTGTAGGAGTTTGCCGTAATTTTCAATGTGGAAAAGTCCAAATCAATTGTTCAAAACCAGAAAATCGCACCCCACGCCATTACACCGCTTTCTCGGCTATGGTGATGCTCCAGAAACCTGGGTTCCTTCCTTATAACCTGAAAATAGTAATTATATCCGTCTGGGCCATCTAAATTGATTTTGATTCGTCAGAAAATACCATTTTTGTCCACTTTTCCTTCCACGTCATATTCTTCCTGCAAAAATCTCTTATATTGTGTATTCATATTGGATTTAAAGGTGTTTTTTCTTCAATTTTAGGCTCTTTTAATGTTGTGACCCACGAATAACACGTCTAATAGTGTTAAGACTCCCTTTAATACCACTCTTCACCTTGATTTTAGCAGCGGAGTCACTTGAATTTGAAGCCAGCCTAGTGATCTTTCTTCGATCTGCTTCTGTTGTGGCTCTTGATTGCCTACATTACACATTTTTTCATAGTTTCCTTTATTTCTAAGGTTCGACCAAACAATTTCCACCCTTCTACTTCTTTTGTTGGCAATTGTGCGTAGGGGAAGCTTGTTTTCCTTGTGTACTTCTATTTTGAGTTTTTCTGCAGGGTTTAACGGTTTTCCGCGGTCCATCTTTTCTTTGATAAAACAATTATTATTATAATTAATCTACACTTCCAGTATTAGAACAATATTTTTTCTTCTTACCGTATTCTATAGAGACAAAACGCACACTGTTTCTATTCAAGTGGCGCAAAATAAAACAGTGTATTTATTGAAATAATTACAAAAGTGGTAAAAAATAACCTTATGGTATTTTCCTGAATTATTCTGTCCCTGCAGTTTTTTTCGCAATAGATCTCTCTTATAGAAACTCAAACCGAAAGGTGAATTTATACATTTACCATAGGGCTGATAGTAAAAAAAGTTTGTTTCTATTCAAGTGGAGCGGAGTGTATTTTTATCAAAATTCTTGGAGCCGTTTTCGAGAGAAACAAGTTTTTTCTTAACGGTTTTTCAACATTTGTATGGAAGGTACAGTTATTTTTGAATTTAGAAACATGATTTTGTTCAAGTATTCTACAAAACAATACAAAATTATTTTACACCTAGTTTTGAAAATACTGACTTTGAAAATTTTTCATTTTGGTTCACAATAAGTTTTATACTTTTTAGAAGTTCTACCATACAACAATAAGTTTTATACTTTTTAGAAGTTCTACCATACAAAAATGAAAAATTTCATCTTAACTGTTTTCGAGAAAATCAAAAAAAAAAAATGGTTGTACTGGAGGTACCAAAATTAACCAATTTAAAAAAAAAAACAAAAATTATCAAAAAGTAGTTTTTCCTTATTTAATTTTTTTTAAATTAAATAAGTTTTTGAGGTAAACATCATTTTCCATTTTGGCGAAAAAATGGCAGCCACCGTTATTTTAAGTCCTAAAAAAAAAATTCGAAAAAACGTGTGGGCATTTTATAGTCTAAGAGCCAACGACATTAAAAGTCAAGTCATTTGCGTAATGTTGAAACCCAAACCAAAACATAGCTCTGGAAGGATTAAACCAGGATTACCTACAGCGAACCTTATATTTGTTTTCTTGGAGATTTTTTAAACGCAAAAAATCAACAAAACAAAGTCTCCAAAAAAAGTAGATTATGGTTCGTTCAAAAAGCTTATAACTTGAGTTCTACTAGTCGGATCCTCAAAATCAAGGTGTTTAGAAGTGAGGAAAATGACAGAGCATCATGACATATTTTAAAAAATGAATTGAAGTGATAATACCGCGGATAAAAAAATAATAAAATCTCCGTTTTCAACCCCCCACCCCTTCCAAAGCTATGTATTGGTATGGGTTTCAACATGACTTGACTTTTTATGTCGTTGGCTCTCGGTCTTTTAGTCAAAAAACAATATGTTCCAAGTTTGAACCAAATCCCTCCAGCCGTTTAGTCTGTAGAGGCGAGGACAGGCAGACAGACAGACAGAATTGCGAAACCCACTTTTTTTCGCGTTCTCCATAATCGTAATGTTAAGAAAAATTAACATCTCGAGTTCGATATTTTTAACGAACCCATAACTTACCTTACTTACATACATATGTATATCGCAAGTAGAAATTATTACAAGAAAATTGTAATAGCAAGTGTTCATTTTTTTTCCATCTATTATTACAGTTATTCTTAAACATTATAAAAACAAGAAAACAATAATAATCATCCAACCGTGGCTGTAGTGATCATGTATTTGAGGGAAGTCGTACTTTTTTTTTTAATAAATCATAACTTATACCTGCAAGGAAAAAAATATGTTTTTTTATATTTTTTCTGAGAGGCCTTACTGGACACCTTGACATACTATACGTCAAGACAAGTGTGGCGGTGTATTTTGTTCTCGAAACGTAAATTCGAGTAATAACACGAAATAACTTTTGTTAATTGTTGAAATTAATGCAAATCGGGAACATATTTTGCGAAAAATTTCAGTAGGATTTTGAAAAAAAAAATTGTTATGAAGCTGCCAAAATATCACTAGGGCAGAATACTAAAACTCAGATCGGCTACCAAATACGACTGGCTTTAAATCAAATCACTTACAGAGTTTCAAACTGTGTGTGAATTTTCTTATTGAAGAGTATTTAAAAGGCAATAATAAGTTTTATTCTAATATTCCTAAGTTTTGTTTAAATTTCTTTATTTAAATTTGTTTTAAATTAAAAATTGACATCACTACAAACTATATTATAACATTATGAATCTACCTTATCGTCATTTTCTTTTTTGAGAAGATTATTTTGATGATAAATTGATTTTTCATGTGTTGTCAGGTTGTGTTGGCGACCAAAAGACTTATTGCATACCGTACACCTAAAAAGTATAAGAAGATTTCATAATGAAATAAAAGCAAAAGTTTTTTTTTTGTCTTCATAACTCACTTGTAATTACGTTCACCTGTATGAGTCAGCATATGATTTTTTAAAACGAAACCACACGAAAAGGCCTTGCCGCAATGTTGACAAGAAAACGGACGGTCGTTTGTGTGGGTTCTGTAATATTTTAAATTATATTTAAGTATATTCAAAACCTAATATCCATTATTCATAGGGTTTACGGTATACCTCTTGATATACCTCTTTATATAGTTAAGCAGAGACTAATGAAACACAACCAATTAGTTTGACTTATAAGCTTTAACTAATGTACTCTTTTTCCCATATTGAATTTTTTTTTTTAAATACCATACATCAAAGGGCACAGTAGTGCCCAGATTAATTAATTTTAAAATTATGAAATTTGAATTTTTGTTTGCTTAAATGTGAGAAATTTTAGAAAATAAATTGGGCGTAACGAATTGCGGCAAGCTAATTGTTTTCTTAAAATTCTCTTGATTTAGCAATAAAATGAAAATTTTAGAATCTTAAAATAATCCTCAATTATATTTCTTGCATTTTGTAAAGATTTTTTAAAGAATTCAGGACTTTTAATGTTTTAAATCCTATTTGTTCATTCATTCGTCGGTCGTTGGTCGGTCTCATGTGTAGGGTATTTAAGACTGCAAAAATTGCAAAAACCGTAACTGACTGATTGTTTCACTCACTAACTGACAGATCATCAAACTTATGGAGCACTTCCCAAGGAAAAATATCGAAAATTTAAGATTTTCCATTCAGGGGCGTTGCACCCGCCCATTTTGATAGAATTGAAATAAATTATTTGGAGCACTTCTCATTGACATACGTCGAAATTTGGTACAGCGTTAGGGCTTAAAGTGCAGGCAAAGGCAAAGGCAAAATTTTAAAATTTGAGATTTTACATTCAGGGGCGTGGCATTTGAATAGAATTGGTATCAATTATGTGGAGCACTTCTGATTGTCGTAGAATAATGAAATTTGGTAGAGCAGTTGGACTTGAACTACAGCTAAGGCTTAATTTTAAAATTTGATATGTAACATTCAGGGGGCGTGGCATCCGCCCATTTTCTGAAAATTGTTATTAATTATATGTCTCACTTCGGATTGTTGCAGAACAATAAAATTTGATAGACTGGTAGGTCATGTGGTCAATACAAAGGAGATATTGGAAAATTTAAACAAATCCATTCAGGGGCGTGGCACCTGCCCATTTTCTCAGAATTGATGTCAACTATGTAAAGAACTTCTGACTGTCGTAGAACGATGGAATTTGGTAGAGCGATAGGACTTGACATGCAGGCAAAGGGAGAATTAAAAATTTGAGATTTTACATTCGGTGGGCGTGGCAACCAACCATTTTCACAGACTTAATATTAAATATATTGAAAGCACTTCCGATTGGTGCAGGATTATGAAATTTGGTAGAGCGGTTAGTTTTCAGGTGTATACAAAGAAAAAGTCGAAATTATGAAATTTTGTATGCAGAGGTGTTTCATCCATCCACTTTATTATTATTTCAATGGAGCACTTCTAACTTATAAAATTTGGACTTGTAGTACATACAAAAGGCATAAATTAAAAACGTAAAAACACTTTTCCTGATAAAAAGAATCTTTGCAAAAACATAAATGTTAAAAAAAGTAGCCAAGTTCTTCTATAAACAACAATCTTTGCCTAACAAGTCAGCCGTAAAAAATAGTGAGATCTAAAAGTACACCAAGTTCTAAGTTTATTAATGTTAAATATCAAATATGTATATGATATGAAAGAACTTCAAAATTATCAGAGAAATATGTTATTTAATGATTAATGATTTAAATTAAGTTGGTTTACTAGTCAAGCTTTCATTTGAAAACTGAGTAATTAGGTAATAAAAGATAACTTGCCAAGTTTTTTAACTTATAAAATCGAGTTTTTTTTAGACGTGCAGATAGGCCAAACTAACGGTTTAAAAAATAAAATAAATATTGTACTGTGTAGAGCATACCTTGCTTTAGGGGCGAAATTCCTTGTGTTTTATTTTTAATAAGCGTTTTTAACCATGAAACTTAAAAAAAAAAACTTGAATCCCTTATAACTTCGGATCAATGAAAAAAAAAAAAAACTTTAGGCCTTCCTAACAAGGACTGGTAGGTACGTAAAAAAAAGTACACGGAAAAATTTAATTTTTCAAGCTCTAGAGGCGATTTTTTTTTAATTCATGTTCTTCTTAAACCATTTTATTCACAAAAATAAAACTATGTACATAATCAAATTTTTATTTTATTTGGCATGAGAATTAAGAATCAAAAGTGTACACACAAATATCTATGATGAAACGGTGTTATTCTTAAGGGAAGAGGAAGTGATAAAAATGTTTAATTTGTCTTATGCCAAATTCAATATTTATACAAATGCTCATCAATGTACATATGATTGTTTTCATTGGATTTTTTTTTTAATATTTAACCTGTTTTACTGAAAATATAGTTATCTCTGGATAAAATAAACAATAACAATTTTTAGGAAAATTGTATCGCCTTAAATTTGATGTCATTAGACTCAGAATTGAAAAATACCCTAAGGTCATGTACCATAATGTTCACATTGTATCAATATACGTTTTAAATTCAGATAAGTCCATATCTCCCTCCTCTAAAAAACACCCGTGAAACACATATATTTTTATGGACTCCTTTGATTCTTTATTCTTATGATAAATCCAACGTTCCCAGCAAGTTCCAAAATTGTAAGAATTTTTTCGCACGTACTTATGCCCTATTTTACCCCTGTTGCTGGAATGATCATTTAGCCGGGTTCTTCTTAGTTTTATGAGAAAGCTCGTTCATTTATTTTTTAATAGGTTCCTATCTTGAAAAGCAAAAGTTCTAGAACCATCCGGTTTACAGTGTTTGAGTACAAATTGATAAGAGCATTGAATTTTGGAAACAAAAGAAGTAATTACGTGAAATAATGCAAAAAAAAAAGTTTGAATATTAAAAAAAAAAAACGTTTTTGTTAAAATTTTGAGTTCGAAAATTAATTTTTTTCTAAAACTGTTCCTTAAAATAAATTTATTTGATAACAAAATAAAAGAAAGGATTTCTGACCTTACAAAAAAGTAAAACAGGCAATTGTTAATGTTAGCATTGTTTTTAAATAATTTACTTTCAGCTTAAAGTCGATTTTTCTTTAGAAAATTGGCCCTGCCACCTAAAAGCCGCCACCAGGGAAGATTATGAATATCATCAGATTTTTTTTTTTTGTCATCGAATATAACACACACTCTCATCAAAAACTACAAACTTATAACTACTAATGCTGAAAGAGCTGAACTATCTCTCAAATGCAAATCGTTTGTCAACTTAAAAATCTGGGGTGGAATGGGCTAAGGTGATATGTGATAAGTGAAAGTCACCTAAAAACTAAAAAAGTTTTTTTTTCAGGGCTACTGCCTCTTGCGAGGAATTGACAAATCCTCCAAGAGTATCACTTGTCACGAATAAGTGCTTCTCGTCTAGCCGTTCGGATTCGGCATAAAATTGTAGGTCCCTTCCATTCCTGTCGAAAGGCGCACACAGGAATGGTTGCGAGTTGTTAGTCACTAGGCCCTGGTTCTTCATGAGCCGTTGTGCCACCCGATTTATTTTTTTTTTTTTTTTTGAAAGTCATTATCGACAAATTTCGTCTGCATAACAAGTGATAATCACATTTTTGTGACTAATTTCTGTGATAGCTAAATAGCTGTCACAGAAAATAGTCACAAAAATATGATTATCACTTGTGACAGTCACCTTACGCTGACGGAGTTTGTCGATAATGACAAAAACATCAGTAAAAGTGGCAACAGTTGAAAACTGGATTTTTTAACGTACGGTCGGTTTAAGCAATCAGTAAAATTATATCAGTAAATTAATGTCAAACCGACAGCCGCAATCTTTTATTTATCTTTATTGATGCCAAATGCCTCAGTGATTTTTTTACTGATGAATGGAACAGTAAAAAAAATGGAACATAGAAAACTGAAACGAAATGTTCCACATTTTTTTGTTAATTGGCAATCAGCTGTTCAGTAAAACAAATTTCCATCAGTAAAATAAATAAATGATTTTTGTCAGAAAAAAATATTTTAATCGATTTGCCATCGATTAGTATCATTTTTATGTTTCAAATCTTTTTATGACACATGAGATTATCCAACAGAAAATTTTTACTGATGGTTTTTACTGATCGCTATAACTTGCCCCTTACTGAACAGCCAATTCACAAAAAATGGAACATTTCGTTTCAGTTTTCTGTTTTCCATCTTTTTACTGTTCCACTCCATCAGTAAAAATATTACTGAAGGATTTTATATCATTAAAATTAATAAAAGGTTGTGGCTGTAGGTTTGACATTTAATTACTGATGTAATTTTAATGTTTGCTATAACCGGCTGTACTTAAAAAAATCCAGTTTTCACCTGTTTCAACTTTTACTGATGGTTTTTACTGATCGATCAGTAATGAGTTGGAACAGTAAAAAAATGGAACATATAAAACTGTAATGATGTTCCACTTTTTGTGAATTGACAATCAGCTCTTCAGTAAAACGAATTTTCACAGTAAAATAAATAAATGTTTTTTTTTACACAAAATATTCTTTTCTGGAATTATTTTTTGTCAGAAAAAAATATTTCAATAGATTTCCCATCGATTCGTATAACTTTAATGTCTCAACTCTTTTTATAACACATGAAATTATCCAAAAGAAAATTTTTACTGATGGTCGGACAAAGTTTTCAGGTGCTATGGGTTCGAAAACGGTAATTTCCGGTCCCAATTTTGACGACTTACCAATCTTATAGGTGCAGTGACTAATGGGGTATCAATTGAAAACGAGGACTGTTCTATTTACGAAACCATTGGTCGGACAGCTTTATGATGGTCACTACCACCAGTCCGACCATTTTTGTAAACAAAAATGTGTTTTTACACTTTGCGTCGTATGTGTTGAAAACTATTTTGTCAGAAAGTGGTATCAAGAAATAGCTAAGATTTTTATCTAGGCTTATAATAAGTTGGATAAAAAAAAGTCTGCTGGTATATCAAATTAAAGCGAAGACTATTTTCACTACAAAACCAGAGGTTGGACAGACTTTTATTGGACGGGTCCGACCACCTTTATTAAGTAAGGTTTTTTTTTTACTTAACGTTTTAGATCTATAAATATACCTAATCCCAAGTCAAATGTTTACGAAAAAGGTATCAAACAATGGCTAAGGCATCCATACCTATATTCTTAACAAATTAATTGGACATACACAAGCCTGCTTAAATCCTTTATTTAACATTGATGTAATAACAAGTTTTTCTTACATATCAATATTTTGAGCGATATCTAACCATCGTCTTCATCATCAGCTGAAATCTAAGACTATAACCTTTATAAAACCAACCGTTGGACAGACTTAAGTAAGTCAGACGGCAATGTTATAGAACAGCGACAGGTTTCAAAAAAGCTACGTTAATGGTATCATCAAATAGCTAAGACTGAAAAGCCAACAGCGTGCTTAAGACTTTCGGTAAATCGTTCTTTTTTTATTTTAAAAATTCACGGGGAAATGCTTCCCTTTTCCCTACTCTCTTATTCTAAACTATAAATTCCCGGGAATTTTGTTTTCCTTTTCCTTATTCTAAGCAAACTTCGAATATGAGAAATAATACTATAAGAAAAAAGCTTGCATTCTTAATGTCCATAAAATGGAAAATGTAATTATATTTGATGTGACGAGTATTTTAGTTTTGGGGAGTTGTTTTCCCGGGGAATATTTAGAATTATTGCCTTAAAATACAAAGTTTGTTATTTTTGCATCGCAGAGTTCTAAGAGATAGTTGAGTGGAATTGAAAATTAAATTTGTAATCATTCTACTCGTACAACCAAAAGTTATTGTCAGTAAGCTTTTGGAGTACTTCTACTAAGAATCCATAATGAAAATGTAGATGATGATCTAATGGAAATATTAGAAAACTTTAGTTCACTTCTGTATGGTGTGAAAAACTGCAGTAGTGTTAATGCAGCTAGGGTTCAAATATTTCACAATTTGTACGCCAAACAAAAAAAAAAATCATGCTGCAGGAATTTTTTTTTTCAAAAATATGAAGAATTTTGATTCCGCCTTGTAATGCTCGCACTGGTGGTAATTACCATCATAAAAATGTCCGACCACTTGTTTTGTAAAGAGGACAGTCCTTGCTTTCATTTGATACCCCATTTGTCACTGCACCTATGGGATAAGTAAGCTATCAAAAATGGGACCGAAAATTACCATTTCCGAATGGCACAGGAAAACTTTGTCCGACCCAAGGTTTTGTTATCGTGTAGCATAAAGCTATCGATTAGTTTCCAATTTTTTGACAGCCGCAATGAGATAAGTAATCTTACGGTGGCCTCCCAAACTATGAGTGAAATACCAGCAAACAAATTTGCGAGAGCGCATTTTTAATTTATAGATTTGACCTGTAGAATCTTTCTTGAATAAACAGGAAAAATCGAACAAAAATCCAATCTTTTCCCAAGAAGAAATATTTTGTCTGCAAATGAATGAATAATATAATTGTATTCTCCAAGAACTCCATCATCGATAAAATAAAAAAAAAAAAAAAATCGGGTGGCACAACGGCTCATGAAGAACCAGAGCCTAGTGACTAACAACTCGCAACCATTCCTGTGTGCGCCTATCGACAGGAATGGAAGGGACCTACAATTTTATGCCGAATCCGAACGGCTAGACGAGAAGCACTTACAAGTGATACTCTTGGAGGATTTGTCAATTCCTCGCAAGGGGCAGTAGCCCTGAAAAAAACTTTTTAGTTTTTAGGTGGACGAGGCTGGGAAGCGAACCCACTCCTGCAGCGTGGCAGTTGAACGCACTAACCTAACGACATCAAAAAACAACAAATCTAAGATTAACAAAACGAGTCTCATCCGCCATCGCTACAATTCTTGAAGTATCAAGGCTTAACAATCTGCCAACCAAAACCAAGCTGATTTTAGATCTAACTAAATACAAACAATTAAAAACAGCACATATCGCCAACTATATACATGTATCGCCTCTGACTTAAGATCTGACGGATAAAGATTTATCTTCACCGATGGCTCTTAAACTCCGGACTCCACATCTTATGCGGTGACCGATGAAAACGGATCAACTATAAGCATTGGTATTCTCCCAGATTTTGCCTCGGTCTTTACAACAGAAGCATTTGCCATCCTTCAAGCGACTAAAGCTGCAGCCAATCTCTCTGAAAAATGCATTATATGCTCTGACAGCATCTCAGTAATCAATGCAATTCACAACGCAAACAACAACACCAAAATCATATCAGTAATAAGATATAACATTAAACTAATGGGGACTCCTGGTCATGTTGGAATACGCGCAAATGAATATGCCGACAATGCTGCGAACTCAGCCAAAAACGCAATTGTGTTCTCACCTTCAACATCTTCACCAAAACCGATCTCCTTAAGCATACCGGAAAGATATCTTCTGCAAAAAAAAAAATCAACGACTGGAACCTGTATCACCACCACTACAATGATTTAAACCCCTTAAAATCTACGCCGAGTTACCCTACTGTTCGAAACAAAAAATAACAAACTTAGCTAGACTTCGACTTGGACACACCACTGCCTCCCACCAAGACCTCCTCAACAAAAACGACCCCGCAACCTGCTCCACATAAAAAAAAGAGCGCGTGCAACTCAGTACTCGTGACAGAAGTGAAACTTCTTTGGCTATCTAAAAATCTCGATATGTATAGGGATATTAAGGTTATATGCGTAAGACGCAGCTATGTGTTCTATATCAAAATGATCGATGTGTTCGGGTTGTAAACTTGAAAATTAAATAATAATGGTGAAAATTTAAAGTAAAAAAAGGTGAAAATTTAAAAGATATAAATCAGTTTATTTGAGTAGGTTTTCCGACTATTTCCAAAAATTCCTACACTCCAAATCTCTGCAAATCAAAAAGTTGTATATGACAACTTTAATTTGCCTTTATGTATTTTGCAACCATATAAAATTCAAATTTGTAGCGGCATCTCCTGATTTAATTCAATTTTTTGAAATTAGCCTATTTTCAGAAAAAAAAATTTTAAAATAATTTATATCTCCATACCAGTAAGAGATAGATACAAATCTTAAACTAGTAAGATTCTTAGAATTTCATTATGTATCCACCAAAACAATTTCAAAACTCTAGCATTCTAATTAACGGAATTTAAAAAAAGACATAAAAGGATATTTTCCCTTTTATCTGCTACAATAATATAGATTATCAAAAAATCCAAACTTATTGCACTATAAAATATATTAGCCTATCAATACAAATTTTTAATTTAACGCTACCTCCCACCAGTTAGCTAATCAATGATCTCAGCGTTGCACATGTGGCGTTACATTTTTTCGTTTCACAAAAATTCAACCTTGAAATTTCACTCTCAACGCGCCCAAAGAAGTTTCACTTCAAAAACATATTTTGGAACTTTGTCCGTTGTTGTAGCCCATAATTAACAGTATGTATATTCAAAAACAACTCCATATATAAAATCTTCAAGAATCGCAGCCTAACAAATATAAATAATATCACTGAGTTTCTCAAAAATCCAAAATTATAACTTAAATTCTTAAGCAAAAAAGCCAATAGTCTCTGCAGCTAGGCTTGTTCAATTTTTATATTAGCTTGTGTATTATATTATATATAAATATTACCTTTCGTGCTTTACATGAGTTCCATAATCAGAAAATTTTCGATGACAATATTGACACTCGTATGGTTTTTCACCAGTATGTCGCCTCATGTGACGTTTTAATTCAGAATTTGTAAAGAATTTACTCGGACATAATCTAAAGATAACATTACTTTTTACTAGCTTCGAGAACTTGGTATGTATTTATACAAATACTCACTCGCATACATAAGGTTTATCATTACTATGCCTTCGCTTGTGTAATGCAAAGATATGTCTAGCCTTGAAGACATTCCCACAGATGTCGCATACAAGTGCATGATGCTCCTTCTGTTTGCGATTCATTAAGTCTCGGCTCTTTGGTGTTTTTTTCTTTACGCGCTTTACGCATTTATTTTCAGCTTTTTTGTGTTTAGCCGGACTTTTGTTTGGTATATTCTTATCTTCAACTTTTTCATTATCATTATTCGGAGGTATTATAAAATCTGGATCGTGATCATTTTCAGAGTCCTCGTGCTGCAGTTGTTCGTCAGCGTCTTGGTAAAATGAACTTTCTGATATTGGGGCTGGTGATAATGGCTGGACAATTGTTTATAGTTTTTATATCAAATATTTATTATGTACATAATCTACTTACGATTTCTTCTTCCTTGGGCACCACATCACATCGGATAAGATTATTACCACATTTCGTTTCATAAAACTCATTTGACTCAATGCACTTCCGCCTGAATTCTCGGACAGTTTCAAAGTCAGTATTGCATTGATTACAAATATGTGTTGGTATATCAACTCCTTTTATTAGCTTTAAAAATTAATTAAATGATTTGCTATTAATATTCATACTAATGAAAATTTATATAAAATTTAGTTCAAACATACTTCGATGCCAAGTAGAAGCCTTAAGTGCGATTCAATTCCACACAAGTCTAATAACTTCGAAGGTGCAAAAAGAACATTACAAATTCTACATGGTTCTAATGTATGGTCTGCCATTAAAATAGTTTAAATTTTATGAATGAAATAAACTATTTATTTATTAAAAATTGTAAACAAAAATTGGAATTTTTTTCCTGGAAGACGAGAAGGAAAATGTCAGTTGACAGGGATGGTTATGAGGCATTAAAATTCGCTTCGAAAAGATCTGTTCATTTAAATAATTCGCTGTGAATTAAAAATTTACGAAAGAAGTCCAATTATTAGCTTTGTTCAGTGAGGTTGTTCCGAACAGTTTGGAACAGTTTAGAACAGAAAAGTACAAGGTTTTGCTGTTCAATGAGAATTTTCTGTTCTAAACTGTTCTGATTTGCTGTTCAGTGAGGCTGTTCCGAACAGTTTGGAACAGAATAGAACAGGATTTTCTGTTCTTACTTTTTAGGTAGAACAACTTAGAACAGGTTTGTGACAACTGTCAAAATCAGCTGCTGTCACTTGCAAGTTGATATTTTTTAACAAATTTCGTGGCTCCTTGTGCTTTTACTTTGGAAACAAACAAATAAATATTTAAAAAACAACATAAATTAAATTAAATTGTGTAGTTAAATAAATACTATTTCTAATTGTTTTTAATAAAAAGTATTTCTTGCTTATTCACCAAACTCGAATTTTTGTCTGACGTTTCTGTTCTACTCTGTTCTGTTCTGTTCTAATCTGAAAAAACCTCACTGAACAATCCTATTGTGGTGTGTGTCTAATTGCTGATTTCACTTTCTTTCCAGTTTTATGTGTGTGTTTTTTTATCAGTGGAAAACGAAGAGCACAGCAATACAAATAATGAAGAACACAAGGAATCAATCTCATTGAAAAAATAGTTCTGTGTTTACATTTCACACGATTTCTGGAAAAATATTCGTGGAAAAATGGGGCAATGTAGATCGCGACTTTGTTTCAATTATCGATTGTATATTTCTAATGGGGTTTTCGATTGGTAAAAAATTTCAATATTTTTTTGATGCATATCTGTCAAAACGCCAATACTGACAAATAAAGCCTTCTATTGGGCAAAAAATATTGATATTTTTTTGATTCTGAATCAAATTTGCAGATCCGTTTTTTTCGGTGGATCTACCCCTCCTTTTACTAACATCAGCACACTTGTCAGCTGTTATTTTGACAACTGATTGTTTTCATTAATTTAATTGAGAATAGAAAGAAATTTGTTGCGAAAATATAAAGACTGAAAATGAACAATTGAATTAAAATGGAAGCAATTTTTAATGAGTGCATAGATTACGGTACCCCTAATCATTCAAAATTAATAATTCAAAATTAAATAAAAAACAAACTTGAATGTCAGCTGATACCATTTACAGATTCACAGACACAAAAATACACCAATACTATAACAAAACAAAAATCAATTCAAAATTCATTCCATTCGTCACAAGAAAAATCAAATTCCGCATCAAATTTTTTATTTACTAAAGGAAAACCGCATTAATCTGTTCAAATACAGTAATACTACGTTTCCACCAACCACTTAACCGAGATTAGGTTATGAGATTTGTTTGGTGTTTCATTTTTTGGATATGAAGTGGAAGTGAGATAGATAGTTTTTGTTTACATTTCCATCTGTCAATAAACGAAAATAGGTCGGTTCCACAATTATACTTCGAAAACAAAGTTCGTTTGATTTGACAAACTAATGGCCGCGTTCGGGTACGTAACCAAAGGTATCTGAATTTGTTCGTGTTGTTGTAATGCCTATGGAAAACCCAGCTGACGAATCAAATAGCTTATGTCAAAAAGAAATCTAAAGCTATCCCAAAAATTTTCGGATTTGCTTGGATTATACAAACAGCTGACATCTCATCTGTTCATTTTCTTGGTTTTGTTAGGTTTGGTTACGTATCCGGTTTTGGTCGTTCGAAAACAGATCAGATTTTAACGTATCTCAGATACGTATCTGCTTACCACCCGAACGTGGCCAATGTTTCCAAGTAGATTTGAATGAGTTTTTAATTGAAATCTTCATTTGAGGAGATTAAGATTTGTATGGTAAATCTTGTAGATTTCAAGGAGATTTGTGATAATCTTGCTAAATCTCGGATTCGTGGCTGGTGGAAACGTAGTATTATACCTGAGGACCTGAGAAAATATCGTGCTATAAAACCTAGTACTACGTTTCCACCAACCACTAAATTGAGATTTAGGTAATGAGATTTGTTTGGTGTTTCCACTGCACAAAAAGAGGATTATGGCAAAACATTCAAATGTTGTTTCATTTTTTTGATATGAGGTGGAAGTGAGATAGATAGTTTTTATTTACATTTCCATCTGTCAATAAACGAAAATAGGTCGGTTCCACAATTATTCTTCGAAAAAAAAGTTTGTTTGATTTGACAAATTAATGTTTCCAAGTAGATTTGAATGAGTTTTATTTGAGATCTTCATTTAAAGAGATTAAAATTTGTATGGTAAATCTTGTAGATTTCAAGGAGATTGGTGATAACCTTGCTAAATCTCGGTTTAGTGTCTGGTGGAAACGTAGTATAACACAGGATAACGAGCTCTTTAGAAGGATTCAACAGCATACTTTCTACGAAGCTGGCTAAGCGAGGTTATTTTTTCAAATTTCTAGATGTTAAATATATGTTCGACTTTATTACGTATCTATTTCGATTGAAATTTTATTTTCTTGTCTGCAATTTTTTAACTTTCGACATAAATTCCCTTTTTTCGACCTTATTACTTTTTTGCTATGGAAATAAAGTCGACCATGAAAAAAGTTGAATTCGACATTATTTCCAATCTAAATGGAAATAAAGTCGATTCGACTTTATTTCCTTCTACCTATTTCATGGTACCGATAGAAGATTGCATTGTGTAGGATGGGACGTCATATTTTGTTTACACACTATTATACATGATTTCTTTCCCACTTTTTCGACATGTGTTAATACACAGTTAGATAGTGTGCAAGCCAGGGCTTTAACTCTGTTGAATGTATATTTTTTTTTCAACATACTTTACACATACCTAAAACCATGGATCAAGCTCCTTCGCCAGATATTATGGTTAGAAAAATTGCATGCGGATGCACAACCGGTTGTCACGGAAGCTGTGGCTGTAGAAAATTAGGTCTAACGTGTAAGAATAACATGGGTCCAAACTGCGACAGTTCACAAGGAACGAACATTGAAGAAGATGATATTCTTGAATACATGGATGAAGATATCCAAATTCAATAGATTTAATCAAATCTAAAATTGAAAAATTGTATTTAATTTTTGTATGAATTAATTTTCTTTTTTCTTGCATGATTTTTACATTACTTAAAAACCAAAAGTGTTGTTTAAAGCTGTAAAAACAATGGCGCAAAATTTTAAACATTGCTCGTTTAAGGAATAAAACCGGCTCTAGTTAACGTAGTCGTGTAGTTGTGAACCCTTGTCTAACTATTTCTTAATTTTAAACACGTTAAACAATTCTTCTAACTAAAGTTGACTCCACAACGTAACGTAAGCAAATTAAGGTTGAACAGGCACACATTTGACAGATGAAGAGACGAGACAGCTAAAAAATAAAAAAAAAATCGGGTGGCACAACGGCTCATGAAGAACCAGGGCCTAGTGACTAACAACTCGCAACCATTCCTGTGTGCGCCTGTCGACAGGAATGGAAGGGACATACAATTTTATGCCGAATCCGAACGGCTAGACGAGAATAAAATATTACATTGGTGTCAGTTAAGTGGAATAGAACTTATTTTATCTGTGCATTCAGATAATTAATGGTGAAAAGTGATAAAGTGTGTAAATAAATAAACAGTAAAAGTGACATACAAAAATATAAGAATAAAAATAGAAACAAAATGGGAAAAATTGTGAATGCATTGAATTGTGTTGAACTTAAGGCAGAACTGAACAGACGAGGTCTTCCTACTGCTGGAACGAAAAATGACCTCATTATTCGTCTGCAGGAAGATTTAAGGCAACACGGTGAAAATCCAGACACGTTTCTATTTGAAATTGAAATGTCGGAAGATCAAGTAAGTACAAACTTAGACTTAACCAATTTGATGGCTCAGTTGCTCGCCCAGTTTGAAGACCAACGAAAGGAGCAAAAGAATCATCTAAAAGAGCAACACAGTGAACAAAAGAATCTTCTAGAAGAACAACGAATTGAGCAGAAGAATGAACAAAAGAATCTTCTTGAGCGGTTAGAAGAACAACGCAGTGAACAAAAGAATCTTCTAGAGGAACAGCGAAGTGGACAAAAGAATCTGCTCGAAAAACAAGAAAAGAATCTTCTCGAACGGTTCGAAGAACAGAAACACATCCTCGAAGGTAAACTAGATTTATTCGAGAACAAGTTTATTGCCCTTGACGAAAGTGTTGAAAAAGTTTTCGTCAGTGGAAGCCAAATTCGAGAAGATCGAAGATAACATTGAAAGCATTACTAAAGAACTGGACAGAGTTCGAAAAATAAAGGTTCGAGAAAGTTCTGTCAACTGTCCAAAGAAAAAGGAAATGCATCCACCGACCTTTGATGGACAAACTTCTTGGTCAATCTACAAGAAGCAGTTTGAGGCAGCCGCAACAACAAATGGCTGGGATGACGAAGACAAGTTTATTGCCCTGACGCTTGCCCTTAGAGGTTCTGCTGCTGAATTATTGCAAACCTTACCAGCAGACAAGAACGGCAACTTCAGTGCTCTTGTTCAGGCCATTGACAAGCGATTTGGGGATGGCCATATGCAAAAAGTCTTCCGCGTCCAACTTAATACCAGAGTCCAGAAAAGAGGAGAAAGTCTACAACAACTCCAAGCAGACATTGAACGGTTGGCGCATCTAGCATACCCGACTGCAGGAGATGAAATTACCAACCAGCTAGCAACAGAGGCTTTTGTCCGTGCAGTTTCCGATATCAATCTCCAGCGAGCAATTCGATCTGTTGGAAAACGCACGCTTTCTGAAGCATTAGCCTTCGCGCTCACTATGGAAGCATCGGAACAGGCTTCTTTAGGAATTCATCGGGTAAGAGAACTGGAAGTTGAGGAATGTTCTTGCCAGAGAGCTGAATTCCAAAGAAGGCAGCGAGAAGGACCTGCTCGATGCTGGAATTGCAACAAAATCGGACATCTCCAGCGCCAGTGCAGATTGCCACCAAGAAGAGTCACCTGTCAACATTGTGGAAGCAAAAATAATACCCGCGAACAGGTAAGCAATAACATCAACGCTCCTGCTCGCCTTGGTATCGATTTGCCCAGAACCATAATCCAAGTCTCGCAGACTAAACTAAACAATAAGAGTCTGACAGTGTACGCAACAGTAAATGGTAAGAAACACGTGGCTACAATTGATACCAGTGCCATAGCCTCCATTGTGCGAAGAGACTTGGTCAAAATGACGTGGCTACACAACACCAATAGCTACCGTCTTAAAACTGCGACTGGTGAGGCAGCAAGAGTGTATGGAGAAGTTCGTCTCAAAATCCGTTTGGCAGAACTAGAGTTTTCGCATCTATTTTTGGTAGCAGATATATGTGACGAGTGCATAATTGGAATTGACTTTATGAAAGAGCACGGATTGATTCTGGATCTCGGTAAGCAAGTTCTCAAGTACCAAAATGTAGAGATTCCTGTGGTTTATGGCAACGCAAACTCATCAACTCTAAGAACTGTCATCAAAGAAGACATATGCTTGCCTCCCTCTTCGGAAGTGTTTGTGTGGACAAAAATAGAGGGCGATTTAGGTAGCCATCGATACCTCATGGTGGAACCAGAGTCTGAGCAATCATCCCAAAACATCATCTTAGGGAAGACTCTTGTGGAACCAAAGAACAACATGGTACCCGTACGGATACTAAACATCAAACTGTACGAATTCAAGCTCAAGAAAGGAGAAATAGTTGGAAAATGTGAATCTGTGTCCGCAATAACCAAGATCACAGAAATGAACACAGACAAATCTATGGACCCCGGAAAATTCAGCACCATGAAAGCCAAAATTGTGAAGCCATCCAACATCAGCTTAGTGTTGCTGGAAGCCTTCTTCATGAATACGCTGGTATATTTTCTTCACCGAGTGGGCAGTATGGTCGAACACAACTGGTTCAGCATCAAATCGACACAGGTGACGCTAGACCGATTCGACAGCCAGCAAGACGTTTCCCATTAGCCAAACAAGCCGAAGTTGAAGAGATGATATCGACAATGAAGAAAGATGGTCTAATCGAAAATTCCAAAAGTCCTTGGGCATCACCAGTAGTTCTTGTCAAAAAGAAGGATGGAAGCACCCGGTTTTGTGTGGACTACCGTAGGCTGAACGATGTGACAAAGAAAGACAGCTACCCTTTGCCCAGAATCAGCGATACTTTGGATGGAATGAAAGGAGCTCAATGGTTCTCGACGCTGGACTTAAAGAGTGGCTACTGGCAGGTAGAAATCCATCCAGAAGATCGCGAGAAGACAGCTTTCTCTACAGGAAATGGTCTGTTGCAGTTTAAAGTTATGCCATTCGGACTTTGCAACGCTCCGGCAACATTTGAGCGTCTAATGGAGTGTGTCCTACAAGGACTTACCTGGAAATCATGCCTTGTATATTTGGACGATGTCATCGTTTATGGGAAAACTTTTGACGAACATTGTAAGAACCTTAAGGCCGTATTCCAGAGGCTTCGAGAAGCACACTTAAAATTAAATCCAGAGAAATGTGCGCTTTTCAAGACCGAAGTTAAATACTTGGGACATATTATCTCATCCCAAGGAGTAAAGACTGATCCGGAAAAAGTTGACACTGTGAAGAATTGGCCAACACCACAGGATAAACACCAACTCCGTAGCTTTCTTGGTCTAGCCACATATTATCGGCGCTTTGTGAAGGACTTTGCTGGAATCGCCAAGAGCTTGCAACAACTAACTGAAAAGGGGAAGCCGTTCAAATGGTCAGGTGAGTGCGAGAAAAGTTTTCAGGAACTCAGCTACGTTTGTGTAATGCTAATGTGCTGACCTATCCGACTCCTGGAAAACCTTTCATCATCGACGCCGATGCCAGTAACGTTGGAATTGGAGCTGTACTGTCGCAAGTCCATGACGGAGAAGAAAAAGTCGTCGCCTACTACAGTAAGGTACTCTCGAGGCCAGAACGCTATTACTGCGTGACCAGAAGGGAACTTCTAGCTTTGATTTTGGCAACAAAGCACTTCCATAAGTACATCTGTGGACAGAAGTTCCTTCTTCGAACAGATCATGGTGCGCTTAATTGGCTTCTGAACTTGAAAAATCCCGAAGGTCAAGTTGCTAGGTGGATCGAGAGACTACAGACATACGACTACCAAATTCAACATCGGAAAGGAAAGCTGCACACAAACGCAGATGCATTGTCTCGACGACCGTGTAAACAGGACTGTAAGCATTGCACGCGTCAAGAAGAAAAGGAAACAGTTGTCATCCAGCGAGTAAGAGCCGATCCCATTTACGGTTGGAGCAATGAAGAACTGAGAACTGCCCAACAAGAAGACACAGATATAGAGCCCATTCTTGCATGGAAAGAGCACGAAGAAAAACCAGGATGGGGTGAAATCTCCGATAGAAGTCCAGCTCTCAAAGCGTATTGGGCACAGTGGGACTCTCTTCATGTCCAAGAAGGAGTACTAAGGCGTAAATGGGAGTCTGCAGATGGTAAATCGTATGTGATGCAGTTAATCGTGCCCAGGTCAAAGGTTAATGATGTTCTTCGTGAAATGCATGATGGAGCATCTGGAGGTCATTTGGGAGTCAACAAAACGCTGGAAAAGATACGACAACGGTTCTACTGGCTACATGCAAGAGATGATGTTGAAAAGTGGTGCCGAAAATGTGATACTTGTGCTGCTACAAAGGGTCCAGGTAGAAAACTTCAAAGTAAAATGCAGCAGTACAATGTGGGCACGCCTTTCGAGAGAATAGCTGTAGATGTCGCAGGTCCGTTTCCGGAGACCAACAGTGGAAACCGATACATCCTTGTAGTCATGGATTACTTCAGCAAGTGGCCGGAGGCATTTGCCATCCCAAACCAAGAAGCCAAAACAGTGATTGATCAGATTGTATTCAATTGGGTGAGCAGGTTCGGTGTTCCTTTGGAATTGCATTTTGACCAAGGAAGGAACTTCGAATCTATTATCTTCCAGGAGGTTTGCTCTCTCCTTGGCATCAAGAAGACGAGGACAACACCGCTTCATCCACAATCTGACGGAATGGTCGAACGATTCAACAGGACGCTTAAGGAACATCTGTCCAAGGTTGTGGGTGACTACCAACGAGACTGGGATCGCCATATTCCATTGTTTTTGATGGCCTACCGAAGTGCGGTTCATAGTTCAACAGGACATACACCATCGGAGATTCTGTTCGGCACAACAATACGGCTGCCTAGTGAAGTAAAATTTGGATGCCGTACTATGGAACCGGAAAAGCCAGATGAATATGTGGATAACCTCAAAGAAAGACTCATTGACATTCATCAACGGACAAGGAAAACCATACAAATAGCCAGTGATAGGATGAAAACACGGTACGGCGCTCGTGCAACAACGATTGGATTCCAAAAAGGAGACCTGGTGTGGTTTTACAATCCCCATCGACAAAAAGGATTGTCACCAAAACTTCAACAAAACTGGGAAGGACCATACACCGTTGTGAAGCGAATCAATGATGTGGTTTACCGCATTCAGAGAGGGTTGAGAGGCAAGCTTAAGGTAGTTCACTGTGACCGTTTACATCGCTATAACGGTGATGACGGGAGTAATGGATTTAATCGGGACGATCAATCCTAAGAGGGGGGCAATGTGGTGAATATGCCCATTTATGCAAGCAACGACATCTTTTATTCTTCTATAACAGAATAAATTAGTAGCGCCATCTTTGAACAGAAGATTAACTAATGTTATCCAATACCTAAACCACACTAATGTTATCCAATACATAAACCACTGAAAACTGCTATAATTAACTGAACAAAAGCTTTTGAGAGCTTTTGATCTACTTGTGGAGACTTGTGGAGGGAAAGCTTATTCCAGCAAATTCCAGCACATTCCAGGACTTTAGAAGATTCTAGTAGCTTTTTCTCGGATATAAATACAGGGCCACCAGTCCGAAGACCTCAGTTTGATTTTGAAAGTGAACGAATAAACATCGGTGTAAAATAGTGAATTGTACTTGTTATAATAAAAGTATTGGAAGTAAAGAATTTGAAGTGAAATAAAGGTGTTTTATTTTTGTAAAGTAATTGCTGTTCAGTTTAAGAAATAAGTTTTATTGGCGAACCCTTGGCTAAAATATTACAATATTTTAAGAAGTTAAACAAGCGATTTGCTGCTTTTAAAGTTAGAAGAGTGGTTTAACGTTAAACTATACTTTCTGTCGTTTAAAATTACCAAAGAGTTGACTCTAGCTTTAAAAAGAGTTTTTAGGGCCGATTCCCATTTTAAAAGTGATTTAGAGCCGGTTTTAATTCTTTAAAATTTTGCGCAAATGATTTATTATTAATAAATTAATTTATTATTCTCATTTCATTAAATACATTTAAGTTTTGTTGTATTAAATAAGAATTAAAATTATGTCGAGGTTAAAGTTAATAAAAATTAAAAAAATGGCTTACTTTGAGCGACCGTATCTTG
Organism: Melangyna quadrimaculata; assembly: GCA_949320155.1. Lineage (NCBI taxonomy): Eukaryota > Metazoa > Arthropoda > Insecta > Diptera > Syrphidae > Melangyna > Melangyna quadrimaculata. The sequence continues at coordinate 208,565,851 of OX439483.1, forward strand.
CATAGAGAAAATACTACCTAGAGAACCGACTTAAGGTGTCCATGCTCTTTCACCCTACAAGCTGAATTGAGAGGATTTATGCCCTATTCAGTAAGGATGTGTGCAGTTGCAATGCATTTTAAATGGGACAAAACGAGCTTTGTATGTATGCATTAGGGCATTTGCTCAAACGTGGTCATGTGCTCAATTGGTGAATCGGATATTCAAAAAAGGGAATCCGTTAAATTCAAAAATTGAAAATTTAAATATATTGTCAATAAAATTGATGCTTCTAAACGTTTAGGAACAAAAACTGTAATTGATAATGCATTTTATTGCTGCTGGCATATAAATCCAGTAATATTTATTACTATTTGTGTTGAAAAAAAAGAAAATGTAATGAAAAAGTAGAATCGCACCCTTGAAATTCCATGCGTACGTGCCCTAACTTCCACTCCATGAAATAGACCAGTTTTGCTCAATCATGGCAAAAATTTTGACAGGTAGAATAAAAAAAAAAACATTTCAGTAGCATATAAGGATCATAGCAAAATTGTATTATTCATTTATATTTATATGCTTCATTCGGATTGGTGTCTCTTAATCCAGCTATTGAGTTTGTTAAGGTTTGTGCACGACAAAAATTCCAAAGATGCATTTCAAAAACATTCTTGTTTTCCTTTTACAGTCCAGGGTTGTGGGTTTGTTTCGGAAACACGGAGCCATCGAAGTGGATACACCACTTCTTTCGCCATTCTCCAAGAACAGCAGTATCTGGCTGAATCCAGTCAAGCTTATATGACACATTCTGGTGGAGTTGTGGTTCTGCCAAGCGATTTGCGTGTACCCTTTGCCCGACACATTGCCATGAGCGGAGTGAATATAATCCGACGCTACTCAGTCGATAGGGTGTACCGCGAAAAGAAAGTCTTCAACTTTCATCCCAAACAAAATTATGAATGCATTCGATATCATCACCCCCATGCCTGGAAATCATCTAATCGATGCGGAAATTATGTCTGTAGCCTATGAAATTACAAATGAAGAACATCTGTATACGGATGAATCATACAAGTCTTTTGAGATCCATTTTGATTTTCTGCAATGTGCCAAAGTCTATGTATTCGGAGCTGTTTGAAAACGTACTCGACTATATTGAGGGGCGTTTGTCAAAATTCCATTTCCACTCGGCTGTTACTGTCATTATGGAGAAATCTAAGACCAGTGCCAGTGCATTAATAGATCTGCTGTTGGCGGACTTTATTGTGAATGGCCAGAGAAATAATGCTGATGAGTCGGCTTTGAAGTCTTTGGTGCGTGGAAAAGGGGAAGCATCTTCATTAGCCAAAGGAGCTATAAGAGATATAGAGGCATTGTAATGCTTGCAAAGAGTCTTGGTGTTACAGAAGTTCTTTGAAGGCGCGTGCCTTAACAAACGTATTGTTAAATGTTTTTTCTTAAAGTGCCCAATTCATGTGTGTGCCGGGCTTCCTATAAGTTTCGAAAGAGCATCTTCCGGTGGAATAGTGTGGCAGATGATTGCTGATTTAAAGCCAAACTGATCTGCACGCCCATCCGTTCTAGCGGTGGGTGAACGCTATGACACAATGTTGGTTGAGTTCCAAAAACAAGCGCAGAGCTGCAATGTGAACATCCCAAATCGTGGAATTAGTGGTGCGGGTCTTTCGTTCTCTCTAGACAAGTTAGTCGCAGCTGTTGGTACTGAATTCGATGAAGAATGTCGAGCCATAGACGTTCTTGGGATCGTGAACGTTTCCAAGAACGCCATGTTACCCACGTTAAACTGGTCGAATATATTCAAAAACTCCTGCGTAACGATACCAACTCATTAGACTATACGACGCAGAGTTTCTCTGGACTCAGCATGTCTGCCTCAACTACCAGTATTAAGAATAGTGGAGCCCTTCTCAGTCATTTACCAAAAGTACAAGTTGTGTTTATGACACACGAAAAGATGACTGCCAATTTCCGACGACGTTATGAGAATCATGTAATTTTGACACATTGTCTTTGTTTTGGTGAAACTTTAAAGCTTTAAATTTAAATTGTTTTGTTATTTTTAAAAGGTAACTCAAAAAATGACTACGACTCTACTGCAATTTGGGAAAAATGAAGATTTTACCGTCCTTGTTGTGGAGTTACCAACCACAGCTATAAATGCAATCGTCGGTGCTATAAATCCACGAGAAGTCACAAAGAAAGAGACTGAACTGGAACTGAATATTGTGATAGAAAGGTTTGTTTTTTTCTAAGTTTATTTGTAAAACTATTTTTTATATACAATTCTTTGACTTTGCTTTTTAAGATTTCCTAAACATAGACGCTACATATCAACGATTTTTGATGAAATCATTGATATATTGTCGGAGAAAAATAACACTCCCATTGTGGCCTTGTACAGCATCACCGATATATATTATCGTGTGATCATCTAACTTAGCAACGAATGTTAAATTACAGGATATCAGTATCGTCGTTTAAATATCTTATTTCATTTTTTTTTTTTAATTTCGTAATCTCTTACTCGCTTCTATGTAAATTGTAAGGATATAATATATATTTTCTTTTTGTATGCTCGAAATATTAATAAAAAAATCTTTCTTCATCAGTATTTGTAAACAATAATGAAAGTTCAAAACTTAAGAAAGTGGATTTAAAAAAAAAAAAATCCTTGGATCCTCTAGGAGTTTTTGTCATTTATTTTGCATTATTATTGTTATCACAAATCTCTTAATAAAATTGCAAATATAATATTATTGTAAATACATAATTTGAGTAGTTTTATTTATGTATTATATATATCTTGGAATGATAACACATGACAACAAAGAAGAAAAAATAAATACCCGTGGTCAGGTTTTTTATAATAAGAAGATGAAGAAATTTAAATATTAAAATATTGAAATTACTTCTGTTTTAAGTGGAGTGAATGAATAAAATTAAATTAAAAAGTACAAGTGACCTCAACTCCAGAACTAATTGTGTTTCGCCCAAGGTACAACAGTGGGCTCTTCAGTCAGTCTGTTATATCCTACTAAGACACAAATTTTGGTCGACTCTTATAAAAATCACAGCAAAAAGATACTGTGAATTTTATTATTCTAGGGGAATTTGTTTAAATTCGTGCACCACCAAGAGCCCACTGTTATGCCTTGGGCGAAACACAATTATTTCTGGAGTTGAGGTCACTTGTACTTTTTAATCAAAAACTTGATAATCAGCTTAGCCGATTCAATCCAAGAACTCTTTAATCTCAGATACAAATATCCCCATCGACCGTCCCAAATCCAATTCTATGGTTGCTTGACTTCTACCTCGGCAATTACTTTTCCTTTTGCTTCTTTCCAATATAAACTTACTCAAACAAAATTATCCTCATACTTCATTTTATTTATATTTTTTTTTTTGTATGTATATTTTTGTTTTGTACATAATATTATACACATAGATTTGAATACAAATTAACAATTCATTTATTTTTAAATATAAAAAGTAGATACGAAAAAAACAATGATTTCTTGTTGTTATTATCAGTTTTGAAAACTATAGCTTAATATTCTTCTTTGAAGACATACAAATCACTTTTTTTTAATTTTATTTTGCTTCTCAATAAACCAATACAGGACGCAAATTAAAAATTACTAAAGAAATGTAAATATCATGTGTAATTTTTTTTACGGTCAAATTTAAAAAATATATATTAAGAGATATTAAGAAAATGAAATCTAGATCATAGAGATCTGTAATTTTCTTCGAAATTTTCTCTTATTTTGTGCGATTGACCCATTATAACTGGGTTTGTTTTGCATATAAATGTTAAAATTTCTTTTTAGTTTTGTTGCTGTTCTTTTTTAAAGTTATGTTTCATATAATATTAAACTAAGTTATTATAACATTCAACAGATTATCACCATTAACCATTTATCTAGGATGTACGTGTGGTACCATTTTTGGTATTTACTGTTATAGTTTATTCTCTACTAGTAATTTAAAGCATTTTATTTATCCTTTGGATTTCCCTGTGAAGAGGTAGGCGGTTGTAAAATTGTTGGAGGGAGTGTTATGTTATCTGCAGATTTTTTTTCTGCTGAATCTGCTTCTTTTTCGATCTTCCATAGCTGTAAAACAAAAATAAATTAGTTTTTTTTTTACAAGTATTTTTTTTTAATTGACCTCATCAACAAGAAGATTTTACTGGTCAGCAGCGTCCATATCCTTGCCTTAATCTTCAAGAAGAGGTGCCATATCTTGAATTTCTTCTGCCACTGTCATCGCGTTATCTGCTTCTTTTATACTCTTCGCAATTGCTTTTTCGATTTTCTCTTCAGCTTCAATTATTTCTTCTTCTAGTAGTTTTTCGACTTGTTTTTCACTAAGTTTCACATTTTCTCTACCAATTGTTTCCACCACCTAAAGCCAGGACCATTTATAACTCCAACAACATCAAATACCTATATTTTTTTGAAAAGAATAATTTACCTTAAAAACCAAATTTGCATTGATCGAACCATCTTGATCGACATCTATTTTACTTAGTACCTTGGCTGAGTTCCGAAACGCATCAGATGCGCATTTTTGATGCAAAGTCAAAAGTTCCAAAACTCAAAAGTGAAAATGTTTACAAAGCGACAGCACCATGTTTGGTTAGCAGATGCGCATCGATAGAGTATTGCTGCCGCCTCAAAACTTTTTGGAACTCAGTCCTTCTCTATCGTAATAAGTTTCGCTTCATCGGAGGCTCCTTTGCATCTTAATTTGCAAAAATTAGAGATATTAATTTTTTTTTTAAACTAAAGAGTAATCAAAACATGCCAATTTAATAGCATTTACAATTTATCAACACGAACAAGTGCTTCTGGCTTGCTAATTTCTTCAGGGGGCTGTCTATCTGCTGTCACATCAGCTTCTTGAAGTTTTTTGCCTTTTTCTTCAAGTTCGTTAAGAACCTTATCCAATTGTCCAATCATAGAATTAACCTTTTTGAATAGGATCTTTGCACCACGGCTTTCTTTAACTGCTTCTTTAAGTTGAGTTCGAGTTTCTGTGATCTACAAAGCATAAATGTGATTAATAAAAAGGTTGTAAGTGGTTGTGAAAATTTAAATGACAATTTACCTCATGTTCTCTTCTTTGAGATCTTTAATAGTCTTCTTCTCAACCAATAACTGTTCGTTTATATCAACAACATTCTTCAAGGCTTCACCCAACAGCTCCAAATCCCTAGGTGACAAATGACTATCTGCATGAGAAGCTACATGTGTTTTAGCTGGGGCAGCTAATGTGTCGCTTGTTTTCACCGTTAGGGGCTGGTCGATAGTTGACACCTTGTCCAATAATTCCTTCTTCTTTAATAATTTAGATCTTTATTTTATTGTCAATCATTCCTTCATGCTCGTCAATGGCTGCTTTTGTTTGAGTTCCAAGCACATCGGATAGCACGCGAATAGTTTCTTTAAGTTTATGAGTTGTTGAAGCATCGTCTAAGATCATCAAAGCCCTTGAAAGCAGCAACAAGATGTTAGAAAGATTTTTATTTAGACTCAAGTCAATCCATTCTTGCTGTTGTGCTCGCAGTTTTCGGTCGACAATCCGTATGCTCTTGTCTTACGAGCCTGCTTCAAAGAGATCTAGTGCAGTCACTCCCTCACGGGAAATATCTCTATCATCAGCAGCTAGACTTCTTAATTTCAGTTGCAATTGGAAACGCAAAAGGTTAGTTGTTGCCATTGTTTGGAGTTCGAGGACCCGACACAATGCCACCAATTGTTTTTGACTAAGCGAGTCAAGGGTTATTTCATCTTGGAATAGTTTCGAAAACTTGATTATATCTTTTATATATTGCACCGTAGCTAGAAATAAACACAACAAACTTTTTAATGTCATTAATAATATGCTTTTAAATTAAAATAAAAACTTACACGGTTTCAGATTTCACAAATTTATTTTAGAACTGTCAGACTTTTGACAAAACGAAAACAACAAAAAAACTTACCTGTCAGTTTGAGCAAATTTCGCCATTTTGTTTTTTAATCCACCACTCACATGGATTCACGGATAGGAAAAAAAGAGTAGATTAAGAGAGTTTTCTCTTACTCACCTCAAATAAATTTTGCGGGTGTTTAAGGCAAGGGGGGTACGAGTCGGGCCTCTAGGTAGTATACTTACTCTATGGTATCTTGGTTGATTTTTTGCTAAAACACTTTAAAATAGGTCAGTTTAAAAAAATTCTATTATCTTTCTTTTATGTGGACCGATTTCTATACCTTTCTCTGCTGAAAAAAAAAAATGATAGGCAAATAAGTAAAAGAAAAAACAAAAAAATCAATTTTGTTTAAGTTTTTTTTATTTTAACACATTAAAAATGTATTTAAAATTTTTTGAATAGGCCAATTCTACAGTAAATTTTATTCTCTACAAAAAATGTTTATGGAATTTTCTCAAATTTAGCCTGGTTTTCAAGTTATATGCAAAAAACCCAAAGGGCTGTAGTTACTCCCCCTCCTCAAAATTTCACCCTCTCTTGAAAACGCTCCATGGTTTTCTCATCTTCAATGAGGCATTGAATGATTTTTACAACAAAAACCCTGGAACGTCTTAGTTACATTCTATATGAGATAATCAATAGCCTATTGGTGTCTTCCAGTAATATGACATATAATTTCATCACGCTCTAGCCGGTGCATTTTTCCGTGGAGGTATCAAACTTCTAGAGAATTTAATTTTATTTAAGCAGAAGCTTAGGTTTTTTACAATTACAGTCATGGTTTTTGAGTAACAATCAAAAAACTAACAAGAGAACTGTATTTTCCAAAAAGTACGAAATTTTGGCTTTTTTTCACCGTACTCTAGCGGCCAAACCGTTAATTCTACAAATAAAAATAAAAACATTTTTATAGGAAATTTTATGTTCTATAAAGTTTACAAGGTAATTTTATCCAAAAAGTGTATATTTTGTTGACTTTTTGGCAAAAAACTGAAAAAAAAAGTCAAACATTTTGAGGTTTTTGCGATTTTCGCGGTGAAGCCATATCCGTAGGAAGTAGCAAAGCTGAAATTCAGATTCAGCGACCCCTAAAACCTAAAAGGCAAGTGAGAAAAAAACTTCTATTTTTTCCTGACCAAAACATTATTTGACTGGACTAACCTAAATACACTTGACTTTATTTAAATTCTAATTCTTTCCCACTTATGATTTTTTCAAATCCAAATACCTTTGTAGATGTGCAAAAAAAAAACAGTTTAAATTTAATTTACCTATGTACTTTAGAATCGCTCAAAACAAAACAAAATCACATGTCTCTGCGTTTTTAGTTTTTATTTGTATATACCTACCTACTTTTCATTCATAAGAAAATCGTATATGTACAAATGCGCTAGCAGACAACGAAGGTCCATGCACTTTTGGCAAATTTTTGACAGTTTAGTTTTTATATACCATAGCTACCTACCTACTTTTCCTTCAAAAAAAAAAAAAATCGTATATGCACAAATGCGCAAGCAGACAACGAAGGTCCACGCACTTGCACAGACGCCCAATATATACCTAAATACACTTGACTTTATTTAAATTCTTATTCTTATCCACTACTGTTTTTTTTTTTTATGTAACGAAGGAGAGGCAAAATATATGAGCACACAAACAAAAAAAATATAATAAAGTAAAGAGGGGAAAGAACTTTCTTTGCTTTGCTATGAAAAGGCAAAGAGCTTTCTCGCCTGCTGATCGTCAACCGGTCGTGAAGAAAATATGGGACATTTTTTTCTATGGGGATGAGACATCTGTATAATTTATTATCTGTGCTTTAATTTTACTGTGTGCGTGCGGAAATAAGTTTATGAATATGGTTACTACGAGAGAAAAAAAAAACAATAAAGCAAATTGAAATACACACACTTAAAACTCGATTCTGTAATTTTTCAATCCAGGTCTACTTGTATTTTTCGATTCGATTCAGCTTGCTAAGTGGAATCGGATCGAGAAATCCTGTTTGAATCCGATCCATGTCTATATGGAATTGAATCCGACTTCAAGTCTGATTCAATTCTCCATGTAAACGAAGTAATAAACAATACTCAACAAAAAAAAAAATAAAATCAACAATTCATTTAGAACAAATTAAATTTATAAGTAAAATAAACCTAAACAAAACTAAAACACTGAACATTGGACGTTTTGGATGCATTTATGGCTTTTGATAATATGTCCTCAGTCCAGGACTGCCTTCATCCTTCATATTTTCCAACCATTTTCACTATAAGGAAAATGAAAATGTAAGGGTAAATATAAAATGGCACACTATGCCATTTACCCGAATGTTAAGTAGGCCATTTTGCCTGTTTAGGATTTTTGTATTTAAGTTTTAATTCCGAATAGACAGAAATAGTTTAAGACCAAAAAATTTCAGTAAATTAGAAAGAAATACTTGCATGCATTCACTGCTTTCTCCAAAATTCACCGTTTTGTATACAGTTTTTTTGTCATCAAATTTTTCTCAAAATTGTATTGTTTCTACTTTTGGAGATGGCTACAGACATTTTGATCTGTCAAATTTCAAATAATATCTTGAAGTTTCTAACATTTCGTATATGTCGGTGCTGCCAGATAAACTAAGGAATTGTGTTCACAAAACCTTCTAATTCTCTTCCATTCTGCGATTTCTAGCGAGGGGGCCATTTTACCCTGGTGGGCCATTTTAGGCCACCTTCCCCTAATGTATTTGAATAGATGAAATTTGGTTTTTTCACTGAATGAGCTTAATCTTGGTTTCGTGATTTGTAATATTCGACAGGAACAGTGCTGTCGTTTCACAAATTTCAAGAGTAGCACTTTTCATAAAATTTGGGGAGCATTTTGGGAAGTCGGGGAGCCTCCCTTAAAGGCTTTCCCAAACTGACGCGAAAGCGTCGAGGAAAATTCGCTCTGCAGGGTGAAACATTCATAATGATAACAAAAATGAGAAATAAACAATGCTAAATAACAACAAAAACTGTCGTCGGCGAATATTACGCGCCGATTTCGCGTTGGTTTGGGAGAGCCTTATGGTGGATTTACATGTATCTGCATTTGGTTTCTGCACAAAAAAGAAATGTCAAATACAAAATGTATATTTGTTAGAAAGAGAGAAAAAAGCAGAATGCAGAAGAACTTCTTTCTGCATTATAAGAAAGTGCCATAATGCAGAAATGACGAAGAACATGTTTATCTTCTTGATGGTTCTCTTTTACTCGCTCGGATTTTTTGTATACATCTGTCCTGCTCTACTTTTCTGCATTTTGCAAATGAAGATACATGTAAATCCACCATTAATACTAGATATTTCATAAAATAAAAAATATGATCCCAAATGAAAATATGACATCTTGAAGTTTAACATAGATGTGAAATTTGTAATAGGAGCAGGGATGTGTGAAATCAGAATTTAAAAATATTTTTAAACTGCAAAATACGTTTTTCATTAAATTTTCCATGTGGAGACTTGAGGAGTCTTTTTGAGACATGGGTAGCACAGTAGTCCTCTCCACAGTAAAGGATCCAATTGCTACTATAGTAGCCATTCCGACAGCACTGGATAGGAATGCAAGTCCCAGTCTACATTTAACGATTTTTCCAGTGCCGATCTTTTGTTCGACGGTGAAGGGAGTGAAAAGTGAGAGGTAGGGATCAAATCGTTTGTAACACCAAAGTCGAACGATTTTTCCAGTCTGTTTATGTTCTCTTTCACCTACTTTCCAGTTTTGTGTGTGTGTTCGGTGTCAGTGTGATATTCGTTTGATGGTGTTAGTAAATATCAATGAAAAATGAAGAAGACAAGAAAAAAATCTCATTGAAAAAACCGTTCTGTGGGAACATTTCACACGATTTCTGGAAAAATCTTCGTGGAAAAATCGGGCAATGTAGATCGGGACCAACAGTAACAATAGGAAAAAAGGAGCTCTGAACTACCAAATGAAAACGATAAAAAAACATAATTTAATTTCTTGTTAATTTTTTTTTTTTTTTTTATATTTAGCGCGCGCTAAATGGGTTGGGACTACCCTTAAAATGACATTCACAGCACGAGCGAATAGGTAGGTTGGAGAGGATTAGAAAGGAGATACCGATGCACATTGGCTTTGAATGCCTGTAGATCACAATGGAGGGGGAAAATTGAACTGGGAAGAGCATTCCACATTCGTGTAGTGCGACTAAAGAAAGAATCTCTGTACTTTACAGTACGTCCGAAGTTGGGCTCAAGGGTAAACTGATGTTGAATTGTTTAGTGGGAGGAATACAACTGGCTATTTCACTAGAACACTGTTTATAAAAATATCGGTAAAATAACGAAAGACATGAAATATTTCGACGGTGCTCAAGAGATGTAAATGTTTCCGTTAAAATCCCTTCACCTATCATTTTAAGAGCTCTCTTTTATATTCTATCCAAAAGACTTAATTTTTATTGTTATTGGAGTTATTGGAGCACCAGCCCAAATATGGGAGTTGTATTCAAGTTTTGGACGAATAAAGGCTTTATAGATCACAGCCAGGTCAGAAGGGGACACAAATTTCTTGCATCGACGGAGAAAACCTAAACACCTAGCAGCATTTTTAGCGATGTCAAATATGTGGACTGAAAGCTGTTCGGTTTCCTCTATGCAAGTGACGCTCATGGATAGCAACATAGGGGGTGGGATTCGCTTTAACGACAGGAGACAGCATTGAGTTTTTGAAGCATTAAATTCTACACGGTTTTTGTTTCCCCATTGGACACTGCTGTCAAGGTCAGAATTTAATGAGCTTATCATACGCTGTCGTTGAAGTTCCACATCCAAAGAACATGGATGTGAATCTAGAAACGAATATTAAAAGCTGAGGGTCGTCAGCAAAACAGTTTAATGGATTAGAAGTATCAGATAAAAGATTATTGATGAATATGAGAAAGAGGGTCGGAGACAAAACGGTGGCACACCAGCATTTATTTTGTAGATATCTGACTTAAAACCGTCCAATACAACTTGTATTGATCGGTCTGAAAGGTAATTTCTAATCCAACGAAGAAGAGATTCATCTATACAAAATGCACGCATTTTTGATAAGAGAGCTTGATGCCAAACTCTATCAAACGCTTTTGAAATATCAAGCGCAATAATCTTACTTACTCCAAAACGATGTAAAGGTTTGTGCCACTGTTCGTTGAGATATACCATCAGATCACCAGTGGACCTATTACTACGAAAGCCGTACTGCCGGTCATTAAGAAGCTTTCGTTCTGAGATATTTCTTGAGCTGAAAATTAATCAGCGTTTCCATGACTTTGAAAAGAAGGGACTTAAGCGCAATTGGTCGATAGTTAGAGGGGGAAGAAGACACGCCTTTTTTAGGGACAGGCTGGACAAATGCTGTTTTCCATCCACTCGGAAAGAGAACAGTAGAGTAGGACAGATGGAAAAGCTTACGCAGTGGTTTTGTCAGCGTTGAAGAACACCTCTTCAGAAAAATGAGAGGGATACTATCCGGGCCAGCGGATTTGTGTATGTCGAGATCTTTTAGAACTGTAGCAACTGCACGAGTGCGAAAGAAGATTTGTCCCATAAAACCATTTACGCTCTCAAGTACAGGAGGAGTCATAACACTTTCTGGCAGCGTCGAATTAACAGCAAACTGTGCTGCAAGCAAATTGGATTTATCTCGGAGCTGACAGAAGGATTATCATTGAAGTCGAGAGTTGAAACCGAAGACGAGGTGGTATTTCGTATGTTTTTTACAAATGACCAACAATTTTTACTACCTTTGGGACATTGTAGTATTTTTTGCCGTAATTTTTGATCATGTAAAAATTTGGTTCGTCGAATATGAACGTTACAGGTTTTTCTAGCTTGCTGAAACTTTTTCCGGTTTTCCTCAGTAGGATTGGCTTTATAACAACGGAAGCTTGCCTCTCTAACCCTAATAACCTCTTTACAGCTCGAATCAAACCATGAGTTTTCTTTGGGTTTGATAGATTTCACCCTATTCGGGATAAAATTTCTCATTCCACAAAGAATTAAATTTGTGATCATATCTGCACTGGCGTCTACGTCACTATCGAGGAAGCATAGTGACCAGTTAAAGCTCCTGAAAAAATCGTTAAGACCGCCCAGTTGGCTTTCTCATATTGCCAAACGGTTCTCTTGGGAGTTTTTTCTCTAAATGGATTTTGTTGCCATACAAAATTTGCAGATACGACACAATGGTCTGATGTGCCTAGAGGCGATAGTACACTAATAGTGTATTTATCAGGGTCAGAGGTAAGGAACAAGTCTAGAGTAGACTCGTCGACAAGCTGAGTTAGGTTGTTTAATTCAGCAAAACTTTCGGCATACCTTTCTTCGGGTGTTGTCTGACCCGAATAGCGTAGCCACGAAGAATTATGTACATTCAAATCGCTCGTAACAACGATTTAACTGTGCGGAAAATGGGAAATAATTCTCTGGATGGAGTCAGATAGTGCATCCAATTCGTAAGAATTCGAATTACTATCCAAACTACGACTACGACAAACAAAACTAGTATCGATGATGCGCTTTTGGACGATGAATTTTAACCACATGAAATTAAAGTTTGTACTCAAACATCAACCATATTGTGGTTGAAGCTGATAAGCAACATCATTGCGAACATACACGGCGAGACCATGATGTGAGAAGAATAATGGCACTAAGATATAACCATGCAGGCTGAACTCCGAGATCGGTGGTTTCCCCTACCAGGGTTTCACTTAGTGCCAAAACAGCTGGCCTGTTTTTCGCGTATTGATAAAATGATCCCGTATACGGAATTCTCGATTTTATATGGGATCCAGAGCGATTACCGTTATTCAAATTCAAAAAGTGTTAAGGTACAAATTATAGATAATTAAAGTTTCTACCACTTTTGTCGCGACAATTTTTTTTTTTAGTGACAAAAAAAAAGATATGGTGAAAATAAATAATTCAACACCTACTTTTTTCAACAATAAGCTCTTCAACTTTTAAACCATAAGGATTAGCGAAAAAATTTGCATATTTTATAGACAATTAAATTTGCTACAAGTTTGTAGCAAAACTTTTTCGTCTAGGATGAACAATAGGCGAGTTACGCGCCAAAACCCAAGCGACCATTAAAAACAAAATGGCGGCTAAATGACACTAGGTACAGTTGTGCAAAATGTGGTATTAGACTCGTGTACCAATACTCTTTCGAATGTGAAAGTCAAACCTGACTTCGGATTTATTTCCCAGCAAAAGTCTAAATGCCCCGTACTGTGCACTATGTTGGATGATGCTTATTTAATTGTGGGCTATTTTTTTTTGTTTTGTATTTCGCGGTGCGACTGGTGAAGGCGATTAGACTATTATTTTTTTTTATATTTTATTTGAAAAGATGATGGGCTTGGATAGTAGTAGCCCGTAGCGTAATGATTAGTGCGTTCGACTGTCACGCTGGAGGTCTGGGATCGCTTCTTGCTTTTGAATTTTCGCCATAATCTTGGGGGTTTCTTGGTTCTTTTATATCTTGCCCCTAACTGTCAACTGTCAAAGTGAACGGTGTGATTTTTCGGACTTTCAACAACTGTCAAAGTTTCGAGTGGGATTTTTTCGGTTTCCACTGCGCTTAGCTAAATCGATTGGCGCCCTCAGATTTTGACATTTCGACACTTGTCAAATTTCAAAGTGAAATTTCTTGGTTTCTGTTGGTGCTTGAGCGCTGGCCGAAACACTAGGTAATACCACCCTTCTAAATCGTTTGGCCTCAGATTTTAAAATTTCGATATAAATTTCAAAGTGAAATTACTCCATTTCTGTTGGTGCTAGAGCACTGGCCGAAATATTAGGTAATACCACCCTTCTGAATCGATTGACATCCTCAGATTCTTACATTTCGACACCCGACCCGAAATCCACAGAAGAGAGGAGTCTTAATATTAAATATTTTTTTTTATTATAGGGGATACAGCATTTATATTTTCTTTTTGCGCGACCGCTTAAGTGCATCTACCACAATTCTTCTTCTTCTTTTACTAAAAAAAAATATGTAAAAATAATATTTCATTTAAATCCATGGGTAACTCTAGTTCCCTAAAAGCCCTTCCCTCTACGCACATGATATCATTTTGACGGCGACATTCATCTATTGTAGAAAACAACAACACAGGTTTGTTTACATTTTTATCTGCAAAATACAGCAAATAAGAACGCTTTCACACAAGGAAACTGAGTTGCCAGAAACTAGCTAGTTTGTAGGCGAGAAGGGTGTGAGGGGAGATTTTTTGTCTTCCTTTTACGCCCTTCTCGCCTACCTAAGTTTCCTAACTCAGTTTCCTTGTGTGAAAGGGGTCTAAGAGCCAATTTATTCACTATTGCTCAACTTGCTGAAAAGTCCAAAGTTGGCCAACTTACAAGTTGACTTCAAATCAGTAGTTGAACTGAAAGTTGAAAAATGCTTTTATTCACTACTTCGAATCTAAACTCCAGAGTTGAAATTCAAAAGTTGACAAACCTGCAGTTTATCAAATATCCTTGGAATATTTGTGACACATGACGCACAAGACGTCATTTTCAACTTTTGTTTTGCATTAGAATTAGGGCTGTCCACGAGACGAGACTCTGCGAGACTTTTGTAAGTCTCGTCTCGGTCCCGTTAAAATCAAAGTTTTTCAGTCTCGTCTCGGTCTCGCGTAATTAAGTCTCGTCTCGTTGATTATTGGAACGAAATATTTTTGATTATAGTTTGAATACGTGCAGAAGAAAATAAATATTTAACTGAAATTGGATTTTTTAATTTATTAAAAAAATAAAAATAAATCGGGTGGCACAACGGCTCATGAAGAACCAGGGCCTAGTGACTAACAACTCGCAACCATTCCTGTGTGCGCCTTTCGACAGGAATGGAAGGGACCTACAATTTTATGCCGAATCCGAACGGCTAGACGAGACGGCTAATTTATTACACTCTGTAAATTTCGGTCCAAATATACAGTTTCGTCTCGGTTGCTTAAAGGCAGTCGCGTCTCGTCTCGTGGCCAGCCCTAATTAGAATTAATTTTGCATTTTGAATAATTTTTCCGAATAATTGCAATGGATTTTTTATTCCATGTGAAGCGCGGAATCAAAAAAATACCAAGCTAAATTGAAAGCTTTACAAAACGGATTAGGTACAACTTTTATTTTTAAAGCAAATAATATACATATATCTAGCAATAACAAGTGAGTTTTCACACACTATAATTTGTTCCTATAACGATTTTGTTTTCCTAAAATAAAATTATAAAGCAAGAAACACAAATTTTCAGAGAGAAGAATAAAAAAACAGGAAAAGCCAAACAAAGATCAACAACTCCTTGAAACGTATGATTTGTTGTTGTGAAATGGAATCAAGAATGGATCGGTGTTCATGAGTATGTTTTTACACTTTTCCGGCGAAATCTTCGCCCACTACTTTCTCACTACTACTCATTCCATATATAACTTGGAACACAATACTGAAGTGATCTGTTTATGGAAATTGTACACCACTTGTTCTACTTTTTGGTGGGGGAAAGGCACAAATTTCAATTATAAAAAAAAAAAAAAACAGAAAAATGGAAAGAAGGCGAAAGAGAACATAAACAGACTGGAAAAATCGTTAGAGTTTTGTCGTACAAACGATTTGATCCCTACCCCTTACTTTTCACTCCCTTCACCAATGAACAAAAGATCGGCACTGGAAAAATCGTTCAATGTAGACCGGGACATAGCATGAATAAATAGACAGAAATGAAGAAAAATCCCAAGTTTGCTCGCTAACTTCTAATATTTCGGGGAGTTGAGAAAATCCATAGTTGATCAACTCTAGAGTTGAATTGAACTGAATTGAATTGATTTTATTGAGACTTTAAGAAACGTTTTACAGAGTTATATATACTAAGGAGTACAAAGGAGAACTGCGGCTTTATCGTATTGCCTGCTTTATCTATTACTATTTTATTTGCCTCATGGCTGTAATTATAAAAATGTTGTATTGATCCTGTTTATATAAGCAATGAGAGCTCTAGATTTGAAAATAAATAGTTGTAAACGTCAACTTTGAGTGGATAAAAACTTTTTCTCAAGTATACAATAAATTAGGCCTAAAAGGCCTTCCACACTAGCCCACTGTGTATTAATACATGTCAAAAAAGTGGGAACAAATCATGTAGAATAGTGTGGAAACAAAATATGAAAGCCCAGCCTACACAACCCGACATTCTATCCCACACGATTTGACATGTGTTAATACATGAGTAATTTTAGGAGTGGTTCTAATTCCATCCCTCATTCTATCACACTTTCTTTTAGGTTAAGGTAATGTATTAATACAAGCAAGTGTGGAAGCAAAATATGAAAAGTCATTTCTTTTCCACAAATTTGGCAGTCGTGTGGAATTCTTTCCCACTTTCAATTTGACATGTATTAATACAAAGTGGGGTAGTGTGGAAGGGCTTTAAGTATTAAGTTTCAATAGGGGGGTTCACACTCGTCGACAAGTCGATCGACCACACTCGTCGACAAGTCAATCGATCTGAGTCGTGTTGTTAGCGTTCACATTCAACAACCGCCTCATCAACTTCATTTGTAAATAAATTTTCAAAAAGCAAACACGGCGTAGATTTAACTTTTTGCACCAGTTTCAGCGAAGGAAATTAATATTTTCTCCCTTCCTTTTGTTGGTTTACTTCTATTTCAACCCATTCTCTATGAATCTCACATAAAAATTTAAAAAGAAACACTAAAATCCAAATTTTCAGACATATCAGTTGTTCAACTAGTGTTCGCATTAGCTACAGCGGTCGTTCGACCGAGCAAAATATTAAAAAATTTGAAAAACTTCCGACAGTCGTTCAACTTGTGTTCAAATTACAAATTATGTGAAGTTTCGACACAGGTTGATGAAGTTATCGATGAGTGTTTTTTCTCTCTATTTACAAACTTACATATTTTATTATTCTATTGTAATTGCGTTATGTATGCCCGTCCATATAAAATTATTTGGTAAAACTAATGCCGTTTTCCAATGGTTTCACTCAAGGTTTCACTCATTCTCAAATCTAATGGAACAGTCCAAGATGCTTCTACTCAATTCTGGGGTTTGGTATTTGGTATAGGTGAATCGTCACACAAAAAGTGAAATGTAAAACACGAACTCAGAACTTCCAAATAATATTTTTTGTTTGACTTTTCTTAATTTGTTTATTAAATCTTACCAAAAACTTGATTTTGGATGCAAATTAAATTAATATGGAAAGTTAAAAAAAGCATGATTACATTGCAGTTTGTTTTGACGTTTGAGTTTGAATGGATTAGTGCTTGTTGAGTGGATTCTGATTTGAAATCCAGAATCGAATTTCTCTTCTGAGAATCGTCAGAAGCGTATTTTTGTGCCAATGGAATGGTTTTAGAAGATTTCCGGACGCTTCCGGACGTCCAATGAAAAACGGCATAATTTTTCTTAGAGCTGTTTTTGGTTTTCTCTTATGGGAAATACATTGAATGCTAAATAGAAAAAAAAAATCATATCACATCCAGGGTACCCTTTGTGACATGCAGACGGCGCAGCGCGGGCTTGAAACGCAACTTACCAAGTCTCAATAGTAACATACATAGTGCCCGATTACACGATTTTGTTGTTTCGACTTTTTGACAGCTTGGGTGAGGGCTTGCATGTAGTTGGCCCACCAACTATTGAGTTGAGCAAAACTGTTAATTGCAATCGTTTGTACATCGTTTGTCTACGTTTGTATAAGTTTTAGATTCGTTTGTACACTCACCGTTTTTTTTATATAGCCACTTCAAAAAAATTTACGGAGTTTGGCCCACCAACTATAACGCTCGAAAAATCTGGAAATGCAGTTCGATAGATAATCGTTTGTCTATGTTTGTCTTTTTTTTTTTTCGTTTGTATACGTCCCAAATTTTTTTGACAAAAAAATTTTTTTTAACCAAATTTTATTAAAATTTTAAAACATATGCATTCGTTTGTCTCTTTCTTATAATGATTTTTCATCGTGTTATTTTTTTTAATTTGTATTTATTTCTATTTTTAAATAATTATTACTTTTTTGGGACATGTAGTTGGCCCACCAACTATAACGCTCGAAAAATCTAAAAACGCAGTTCGATAGAAAATCGTTTGTCTATGTTTGTCTTTTTTTTTTTTCTTTTGTTCCCAAATTTTTTTGACAAAAAAATTTTTTTTAACCAAATTTTATTAAAATTTTTAAACATATGCATTCGTTTGTCTCTTTTTTATAATGATTTCTCATCGTGTTATTTTTTTTAATTTGTATTTATTTCTATTTTTAATTAATTATTACTTTTTTGGGACATGTAGTTGGCCCACCAACTATAACGCTCGAAAAATCTAAAAACGCAGTTCGATAGAAAATCGTTTGTCTATGTTTGTCTTTTTTTTTTTCGTTTGTATACGTCCCAAATTTTTTTAACAAAAAAATTTTTTTTAACCAAATTTTATTAAAATTTTAAAACATATGCATTCGTTTGTCTATTTTTTATAATGATTTTTTATCGTAGTAATTTTTTTAATTTGTATTTATTTCTATTTTTAATTAATTATATATTAATTATATGGAGCATGTAGTTGGCCCACCAACTATAACGCTCGAAAAATCTAAAAACGCAGTTCGATAGAAAATCGTTTGTCTATGTTTGTCTTTTTTTTTTTTCGTTTGTATACGTCCCAAATTTTTTTGACAACAAAATTTTTTTTAACCAAATTTTATTAAAATTTTTAAACATATGCATTCGTTTGTCTCTTTTTTATAATGATTTTCCATCGTGTTAGTTTTTTTAATTTGTATTTATTTCTATTTTTAATTAATTATTACTTTTTTTGGGACATATAGTTGGCCCACCAACTATAACGCTCGAAAAATCTAAAAACGCAGTTCGATAGAAAATCGTTTGTCTATGTTTGTCTTCTTTTTTTTTCGTTTGTATACGTCCCAAATTTTTTTGACGACAAAATTTGTTTAACCAAATTTTATTAAAATTTTAAAACATATGCATTCGTTTGTCTATTTTTTATCCATTCGCTGAAAAAACAGCCAAAACTAGTACGTAGTTAGGTAGGTACTCAAAAATTTGGTTACTACCTATCAATATCTATAATAGGCATGCATAGGTATTTGTACCCATAATTACTTTCTATTTCATAAAAAAAAGAAACTCATTAAAAGCCTTAAGCCGACGGCAAAGTTCAAGTTAATGAACAAGTACCTATAGAATTAGAATTATTTTTGTTTGGGTTTTTTTAATTATTTTAACTGAATAAATAATATACTCAAGGTGTAACTTAAGTCTTTTTAAATGCAGCCTAAATGCAGGGCACTCCTTAAAAAGAATAGAAAAAAAGGATAAAGTCTTAATTATCGCAATTTCGAATACAAGTTGAAACTGTGGACACAGTTGGTGGTGGGCCAACTACATGTCCCAAAAAAAGTAATGATTAATTAAAAATAGAAATAAATACAAATTAAAAAATTAACACGATGGAAAATCATTATAAAAAAGAGACAAACGAATGCATATGTTTCAAAATTTTAATAAAATTTGGTTAAAAAAATTTTTTTTTGTCAACAAAATTTGGGACGTATACAAACGAAAAAAAAAGAAGACAAACATAGACAAACGATTTTCTATCGAACTGCGTTTTTAGATTTTTCGAGCGTTACAGTTAGTGGGCCAACTAAATGCTCCAAAAAGATTATATAATTAAATAAAAATAGAAATAAATACAAATTAAAAAAATTAATACGGTCAAAAATCATTATAAAAAAGAGACAAACGAATGCATATGTTTAAAAATTTTAATAAAATTTGGTTAAAAAAATTTTGTCGTCAAAAAAATTTGGGACGTATACAAACGAAAAAAAAAGAAGACAAACATAGACAAACGATTTTCTATCGAACTGCGTTTTTAGATTTTTCGAGCGTTACAGTTAGTGGGCCAACTAAATGCTCCAAAAAGATTATATAATTAAATAAAAATAGAAATAAATACAAATTAAAAAAATTAATACGGTCAAAAATCATTATAAAAAAGAGACAAACGAATGCATATGTTTAAAAATTTTAATAAAATTTGGTTAAACAAATTTTGTCGTCAAAAAAATTTGGGACGTATACAAACGAAAAAAAAAGAAGACAAACATAGACAAACGATTTTCTATCGAACTGCGTTTTTAGATTTTTCGAGCGTTATAGTTGGTGGGCCAACTATATGTCCCAAAAAAAGTAATAATTAATTAAAAATAGAAATAAATACAAATTAAAAAAACTAACACGATGGAAAATCATTATAAAAAAGAGACAAACGAATGCATATGTTTAAAAATTTTAATAAAATTTGGTTAAAAAAAATTTTGTTGTCAAAAAAATTTGGGACGTATACAAACGAAAAAAAAAAAAGACAAACATAGACAAACGATTTTCTATCGAACTGCGTTTTTAGATTTTTCGAGCGTTATAGTTGGTGGGCCAACTACATGTCCCAAAAAAGTAATAATTATTTAAAAATAGAAATAAATACAAATTAAAAAAAATAACACGATGAAAAATCATTATAAGAAAGAGACAAACGAATGCATATGTTTTAAAATTTTAATAAAATTTGGTTAAAAAAAATTTTTTTGTCAAAAAAATTTGGGACGTATACAAACGAAAAAAAAAAAAGACAAACATAGACAAACGATTATCTATCGAACTGCATTTCCAGATTTTTCGAGCGTTATAGTTGGTGGGCCAACTACATGTCCCAAAAAAGTAATAATTAATTAAAAATAGAAATAAATACAAATTAAAAAAAATAACACGATGAGAAATCATTATAAAAAAGAGACAAACGAATGCATATGTTTAAAAATTTTAATAAAATTTGGTTAAAAAAAATTTTTTTGTCAAAAAAATTTGGGACGTATACAAAAGAAAAAAAAAAAAGACAAACATAGACAAACGATTTTCTATCGAACTGCGTTTTTAGATTTTTCGAGCGTTATAGTTGGTGGGCCAACTACATGTCCCAAAAAAGTAATAATTATTTAAAAATAGAAATAAATACAAATTAAAAAAAATAACACGATGAAAAATCATTATAAGAAAGAGACAAACGAATGCATATGTTTTAAAATTTTAATAAAATTTGGTTAAAAAAAATTTTTTTGTCAAAAAAATTTGGGACGTATACAAACGAAAAAAAAAAAAGACAAACATAGACAAACGATTATCTATCGAACTGCATTTCCAGATTTTTCGAGCGTTATAGTTGGTGGGCCAAACTCCGTAAATTTTTTTGAAGTGGCTATATAAAAAAAACGGTGAGTGTACAAACGAATCTAAAACTTATACAAACGTAGACAAACGATGTACAAACGATTGCAATTAACAGTTTTGCTCAACTCAATAGTTGGTGGGCCAACTACATGCAAGCTGGGTGAGGGGAGTAGAAATGTTGAGGGAAGGAAGTAACGCAAGCAGGAGTGAAAATTTCAAGACTTTTTCTGGTTGAACTTTGACGTTTCTGATTTGGCAACCACAATGCTCCTCGATGTTAGCAAAAAACGATTTGAACAAAAACTATTGAATTGAAAAATTGATTTTCGTAATTGGATACACCTAATATACGTTTGTATTTGCGAAAGAAGTGATTAAAAACTAATTTGTATTTATTACTACTGATTATTTTTTTTACAAAACAACCCCAAATTCCATGAACGTCAAAATAACGAATGGAAGTAGGTACGTACGTGTTTTCGCGAACCATGTAATCATGAACGTTCGTGCCTGTCAAAAACACGAAAGACGAAACGAACGGAAAAACGAACTATATAATCAGGCTCATACATGTACATCCCATCTGGTCATGTCAATCAGAGTCCTGTCAAATTCTTTCGATCTGCCACGTCCACGACATTCTGTCCAGATCTATATGGTCTTCCGCTAAAACTTGGTTTCCACCATTTTAACCGATTCCTTTCTTCAACGTGCAATATTACATAATTACAGTTGTTTTTAAAGTGGGCAGTTTTATTTCTATTTTTTGATTGATTTTTATACCATTGCATTTGTTATATCCTTGACTTTTGACTATACATAGTTACCAGTCATTTTGGTACCTACCTACATGAAACATAATAAATGTACATAGGTAGGTACTAAAACGACTAATAAGTCAAAAGTCAAGGATATAACAAATACAAATGTTTTGAAAATCAATTAAAAAATAGAAATTATATTGTACTTATGTATGTACAATAATGTAACTATGTATAGTAAAATACTTTTCATTATTAACTTTTAATTTGATTATTTTATTGTAAATATAGTAAAATGGCTAGATTGAACATTTAGAGGTAAATAAAAATAAGTTTAGACAAAATACCTTTTTTTTTAAATGAAAACAAAAATATCTATATATTTTAAGAATATATACTTTAGATAATGCTAGGTAATTTATCTATATCCTGTAGGTAAAAGGTATGTAATAAATCTCATTATTTTATTCATTATTATAGTTAATTATGCAAATTTTAATTGAATATTAAGAGCACGTATACCCATAACAAGCTACACATCTTCTTTATGATCTGCACTGTTCAGAACTTCATCAAAAGCTCCATATTCTTCTTCTTCATCATCTTTGGAAAACTGATCTGATTTCATTGTAACTGTCTCATCCTGATCATCCGATTTATAAACCATACTATCAATATCGTCATTTGCTTCTTTGTTGATAATCGGAACTATTGTATTTTCCTCTTCTTTGAATTCTGAAAGATTATCAAAGTCGTTGTCCTTAGAAGATTCATAAAAATAATTATCAAAATGCTGAATTGAGTGCGGATCCTGTCTTGGTACAAAATTGTCATAATCAAACTTATTATTTCTATTTAAGATTTTGTCGAACAAATTCCTTCTTTGATCTAAATTGGTTCTTGAGGATTTCATTGTAATGCTTATATCTGAACATCCTTTGAAGTTTTCTTGAGGTCCACATCCCATGGCACCTGTACCATTTGCGCAATGTCCCCAGTTATTACCTACTCAAGAGTTACAATGTTTAAGATGTTTAAGGTTCAAGTCAATATTATAGATGTACATCACTTACCGGCTTGATAGTTCCATCTTAGTACACAATGCTTACAAATTAGGCCTTTTGGCCAGACAATAGTTGAATATATCATTCCCCTTTTTTTTCCAATGTACATTTTGAGACTTCCATCGGAAAACCTTATTTCATTTGCATTGAAACAGTCCTCAGACTCTTCTTTGAATTTATCCAAATTGCAAATATTAAAATAAAAGAATCCCAAATGGGTGGTAGTTAATTTGATTCCTATGCGGGCTTTTTGGGTTTGGTTATAGGATTTTACAATAACTCCTTGTCCGTATTTGCCTCCTAGTTCGTTTGGTCTAGGCCTGTTAGCAGCGAAGTTATCTCCACATAGTCCACATTTTCCCTTATTTTTATACCATTGAACCTTTGAGATAGTGAAAAAAAAAATCATAGAAAAGTAAGACGAAATTATAAATGATTTTTTTTCACGAGGTATGAATAGTTTGTGAATAGATTAATTTATTTGCATTGAGTTTAAAAAAAAAGAAAAAAGTCTTTAAATATGTACGCATTTGAAATGTTCTTAGCAGCAATCGATTTTGAAAAAAAAACTTACGGTAAATCCTCCACAGTAGAGCGAATTGTCATCATAGTTTACAGGAGCTGACTTATCATATCGCCATCTAGATGAACGACTTACAGGATCTAACATCATCCCATGACCCTGAATTTCACAAATTGATACAAGTATCGTTAGTATTAGAAGAGCAAATATGTTAAATTTATTATTTCTCAGCATTTTACAACAATGTTAGGACCAAACGGGGTTGTAAATTGTCTTGAAGCTATAAAGAACTGGTTACTAATGTGTTCTAATATAGTTTGCTTTCTTTTTATATCAAACATTTACATATATAAGTAAATGATTTGTATGTAACATTGCCTTATCAATGAAAAAGAAAGGGGAAATGTTTATTTTTGCGATTATACATAAATAACTTTTGATGTGTAACATCTAAGCACACAGTATGGGTCATTGTTTTGGGAGGAATTTCGAGAAAAATAGCGTTTTTTAATATAAGAGACTCCCTCCGTAGAAAGGCGTTAAAATTAAAAAGAAACTACCATTTTAATGTAAAAGTTTACCATTATGGATATTCGTTGATTTTTGTCTTTTTAACGAATAACTTACCGTTATGCAGAGTTTGATATGCCGGATTTACACGAGTGACAAGTTTGCAATTTTCTGTCATTATTATTACAAAAGAATGAGCAAATTCATTCTTTTTTGCCCTACTCGCCTACAAACTTAAAATTGCTGGCAACTCAGTTTCCCTGGTGTGAAAGCTGAAAGGGTTTTTTTGGTTTGATTGTCAAATTTCAATGGAAATGATTGTTTTAACCATCCCCAAACCCTCCTGTTGGTAAACAAGTGTAAATAGTGTCGGTAATAATACTGACACACTGAAAATATTCACCATGTTTTATTCTACACTCTTGTTTTCGATCACAAAAAAGTACTCAATACTCGATAGGTAATAGGAAAAACATCCACAAATAAACTTACTTTAGAAGGTCAAAAACCAAAAAGACCTACCATAGACAACTGAAGCGTGCTACGACCTAAGCAAGGTTGAAGTTCGTCTTTTAACCTGTTGCCGCTGCATGCGTCTCTAATACCCATACACCCAACACAACACCCACGGTTTGCAGGATATTTGCGTTGTTTCAACCGTCCTGTGTTTCAACCGTTCCTAGTCTCCCCTACATACTTCCTCATGAAGTGAACATTTGCCTGTGGAGAAAGTGAACTTTTGACATTTATCGCTGGTACACACTTATGAATGCGTTGTAAACGATTGGCGTTTGAAACCTCAATGCATCAAAGGACTAGCACAAAATAAATCTTTGGTGTATAAATTAATTAGGGAAGCATCCATTGTTTTTTAATTTTTCAAGTTGATTCAAATTCGAAATCACGCTACGCAGAGAACAAACTGAAAATAAATGAGGAATGCACACAAACTGAAACTGTTTACAATTTTTTTTACTGTTATCCAACTGTCATAGCTTCAGCAAGGGCTCGCGTACATTTTGCTCGCAAATTGTCCGTGAACGAATACTCTCCACTTTGTTCTCAACACAGCTTCATGACCACGTTCACGGGTGACCGAAAAAGCGAAATTTGTATTGGTTCATTAGATGGTTCACAAGTTGTTACACATTATAATGTTTTGTGAAACCATTATGAACAATTTTGTATTAATATCGCCTGGATATTGTGCAGAAACTGCTATACTCTGTCCAATGAATATGTGTATGTTAAATCAAGACAATGGTACCATTGTTTCATGCTTCTTTAATAGCGTTTGACCGTTTTGGCTATTGTTTACTTATTAAGCTTAGTACGCTGATAACATGACGAAATCATAAACGAAAAATTTCATTGTGCTTTTCGTTATGTGGTACGCTGTTCGACCAGCGAAATAAATGATTATACCAAATTGTTTTGACAAGTCTCCACTGTCTTTCCGCACAGAATTAATTTCCCGGACAGTTAATTGTGTGCGGAAAGATGGCATTTGGGTTTGTTCGTGTTTTTATATGTTGTTTTTTCATTACAGCACTGTTTTTGTTTGATTTTTTCGTTAAATTTTGATTTATTTATTTGCAATTTGTGAAACTCTCCATGAATATTTTTCCGCTGTGTTTTCATAAGCATTTCTTTATCTTCTTGCAGACCACAGGAAAATTTCGTTTCGCATCAGCAGCGTACTAGGCTTTATTGATATTATTACGAGTATTATGTATAGTTTTTCGCTGTGCTTCTACTGTTTTTTGCCCAAATTACATTCGAGAGATTGGATCGGTGATGACTAAATTTGTATAGTCGTGTTTGCTGATGATGGCATGAAGAAGGTATTTCGAAATGCATTCAGAGTGAGTCAAAAAGTTTAAAATCGCGTTAATTTGTTTTTGTTTTAATTAGTTAATTTTTGAAAGTGAGTTTTAAAAACTTGACTCTCAATCTTGTGAAATCACTAAGGTGATGTTAAATTTATTAGGCCCATTTGCTTAAACGATACTTAAGTATTTATGTTCAACATAAAAGAACTAATCGTCGGTATGCTGCAAAAAGAGCTCAAGACACATATGTACATAATTGTAATTCTGAGTTATTGAAGATTTAAAGTTTATTGCCGCTGGAAAAAGTATTAAGTAGTTTCGATTTGAAAATCGTTATTAAAATCTGATAGTTAAAACATTTATTAATAAAATAAAACCAGAAATTTAATTCAATTTAATATACCTATTCTACTTTTTTATACAAAAATAAAATGAATCTTGGACAAAAACTTTTTTTTGCATTCACCCTTATTTTGTTTTTTTTTTTTTTTATGAAAATGTTTTTTTTGTAATTTTTATTTTAAATTTATTTATCTTGATCTGATTCCGAATCATCATTTATATCAGAGCCTGGGGCCTTATTTCTGGTGATTAAGTTTTTGTACCAGTGATGAAACTCGTCCGGGATGGCTCCTGACTTGCAAAGATTAAGTAGGTACCTAAATCTTTTTTTCTTTTTGATACTTATAGGAAAGCTGCTTTTATGCGACTTTAATAATAGTGATAATAAATTTAGCTATATGCCTGTAAGACCTTAGGTATTTTATATGCAATGCACGACGCTAGTTAGAAGGAACAGACGGAAAGGAAAAAAAATAGCTTTAATTACCTATCATAAAATTCCACGGGTGGCACCCAGTTGATGTTAACTTCTTTCAAATGTATGGGCCGACCTAGGCAATTGATTCTTGAATATCCAAACACCAAATACAAACTCAAACTTAAGATATATACATCATAAAATTATTTGTATCTAAAGCTCATGAAGTACCATTTAATTATCTACTTGGAATTTGCTTTTGTAGCTGTTGAAGTACTGGGATTTGCTGGAGATCAGTCATGTTAGTTCTTTCAACTGCCAAGTTAATTGTTCTAATAGGATATTGCGGCCTAAATCATAACACCTCCTTCCATGTTGTGATGAAGGAAATTTAAATCATCGTTTTTGTTCAATTTTGTATGTGCTTCTAACCTTATGAAACGATAAAATTACTTTAAAAAAAAATGACTCAACTAACATTTATTCTCTTGGCTGCCGTTAATTTTTGTTCTGCGCAAGCATGACCGCTTTTACACAAGGAAACTGAGTTGCCTGAAACTAGCTATTTTGATGGCGAGAAGGAAGAGAGGGGAGATTTTTTGTCTTCCTTTTACGCCCTTCTCGCCTACAAACTAAAAATCGCCGGCAACTCAGTTTCCCTGTGTGAAAGGGGTCCATAGGTTTTGGTTTTTTGTATGGCCTATTAAACAGTCTCTCTTGTGTCATACAAAATTTCGATCTCTTCGGTGTATAACACGTGACATTTCAAATTCAATTCTCCAGAAATTACTGCTTCTAACCTTATGACCGGCAGTGTAAATTCAAAGCGAATAATAGCAAATATATTGGGAATTCCCATTATAACAAATTTTTAAGTTGGCTATGAAAATCTTTTTGCTGGGTGTATTTTCTTTGAATTTGAGGACTTGATCTCTTTTCGTAGCAATTGGTGTTTTTCTTTTTTAACTCTGAGCAGATCACGAAACTGTCAAACAAAAATTCATGTTTTTTTTTAGCTCAGACATATCAGAGCTCAAAAAGTGCGTTTCTTTTTTCCATCTGAGCTAGCTCAGAGCTTAATCGATTAGCTCAGCATAAAATGACCGAGCAAATCGAGCGAAACGCTGAGCGAAGCCAACTTCACTTTTTTTGAGTTATTTGACAGACGAAAGAAATACAAAAAATTAAAAATGGATTCCCAGGACAGTCGCCCGTCTAAATCAGGTAAACAAAAATGTATTTTAGTAACACACCTATGAAATGACAGTTCAGTGCTCAAATGTGTTTCATAAATAAGTCTGAGGGCTCTGATCACAATCTGCTCAGAGTTCTGCTCTGATCGCTCAGCTTCTGCTCAGAGGTTTATTTAGAGCCAAAAAAGAAAAACGCCAAATAATAGAGAAAATAGAGAAAAAAGATTTGTGTAAAAAAGACATAGAATTAATTGTTTTAATACAATACTACAAAACTACTTTAAATAGACATGAGATTTTTTTAAAGGGCATAGACTATGATTTTTTAGACACTTGCACCATTAAGTCCATTTCACACACAGCACACCATTTTGAGCGGGAGCAACCTCATATTCTCTTTGTTTATATAATTTCTGATCGAATACCACAAAAATCTAAGATACTATGTGTTGCATCCGTGCCAAAATCTTATTTGCCTAGACTATTAATCTTATACTACGTTTTCATTAGAGCCGAAATGATTTAATTTCGAAATTTGGCAAAAAAGTGTTTTCTTTATCAAATTTGCTAATTTCATTAGACATCTCATTTCATTTTGAATTCGGAATGGCAGTTAGCCGTTTATTTTTGTTGTTTTCTCTTTCTGTTTGATGTTTTTGAGTATATATAGTGTATTGATAATTTCATGCAAAAGCTTTTAAGAGCTTTTGAAACTGATTCCCGCTGGATGCATTCACCTTATTTCCAACCTAATTTCGTGCAAATGAGGTTGAAAATACCTCATTTCGAAATGTGATTTTGGATGGGATGTTAGGTAATTTGGATCTCATTTGGAAATTTGCAACGAAATTTCCTCATTTGGCCAAGTGAAAACGGCATATTAGACTACTTTCACTCAAGGAAACTGAGTTGCCGACAACTGGGAGTTTGTAGGCGAGAAGGGCAAGAAGTAAGGTGAATGAAAAAAATATCTCCGGTCGACGTTTGAGGAGATTTTTATCACATTCCTTCTCACACTGTCCGTAAAGTGCGTTCAGCCAATAGTGCCTGTCCACATTGGAATTTTAATGCTTGGTGTTAATATGTTCGTTGTTTCCATACAATCAAGAGTAAATCCTCCCAGTTCAATCTACCCATCCCTATCTCCCACCCTTGAAATCTATCTATCTTTCTATAAAAAATCTATCATGTTGAATCCGAGAATATTGTTTGAAAGCATCGGTGCAATTTGGGTGGAATCTATCCATCTCTTTTTCACTCACGTAAAATCTACCTGTCTCACTGCATGCACCCAGCATTAAAAATCCAATGTGGACAGGCACATAGACTTTATATGGGAAAAAAAAACAAAAATCTCCGGCAATTGGGTTTCCTTGTGTTAAAGGTACAAGGCAATTAAAGGAAAACGTCAAAAAAATCTCCAGCAACTGGTTTCCCTGTGTCAAAAGGGGACTTATTGAAATGTTCGTTTATCAATTATTGGTATGACGTTTTCCTTTAATTGCCTACACGAAGAAATAAAATTGCCAGCGATTTTTGTTTCTTTCTTTATAAAGGCTATTTGTGAAAGGCACATTACAGACAGTGTGAGAAGGAAATAGAAACAAATCCCTTCAAATCGTTGACCGGGGAGATTTTTTTTTCCCCTTACTTCTTGCCCTTCTCGCCTACAACTCCCAGTTGCTAAAGGGACTATGAGAAGGTCCTCCACACTTTCCCCCAAACAAATGCAGTTTCATTAAAATTCATTCGTGTCGATTACAGAATCGGCGAAATTATATTTCTGGGGAGTTGACTCAATCCGCAACGACTTTGGTCTGGATTTGAAATGTCAAGTGCTATATGGAATGTGGATGGGCTTTAAAAACTGCGATACCGACAATCATGCAATCATGACATCCACAGACCATATTCATCGGATGCTGTAATCGGAATCATTACATGTGCGAATTATAATCAAAATTTCTAGTGCTGATTTCGCGAAGTTTCGTTGTATGAGCTACTACCCATTCTAGATGAACTAAACCATAACTTGACTTTCTCCTCTAACTATTTATTATAGGTACCATACCAATTTTGAAGCAGATCGGTTTATACTCCTTAATATCCAATTCCACCAGCTTCCGAAACCGGAAGTGAACTTTTTACTTGAAACTCAAATAAAAAACTACCCATAAAACCTAAGCAATTAATAATTTTTGCAACAAATAAGCTTAGATTAGAAAAGACTTTTAATATAATAATTCAAGTTTAAAATTATAATTTTTAGTCTTTTAAGGCCTGTTTGAAACCGACGCGTCGGTCAGATTGACAGATAATCGAAAACAAATTTAATTTAATTTAATTTACAAATTCTTTTCATAACTCGCATGATAATAAAAAGTGCATTTTAAACATTAGATGATGAATCTACGACAATCAAAAGCATTCTGTTCTGATTCTATTTCTATAAGTCACCGCAGCTCGAATAAATTTAAAAAGCTTGTTCCAGCCCTGCATGCCATTTAAAATTTCTATTTCTTCTTCGGCATCCAATCGATTTCTCTCACGTCGAATTTCTCGTTAAATTGGACATGATCCAACAAATTAGTGTTTGAAAGGGTACAATCCAGGGCCTCAAAAGAAGAGAATTATTATTTTTCGATTTTCGTCCGTTAACTTTGATGCCCTTACTATCAAAAATATAGCCTCATAATCGTAATTCATATCTATCATTTGTATCGTTAACTTATGCTAGGTTTCCATTTGTTTTTGAAATGACAGTTTGATAGCTCAACAGCTGTCAATTTGGTCTTTGAACGACACGAATGCCAGTTCATTTCCACTTGTGTCTTTAATTGACACAAATTAGTTTTTTTTTTTTTTCAAAGACAAATAATTTTTGACATGTGCCTTTGTCAGTTCGTTGACATTGTATTCCCACTTGCATTGGTCTTTTCCGAACTGACACACATCGTCAATGAGATCTTCGATAGA
This sequence comes from Melangyna quadrimaculata, assembly GCA_949320155.1. NCBI lineage: Eukaryota > Metazoa > Arthropoda > Insecta > Diptera > Syrphidae > Melangyna > Melangyna quadrimaculata. Next base: position 208,596,772 of record OX439483.1, read on the forward strand.
AGTTGTGTAGTGGTGTGCAGAAGGAGTTTTTTTTGTATGAAACAGATAAAGATTCATAAAGAAGAAATGAGTCTGGGGTCGACCCAAACTAGTAACTTCCCATTGGTGCACTTGAAAATCATATACATATTTACCTAAGTTGTGGGTGGTAGAGTTTATATTATATAGTGTCATAACTTTGGGTTTAGATATAAAGATACAGGGCAAAATGTGACATTGTCTATATTTTGTACTTTTTTTTCCTAACTGTTATCGGTATAGAGGTAGGTATTAATTATTTAAGCCAATTATAACAAAACAGAATATTGGCTAAAAAAAAATACCAAAAATCGGAGGAGTGCACTTAAAAAAAAACCAAACATGGTTTCAAAGAATATAAAAAGGCATATGAAGTGTCATATGCAAAATTTCGATTTTGAGTGTAAGAATTTTTCGAATTAAAACATTTTTGAAAAGTTGTTTCTTGCAACATTTTGATTTTTAGCCTTTTTAAGGGTAGTTTTAAAAATCTCAAAATTACACAACATTTAGGTGGTATAGGTATATATTTTTGGTAGAATTTTGAAACTGATATCATTGTTTGTTTTTCAAAATATTTGAGTTGAAAAAAAATTTGTTAGGAATTTTTAATAGTTTTTGTTCCAGTTGTTTGCTCTATAAAAAAAACGTTTATTAAATTTTTTTTAAATTATCAGACTACGTCATTATATGTAAAACAAAATGGACTGGGTTCGGAATAATTTTTTTCTTGAAATATTTGAGACGAAAATTATTTTTCAACTGTTTTTCTTAGTTTAAAAAAAGTGTTTGTTTAATTTTTTTTTAATATTTACCAATTTGGTATCATGTAATTGTGTGTAAATTAAAATTAGTCTGAAGTGAATATCTTATTCCGTTCTCGAGATATTCCAGATAAATGACATTTTACGCTCCTTTTTAAATTGCTGTAGTAAACAAACGGTTTATTGAATTTGTTAGAAAACCTTTTCAGCACGTTATGACAATATTACCTGTAAAATAAAATCTATCCGAGGTCGATATATTTATTCATTCTCAAGATATAGTGGAGGACAAAAGTACCCCGAACGTACTTAAATACACACACATACAGACATCTTGCTAAAAACGACGAATTCTGATTCTAGAGACTAAACGTATATATCTATGTAGATATGTCAAAATTTTCAATTCGATAAATCGCACCAATTACAATAACTTCCAATAAAAAATAAAAATAAATCGGGTGGCACAACGGCTCATGGAGAACCAGGGCCTAGTGACTAACAACTCGCAACCATTCCTGTGTGCGCCTGTCGACAGAAATGGAAGGGACCTACAATTTTATGCTGAATCCGAACGGCTAGACGAGAAGCACTTATTCGTGACAAGTGATACTCTTGGAGGATTTTTCAATTCCTCGCAAGAGGCAGTAGCCCCGAAAAAAAACTTTTTTAGTTTTTAGGTGGACGAGGGTGGGAAGCGAACCCAGGACCTCCAGCGTGACAGTCGAACGCACTAACCATTACGCTACGGGCTACTACAATAACTTCCATTGGGAACTTAAAAAAGTTATCTGCTGTTTTGCAAAAGCTTACTATCTCATCAGTACTACTACTATACTAAAAAAAAATGTTTGTTATCAAAAATCAGAAATGGATATGCAAATTACTCTTGGAGTTTCCATTTATTTTCGCTAACCGCTTTCATTGAAAAAAAAAAAATAAATATATAGTAAAATAATTTCAACTAGTTAAACAAATTTATGCACTGAAAATGATCTAAAATAAATAATTAGCTTATCACACCTAAACTTTATATTCTTCTGTTTTCCAATGATTTCCAATTAACATTTCTAGCGCACTCTCCTGATTTTGAACAGCAGCACTTTTTACATTAAAGATCGGGTTACTCCTGGCTTATTGGCCTGCAGCCCTTTTTAAATTATATATCGGGTCATCTCCGTTGTCCACTTTCTAATTCCTTTTCTTAGATTCTAAAATGTCAGCATCCTCTGAATTGGGATAACTTATATTCTGGTCACTCATTTTACGGAATTAATTTTTTTTGCCCCACCAAATTACAAAAAATAGGCGTGTACCATCAACTGAGAGCTCCGAGGCCTCAAGGATTTTTTAAGTTGTACCAAAAATCTCATTTAACAATTAAATATTTAAAAAAAAGTTGAAAGTTGACAAGCGATTTTAGGGAAAAGACGCAAAAATAGGTCTTTCGTCATAAGTTGGTAAATGACAAGTGGGAACAAGTGCGAATGCAGGAAAAAATTTCGGGGGGGGGTTGAACAAATTTCGAGGGGGGGGGTTTAAACTGAAAACTCAAAATTAAGAGTGAAATTGTATGGCGAGGAAGTTAAAGTCCAACATTTCGGGGGGGTTTGAACCCCCCTGCGTTCGCGCCTGATGCTAGGCATGGACCTACTACATCCATGATGCTAAGTTTCCACTTGTCATTGAAAGACACAGTTTGACAAGACAGGGTGAGTTAAGCCAGAACCATACCTACCTGTGTCGTGTGTTGTGGAGTCGTGTGTCGCTATCGCTACAATGTATTTCAATGTAGAACCATATTTGTCTCGTGTGTTGTGTTGCAGTGTGGCGCATAGAATATTTGGAATGACAGCGACACACGACTTCACAATACAACACACGACACAGATTTGGATCCGGCTCTCTACAACTTATTTCTTAAGCCTAGTACGCTGCTGATGCGAAACGAAAAATCCCATACAAAAATGACATGACGAAATCATAAACGAAAAATTTCGTTTTGCTTTTCGTTCTGTGGTACGCTGTTTGACCAGCGAAATTGATGATTATACCAGATTCTTTTGACAAGTCTCCACTCTCTTTTCGCATTGAATTAATAAACCGGACCATTAATTGTTTGCGGAAAAATGACATTTGGGTTTGTTCGTGTTTTTATTTGTTGTTTCTTTCATTAAAGCACTGTTTTTGTTTGATTTTTTCGTTAAATTACGATTTATTTATTTCCAATTTATTTAAACTCTCCATGAATATTTTTCCGCTGTGTTTTCGTAAGCGTTTCGTTGTCTTCTTGGAGACCGCAGGAAAATTTCGTTTCCCATCAGCAGCGTACTAGGCTTAAGTTTTTGTATTGGTAAAAGCCACCTTGTCAAAGTGTGTCAATTTGCGTCTTTCAATGACAAGTGGAGACCGAGCATTAGACCATTGATATTCTGGACACCTCATTATATTTTTTGGTCGTAGATACCTGCCCAGCCCACATACCTGAATACTGAATTTACAAATCAAAAATCATCTTGGTTAGGTTATATTTATTGGTGATTTCAAAAATAAAAAAAATTATGTACAATTGTACATATACGTTCAACTCGCGAGTCAGAGTAAGTTATACAATTATTTCGATTTCATTATCTTTAATTTAACAACTCATATTTATGATAAAGAAAGAAATTCCGAGGTTATGTGCTATTTTCAGACACCTTATTCATAATATTGCAATCAAGTAAATGCCAACTGCATTTTAGCTCGGTTTTTTTCCGAGAATCAATCAGAAATCATACTAAAGCTTGTGGTTAGTGTAGGAAAATGTTTCATATAGGAACCAAAATAACCGTACTAAAAATACATTTTTTTTTTAAATTCGAAACAAAATTTCCTTTTTTGTCAACGTATTTCCAAACATGTGATTAGGCAGATAAGGGGCCTAATTTTATACACCGTGTTTTATTTTTATAAAAATTATTTAAAAAATTCTCTTTGATTGCCTTAAACTATTTACATTATTATAGATGGTTCATTTCGGGTTGTTCATATCCGGTTTTCTTTGTGTTGGGATATTGGGTAAAGTGGTTACTACTACTAACCACGGTGGAAGTTTGACGCTGCGTCCTCATAGAATTGGATTGCTTTGTCGTCGTTGATAGAAATAATTCCTTCGTCCAGAGGCGGTTAAGAGTTCCAAGTACGTGTACAAAAAGCAGTGCCAACTTGAATGTCTTACTTTGACGACAGCAATGCTGCAAACATTGCGCGTTGCACTTAGTAAACATCACGTTTCTTGCCAAAACTATTAGACCAATATGGATCGAATTTCAGAACTTCGTCTTGTCCATTCGATTCCAAATTTTTAGCACAATTGGACAATTTTGTACCAGTTTTTAAGTGCTTCAAAATTACTAAAATTTTTAGATTTTTTTTTTCAATATCTGGTTAGATAGCAACACAAATATAACATGCATAAAATTAAAAACAAATGTGGTCTTGTAGAAAATTTTATAACAAACAAATTTATAACGGATGGCTTCATTCTAAATAGCATATTTCCAAAGTTATAAAGGAAAATACCGTTACATTTTGCTTGCAGCGCGCACAAGTTTTTCGAAGCTTCAATGTTAGCTACAGGCTACTCTAACAGCCCCAACAACATATCAAAAATGCAGAACCACATCGCGCTTTGCGATTTTAATGTCGAATCTGACTGGCCTATATGTATCGTTTGAATTAAATTAAGTTGATGAATTGGTTTTCAACTCATAAATGTTTAATTATTCCTGCTGTTTTTAAATAGTCAGTGATTTTGTGATTTACTCAAATAGACCGAGAGCTGACAGCAAATTTTTGAATTGGAAGTATAACCAAAATTTGCAAACATGTTTGTTGAGGTATTAGGGCCACGATTACAAATTCAACCGTCTGGCTGGATTATTTTGTCGCCGGGGCTGAGGGCGGGAGGTTCAAAACCGCGATTTTTCAGTTTTTGGTTTAGAGTATATAATTACTTAAATATATATGTAAACTAAAGAGAACTACGCTCTCATGAAGAATTTCGGGGTCCCAGACGATTTGAGTGTCACCGACCCAAACAGACGCCCCCCAAAAGAGGCAAACAAATCAGATTTTGGTTTGGAATATATAACCACTTAAAAATATATCTATGTAAATTAAAGAGAATTACGCACTGATTAAGAATTTCGGGGTCCCAGACGATTTGAGTGTCGCCCGACCCAGACAGACGCCCCCCAAAATGGGCGACAAAACAGATTTTGGTTTGCAGTATAAAACCAGTTAAAAATATATAGAAATTAAAGAGACTTACGCACTGATAAAGAATTTTGGGGTCCCAGACCACTTGAGTGTCGCCCGAACCAGACAGACGCCCATCCAAAAGAGGCAAAAAACCAGATTTTGGTTTGGAGTATATAACCATTTAAAAATATATAGAAATTAAAGAGACTTACGCACTGATTAAGAATTTTGGGGTCCCAGACGATTTGAGTGTCGCCCGACCCAGACAGACGCCCCCCAAAATGGGCGACAAAACAGATTTTGGTTTGGAGTATATAACCACTTAAAAAAATATAGAAATTAAAGAGACGTACGCACTGATTAAGAATTTTGGGGTCCCAGACGATTTGAGTGTCGCTCGACCCAGACACACGCCCCCCAAAAGATGCAAAAAATCAGATTTTGGTTTGGAGTATATAACCACTTAAAAATATATGTAAATTTAAGAGAATTTCGGGGTCCCAGACGATTTGAGTGTCGCCCGAGCCAGACAGACGCCCTCCAAGGCCTATTGGGGCGAAATCAAACTTTCTATTTTGAAGGTTTAACCATATAAATTGTTTATCGAAAAATCAGGAAAAATCTCCTCATTACAAATATGTATGTCCCAGACGCTTAAAGTGTCACCACACCCTTCCATACGCCCTCTAAGGTCCATAGAGCGAAAACAAACTTTCTATTTCGAATGTATAACCAAATAAATTATATATCAGAAAATCAGGAAAAATCTCCTCATTACAAATATGTATGTCCCAGACGGTTAAAGTGTCGCCAGACCTAGACAGACGCCTTCCAAGGCCCATAGGGGCGAAAACAACTTCCTATTTCGAAGGTATAACCATATAAATTATACAGGGTGTCCCAAAAGTCAACGTCGAAGCGAAAACGGGTGAAAGGGAAGGTGGTGAGAGTTATTAGAAAAATAATAAAACAAAATTGTTGCCATGTATTTTTTTCTTTATGTGCATTTGAAAAAAAATCGAAAAAATCGTCAACCTGTAACGTTCTTTCAAGTGCCGTGATTACAAATCTTTTTATATTATAATTAGTATAGAATGCAGTTTAATCTATTTGTTGGTACCATTAACGTAACTTTTTTGATATCGTTATTGATAATTTTAAACAGATGAAAAGCAAAGTAAAAAAAATTATGTTTTTTATAAAAGTGGTCGGACTTACCACCACAAGTCTATCTGACTATTTTTTTGTTGTATAGGTGATAGTCTTAGATTTCAGTTGATGTCCAAAGAAGAAGACGATGGTTGGATATCGCTCAAAATAAGACATAAGAAAAAATTATTGGTATTACTTAAATGTTAAATGAAGTATTAAAGCAGGCTTGTGTATGTCCAATTTATTTGTTAAGAATATTAGCCATTAGGTATATTTAAAGATATGTGATTAGGTATATTTAAAAATCTAAAACGCAAAGCCAAAAAAAACATACTTCACAAAAGTGGTCGGACCCGTGGTAAACTCCAATAAAAGTCTGTCCGACCACTGGATTCTTAAAGAAAATAGTCTTAGCTTTAATATGATACCTCATTTGTCGAAATACGAAGAACCTATGGGTTAGTACACAGTCAAAAACAGGGCCTATAAAACAACTTGTTTTTTATAGTAAAATATTAAAAAAGCTGTTGAGTGCACTGGTTAAGCAGCTGTTGACTTTCCAAATCATAATATAAGCATAGAAGACAGTCTTAACTATGTTTTGATGCTACTTTGGTAAACATTTGATATGGTTTTAGATATTTTTAACATGTAAAACGCAAGGTGAAGAAAAAATATCTTCATTCATAAAAGTGGTACGACTGGTGGTATAATCCAAATAAAGTCGGTCCGACCTCTGGTTTCATAAGGAAAATAGTCTTAGCTTTAACATGATACTTCATTTATCGAAATCCGAAGAACCTATGGGTAAGTACACAGTCAAAAACAGTACATACAAAAAAAATTTGATATGGTTTTAGAATCTTTGACATGTAAAACGCAAGGTGAAAAAAATATATCTTCGTTCATCAAAGTGGTCGGACTGGTGGTATAATCCAATAAAAGTCTGTCCGACCTCTGATTTCATAACAAAAATACCCCATATTTTGAAATCCAAAGGACCTATAGGTTCGTAATCGGTAAAAATGTTATTAAAACAATGTTTTTTTTGATGCGTATAAAAATTCCAAAAATACTCTTGAAGGACCTTCCTAAGCAAACTTTTTTTTATCCAACTTATATTATCTTCTAGCTATTTTTTGATACCACTTTTCCAACTTTCTGACAAAGTTTTTCATAGTTTTCAATACAAAAGACGCAAAATGCAAAAAAAAACCTGTTGTTATAAAAATGGTCGCACTCGTGGTAAGCACCAAAAAACAGCTGTCCGACCACTGGTTTCGTAAAGAGGACATTCCCAGCTTTCATTTGATATCCAATTTGTGACTGCACCTATGATATAGGTTAGCCATCAAAAATGGTACCGGAAATTACCATTTTTCGAACCCATGGTACCTGAAAAACTTTGTCCGACCACTGGTTTTGATATCGTGTACCCTAGAGCTATCGATAAGGATAAGTGTCGCTTTTTTTGAAAGCCGCGATGAGATAGGAAATCTTACGGTCGTATAGTCCATACATTTAGTATTCCGAAAGTGAGCTTTGTCATTGTCAGCCAAGAGGAAAAGAGAATATAGTATTTTGTATGAAAAGAACGACATTATGTTTTGACAATTACAATGTCCACAAAAGTAAATATAGGCACACCAAAAACCTAGTGTTCTCATGAGCCAAGTGTATACTATTTTTGTAGTCACAGTGTACTTTGAAATAATTTTTAATTTTCGATTTCTGAAAAGTCAAAAAAAAGCTGCCCGAATCTGAAATATGTTCATTTTTAATACATTTTCTGTGACTTTTTTACATTAATGTGGTTATTGTCTGTCTGTACCTCGACATGCAGCCAAACCACTGAAGCGATTTTCTTCAAACTTTTGACATAAGGTTATTTCGAGATTCCCTAGAGGGGATTTTTTTTTTAGCTCAAGAAATAACGGTACCTGTCATACAACCAATATACAAAAATTGATTTATTTCAAAAACGGCTCTAACGATTTTGAAAAACAAAAATCAGAGCTACTATACCTGGTATGTAAATATTATGGTAGAAACAAATTATTTATTACGGTTATTAACGATACCTGTCATAGAACCGATTTTTACGATTTTAACAGTTTTGCATATACAATTTTTCGAAAAAAAATAATTTTTGGATTTAAGAAAAAATATTGAATTTTTTTTTTTGAAAATTCAATATCTTCAAAAGAGGTTAATGATTTTTTTTTAATTTTGTGCAAAATTGTATTTTATTAAACATTAAAAGTTGGCATATAAAATTTTATTTTTAAAAATTTTCAAGAATTGTTATATATAAAAAAATATTTTTAAGAAAACCGCTCTAACGATTTTTTAATTTTTGTTTTTCGTAAATTCATATTTTTCAAACAAATCAGATACCATACCTTTTTTTAAATCAAATATTGTCTTAAGTTTGTTATAACGATTTTGAACTTAAATTATAATATTGACTGCGGAAAATTTGATGACAGGTGGGAATGTACTTTTTTCATAATGATTTTCGCAGGGGCCCCGCAAATTTAATCTCGCACACGCCTCATTTTGGTCTAGCGCCTGCCTTCGTCCAGTATTGCTGTAAAATTCAGGTATCGTGGCTCGGGGTATCTCTCTTCGCTTGTTATGGTTCCCACTCTCGGGTTCGGATGATTGCAGATTGCTCGTCAATCTTTTGGCAACATTGATCATGTATTTGTCAGGGGGTGTTATTACGGAAGCTTCGTAGAGTCGCTTGTTGCTGTAATGCTTTCGTCGTTGTTGGTCGAAGTATAGTCCCGTGCAGAAGCGCAGAATTTTCCTCTCAAACAATCCAAGCTTTCTTATGTTGGTTTTGAAAAAAGTAACCCAAATAGGAAAGCCATATGTGATGATCGGTCTGAGAAGTTGCTTATAGAGAAGCAACATTGTTCTCTGACTCAGTCTCAGACTCAGTATAATGCTGCGGTAGATTGTGACTGAAGCGGTGTTGCGATGTCCCGCGGGTCTTCTTTAGCAAGCCAGCTTGGATTTAGCTGCGTTGACTTTGATGCCCCATCTTCTGGAGAATTGTGACAGGCGTCGAACGTGTTCTTCTACTCTTCGGGCTGCAGTGGCTGGTTACATGGATTTGGCATTAATGTTAGGGAGTCGTCCGGATAAAGCATAAAGTTGGGCTGAGGTTGTTCCGATGTGTATATTTTGTATAGGTATGGTCCCAGTTTGGATCCTTGAGAAACTCCCGCTCGGATGGTTTTGGTTTGCTGTTTTCGATCTGAACGAAGAATGATTCGGAATCGTGAAAACTGACAATTATTTTAATTGTATTACCTGGAAAATTAAAAATGGTTAGCTTGTGTATTAGCCCCCCTATTATTGAGGGTGCGTGTGTTTCTCCCGAAATCCAAACTGCATATTCGGGACGAACGTTGTTAGTGGTGCAGAATGCCTTCAACCTACGAGAATAAGTCCTTCATGAGTTTTGCTGGTGTTGTTAGGAAGGGAAATGGGATTATATCCAGAAACGGTACTGCTGTTGAATTTCTTCGGTATTGGTACTATTTTTGCTGTCTTCTTTCTCATGGAAAATAGCAATTGTTGACGCAGTTGTTGAACATGATCGCAAGGAATAAGATCATGACATGGAAACTTTCTTATGATTGTAATGGGAAATTGTGTCTGGCCCGGATTAACTCAGCCACTTCTTGGGGGTTGGTGTAGATTTCAATGGGCTCAGGATCACTGGTAGGATTAACATTATTGAAAATGGTAATTTCAGAGTGTGTGTTTTTTGCAGCTGCTGAATCGTTGACTCGACTTCATCTAAGAGTGCAGGATCGTTGGGTGGGTTTGACACGAAATTGTTATCAAAATATTCGGCAAATGCCTCCACTTTTTTCTGAGAAGTCATGACTTCCCCGTGTCTTTTGCTGATTTTGTCTGGCATTTGTTGATTTCCTTGATATTTTGGAACTGACTGTTGTTAAAATGTTGAATACCGTTCCTTAACTTAATGTGTGTACATTGAAGTTCGCTCTTCACTATTTGATAGTTGCTGTTGACAGTGTTACAATCCCTTTGTTGTATCCTTTGTAGTCGCTTCCACAATCGTTGTCAATGATCATACAACCGTCTTATCCCTTCAGGAACATGCTGGTATCTACTCACCAGGTAGTTTCCAGCATCAGATGAGGTTGTGTTATACCACCGTGAGTCACGGTTGCAAAAGTCGATACAATTGTACTTTTTTCGATACACTCGACAATGCTAAAATACACAAATACACTTTTATAAAATTCAGTACACTTTTGTCCTGCCACTTACATAATAGCTATTGACTTCAACAATGTACATTCGATTTTACTCAATTTCATATTGTGTCGAATCAATGCAATGCAGCTTAAATTAATAAAACGTATTACTTTTTTACCTCTACCTACCTAGTTAATTAAAAATTAAATGTTCACTACATCTACCTTCTTTAAGAAAATTTTATTTAAATGTAAATTTTTCTTAGAAAATATGATTCATCTTCCTTTTAGTTTCTTTTTTACACGAAACACTAGCATTATGGTTGAATTGTTCAAGGGGTGAATTAGAGATTGCAATCCCGGGATTTGCAAAATATTTTTAAAAAAGTAATTTAGACTATATTTTTTTTTCGAATTAAAAACGCTTCTCTTAGTTTGCAGAGAGGTAAGACTAAATCGGTCTAGAAAATTTATAAAAACTGTTAAAAAACAAAACAGAAAAATAAAAATTTTAGTTCAGTCAGAAGGTATTAACTATTAAGTATTAAAAAAATAAATAAATAAATAAGAAGATACACTTTACCAGAAAGATAGTGTTGGTAAATTACATTTTAAATCACAATTCATTTTTGGGTTAGGTACGAATGATCGGCAAAAAAAAGATTGACTGGTCAACATGTCCACTTTTATCGACTTTTTTGAAATTTAAAATGCCGTCAATTTTTTGGCTGACTAAAAAACTGTCGACATTACAAAATCTCGACTAAGGGGCCAGTTATAGCTATCATTGAAAACCATCATTGAAAAAGTTAGCTGTTTATTTTGAGACCCTTAGAAAGTTTAATCATTAAATATTTTAAAATGCAGAAATATAGCTTACGACTTCAAAAATATTTCTCCTCCAAAAAAAAATTCATTTTGATCCATATCTTCCCCATAACATAACTTAATTTTTTCTGTGATCATTGGTAAGGTAGTTCATCATTGAAAAATTAAAAGTCATTTTATGAGAAAAGTTGTGCCAAATTGAATTTTGTTTTATCTAGAAATAAATATTAAGTCAATGAGCTTTACTTTGGCATCAAAATAATCAGATATTTTTTCTTTAAAATCTCTCAAAATTGACAATTAATATTTTGAATGATGGTTTTCAATGATAGCTATAACTGGTACCTAACTAACAAAATATCACCTTTTCGATATTTTTCATCAACAAAATTGTACGAAATGCCGACTTTTAAATTAGCGACTTTTATATGATCGACTTTCATAATCTCGACAAAAATTATCGACACATGTTCAGTGTTCAGCATTAAACAATAGGAAAACGGGTGGTTAAAGAAGTGCGAAACCAGCCAGTGCGATTTTAACTTTATCAGAATATGGTGTATGGAATGATGTTTACAAGCGAGCGCGCGCTTGTAAACATCAGTCGACTATCAAAATGTCGACTATTAAAATATCGACTAACAAAATGTCGATTATCAAAATCTCGATCATTAAAATGCCGATTACAGTCGATATTTTGAAGGTCGACATTTTGAAAATCGCATTTTAAAAAATCGTTCTAGTTTTTTTTTCGATATTTTGTTCAGTCGATTATTTAACAAGTCGACATTTTTTCTGTCGAGATTTTGAAAGTCGATCTTATGGAGTCGATGTTTTGAAAGTCGACATATCATACCCAATCCTTTATCCAAACTGGTATTAAAAAAATAAATAAATAAATAAGAAGATACACTTTACCAGAAAGATAGTGTTGGTAAATTACATTTTAAATCACAATTCATTTTTGGGTTAGGTACGAATGATCGGCAAAAAAAAGATTGACTGGTCAACATGTCCACTTTTATCGACTTTTTTGAAATTTAAAATGCCGTCAATTTTTTGGCTGACTAAAAAACTGTCGACATTACAAAATCTCGACTAAGGGGCCAGTTATAGCTATCATTGAAAACCATCATTGAAAAAGTTAGCTGTTTATTTTGAGACCCTTAGAAAGTTTAATCATTAAATATTTTAAAATGCAGAAATATAGCTTACGACTTCAAAAATATTTCTCCTCCAAAAAAAAATTCATTTTGATCCATATCTTCCCCATAACATAACTTAATTTTTTCAGTGATCATTGGTAAGGTAGTTCATCATTGAAAAATTAAAAGTCATTTTATGAGAAAAGTTGTGCCAAATTGAATTTTGTTTTATCTAGAAATAAATATTAAGTCAATGAGCTTTACTTTGGCATCAAAATAATCAGATATTTTTTCTTTAAAATCTCTCAAAATTGACAATTAATATTTTGAATGATGGTTTTCAATGATAGCTATAACTGGTACCTAACTAACAAAATATCACCTTTTCGATATTTTTCATCAACAAAATTGTACGAAATGCCGACTTTTAAATTAGCGACTTTTATATGATCGACTTTCATAATCTCGACAAAAATTATCGACACATGTTCAGTGTTCAGCATTAAACAATAGGAAAACGGGTGGTTAAAGAAGTGCGAAACCAGCCAGTGCGATTTTAACTTTATCAGAATATGGTGTATGGAATGATGTTTACAAGCGAGCGCGCGCTTGTAAACATCAGTCGACTATCAAAATGTCGACTATTAAAATATCGACTAACAAAATGTCGATTATCAAAATCTCGATCATTAAAATGCCGATTACAGTCGATATTTTGAAGGTCGACATTTTGAAAATCGCATTTTAAAAAATCGTTCTAGTTTTTTTTTCGATATTTTGTTCAGTCGATTATTTAACAAGTCGACATTTTTTCTGTCGAGATTTTGAAAGTCGATCTTATGGAGTCGATGTTTTGAAAGTCGACATATCATACCCAATCCTTTATTTTTGAATGAACTACAATTATGTAAACAAATGGGTATTTGGGGGTAAGACATATAGGTACGAAAGATTGACATATTTATTTATAGTGTTTTCGATTTCCACGTTCAATTTATTTGTTGGTTGGTTGTTGAAGGAAAGTATACAAAATGCAATCAGGAACAAAATTGTGTGCGAATAATCAAAATATTCAAGATTGGAGCATTTCAATCCCGGGATTTTTGGGATCCAAAATGGACCAGGATCCATCAGGGATTGCGGGATATGGGACCCCGGGATTGCAATCTCTAGGTGGAATGAACTTGGCTATTTCAAGATCACTGTTTATAAAATAAGCGGTACTACTAAACAAGAAAGTTATACTGTAACATTCCTTTATACTAAATTTTGGAGAATCAAGTGTACTTAGCTGTTTCCCACTCATACTTGCGGCAACAAAACCATTTTCATAAAAAAAAAACCCTCACACTACCAGTCTACCTACCTTCCCAGATTGGCATTGACATTATAATGCAGACAGCAAGCGATCAGAAAAAAACCAAGTGGTTGTTATTGTTGTTGCCTTCCATTTATTTTAAACGAAAATGTGCCTCTTAATTTCCTCGCTCATAATATTTATGTCGTCCTTGTTGTTCGTTTTCATTCCCAATGAAAAAAAAAACATGCTTTCCTTTTCTTCCTCAACTAAAGAAGTAATTGCCCAAATGGAACCAATTTCCGAGAAGGAACATATGCATAATAATGGTTGTTATATATGATAGAGTAACACAAGGACATTAGCCACCTAATTCATGAGTTTCATGGCGATGATGTTTTTTAATGAGTATGGCTCATGGTATCATTGTATATGAAAACTATAGTAATATCATCAGAAGCGCCGACTACTGAGTCACGTAGTGTCGAAATCCACCAACTTCTCTCATCACTTTTTGTTGAGGAAACAAATTTGAAAGTCGAGATTTAACTCCCTTACTCCCTTACGGCCATATTTATTAGATTTCACTAATACTCGGTTAAACCTCGGAATAGTTAAACCAAGTCGAAGTACTTACACCGGTTTTACGCCATGTCGAACTAATCCTTATTTAAAAAAAAAATTCTTAGCCGGTTTAGTAACGCCTGCCTTATGTCAAATATTTTATCAAAAAATCGCCAATCTAAAACTCTGGTTAACATAAACGTAAACAAACCTCAGCTGATTTCCATTGTTTTTGGTTTATTTTGGTAAAGAAATTATTTGTTAATTTCGAATAATAAAATAAAAATAAAAGAAAAGAAAACGTTCAGAAAAACTGAGATGATTCTCAAAAGATATGTTAATATATTTACATAATTACAACAGATAAAAATAAATATTTTGGTGTATGTTCACAGATTTTCCCCCGACAACTAATCCATCCCTCAGTGTCATGGGATCTAAATGAGTTTCGTACTGCTTTGACTTTCTCCTTCTTTGTTAAAGGTCAAACCGTTTAAAGAATTAAAATAATTTATTAATGTAAAATAAATATCCATTTTATGGTGGTAAAAAAAAGAAAAAAATTGTTTGCACTCTTTGTAAATTCACACAATGTCATGTCAAAATGACATTTAGATACTAAAACGGCTTTACTCCGGCTTTAAACCTCCTAGGAACCAGTTTTAGCTTACTCCGCCACTATTCCTGATATATTTTTTTTTAAATAAGCTTTCCAGTTTTAGATGTGTTGTAAAGTCGGAGTAACTTTACGCCACCGCTAAACCGAGTTAATAAATAAGGCTGTTACAATATAACAAGACGTACTCTTTCTAAAAATGAATGTCTACGCTGTCAAAATCATAGAACATGTTGCAAACACATGCGCCACCAGCCGTACAAATCCAGCGAAAATAAAAACGACTCCATGAGAATACTATAGTTTTCATATACAATGATGGTATGTAGTTAGGTATGTCGCTTTTTTATTTCAACCTAGAAAGGTAGGTATGTTTGTAGATAATTTGTATTAATATCTAGGTAGGTACTAGGTACACTTGTGGAATTTGTGACCTTTAAATCTTCTTAGTGATAGTAGCTAAATGGGCTGCAGGTCAATTGAAACAAATCAATTATGTCACAACGTTTCGTCCATGAATATGGACATCATCAGGTGCGAGCAATGATGGTTTAATTATTACATTTATATTGCACTTAAACACGAACAGAGATGTTCCCAGTTGCAAGTTTAACTGACAAGGTACTAGGTACTAGGTACATGTAAAAAGGTACGTACCTTATTTTTATGTGAATGTTAATTTATTTATATTATAGATATAAATGAAAGAATAAAAATTGCAACAGCTTTAACTAGAAGTATTAAAAATACGTAGGTATCTATATACTTAAATTTATATAATAGCAAATTTTATTCAGGGTTGCACTTAGAACGGAATTTTTGAAATTCCCACATTTAATAGGGTAAAATGATGTAAAACTGAATCAAAGTTAAGAAACTAACTTCTAAACGCGACTTCGTAGAAACTTGATTTTTTTATTTGAAAGATATTGAAAAATTAGGCAACAAAATATGCACAACTTTTTTTTTTATTAAAAATCTACAAACCGAGATATACCCGGTTTTAAAACTGAAAATTGATAAATAGTCGTTTCGAAAAGTACTTAAAAGTTATATGGGGGTACATTTTTATTTTTTTTTTTTATTTTTAAATATTTTTATAGGGGATGAACAAAAAAATTATCCATGTTTAAGCAATTTTTGACAGGATTTTTTTTTGCATACCCAAAATGATTTTTGAGGGGTAAATTATTTTGGTCCATTTTTCAATCTATTTGATTTTTAACGGGTAGTTGGAAAAATCTAAAATTTTAAAATCTTATAGATATATTTGATAGCAATTAAATGGTAAAAATGTTATCTTTCTAACTTATCATTTGACAGATTTATTTAAGAAATTATTATATTTAATCTCAATAAAATAACCATTAATTTGATACCTCATTTTTTAATCTGTACCTCCTATATTAGTGTCACAATTGATTTTTTAAAATTCATAAAAATTCAAATAAAATCCATAGAAATGCTTTGCTTTGTTCATTGTCAACAATCGTCAACCAGTGCAAAGCAACGTTATCTCATATTAATTTTTGTTTTAAATTTTTTAATATAAAAAATCATAACCATATACAAATCATAAATTACAAAAAATCTACATTTAGACAACTTTAGAGGCTTAAAAATTAAGTAATACTTAATAGTTCATAATAAATGATACATGAAATTTAGGTAGAAATTTATAACTTAAATTTTTGTGTAAAAATTATTGCAAAATATTTGTACTAAAAATGTGTTTTAATGAATAATCAACTCTATTTTTCGTACTTCAAATTCAAAAGTTAATGAAAAATTTATATATTTTCGAAATATAATGATGCACATTTATATGTGTAACCTTCTTCTACAAATATGTGAGTAATTTTGTATTTGTAAATCTTACTAGAAAAAAAGTAGGTACAATTTAAGCTCTATTGAACCAAGTTTAGAGGCTTCAAACTTAAGTAATACTTCATAGGTCATAACAAATGATACATGAATTAAAGATAGAAATTTACAGCCGAATCTATAAAGAAATTTTAAAGGCTTCTTAACTCTAAACTACCTCTAAACATCACTTAAGTGTGAAATCGATATCTATAATCAAATTCCACATTTAAGCAACGTAACTTAAACACCTCTTAACTTAAACGCCATCCACCGCGTTTAAGGGATACTTACAGCCAATTTAAATATATTTTGACACAGAATTGTTTTTTTTTTTTTATTAAAAAAAAAAATTGCGTTCGTTCAGTAAGGAGATATTTTATGTATGCATTGTGCGTGCAGGCTGACTTGTTTGTTTTTTAATGGAAATAATATTAAAAATAATCTGCATTCTTTTAAATAAAATAATTTGCTGAAATTCATTGGATTATGTTCCCACCATCAATATACATAATAGGAAAGAGATTTGTGAACACACAACAACAACAAAAAAAACCAAAATGGAATCTTTATCTGGTTTCATTTCTTCTGTCTCCTGTGATTGACTATGCATACAGCATACCTGCATACATACACCCAGATGCTTCTCTTTCTGTTTGATTATGTATGCGCTCTTTCGTGTATGCTTTTTTTTGTTGCAACGTGACAGAAATAGCCTGAGAGTAAAAAATGTACTAGAAATTTGTAGAAGATTTGTCAATTTTCTTGCGTTACGTTACATTACGCTTGTTTAGTTAAGTATGCATAGAATATTGATTATAGATACAAATTTAAGTAACGTCGTTTAAAGGCAACTTTAATATTTAAGCAAGCTTAACTAAATAACTTCTAAAAGGCATTTTAAGATAAACTTATAGATACGGCTGTTATAATCTAAATTTCTGTGTTAAAATGTTTGCATAATCTAAAAAAATTCATACTAAAAATGGGATTTAGTGAAAAATCAATTCGATTTTTGGTACTTTAAATGCAAACGTTAACAAAAAATTGTACTGGGTACACCACAACGGAAATTAAAAAATCTAATGATGCAGGAATTAAGAGCTTTTTTGGGGCTAATTTAGGTCTCAAATCCCAAAGGAGCACTTAAATCCCTTCACCCCAAAACTTGTGGTGCACCCAGCTTGACGTCAAGCTGGGTACACCACACCTTCCCAGTCAAAATTTTAAAAAAGTAATGATGCCATAATTAGGCGCTTTTTTGGGGCTCTTCAGTTAGGGGAACTCCAAATTGGGGGCTCCTACCCTTACCCCTCAAACCTGTGGTGTACCCAGCTTGACGTCAAGCTAGGTACACCACAACGGAATTTCAAAAATCTAATGATGCAGGAATTAAGCGCTTTTTTGGGGCTAATTTAGGTCTCCAATATTAAATGTGGGGCTCCATGATTTGACCTTGAAATTACATGTCAAAGTTGGAAAAGTGTGGAGACTTTCTGCACTCAGCCTTAAAAAAAAATGATAAAACTGTAATAAGACGTAGAATAAGTTTATTTGAGAAAATAACAAGTTTTGTTTTTCTACTCCCACAGGTTCGGTTTTAACACGTCAAAAACCGATTTTGCTCAAGTCATTTCATATAAAGCTCGCTCCACCACAGCCAAAATTCAAAAATCTAACGGTGGAGACATTTATAATTTTATTTTTATTTAAATGCGTTGGTTTATGTCCACACTTATTTGTGTTCAATAAGATGTTGAAATTAAGAAAGATGGCGCTGTATTTTATTCATTACTTAAACCAGAAATCGAGGTTGAACAAACCCATTTTTATGACACTGGGATGTCTTCCATTATACATTTTAAGGTCATATCCACATATCATCAAAATAAATTGTACCCTTTTAACACTAGACATTTTGTGTCGAATCCCCTTCAATTTTTGTTAAATGTTTTTTCCTCATGCGTGTGTAATTAAGGGCCAGTTTCATAGTCACAGTAGTGCACTTAAACGCGCCATATATAATACAAAATGCCAATTTTCGCAGTGCACACTTAGGGCCAGTTTGTTCACAGTGGGTTAAATCAGCAATTTGATTATCACGGATTCTTCCTAATCCATAATTACAGATCCGTGGTAATCAAAGACTGTTTGTTCACTTTTTTTCACCTTGATTAAAAAATCTTGGCTTTTCCACAAATCGTTCCATTTTCCAGTCTTTCTGTCAGTTCGGTTGTCAAAACTTAATCAAGAATTAAGATTTTTTTCATTTTTGTTGAAGTTTGCGCCATTTTGTGTTTGTGGATTCTTATTTGAAAACAGCGTTTACAATTAGCAAAGTAAATAAATTCTTTTTTGGAACCATTAAACTTTTTTTATATAGAACACAGATCGCGATGGCAGCCAAAGAAAGTGTATTGTTTTTTTTTAATTGTTTCACTTTAAAGAAACAAGGTTTGCTCGTTCCTTGTGTGACTACACTATAGTCAAATAAATTCTAAAAACAATTATTAATTTCAACTAATTTGATTGTCTTATTCCTTTTCAAAGTTTTTACTGTTCTTATCACTTAAAAACAATTTCTTTAAATGCTAAATTTAAAAATTTAAGTCTTCACTTAAAAATTAAAATAATAATGAAATATGGTTGAGACGTCACAGAAAACCCAAGATGGCGACAAAGGTATATCCAATGAGCATACGTTTTTCTGTTTATCAAACGGGTGCGTAAATCAAGAATGAGCAAACTGAATTCAGGTAAATCCTTGATTAAGTGGTGCTAATCAAGCAACTTCGGCTGATTAGTGATATCTTCATTTAACTGCTCAAATCATGGATTCCTTGATTAACATTTTAGTGAACAAACGCATTCTTTGATTATCAACTGGAATAATCCTTGATTAAAGATGATCAAGTGTGAACAAACTGGCCCTTAAGGCTCTCCCAAACCAATGTGAAACATTCGTTGCGGCGAAGAAACATTCGTCAGTCAAAATCAATTCATATGTTTCTCCGCCGCGTTGGTGTGGGCACTCTCATATCACCATATGTAAATAAATTTTGACATGCGTTCAGCCAATAAACATGGAAACAAACAAAAATCTCCGGCCATTTGTGTGTCCTTGTGTGAAAGGTGCAAGGCAATTAAAGGAAAACGTCAAAAAAATCTCCAGCAACTGGTTTCCCTGTGTGAAAGGGGACTTTCTAATTTTGACAGTTCAAGATCCAATTATAAGTTTTAATTCTCAGCACCAGGTGACTATTTTGGTTCTTAAATGTTGTCAGCACTGAGAAAAAAAAACAAGATCCAGATCCCGATAAAAGATAAACACTTACTTCAACTACTTTCCCATTTTTATTTTTTGTTTACATGTCAATTTGAAAACGTAAAAATTTTGTGTGGGATCTGGATCGTTTTATGATCACAGGATGATCTATATGGATCTTGGTGGATAATAAAACGCGGCTATTAAGGTTAGACCGCACACAACTGCAGCGGAACTACACTTCACGACGCGGCAAAAAAATGGATGAAGATAAAATAATTGTGCTATAATTAGTTCGTTAGCTAAACAAAAGAAAATTAGTAGACAAAAGTGGGTGAGAGTGGATAAAAACAAGAAAACAGAACACTCACTTAAATTTAATTAAAGAAATCAGGAATTGTGAACTGTATTTTCAATGAAGTTTGATGGTTCGATAAATGACTTGGGTACACATTATCGAACAAACCGCTGATTGTCAAACATTATCAAAAAATTTTGTGAACAACAGATTTGTGGGAAACACCCATAATCCCCAAAAAAAATATCTCCATCGGACGAAATCCCATGGGAAAGAAGCCCTATGGACAAAATCCCCAATAATTTTTTTTTTTTTGCCAAAATCTCAAAAAACCTCCAAAATCTCAAAGAATCGCAAAATATTTGTTCTTGCTTAAGTGATGCAGTTAATAAATTACATATGATTGTTTTTTATGATAAAAATTCTATATACTACTGAAATACAACAGGGTTGGATATAGTTCACAATTGATTTTCGTGGTAAAATTGATGTAAGCTGGACTGAAGTTAATAAAAATTTTGTCTTGACAAAGCCCTCACTGTCAACTGAAGAGTCCAAGTGAGGACGCCGCCGCGGAACGAAACGCCAATTTTTACGGACCAAAGGTCGTTAGAAGCTATATTGAATCGTTAATAAATTACAGTCATGATTTGACACATTTTAATCCAGTATGTGTTGCGTGAGCTTTCCGAGGACGCAGAATTGTGCTTAGGCATGGCACAGGCGAATGAAGATAATCGTTTAAAAAAACGCAGTTGTTATGTTTTGTTTTTTTTTTTTGTTTGATTTTGTGTAAGATGAACTATGTTTTTTTTTCTATTAGGTACTATTTCGAAATCATGTTTTTTGTTTGTTTAATAAAAGTAAAACTGATTAGAAAGCATCGTATTTTTATTTTAACAAAAAATAACTATATAAAAGAAAATTCTAACAAAGGAAGTATCAGTAATAACCGCTGCTTAATTTGACCCGAAATAAGCAGTGCGCGATTTTATTGCTTGATTCACTACTTGCACTGTTTATGCCTAAAACAGATGTGCAGCTTTTTCCATGCAGCGAAATTAAATTACACAGGTTCTTATGGGAGCCGATTCACTCAAAGTCTGCATGCAGCGCAGCGCTGCACGATGTCTCTATTTCTAAATTTGCTGCCTAGTTTCATTGCAGCCACAACTGAAAAACGAAAATTTATAAATAATTGCTATTTGGCATTACTCATATTGACATCACCTGCCATTCTTTAAGAAAATTTGTTTGTGTTGGTGATTTTTGTTTAAGAATCCATGAAGCCGGCGTTGCCACCCTTCCATCGTCCAACGAAGAAAATCTCATTCCAACACTATTGTGTGACATCGGCAACGCTGTGCTTTCATGTATCTGTTTGACATAAATATGCGTCATGAATGTCAGAAACTATGCACATGTGTTTCGTGTGCAGCTCTGCATGCAGAGATGCGTGCAGACTCGCTGCACATCTGTTTTAGCCATTATTTTGGGATTTTCTCTTGGGGATTTTTTTTTTTTTGTTAAGCGCAAACTAAAAACATAAAATAACTTCTTTTCATCTATACTAAATGGGTACTGACCTATTGGTTTTGATTGAGATTGTCTCAACCAAGCAACTCCCCTACAAGATTTCTTCTTTTATACAATCTGCAAAGCAAGCATAATGTGGATACAGAACAAGATAAATATGTATATTACAGCATTGTATATAAAACCTATAGTACTATTCATGAGTCGATTTTCAGGACGATAGTCTACGCCTTTAAGTGGTGTATTATCGCTAGGGAGATTTAATAAGATTTTCAATGTATTTTCAACTCTACTTTATCTACAGAGCAAATGCCCTCCCAGGCCAGTGGCACCGCCACCGTCGTCGTTTTGGTTTTTTGATAGTACTATAGATACAGTCAAACTTCGATAATTCGAACTACTATTATCCACATAAAAAGTTCGACTTATCAAGACTTCGAGTTAGCCAAATTTGTCATCGAAATGAAAACACATGTTAAATGAAACATCTCAGTGTCTAAAATAAATACGTACATTAAAATTCGTGTTTTTATTCAGTATAATACGTTTAAATTACATTTACATATGCATCAATTTCAATTTCAATTTGGGTCTGCGAGTACCTTTTTTAGTTGTTTTGCTTTCAGAAAAAAGATTCTAATTTATTCAAAGCCGCATACATTTCATCTGTTGTATCGTCAGACGTTTGTAAATATGAATTCAAATTTTGTAATGCATCTGCTACAACACTCTTCGAAGGCTGTTGAAAGAGTGCCTCGACCGATGTCTCGTCATCACTTTCTATATCGATTGACACCAGGTTGATCGATTCGGAGCTAAATTGCTCTATAATGTCTTCGTCTGTTGGAAAGGCAGATGTACAAATACCTCCATATAATCGTCAAGAGTTATATTGGCTGCCATATTACTTTGTTTTATCCATTCATCATATTCAGCTTCCATTAAATTTCAATCTTCATCAACACTTCTGAGAAAAACAAGAGGAATGTCGTCCTCTTCATCCCATGTGGTACGTTGTCCAAACCCAGCTTTTTTGAAGCAATTTGCTATAGTTTGGCTTTTGACGTCAATGCTCCAAGCTTTCTCTACAGTATTGATGCATTCGAGTAGTGTAATACCTATCGTGTTTACTTCCAAATCCATATGTTTTAAGGTTTCATTTAAAACTCTGCGGCGATAATGGCATTTTAAATTTTGAATAACTCCCTGGTCAAGTGGTTGCAGTTTTGAAGTCATATTTGGTGGAAAAAATGCTAATTCAATGTATTTTAGTTTTCTTTGAAGATCTTTGGGATGTGCCGGACAGTTATCGATAAAAAGTTAAACTTTTCTCCCTGTTTGTAAAAACTGCTTATCTTACTTTACTACCCATTCTTCAAAAAGTTATCCGGTCATCCACGCTTTGGAATTTGCTTTGTAATCAACGGGTAACCACTTAACACCGCGAAAGCAACGAGGTTTGTTACTTCTACCTATTAAAACTATTAAAAGAATTTTAAGCTTTTCAGATCCATCCATGTTTGCTGCCAACATTAATGTAACCCGCTGCTTGCTGTGCTTGCCGCCCTGACATTTTTCGTTCTTGAAAGTAAGGGTATTGTCCGGTAAGCATTTGAAAAATAACCCAGTTTCATCGGCATTAAAAATGTCACATTCATTGTCCTTTTCTTGAAAGTGGGGCAAAACTTCACTCTTCCATTTCTCGCAATCCTCTTCACGAACGTCATTACTTTCCCCGCAAGCTTCTTTTATGGCATATACCATGTCTAAAAGGAAAAATTTAAAATTTTTGACCAGTACCTTCGTTTCCAATTATCAAGCCAACATCTGCTTGCTTTGAAATCGGGTTTGCCTATTCGTCTTGCGAATTCCAAGGCCTTTTCTTTTATTATACCTCCAGG
The DNA here is from genome assembly GCA_949320155.1 of Melangyna quadrimaculata. Lineage (NCBI taxonomy): Eukaryota > Metazoa > Arthropoda > Insecta > Diptera > Syrphidae > Melangyna > Melangyna quadrimaculata. Next base: position 208,620,505 of record OX439483.1, read on the forward strand.
TATTGTCATGTTCTGATTTCTGGCAGCAGTAAACCATTCGATGACGGCCTTGTCAACATTTTCAAAAACTGGTTTCTTAACTCTTTTACTTTGTCCACATGAAGCCCCAGACTGTATTGCAGAAATGATTTGTTGTTTGTTTTTTAATATGGTGGAAACCGTATTAGGTGGAACTCCAAACTTCACAGCAGCGTCTTTTTTTCTGGAAACACTTTCTATTTCTTTGATGAGCTAGAACTTTTCTTTTATTGTCAAAGATTTGAGAACGCGTTTCGATGCCATAATAAATACGTAATTTAAAAAATACAAGCAGCAACTATGTATGTACCTATGTTTGTAAATTAAAGAAAATAATGCAATAATATTTAATTGCACACTAAACAAAAAAATCCAAACTTGTAATGAAATAAATGAGTCTATTTTCATGCACATACAAATAATATCCTCTTTTCAAATGGGTTTTCCCCCAAAAATTCAAATTTGAAAAGCACAAGACTTACTCAGTGCACGGGTCATTTTTTTGTTCGAGTTATAAAGAAATTCGAGTTATAAAAGTTCGAGTTAAGAGGGAAAAAACATACAGAATTTGATTTCTAAACGCTGTTGCCGCATGATTTAGTTCGAGTTATACAAAATTCGAGTTATCGAAGTTTGACTGTATTTATATACAATGATTACAGGTAATATCAATAGCATGTTCATTTTTGTTCAGTTCTGCACATGTTGTCAAAATCAATAGTAAACAAATTGAATTTCAAACAATCACAAAGGGCAGCCATCTTGAAATTTGGAAATCTGCGCCTGATAATACCTAAGATATGTGTACTGTGGATACAGAATACTTGTATACAAATGATATTCATTATTTTATTTTTATTATTATGATGTATCAATGAAGATCAGTTCCGATATGTGTTTTTGAGATAACATTCTCAGTATTGTCAATCCGTGCATGTCGTGAAACTACAGGCTATGCGGATGTTAACAGTAACTATCCGATGTAGTTTTTAATATCTGTTCCAGCTGAAGTAGATAATTCATTGTTAAATAAATATCACTTCACCCAAAGTGGTAATTAGGCACTTTTTCTGAATTCAAAGGAAATGAAATTAGTTTAGTTAAAACAACTTTATTGAATTTATTAATTATTGTTAAAAACTTATTTATTAACAATCACTATCTGCATCTGGTCCAAAACCGGCTCCTCCGCCAAAGCCTCCCGCATCTTCCGTAGATGATATTATGCAAATGGTTTCGTTAGAGTCAGAAGCAGGCACTTGACAGTAACCGACTTTGGTCATTGAGAGTCCTATCAGAACAACCAAAAGGGCAAAGATTAACTTGATGTACATCGTTGAGTTGTTTTGACTTAATCCTTTCGATAGATAAGAAGAAATTGATGTCTTCAACTAAAAATTCATAGCTTTTATAGAGCGAATTTTCGTCTATGGCCTTGAATAATGCAAATATTTTTCAATTTTGCCAACAAAAATCAACAAAACTGTCTTCCAGTCAAATATTTAAAATCTTTATTTATGTTGATTATTGTTAGGTTTCCGTTATAGATTAGATTATAAAGATTTTATTACTACAATTCATGATCAAAATAGGTAGAAACAAAAAATTATAAGCAGACAAAATGTACCTAAGAAGAATGACAAAAGTTATTAGTTATAACGCAACTTTTTTATTTTATTTATTAACGTGTGTTCTGTTTCCAAGGGCGGATCCAGATTTTCAGCTGTGTATGTACAAACACACAAATCCAATATAGCATAATACTGAACAAAATTACTTTTTTTTATTTTCGTGAAACCTACTGTTAAAAAATAATGGGCACAACTGGATCGCACAAACTTGCTCGCGAGGTTAAAAACTTTAACGTTGCTTAAAATTGGCAATGTGCATATGTAGTGGTTAGAGAATTCGAAGTCGTCATTTTCTCCAAGTTCTATTTAAAAATCCAAAAGTTTGAAAAATTCGCAAATAAAACATTATTAAACAATCACAAGTGCAAAACTGAATTAAATACCACCAAATAACATCAAAAAATCCGAGGTGAGTTAGTTATTTGCATTGAAAAAACGCCAATTAGAGTAGAACACAAATCTCTGTGGAAAAAAAAAACACCGCAATAATGCACCGGAGCCCACCAGTAACTGGAAATAATACACCCTCCTTCTCAGGAGCAAAGCGTAGTTTGGGTCAAATTTCACCAATCCTCCAAATTTTCCGCCAACAAAAGTTCACAATGCAAACGAGATAATTTCGGTTGGAGATATGCCTATTCAGGATCTAGGTTCTCTCATCCAAGGCATTATGGTGCCGATTTTGGATGAAAATAAATAAATAAATAAATCGGGTGGCACAACGGCTCATGAAGAACCAGGACCTAGTGACTAACAACTCGCAACCATTCCTGCGTGCGCCTATCGACAGGAATGGAAGGGTTCTACAATTTTATGCCGAATCCGAACGGCTAGACGAGAAGCACTTATTCGTGACAAGTGATACTCTTGGAGGATTTGTCAATTCCTCGCAAGAGGCAGTAGCCCTGAAAAAAACTTTTTAGTTTTTAGGTGGACGAGGCTGGGAAGCGAACCCAGACCTCCAGCATGACAGTTGAACGCACTAACCATTACGATACAGGCTACTACGTGAAATGATGAAAATAAATAGACATGCCAAAAAAGTCGGATTTGGAGCAAGATAATATCTCTTTGCAAAGTAAATTGCAGAAAATGGAGTCCATGCTTTTTTTCGAAAATCGATTGGAAAAAAGTTGAGTTTTGAACGGCAATGCAAAGGCCTGACCGTTAGCTGTTCAACAACGCTAACCGCAACCTCTTACGAGCCTTATTTTGGAAGTTATGGCCATATTAAGGTTTTTAGTTTTTGGGTTGAAACAAGAAAGATTAACTTTGAATCAAAATTTCTCTGCAACCAGAGCCCACACAATGCTCTGGTTTTCAGCAATGGATAGCTCTCCAAAAACTGACTAAGCGGTTAACAAACCATAAGGCCTTCCGAACCTTATTTATGGAACTGTAGACAACCAAAGACATGCAAACTTTCAAAACTCAAAAAAAATCGATTTTAATGGATTTACTTTGAATAAAGATATCTCCGCAACCAGACCTCTAGTTTTCAGCTATGGATAGCTCTTGAAAAACTAATTAAGCGTTTTGCCAGCGAAAATGACGTCACAGCCTTATTTGCGGAACTGTAGGCATCCAAAGTCATACAAGCATTCATAACTCGAAAAAATAACTTTGAATGCAAATACAGCTTGAACTACTATTATCCACATAAAAAGTTCGAGTTAGCCAAATTTTGTATCGAAATGAAAACACATGCTAAATGAAACAACTCAGAGTCTAAAATACATACGTACATTAAAATTCGTGTTTTTATTCATTATAATACGTTTAAATTACATTTACATATGCATCAATTTCAATTTCAATTTCAATTTGGGTCTGCGAGTACCTTTTTTAGTTGTTTTGCTTTCAGAAAAAAGATTCTAATTTATTCAAAGCCGCATACATTTCATCTGTTGTATCGTCAGACGTTTGTAAATATGAATTCAAATTTTGTAATGCATCTGCTAAAACACTCTTCGAAGGCTGTTGAAAGAGTGCCTCGACCGATGTCTCGTCATCACTTTCTATATCGATTGACACCAGGTTGATCGATTCGGAGCTAAATTGCTCTATAATGTCTTCGTCTGTTGGAAAGGCAGATGTACAAATACCTCCATATAATCGTCAAGAGTTATATTGGCTGCCATATTACTTTGTTTTATCCATTCATCATATTCAGCTTCCATTAAATTTCAATCTTCATCAACACTTCTGAGAAAAACAAGAGGAATGTCGTCCTCTTCATCCCATGTGGTACGTTGTCCAAACCCAGCTTTTTTGAAGCAATTTGCTATAGTTTGGCTTTTGACGTCAATGCTCCAAGCTTTCTCTACAGTATTGATGCATTCGAGTAGTGTAATACCTATCGTGTTTACTTCCAAATCCATATGTTTTAAGGTTTCATTTAAAACTCTGCGGCGATAATGGCATTTTAAATTTTGAATAACTCCCTGGTCAAGTGGTTGCAGTTTTGAAGTCATATTTGGTGGAAAAAATGCTAATTCAATGTATTTTAGTTTTCTTTGAAGATCTTTGGGATGTGCCGGACAGTTATCGATAAAAAGTTAAACTTTTCTCCCTGTTTGTAAAAACTGCTTATCTTACTTTACTACCCATTCTTCAAAAAGTTATCCGGTCATCCACGCTTTGGAATTTGCTTTGTAATCAACGGGTAACCACTTAACACCGCGAAAGCAACGAGGTTTGTTACTTCTACCTATTAAAACTATTAAAAGAATTTTAAGCTTTTCAGATCCATCCATGTTTGCTGCCAACATTAATGTAACCCGCTGCTTGCTGTGCTTGCCGCCCTGACATTTTTCGTTCTTGAAAGTAAGGGTATTGTCCGGTAAGCATTTGAAAAATAACCCAGTTTCATCGGCATTAAAAATGTCACATTCATTGTCCTTTTCTTGAAAGTGGGGCAAAACTTCACTCTTCCATTTCTCGCAATCCTCTTCACGAACGTCATTACTTTCCCCGCAAGCTTCTTTTATGGCATATACCATGTCTAAAAGGAAAAATTTAAAATTTTTGACCAGTACCTTCGTTTCCAATTATCAAGCCAACATCTGCTTGCTTTGAAATCGGGTTTGCCTATTCGTCTTGCGAATTCCAAGGCCTTTTCTTTTATTATACCTCCAGGTATTGTCATGTTCTGATTTCTGGCAGCAGTAAACCATTCGATGACGGCCTTGTCAACATTTTCAAAAACTGGTTTCTTAACTCTTTTACTTTGTCCACATGAAGCCCCAGACTGTATTGCAGAAATGATTTGTTGTTTGTTTTTTAATATGGTGGAAACCGTATTAGGTGGAACTCCAAACTTCACAGCAGCGTCTTTTTTTCTGGAAACACTTTCTATTTCTTTGATGAGCTAGAACTTTTCTTTTATTGTCAAAGATTTGAGAACGCGTTTCGATGCCATAATAAATACGTAATTTAAAAAATACAAGCAGCAACTATGTATGTACCTATGTTTGTAAATTAAAGAAAATAATGCAATAATATTTAATTGCACACTAAACAAAAAAATCCAAACTTGTAATGAAATAAATGAGTCTATTTTCATGCACATACAAATAATATCCTCTTTTCAAATGGGTTTTCCCCCAAAAATTCAAATTTGAAAAGCACAAGACTTACTCAGTGCACGGGTCATTTTTTTGTTCGAGTTATAAAGAAATTCGAGTTATAAAAGTTCGAGTTAAGAGGGAAAAAACATACAGAATTTGATTTCTAAACGCTGTTGCCACATGATTTAGTTCGAGTTATACAAAATTCGACTTATCAAAGTTCGAGTTATCGAAGTTTGACTGTATTTATATACAATGATTACAGGTAATATCATTAACATGTTCATTTTTGTTCAGTTCTGCACATGTTGTCAAAATCAATAGTAAACAAATTGAATTTCAAACAATCACAAAGGGCAGCCATCTTGAAATTTGGAAATCTGCGCCTGATAATACCTAAGATATGTGTACTGTGGATACAGAATACTTGTATACAAATGATATTCATTATTTTATTTTTATTATTATGATGTATCAATGAAGATCAGTTCCGATATGTGTTTTTGAGATAACATTCTCAGTATTGTCGATCCGTGCGTGTCGTGAAACTACAGGCTATGCGGATGTTAACAGTAACTATCCGATGTAGTTTTTAATATCTGTTCCAGCTGAAGTAGATAATTCATTGTTAAATAAATATCACTTCACGCAAAGTGGTAATTAGGCACTTTTTCTGAATTCAAAGGAAATGAAATTAGTTTAGTTAAAACAACTTTATTGAATTTATTAATTATTGTTAAAAACTTATTTATTAACAATCACTATCTGCATCTGGTCCAAAACCGGCTCCTCCGCCAAAGCCTCCCGCATCTTCCGTAGATGATATTATGCAAATGGTTTCGTTAGAGTCAGAAGCAGGCACTTGACAGTAACCGACTTTGGTCATTGAGAGTCCTATCAGAACAACCAAAAGGGCAAAGATTAACTTGATGTACATCGTTGAGTTGTTTTGACTTAATCCTTTCGATAGATAAGAAGAAATTGATGTCTTCAACTAAAAATTCATAGCTTTTATAGAGCGAATTTTCGTCTATGGCCTTGAATAATGCAAATATTTTTCAATTTTGCCAACAAAAATCAACAAAACTGTCTTCCAGTCAAATATTTAAAATCTTTATTTATGTTGATTATTGTTAGGTTTCCGTTATAGATTAGATTATAAAGATTTTATTACTACAATTCATGATCAAAATAGGTAGAAACAAAAAATTATAAGCAGACAAAATGTACCTAAGAAGAATGACAAAAGTTAATATTTATAACGCAACTTTTTTATTTTATTTATTAACGTGTGTTCTGTTTCCAAGGGCGGATCCAGATTTTCAGCTGTGTATGTACAAACACACAAATCCAATATAGCATAATACTGAACAAAATTACTTTTTTTTATTTTCGTGAAACCTACTGTTAAAAAATAATGGGCACAACTGGATCGCACAAACTTGCTCGCGAGGTTAAAAACTTTAACGTTGCTTAAAATTGGCAATGTGCATATGTAGTGGTTAGAGAATTCGAAGTCGTCATTTTCTCCAAGTTCTATTTAAAAATCCAAAAGTTTGAAAAATTCGCAAATAAAACATTATTAAACAATCACAAGTGCAAAACTGAATTAAATACCACCAAATAACATCAAAAAATCCGAGGTGAGTTTGTTATTTGCATTGAAAAAACGCCAATTAGAGTAGAACACAAATCTCTGTGGAAAAAAAAAAACACCGCAATAATGCACCGGAGCCCACCAGTAACTGGAAATAATACACCCTCCTTCTCAGGAGCAAAGCGTAGTTTGGGTCAAATTTCACCAATCCTCCAAATTTTCCGCCAACAAAAGTTCACAATGCAAACGAGATAATTTCGGTTGGAGATATGCCTATTCAGGATCTAGGTTCTCTCATCCAAGGCATTATGGTGCCGATTTTGGATGAAAATAAATAAATAAATAAATCGGGTGGCACAACGGCTCATGAAGAACCAGGACCTAGTGACTAACAACTCGCAACCATTCCTGCGTGCGCCTATCGACAGGAATGGAAGGGACCTACAATTTTATGCCGAATCCGAACGGCTAGAGGAGAAGCACTTATTCGTGACAAGTGATACTCTTGGAGGATTTGTCAATTCCTCGCAAGAGGCAGTAGCCCTGAAAAAAACTTTTTAGTTTTTAGGTGGACGAGGCTGGGAAGCGAACCCAGACCTCCAGCATGACAGTTGAACGCACTAACCATTACGCTACAGGCTACTACGTGAAATGATGAAAATAAATAGACATGCCAAAAAAGTCGGATTTGGAGACTATAGGACTAAACATCCAATCCCTGCAGCAAGATAATATCTCTTTGCAAAGTTAATTGCAGAAAATGGAGTCCATGCTTTTTTTCGAAAATCGATTGGAAAAAAAGTTGAGTTTTGAACGGCAATGCAAAGGCCTGACCGTTAGCTGTTCAACAACGCTAACCGCAACCTCTTACGAGCCTTATTTTGGAAGTTATGGCCATATTAAGGTTTTTAGTTTTTGGGTTGAAACAAGAAAGATTAACTTTGAATCAAAATTTCTCTGCAACCAGAGCCCACACAATGCTCTGGTTTTCAGCAATGGATAGCTCTCCAAAAACTGACTAAGCGGTTAACAAACCATAAGGCCTTCCGAACCTTATTTATGGAACTGTAGACAACCAAAGACATGCAAACTTTCAAAACTCAAAAAAAATCGATTTTAATGGATTTACTTTGAATAAAGATATCTCCGCAACCAGACCTCTAGTTTTCAGCTATGGATAGCTCTTGAAAAACTAATTAAGCGTTTTGCCAGCGAAAATGACGTCACAGCCTTATTTGCGGAACTGTAGGCATCCAAAGTCATACAAGCATTCATAACTCGAAAAAATAACTTTGAATGCAAATACAGCTTGAACTACTATTATCCACATAAAAAGTTCGAGTTAGCCAAATTTTGATTCGAAATGAAAACACATGCTAAATGAAACAACTCAGAGTCTAAAATACATACGTACATTAAAATTCGTGTTTTTATTCATTATAATACGTTTAAATTACATTTACATATGCATCAATTTCAATTTCAATTTCAATTTGGGTCTGCGAGTACCTTTTTTAGTTGTTTTGCTTTCAGAAAAAAGATTCTAATTTATTCAAAGCCGCATACATTTCATCTGTTGTATCGTCAGACGTTTGTAAATATGAATTCAAATTTTGTAATGCATCTGCTACAACACTCTTCGAAGGCTGTTGAAAGAGTGCCTCGACCGATGTCTCGTCATCACTTTCTATATCGATTGACACCAGGTTGATCGATTCGGAGCTAAATTGCTCTACAATGTCTTCGTCTGTTGGAAAGGCAGATGTACAAATACCTCCATATAATCGTCAAGAGTTATATTGGCTGCCATATTACTTTGTTTTATCCATTCATCATATTCAGCTTCCATTAAATTTCAATCTTCATCAACACTTCTGAGAAAAACAAGAGGAATGTCGTCCTCTTCATCCCATGTGGTACGTTGTCCAAACCCAGCTTTTTTGAAGCAATTTGCTATAGTTTGGCTTTTGACGTCAATGCTCCAAGCTTTCTCTACAGTATTGATGCATTCGAGTAGTGTAATACCTATCGTGTTTACTTCCAAATCCATATGTTTTAAGGTTTCATTTAAAACTCTGCGGCGATAATGGCATTTTAAATTTTGAATAACTCCCTGGTCAAGTGGTTGCAGTTTTGAAGTCATATTCGGTGGAAAAAATGCTAATTCAATGTATTTTAGTTTTCTTTGAAGATCTTTGGGATGTGCCGGACAGTTATCGATAAAAAGTTAAACTTTTCTCCCTGTTTGTAAAAACTGCTTATCTAACTTTACTACCCATTCTTCAAAAAGTTATCCGGTCATCCACGCTTTGGAATTTGCTTTGTAATCAACGGGTAACCACTTAACACCGCGAAAGCAACGAGGTTTGTTACTTCTACCTATTAAAACTATTAAAAGAATTTTAAGCTTTTCAGATCCATCCATGTTTGCTGCCAACATTAATGTAACCCGCTGCTTGCTGTGCTTGCCGCCCTGACATTTTTCGTTCTTGAAAGTAAGGGTATTGTCCGGTAAGCATTTGAAAAATAACCCAGTTTCATCGGCATTAAAAATGTCACATTCATTGTACTTTTCTTGAAAGTGGGGCAAAACTTCACTCTTCCATTTCTCGCAATCCTCTTCACGAACGTCATTACTTTCCCCGCAAGCTTCTTTTATGGCATATACCATGTCTAAAAGGAAAAATTTAAAATTTTTGACCAGTACCTTCGTTTCCAATTATCAAGCCAACATCTGCTTGCTTTGAAATCGGGTTTGCCTATTCGTCTTGCGAATTCCAAGGCCTTTTCTTTTATTATACCTCCAGGTATTGTCATGTTCTGATTTCTGGCAGCAGTAAACCATTCGATGACGGCCTTGTCAACATTTTCAAAAACTGGTTTCTTAACTCTTTTACTTTGTCCACATGAAGCCCCAGACTGTATTGCAGAAATGATTTGTTGTTTGTTTTTTAATATGGTGGAAACCGTATTAGGTGGAACTCCAAACTTCACAGCAGCGTCTTTTTTTCTGGAAACACTTTCTATTTCTTTGATGAGCTAGAACTTTTCTTTTATTGTCAAAGATTTGAGAACGCGTTTCGATGCCATAATAAATACGTAATTTAAAAAATACAAGCAGCAACTATGTATGTACCTATGTTTGTAAATTAAAGAAAATAATGCAATAATATTTAATTGCACACTAAACAAAAAAATCCAAACTTGTAATGAAATAAATGAGTCTATTTTCATGCACATACAAATAATATCCTCTTTTCAAATGGGTTTTCCCCCAAAAATTCAAATTTGAAAAGCACAAGACTTACTCAGTGCACGGGTCATTTTTTTGTTCGAGTTATAAAGAAATTCGAGTTATAAAAGTTCGAGTTAAGAGGGAAAAAACATACAGAATTTGATTTCTAAACGCTGTTGCCACATGATTTAGTTCGAGTTATACAAAATTCGACTTATCAAAGTTCGAGTTATCGAAGTTTGACTGTATTTATATACAATGATTACAGGTAATATCATTAACATGTTCATTTTTGTTCAGTTCTGCACATGTTGTCAAAATCAATAGTAAACAAATTGAATTTCAAACAATCACAAAGGGCAGCCATCTTGAAATTTGGAAATCTGCGCCTGATAATACCTAAGATATGTGTACTGTGGATACAGAATACTTGTATACAAATGATATTCATTATTTTATTTTTATTATTATGATGTATCAATGAAGATCAGTTCCGATATGTGTTTTTGAGATAACATTCTCAGTATTGTCAATCCGTGCATGTCGTGAAACTACAGGCTATGCGGATGTTAACAGTAACTATCCGATGTAGTTTTTAATATCTGTTCCAGCTGAAGTAGATAATTCATTGTTAAATAAATATCACTTCACGCAAAGTGGTAATTAGGCACTTTTTCTGAATTCAAAGGAAATGAAATTAGTTTAGTTAAAACAACTTTATTGAATTTATTAATTATTGTTAAAAACTTATTTATTAACAATCACTATCTGCATCTGGTCCAAAACCGGCTCCTCCGCCAAAGCCTCCCGCATCTTCCGTAGATGATATTATGCAAATGGTTTCGTTAGAGTCAGAAGCAGGCACTTGACAGTAACCGACTTTGGTCATTGAGAGTCCTATCAGAACAACCAAAAGGGCAAAGATTAACTTGATGTACATCGTTGAGTTGTTTTGACTTAATCCTTTCGATAGATAAGAAGAAATTGATGTCTTCAACTAAAAATTCATAGCTTTTATAGAGCGAATTTTCGTCTATGGCCTTGAATAATGCAAATATTTTTCAATTCTGCCAACAAAAATCAACAAAACTGTCTTCCAGTCAAATATTTAAAATCTTTATTTATGTTGATTATTGTTAGGTTTCCGTTATAGATTAGATTATAAAGATTTTATTACTACAATTCATGATCAAAATAGGTAGAAACAAAAAATTATAAGCAGACAAAATGTACCTAAGAAGAATGACAAAAGTTAATATTTATAACGCAACTTTTTTATTTTATTTATTAACGTGTGTTCTGTTTCCAAGGGCGGATCCAGATTTTCAGCTGTGTATGTACAAACACACAAATCCAATATAGCATAATACTGAACAAAATTACTTTTTTTTATTTTCGTGAAACCTACTGTTAAAAAATAATGGGCACAACTGGATCGCACAAACTTGCTCGCGAGGTTAAAAACTTTAACGTTGCTTAAAATTGGCAATGTGCATATGTAGTGGTTAGAGAATTCGAAGTCGTCATTTTCTCCAAGTTCTATTTAAAAATCCAAAAGTTTGAAAAATTCGCAAATAAAACATTATTAAACAATCACAAGTGCAAAACTGAATTAAATACCACCAAATAACATCAAAAAATCCGAGGTGAGTTAGTTATTTGCATTGAAAAAACGCCAATTAGAGTAGAACACAAATCTCTGTGGAAAAAAAAAACACCGCAATAATGCACCGGAGCCCACCAGTAACTGGAAATAATACACCCTCCTTCTCAGGAGCAAAGCGTAGTTTGGGTCAAATTTCACCAATCCTCCAAATTTTCCGCCAACAAAAGTTCACAATGCAAACGAGATAATTTCGGTTGGATATATGCCTATTCAGGATCTAGGTTCTCTCATCCAAGGCATTATGGTGCCGATTTTGGATGAAAATAAATAAATAAATAAATCGGGTGGCACAACGGCTCATGAAGAACCAGGACCTAGTGACTAACAACTCGCAACCATTCCTGCGTGCGCCTATCGACAGGAATGGAAGGGACCTACAATTTTATGCCGAATCCGAACGGCTAGACGAGAAGCACTTATTCGTGACAAGTGATACTCTTGGAGGATTTGTCAATTCCTCGCAAGAGGCAGTAGCCCTGAAAAAAACTTTTTAGTTTTTAGGTGGACGAGGCTGGGAAGCGAACCCAGACCTCCAGCATGACAGTTGAACGCACTAACCATTACGCTACAGGCTACTACGTGAAATGATGAAAATAAATAGACATGCCAAAAAAGTCGGATTTGGAGACTATAGGACTAAACATCCAATCCCTGCAGCAAGATAATATCTCTTTGCAAAGTAAATTGCAGAAAATGGAGTCCATGCTTTTTTTCGAAAATCGATTTGAACGGCAATGCAAAGGCCTGACCGTTAGCTGTTCAACAACGCTAACCGCAACCTCTTACGAGCCTTATTTTGGAAGTTATGGCCATATTAAGGTTTTTAGTTTTTGGGTTGAAACAAGAAAGATTAACTTTGAATCAAAATTTCTCTGCAACCAGAGCCCACACAATGCTCTGGTTTTCAGCAATGGATAGCTCTCCAAAAACTGACTAAGCGGTTAACAAACCATAAGGCCTTCCGAACCTTATTTATGGAACTGTAGACAACCAAAGACATGCAAACTTTCAAAACTCAAAAAAAATCGATTTTAATGGATTTACTTTGAATAAAGATATCTCCGCAACCAGACCTCTAGTTTTCAGCTATGGATAGCTCTTGAAAAACTAATTAAGCGTTTTGCCAGCGAAAATGACGTCACAGCCTTATTTGCGGAACTGTAGGCATCCAAAGTCATACAAGCATTCATAACTCGAAAAAATAACTTTGAATGCAAATACAGCTTGAACTACTATTATCCACATAAAAAGTTCGAGTTAGCCAAATTTTGTATCGAAATGAAAACACATGCTAAATGAAACAACTCAGAGTCTAAAATACATACGTACATTAAAATTCGTGTTTTTATTCATTATAATACGTTTAAATTACATTTACATATGCATCAATTTCAATTTCAATTTCAATTTGGGTCTGCGAGTACCTTTTTTAGTTGTTTTGCTTTCAGAAAAAAGATTCTAATTTATTCAAAGCCGCATACATTTCATCTGTTGTATCGTCAGACGTTTGTAAATATGAATTCAAATTTTGTAATGCATCTGCTACAACACTCTTCGAAGGCTGTTGAAAGAGTGCCTCGACCGATGTCTCGTCATCACTTTCTATATCGATTGACACCAGGTTGATCGATTCGGAGCTAAATTGCTCTATAATGTCTTCGTCTGTTGGAAAGGCAGATGTACAAATACCTCCATATAATCGTCAAGAGTTATATTGGCTGCCATATTACTTTGTTTTATCCATTCATCATATTCAGCTTCCATTAAATTTCAATCTTCATCAACACTTCTGAGAAAAACAAGAGGAATGTCGTCCTCTTCATCCCATGTGGTACGTTGTCCAAACCCAGCTTTTTTGAAGCAATTTGCTATAGTTTGGCTTTTGACGTCAATGCTCCAAGCTTTCTCTACAGTATTGATGCATTCGAGTAGTGTAATACCTATCGTGTTTACTTCCAAATCCATATGTTTTAAGGTTTCATTTAAAACTCTGCGGCGATAATGGCATTTTAAATTTTGAATAACTCCCTGGTCAAGTGGTTGCAGTTTTGAAGTCATATTTGGTGGAAAAAATGCTAATTCAATGTATTTTAGTTTTCTTTGAAGATCTTTGGGATGTGCCGGACAGTTATCGATAAAAAGTTAAACTTTTCTCCCTGTTTGTAAAAACTGCTTATCTAACTTTACTACCCATTCTTCAAAAAGTTATCCGGTCATCCACGCTTTGGAATTTGCTTTGTAATCAACGGGTAACCACTTAACACCGCGAAAGCAACGAGGTTTGTTACTTCTACCTATTAAAACTATTAAAAGAATTTTAAGCTTTTCAGATCCATCCATGTTTGCTGCCAACATTAATGTAACCCGCTGCTTGCTGTGCTTGCCGCCCTGACATTTTTCGTTCTTGAAAGTAAGGGTATTGTCCGGTAAGCATTTGAAAAATAACCCAGTTTCATCGGCATTAAAAATGTCACATTCATTGTCCTTTTCTTGAAAGTGGGGCAAAACTTCACTCTTCCATTTCTCGCAATCCTCTTCACGAACGTCATTACTTTCCCCGCAAGCTTCTTTTATGGCATATACCATGTCTAAAAGGAAAAATTTAAAATTTTTGACCAGTACCTTCGTTTCCAATTATCAAGCCAACATCTGCTTGCTTTGAAATCGGGTTTGCCTATTCGTCTTGCGAATTCCAAGGCCTTTTCTTTTATTATACCTCCAGGTATTGTCATGTTCTGATTTCTGGCAGCAGTAAACCATTCGATGACGGCCTTGTCAACATTTTCAAAAACTGGTTTCTTAACTCTTTTACTTTGTCCACATGAAGCCCCAGACTGTATTGCAGAAATGATTTGTTGTTTGTTTTTTAATATGGTGGAAACCGTATTAGGTGGAACTCCAAACTTCACAGCAGCGTCTTTTTTTCTGGAAACACTTTCTATTTCTTTGATGAGCTAGAACTTTTCTTTTATTGTCAAAGATTTGAGAACGCGTTTGAAAAGCACAAGACTTACTCAGTGCACGGGTCATTTTTTTGTTCGAGTTATAAAGAAATTCGAGTTATAAAAGTTCGAGTTAAGAGGGAAAAAACATACAGAATTTGATTTCTAAACGCTGTTGCCACATGATTTAGTTCGAGTTATACAAAATTCGACTTATCAAAGTTCGAGTTATCGAAGTTTGACTGTATTTATATACAATGATTACAGGTAATATCATTAACATGTTCATTTTTGTTCAGTTCTGCACATGTTGTCAAAATCAATAGTAAACAAATTGAATTTCAAACAATCACAAAGGGCAGCCATCTTGAAATTTGGAAATCTGCGCCTGATAATACCTAAGATATGTGTACTGTGGATACAGAATACTTGTATACAAATGATATTCATTATTTTATTTTTATTATTATGATGTATCAATGAAGATCAGTTCCGATATGTGTTTTTGAGATAACATTCTCAGTATTGTCGATCCGTGCGTGTCGTGAAACTACAGGCTATGCGGATGTTAACAGTAACTATCCGATGTAGTTTTTAATATCTGTTCCAGCTGAAGTAGATAATTCATTGTTAAATAAATATCACTTCACGCAAAGTGGTAATTAGGCACTTTTTCTGAATTCAAAGGAAATGAAATTAGTTTAGTTAAAACAACTTTATTGAATTTATTAATTATTGTTAAAAACTTATTTATTAACAATCACTATCTGCATCTGGTCCAAAACCGGCTCCTCCGCCAAAGCCTCCCGCATCTTCCGTAGATGATATTATGCAAATGGTTTCGTTAGAGTCAGAAGCAGGCACTTGACAGTAACCGACTTTGGTCATTGAGAGTCCTATCAGAACAACCAAAAGGGCAAAGATTAACTTGATGTACATCGTTGAGTTGTTTTGACTTAATCCTTTCGATAGATAAGAAGAAATTGATGTCTTCAACTAAAAATTCATAGCTTTTATAGAGCGAATTTTCGTCTATGGCCTTGAATAATGCAAATATTTTTCAATTTTGCCAACAAAAATCAACAAAACTGTCTTCCAGTCAAATATTTAAAATCTTTATTTATGTTGATTATTGTTAGGTTTCCGTTATAGATTAGATTATAAAGATTTTATTACTACAATTCATGATCAAAATAGGTAGAAACAAAAAATTATAAGCAGACAAAATGTACCTAAGAAGAATGACAAAAGTTATTAGTTATAACGCAACTTTTTTATTTTATTTATTAACGTGTGTTCTGTTTCCAAGGGCGGATCCAGATTTTCAGCTGTGTATGTACAAACACACAAATCCAATATAGCATAATACTGAACAAAATTACTTTTTTTTATTTTCGTGAAACCTACTGTTAAAAAATAATGGGCACAACTGGATCGCACAAACTTGCTCGCGAGGTTAAAAACTTTAACGTTGCTTAAAATTGGCAATGTGCATATGTAGTGGTTAGAGAATTCGAAGTCGTCATTTTCTCCAAGTTCTATTTAAAAATCCAAAAGTTTGAAAAATTCGCAAATAAAACATTATTAAACAATCACAAGTGCAAAACTGAATTAAATACCACCAAATAACATCAAAAAATCCGAGGTGAGTTAGTTATTTGCATTGAAAAAACGCCAATTAGAGTAGAACACAAATCTCTGTGGAAAAAAAAAACACCGCAATAATGCACCGGAGCCCACCAGTAACTGGAAATAATACACCCTCCTTCTCAGGAGCAAAGCGTAGTTTGGGTCAAATTTCACCAATCCTCCAAATTTTCCGCCAACAAAAGTTCACAATGCAAACGAGATAATTTCGGTTGGAGATATGCCTATTCAGGATCTAGGTTCTCTCATCCAAGGCATTATGGTGCCGATTTTGGATGAAAATAAATAAATAAATAAATCGGGTGGCACAACGGCTCATGAAGAACCAGGACCTAGTGACTAACAACTCGCAACCATTCCTGCGTGCGCCTATCGACAGGAATGGAAGGGACCTACAATTTTATGCCGAATCCGAACGGCTAGACGAGAAGCACTTATTCGTGACAAGTGATACTCTTGGAGGATTTGTCAATTCCTCGCAAGAGGCAGTAGCCCTGAAAAAAACTTTTTAGTTTTTAGGTGGACGAGGCTGGGAAGCGAACCCAGACCTCCAGCATGACAGTTGAACGCACTAACCATTACGCTACAGGCTACTACGTGAAATGATGAAAATAAATAGACATGCCAAAAAAGTCGGATTTGGGGACTATAGGACTAAACATCCAATCCCTGCAGCAAGATAATATCTCTTTGCAAAGTAAATTGCAGAAAATGGAGTCCATGCTTTTTTTCGAAAATCGATTTGAACGGCAATGCAAAGGCCTGACCGTTAGCTGTTCAACAACGCTAACCGCAACCTCTTACGAGCCTTATTTTGGAAGTTATGGCCATATTAAGGTTTTTAGTTTTTGGGTTGAAACAAGAAAGATTAACTTTGAATCAAAATTTCTCTGCAACCAGAGCCCACACAATGCTCTGGTTTTCAGCAATGGATAGCTCTCCAAAAACTGACTAAGCGGTTAACAAACCATAAGGCCTTCCGAACCTTATTTATGGAACTGTAGACAACCAAAGACATGCAAACTTTCAAAACTCAAAAAAAATCGATTTTAATGGATTTACTTTGAATAAAGATATCTCCGCAACCAGACCTCTAGTTTTCAGCTATGGATAGCTCTTGAAAAACTAATTAAGCGTTTTGCCAGCGAAAATGACGTCACAGCCTTATTTGCGGAACTGTAGGCATCCAAAGTCATACAAGCATTCATAACTCGAAAAAATAACTTTGAATGCAAATACAGCTTGAACTACTATTATCCACATAAAAAGTTCGAGTTAGCCAAATTTTGTATCGAAATGAAAACACATGCTAAATGAAACAACTCAGAGTCTAAAATACATACGTACATTAAAATTCGTGTTTTTATTCATTATAATACGTTTAAATTACATTTACATATGCATCAATTTCAATTTCAATTTCAATTTGGGTCTGCGAGTACCTTTTTTAGTTGTTTTGCTTTCAGAAAAAAGATTCTAATTTATTCAAAGCCGCATACATTTCATCTGTTGTATCGTCAGACGTTTGTAAATATGAATTCAAATTTTGTAATGCATCTGCTACAACACTCTTCGAAGGCTGTTGAAAGAGTGCCTCGACCGATGTCTCGTCATCACTTTCTATATCGATTGACACCAGGTTGATCGATTCGGAGCTAAATTGCTCTATAATGTCTTCGTCTGTTGGAAAGGCAGATGTACAAATACCTCCATATAATCGTCAAGAGTTATATTGGCTGCCATATTACTTTGTTTTATCCATTCATCATATTCAGCTTCCATTAAATTTCAATCTTCATCAACACTTCTGAGAAAAACAAGAGGAATGTCGTCCTCTTCATCCCATGTGGTACGTTGTCCAAACCCAGCTTTTTTGAAGCAATTTGCTATAGTTTGGCTTTTGACGTCAATGCTCCAAGCTTTCTCTACAGTATTGATGCATTCGAGTAGTGTAATACCTATCGTGTTTACTTCCAAATCCATATGTTTTAAGGTTTCATTTAAAACTCTGCGGCGATAATGGCATTTTAAATTTTGAATAACTCCCTGGTCAAGTGGTTGCAGTTTTGAAGTCATATTTGGTGGAAAAAATGCTAATTCAATGTATTTTAGTTTTCTTTGAAGATCTTTGGGATGTGCCGGACAGTTATCGATAAAAAGTTAAACTTTTCTCCCTGTTTGTAAAAACTGCTTATCTAACTTTACTACCCATTCTTCAAAAAGTTATCCGGTCATCCACGCTTTGGAATTTGCTTTGTAATCAACGGGTAACCACTTAACACCGCGAAAGCAACGAGGTTTGTTACTTCTACCTATTAAAACTATTAAAAGAATTTTAAGCTTTTCAGATCCATCCATGTTTGCTGCCAACATTAATGTAACCCGCTGCTTGCTGTGCTTGCCGCCCTGGCATTTTTCGTTCTTGAAAGTAAGGGTATTGTCCGGTAAGCATATGAAAAATAACCCAGTTTCATCGGCATTAAAAATGTCACATTCATTGTACTTTTCTTGAAAGTGGGGCAAAACTTCACTCTTCCATTTCTCGCAATCCTCTTCACGAACGTCATTACTTTCCCCGCAAGCTTCTTTTATGGCATATACCATGTCTAAAAGGAAAAATTTCATGCAGACAAATGTGCAGTAGGCAAATTTTTGACCAGTTCCTTCGTTTCCAATTATCAAGCCAACATCTGCTTGCTTTGAAATCGGGTTTGCCTATTCGTCTTGCGAATTCCGAGGCCTTTTCTTTTATTATACCTCCAGGTATTGTCATGTTCTGATTTCTGGCAGCAGTAAACCATTCGATGACGGCCTTGTCAACATTTTCAAAAACTGGTTTCTTAACTCTTTTACTTTGTCCACATGAAGCCCCAGACTGTATTGCAGAAATGATTTGTTGTTTGTTTTTTAATATGGTGGACACCGTATTAGGTGGAACTCCAAACTTCACAGCAGCGTCTTTTTTTCTGGAAACACTTTCTATTTCTTTGATGAGCTAGAACTTTTCTTTTATTGTCAAAGATTTGAGAACGCGTTTGAAAAGCACAAGACTTACTCAGTGCACGGGTCATTTTTTTGTTCGAGTTATAAAGAAATTCGAGTTATAAAAGTTCGAGTTAAGAGGGAAAAAACATACAGAATTTGATTTCTAAACGCTGTTGCCACATGATTTAGTTCGAGTTATACAAAATTCGACTTATCAAAGTTCGAGTTATCGAAGTTTGACTGTATTTATATACAATGATTACAGGTAATATCATTAACATGTTCATTTTTGTTCAGTTCTGCACATGTTGTCAAAATCAATAGTAAACAAATTGAATTTCAAACAATCACAAAGGGCAGCCATCTTGAAATTTGGAAATCTGCGCCTGATAATACCTAAGATATGTGTACTGTGGATACAGAATACTTGTATACAAATGATATTCATTATTTTATTTTTATTATTATGATGTATCAATGAAGATCAGTTCCGATATGTGTTTTTGAGATAACATTCTCAGTATTGTCGATCCGTGCATGTCGTGAAACTACAGGCTATGCGGATGTTAACAGTAGATTAGGTTAGGTTAGGTTAGTGAGCTGACAGTTGATCTTGTTACCGTCACACTTAGATCAGTGTAGATCCATTGTGATACCCTGGGGATTAATCCCCATAAAAGAAACCTATGATAAATCCAATGACATAGCCCGTAGAGGGCGTCAATACAGTTCTTACAAGCTGAAGCTTGGAAAAGTCGTCTACAAATTGATTGAAGGAGTGTCAGTCGCTGTGTAAATACCGGGTTGAGGATAGGTTGACGCACCATTGTCTTTTAAGGGCGTGTCCTTAAACCCTCACTGGATTGATCAACCCTACACCAGACCCGTAGGAGCAGTGGCTCCATGCAACGTCTGGCGCTGGGTTCGATAAATCAGTGGTTGGTGCCAGCGACTGCCCAGTTAGGTCAGATAAGGAGAGTCCGTCGACACAATCACCGGGCAAAGGAGAGGCCAGCTCACCATAGTGTTTTTGGAGCGTGAGCCTCTCCCTTACCCCCAACAGGTAAATCATTCCTCCGCCAGGCCCCAGGAGCAGTGGCTCCATGCAACGTCTGGCGGGTAAGTTTGATAAATCAGTGGTTGGTGTATGTGGTAGCTTTGTTAAGTTGGTCCCATTAAGGTGTTGGAGAAGTGTTTGTTTGCGCATAATCACCGGGTTGTGGAGAGGTTAACGCACCGTTGTCTTTTAAGGGCGTGATCTCTACCTCTACCCCCTCTGAAAAGATCATCCACTCACCAGGCCCGTAGGAGCAGTGGCTCCATTCAACGTCTGGTGAGTGAGTTTGATAGATTAGTGTTTGGTGTCTGCGTCTACCCCGTTCTGTCATGTAAACCTACGTCGTCGGCACAATCACCGGGCTTAGGAGAGACCAACGTATCACTGTCCTTTAATGGCGTGATCTCCCCTACCCCCACTGGTTAAATGATCCCCCCATCAGGCCCGTAGGAGCAGTGGCTCCGTGCAACGTCTGGTGGATGAGTTTGAAAGATCAGTGGTTGGTGTATGTGTCTGCCTAGTTAACTCGGTGAAGCTATCCAGGTATTGAAGAATTGTCTGACGGCATATTAACACCGGGTTGAGGAGAGTTAAACGCACCATTGTCTTCTTAGGGCGTGATCCCCTCATTTACCCCCACCGGAAAGATCATCTCTCCACCGGGCCCGTAGGAGCAGTGGCTCCATGCAACGTCCGCTGGGTGAGCTTGATAGATTAGTGGTTGGTGCATTCGTCTGCCCCGTTCAGTCAGATTAGTCTTCAGGTTACTGAAGAAGTGTCCGTAAGTACAATCACCAGGTTGAGGAGAGGTCAACGCACCATCGTCTTTTCAAGGGCGTGGTCCCTTCTCTTTACCTCCACTGTTTAAATCATCCCCACCACCAGGCCCGTAGGAGCAATGGCTCCATGCAACGTCTGGCGGTTGAGTTTGATAGATCAGTGGGTTGGTGTATGTGAATAATTTGTTTAGCTGTATTTAAGTATTGTCAATCCATTTTGTAGCGTTAATAAATTTTAACATGTTATTGCTTGTAATGTCAGATAGTTCCTCTAAGTCATTGAAGAAATGTCTCCCGAGGAGCCTATTTCTTAGATGACATAGTGCAGGGCAGTGACAAAAGTAGTGTGGAGTATCCTCATGTATCTCTTCGTCACCACATCCTCTACATAAGTCGTCCATACTGAGACTCATCTTTTTCTTATGGTAACCCAGTTGGTTGTGCCCAGAGGTAACGCTCACGAGAATAGATGGAGACTTTTTTCCCAGGTGGATGATCTTGTCGGTCTTTTGTTTATCGAAACTAGGCCATAATCTTCTAGTTATAACACAGGTATCGAGTGAGTTCCATCTCTTGTTGGTGATAGCTAGAACTTTACTCTCGATTACCCTCTTAAGATTACAGGGCGGGATTTGAACAGTTGAATCTGCTTTATTAAGATCAAGTGCTGATCCCATTCTTGTCAGTTCGTCAGCACTTTCATTACCTGGGACACCACTGTGGCCAGGAACCCAGCAGAGTCGTATGTTGTGCTGTGTACCAAGAACCCTTAGCTCTTCGCGACAGCATGTCACAAGCTTCGATTTTATTTCAATGGCAGAAATTGCTTTTATTGCCGCTTGGCTGTCAATGAAAAAGGTGATATCCGCTTGTGGTATAGCCATCATTGAGACCTGTCTAGCTGCTTTCGTCACTGCCAGGACTTCAGCTTGGAAGACACTGCTGTAATTAGGAAGTCTGAATGAGCTGGCTAGTCCAAGAGTTTCCGAAAAGAAGCCTGCACCAATACCAGTATCCATCTTGGAACCGTCGGTATATATTGCTATCATCGATTCGCAGGTTGATGGTTCTTTGGTTTGCCAGTCCTCTCTACTAGGAAAGGCG
This sequence comes from Melangyna quadrimaculata, assembly GCA_949320155.1. Classification (NCBI taxonomy): domain Eukaryota; kingdom Metazoa; phylum Arthropoda; class Insecta; order Diptera; family Syrphidae; genus Melangyna; species Melangyna quadrimaculata. Next base: position 208,642,735 of record OX439483.1, read on the forward strand.
ATCGTAAACGGCTTGTGAAAGTATAAACGGGGTGTAACGTAGTCAGTGCATACCATACTTCCCGTGTATTTCTGCAGAATCTGCGCGTGTCCTATGGCGCTACGCTTCCAGCTTCTAGTTTGGCTAAGCCGAAGTGCGCTTTTGGCTGCCGATTCTTGTACAAATAAATCAAGGGGTGTTAAGTTGAGTATAGCTTCCAAGCCCGCTGTGGAGGTGGACCTCATAGCCCCAGTGATTCCAATACATGCCATTCTTTGTACCTTGGTCATGAGTTTAAGGTTGGTAACTTTGTCGAGCGCATTCCACCAGACTACGTTACCGTATGTCAGTACAGGTCTAACTATCGCCGTGTACATCCACTTGATAATTTTTGGGCTAGATCCCCAGGTTTTACCAAATATCCTGTTGCAGGAGTAGAATGCAAACATGGCTTTATTAGTTCTTTCTTTAAAGTTGCGACTCCAATTCAATTTCTTATCCAAGATTACACCAAGGTATTTTGCGTGATCGGAGATTTTGAGTTGGGTCCCTTCAATGAAAGGAATCTTGAAAGTCGGTATTTTCCGTTTGTTCGTAAAAAGGACTAGTTCGGTTTTTTGCGGATTAACCGCAAGTCCACAATTCCTAGTCCATGTATTCACTATTGATAGGGCATTTTCTATTTGTTCACTAATTGTGGAGGGAAATTTGCCTGTCGCTAGTAATGCTAGATCATCTGCATATGCAATTACTTTGACTCCACTGTATCTTAGTCTCACAAGAACTGTGTTCATCACGAGTGTCCAGAGAAGGGGAGAAAGCACCCCACCTTGTGGGGTTCCTCTAGAAGTAGATACTTTGATTTGCACTCCTCCTAGCTCTGAGTTTATCTCTCTTCTTTTCAACATGAACATTATCCATCTGATGATAGCGTTATTCACATTAAGATTCACGAGCGCTCCTTCCAACGCCTCGTTCCGAACATTGTTGAAGGCTCCTTCAATGTCTAGAAAGGCAGCAAAGGTGTATTCTTTGTCCTTGAGCGTTTTTTCAATTGTGCTGACGACAATGTATAATGCTATCTCAACACTTTTACCTTTTGTATAAGCATGCTGGGCTGGAGCTTGGCTTTCCAGCTTTCGGAATGAATACCACTTTGACCTCTCGCCACGCCTTCGGCACATATCCTAATTTAAGGCTACTTAGAAATATGTTTTTTACGTGTGGGATTACATGGTCTTCACATTTTTTCAGCATCATGGGGAAGACACCATCCAAACCTGGTGATTTATACGGTGAAAAGGAGTTAATAGCCCATTTTATCCTGTCTTCCGTAATCAGCTCCTTTGGTGTTGTGTTCTCTATGCTGAGTTCTACTTGTGGGTTGTTAATCACTTTAGAGGTGCAACCAGGAATGTGAGCGTGTACCAGGAGTTCCAGTGTTTCGCTACACGATTCCGTCCAATGTCCATTGAGTTTCTTAAGAGATCCTAGAACAATTGGTCCCTTAGCAAGTATTTTTCTGAGTCTAGCTGATTCGTTGGTACTCTCAATTTGACTGCAGAAGTTTCTCCATGAGCTCCGTTTGGCTCTTTGAGTTTCCATCTTGAATTTCTTTTGACTAGATTTGTAAGTTTCCCAGTCACTATCTGCTCTTGTGCGCTTGGCAACATTAAAAAGTCTTCTTGTTTCCTTCCTGATGTTGCCAAATTCAGTTGTCCACCAGGGTGGTTTCTTTTTACCCTGTCCCCCTGGTTTTAATGGACATCCTTTTTCGAATGCTTTACCGAGAATTTCAGTGAAGCTATCAGTAGCTTTCTCTACAATCTCGGGTTCTTGTAACGCATCAGTATTTAGCTTTCGTAATTCTGTTTCTACCTCCCTATTAAAAATTTCCCAGTTTGTTCGTCTGAGATTTGTAAAAGGTTTGTGAGGATCTGGGGTGTCAGGTATTAAGAATTCTATGAGTTTATGGTCAGAGAATGATTCCTCTTTTAATACCTTCCACTGATCTATGAATATGGTATCTGAGTTATTTAATAAAGTTACATCAAGTACCTCTTTACCAGTTTTGGTGACAAAAGTGGGCTCATTCCCTCTGTTCGCTACCAAAATGTTATTTTCAATAATAAATTCAAATAGTAACTCACCCCTTTCGTTGATATCAGTGCTTCCCCACTGCAAATGGTGCGCGTTGGCATCACAGCCCACAACAGCGTCCCATTTCTCCAGTGCAGCACGTGCAATGAGTTGCTTTGTCATCTCAGCCGGTGGTCCATCAATTCCATCACCCGGCATATAGCATGATGCTATAACTAGTTGTGGGAGCCCGGCTCGATCAAGTTTAACCGTCGTTTGGTCTAAACAACTGTATGTAGATAGAAGAAAGAGATTAATCTGTTTTTTAGCTACGATACAAGCTCTAATACTCCTGTTAATACCAACGTTTGTGGCCTTATACAGCGTTAGTTCTTTTGAGTGAAGGCCCTTAATTCTGCCACCTGCAATCCAAGGTTCTTGAATAAGGGCAATGTCTATTTGTCTATCCTCCATGAGGTAGACTAGGCTGGCACTGGCGGCTTTACTGTGTTGGAGATTAATTTGTATTATTTTCATATTGTTATATACCTTTCTCCCCCTTGTTTACCTTCTTCTTGTTATCTATCAGCCGCAGTCTGCATCGGTTTGTACCGACGCGTACCTTAAAATCAAGTTTTCTGAGCAGCGGTATTGATTTGTGATTTAAGATCACAATCACTTCAGTGCCATCTTTAGTTTTCTGACCCATCTCGACTACCTCCCAGTTTTGACTAAGCTGTTCAGTATTGAGTGACCTGAGGTATCTTTCAATTCGATCCCTCGGGATGAGCGGTCCCTTCATAATTAGCTTTGCTCTAGGTCTTGACAGTTCACCGATTTCCTTCCTCCCCATGAGGCGAAGGTCAGCGTTTGGCCAGGAAGCTTCAGCTTTACTGACAAATTCTTGAAGCCATGTGTGGGTATGTTCATCCTCACATGTCAGCATTTTGAATCCTTGGTAGGTGCCGAGAGTACCGAAGAGTGGCGGTGGCCGGCTCTTGACGATAGCCTCATTTACCTCCTCAAGGATCCGAAGTTCGATTAATTGCCATTGGTCTTCCGTTAGTTTCCGTGTAGGATTACCGTAGTCTACTACGGCGACTTGTCTACCTACTACAGGAAGTTTGGCTTTTTTTTCCTGTTCGTCGGTGATACGTTCGTTGGTGAGTGCATGTCTTTCCTCGCTCGCTTGGACGTACCTGTATTAGCTGGTGGGTCAGTGAGGGGCACGGGGCTCTTCTTAGACACTCCCAATGCGGTACTCCTAGGACTCGGATTGTCGGGTTCGTTTTTGGTATTGTCAGTAATCTTTGTCTGGATCTGTCCAGAGCTAGCCGTTCCTTAGCCGTTAGGGTTTCAGGGTTTTTGTTTGCTAGAACCCGGACAATCCGCGTAGCGTTCCGTAATTGTCGGCGTTGTATCTGTTTGTCGCCGAGGAGTCTCTTTACCTTGCGTTGCATTGCTGGCTTTGCGTTGCGTTGCGCGGTAGGATTCTCCACGACAGTCTTGTTAGTTGGGTCGCTTTCAATTGTTGAGTTCCCCATGCAGTTACCTGGTTAACAGTAACTATCCGATGTAGTTTTTAATATCTGTTCCAGCTGAAGTAGATTATTCATTGTTAAATAAATATCACTTCACGCAAAGTGGTAATTAGGCACTTTTTCTGAATTCAAAGGAAATGAAATTAGTTTAGGTAAAACAACTTTATTGAATTTATTAATTATTGTTAAAAACTTATTTATTAACAATCACTATCTGCATCTGGTCCAAAACCGGCTCCTCCGCCAAAGCCTCCCGCATCTTCCGTAGATGATATTATGCAAATGGTTTCGTTAGAGTCAGAAGCAGGCACTTGACAGTAACCGACTTTGGTCATTGAGAGTCCTATCAGAACAACCAAAAGGGCAAAGATTAACTTGATGTACATCGTTGAGTTGTTTTGACTTAATCTTTTCGATAGATTAGAAGAAATTGATGTCTTCAACTTTTATGTCTACCTTTTATAGAGCGAATTTTCGTCATATGGCCTTGAATAATGCAAACATTTTTTAATGTTGCCAACAAAAATCAACAAAACTGTCTTCCAGTCAAATATTTAAAATCTTTATTTATGTTGATTATTTTTAGGTTTCCATTGTAGATTAGATTATAAAGATTTTATTATTTTATTATTACAATTTATGATAAAAATAGGTAGAAACAAAAAATTATAAGCAGACAAAATGTACCTAAGAAGAATGGCAAAAATTATTAGGTATAACGCAACTTTTTTTTTATTAATGTGTGTTCAAATCCAATATAGCATAATACTGAACAAAATTCCTTTTTTTTATTTTCGTGAAACCTACTGTTAAAAAATAATGGGCACAACTGGATCGCACAAACTTGCTCGCGAGGTTAAAAACTTTAACCTAGCTTAAAATTGGCAATGTGCATATGTAGTGGTTAGAGAGAATAGAGAGAGTAAGTGAAAAGGTCGTCATTTTCCCCAAGTTCTATTTAAAAAGCCAAAAGTTTAAAAAAATCGCAAATAAAACATTATTAAACAATCATAAGTGCAAAACTGAATTAAATACCACCAAGTAACATTTAACAATTAGTAACAATTAGAGAAGAACACAAATCTCTGTGCAAAAAAAAACACCGCAATAATGCACCGGAGCCCACCAGTAACTGGAAATAATACACCCTCCTTCTCAGGAGCAAAGCCAAAAAAAGTTCACAATGCAAACGAGATAATTTCGGTTGGAGATATGCCTATTCAGGATCTAGGTTCTCTCGTCCAAGGCATTATGGTGACGATTTTGGATGAAAATTAATAGACATGCCAAAAAAGTCGGATTTGGAGACTATAGGACTAAACATCCAATCCCTGCAGCAAGATAATATCTCTTTGCAAAGTAAATTGCAGAAAATGGAGTCCCGATGCATTTCTCTCGAACGGCAAGTTCAACGACTATCGAGATAGGCAAATGAGAAGAACATTGTTATGCATTTCCCGGCACAAACTGGAATGATGGCGATTGATAAGGCAAACAGAACGTGTTTGGATCTACTCAAATCCGAAAATAAAGCTGCCATTTCTGCAGTGAGACAAATTCGTTCTGCATATGCAAATGTAGAGAATGTGGTTGTAGAAATGCAACACAAAGAAGACATGACTCGAATACTTCAAGCCGCTAGCACACTGAAAGGCACGGGAATCTCTATTTACAGGGACTATCCAGCCGCGAGTCGTGAAAGAAGAAGGCGATTAGTAAAAATTAAACAAAACATCACAACAAAAAACAGACAAATTAAAACTCAATTGCGAGTTGATACTCTCAAAGTTGAAGATTATTTATTTTATTTTGATGAAAGTAATATTTTAAGATGTGACAGCGATGGAGGAATGCTCAGACTACAACAACTGCAAGGTGAAAGTGACAGATCGACGCTGTCATATGGACAGCTGACGGTGGAGACACAAGATAAAGCGAGTAGCTCTCAAACTGTATGGCCTGTAAGGGTCAGTTGACATCGTATTTAATTATAATGCCGTCAGTCGAATTAAAAATAGTAAAAATAGTAACAATATTAATGTTTGTTTAAGACATTTTTCAGGATATATTATTTCGTATAATGTATCAGGATTAAGTAATAAGTTCCTTTTTAATGATTTTTTTGAGCAAATCAATTATTATGACATTTTTGTATTACTTGAAACATTCGTTGAGCGAAATTTTGAAAAATTTGAAAATTGTTTTAACAACCATAAGCTCCATTGGATACCAGCTACGAGAACACACGAGAGAGCGAGCGGGGGTTTCGTATATGGCATCAAAAAGGAAATGGAAACTTCTATTGAAGCCCGATGTACAAATGCGATAGATAGAATTGTAATTGAAGTTACGTCTGAGAGGAACAAGCTTTTCATTATTCCTGTTTATCTTAACTGCAACAATTAGGTAAATGATTTTTTAAGTTTGTATAACTTCCTATTAGATTTTGGAGAAGAAAATATCATGGTGATAGGAGACTGCAATGAAAGAGTTGGTAATACACAACTGCTTAATACTGAAATTATACCACCAGCTATTCACGAAAAAAGTGGCGCAGTTGATATGAAAATTGACGGAAATGGGAAAAAGTTTATTGAAATGTGTGAATCTATTGGATTATCATTACTAAATGGCCGAACGAAAAGTGGGAAGGAAGGCCATTTCACATTTATAAGAGGAAATGCTTGCTCGACAATCAACTACTGTCTTTTGCGTGGAAAATGGCTTGACTGCATTGATGACCTGGAAGTACGTGAACTAGTTTATTCCGACCACCTGCCAATCGCAGTTTCGACAACAATTTTTAAAGATGCTGGAAGAAACTCAAATGAAAATCGATTACTACCAAAGTTGAAGTGGAAAGAAAACTGGTGTGCTCGGTACAAGGGATGAAAAATCGTCTATCAGCAATGTATCGAATGTTAAAAAAAAGTGTATAGAATTGTACTTTTTGATTTTGTTCAACAAATCAATGTTTATGAAGAATAATAAATAAACAGGAGGCACATCGCGTGTTTGGAGTCGGAAACAGCTAAGTACACTTAACTCTCCAAAATTGGAAAGGAATGTTACAGTATAACTTCTCGAAATAGCCGTAAGATTGGAATCCCGGGATCCTGGTCCATTTTGGATCCCGAAAATCCTGGGATTGAAGTGCCCCAATCTTAATTATTCGCATACAATTTTTTCCTGCTCCCATTCTTTATACTTTCTTACCTTCAACAACCAGCCAACAAACAAATTGAACGTGGAAATCAAAAACACTATAAATAAATATGTCAATCTTTCGTATATGTTTTACCCCCAAAACTCATTTATTAACATTATTGTTCTATTCAAATACAAATTGTGATTCAAAATGTGATTTACCAACTTTTACTCTTTCTTATTTATTTATTTAGTTTGTTAATACTTAATACCTCCCGACTGAACTAATATTTTTATTTTTCTGTTTTGTTTTTTTAACAGTTTTTATGATGAATTAGTTTTTAATGTTACTATTTTTGTGAAATAAATATTAAATTTATGTTTTTAAGTGTTTTTAGGAATACATGAGTTTTTTTGGAAGTAATTTTTTTTGTTTAACAAATAAAATAAAAATTCCAAGGAATATCTAATATTTTTCCTTTAAAAAAATATCCCCTTGTTTGTTATTTTTCTAGACCGAATTAGTCTTACCTCTCTGCATACTAAGAGAAGCGGTTTTAATTCGAAAACAAAACATTTTAACGAAAATAAATTCTGAATTACTTTTTTTTTTACTATTTTGCAAATCCGGGATTCAAATTTTGGAATCCCGAAATCCGGGGATTGAAAAAATATCCCGGGATTGCAATCTCTAGTTCCACTCCTTGAAAAATTCAACCATAATGCTTGTGTTTCGAAGCTTGCTTGTGTATTTTGGAAGCTGCAAAACCTTTTCAATCAACAGGAAGATGGAAAGGCAAACAACCATGGTTTGATTGGGAATGCATTGCAGCAAGAAAAAAAATTTTCAAATGCCTTCGTGCATTGAAAAACACAAGATGTGAAATTGCAAAACTCAGATACAAGGAATCTAACTGGTCGTACAAAAATATATGTAAACTGAAACAGAAGTCTGATATGCAGTTTTTGTCTAGATCACTAGAGAACATCAAAGACACTCGATCGTTTTGAAAAATGGCCAAGATACTAAATGGTGCTACATAAACCAGAAACATTCAAATTGATGCAAATGAACTAGGTGTTCATTTCCAAAGTCTTCTAAACTCAAACAGTAACTCCGTCCAAATTGAATACGCTCTCCACAGTTGCAAAAACCCTTACTATTGTACTGAATTCGGTACTATTGGACTTTCCCGAGTACGCAAGTACCACTTTTCAATTTTCAGTACTATTTGTACTATTTTTAATTTTTGAAAAGGTCAACTTTCATAAATCTCTAAAATCAAACAAATATGTTCAGTCAGACTTCACCACATCTTCACAACAAGAAAAGTATTTGTGAACGCGTCCCAATGGCCCATTAACTTTTTGATACATTCATTACTCACCATGATCGTGCTTACGTGCATTTATTTAGTTGCATTTATTTAGTTGTTTTTTTCTTTCTCTCTATCTCGAGCTGTCATTCGAATCTGACCCGTATTTTATTTGATTTTGTGTCGCATTGGAAAACTTTCTGCCGGCTTTGATTTTCATAATGAAAAAGTAAGTAAACAGTCAAGTATATTAATCATTACTATAATGAAAATAATACCTTTATTTATAAAATACATAGGTGGCTAATAAAAAAGCAATCGGATGGGGACAACAAAACAAAGTTGCTATCCGTCCATTAGACTTATTTTAGAATAAAATATACCAATGAAATGAATTTTGTTTTAATAAAATATTTATATTAATTGTTTGCGTTGTTTTATAATTTAAAAAAGTTAAGTACTATTTGGTCTTTTTCAGTACAATTTTGTTTCAGTTTTCAGTAGAATCGACAAAAGTCAATTTTCATCACTTACGCTCTCCCTTATCTGGATGTACCATCGTTGGATAGAGACATAAGAGTTCAAGATGTCAAAAGGTTAATAAACAGATACAGCTCAAACAAAGTGTTCATAAATCCCTTACCACTGGTTGGGGGGAAATTATAAACCGCGAGTTAAAAAATAAAAACCGAGTTGTAATTTCGTGTATGTTTTTATTCGAACTAATTTATTTTTTCTTAACCTACGCTTATATACAATTTTCTTCATCCTGATAACGATAAGTGAAATGATAATTGAAAGCAAACACACACCAATTCCGAACCCAAGTTCAGATAACGCATGCGATGAGAATTCGTGTATACTCACATCAATCTGTTTGTTATCCTAAACAAACACAATTTGAATCATTATTATCGTTCATGGTTATCTTCCGAGTGTTCAATGTATTTTGAACATTCTGCCCGCCTCATGATACAGGTAGGGTGAAATCAATTACAGCTACTTTCTTTTTTCTTTTTACATATAACACAATTAAAATAATAAATATTATAGCCGTAATGAATAAGGATACATATCCGCTTATTCGATGGAACTTAACTTGTTTTTTTTTTTTGATTTATATTCCTGCATCACTTGTTGGATGCTGTTCTTAGCAGATGCATCAAAGACCACACGCAACTTTGTTGTTAGGCTATTCGCCCGAATTATAGCCTGATGAGGCAGATAGTATTTTCTCATGTTAGCTTCTTTGACTTTTTGCTTGTGATCTAATTCCAAATATTCTATCATAAACTTTGAATATTCTTATTTTAGAATTTTGACTTTCTAGATTGAGAAAACGGGCTATGGCTTGTTTTCTAGAGTCTCCAAGTTCCTTGTCTTCTTTGAGAGGGAGTGTTACAGTATACCGTCCATCGATGCCAACTTGTTTATGTTTTGTGTAAGTTTCCAGACATAGTTGATCTTCCGTTTTAACTGCTTCAGATTTGTAACGGCAGTTAATTGTTTTTTACTAACCGTTTAATGATTAACCGTTTTCTGATTATTCCAGATGCTATTTTGATTCCCTCGAATAGTGCCTTACATCCTGGTTCCAAAGTCAATACATCTTCAGAGGGCAGTTTCACGAAATCTTGTTCATCATCGCCACAGTTTAGATCCATTGTTGGGTCCCAATTTAATCCTAGGGTTATCAGTTGGTTGTTGCCACAATTAGGAATGCTGTTGGTTTTTTCAACATCTTGTTCATCATCGCCACAGTTTAGATCCATTGTTGGGTCCCAATTTAATCCTAGGGTATTAACAGCTTCCTTGTACTTAATTTCAATCAGTTGTTGTTGCCACAATGAGGAATGCTGTTGGTTTTTTCAACATCGTTTGCCAACCATTTCCTTATAATTAACCCATGCCTTGTAAGTTCTCTGGATACATTTTGTTGAATATCCATGCACTTCTCTAAACTGTTTGCTTCATTGAATACTGGAATTTTAACTTCCTCCAGCTTCAGTTGAGGCGACTTGGTTTGGATCTCGGGATTTGGTGTTGCTCCCTCTTCAAATTATTTTTTGGACATTAGAAGCTCTCTTTTCCGATTCTTCATAGATGTCTTCAATATTATTGTCATAATATCCGAGGTCTACTGTGATCTTATTATAAATTAATTTCAGCGCATTGAATTTTTCCACCACGTCTTTTTCATCTCGGGATGAGATTTTTTCAGCTCCGACCACCTCATCCACTTGACGTTTGAAGTTTTCATGCCGTCGGTAAAACATCTTAAAGAGGTTTGTTTCCAATGTTGGTGCAAACGTCGGCAGTGTTCACTTACTGTTGTTGTTGCGTCATCTTCTTGATATTTTGTTGAAGACTTTCGAGCTGAGTCATCATTATCTCCTAACTGAATCGGTGTTTTTGCTGCATCGAGCAAAGCATTTATTTTGCTAACTTCCCTTTCAATGCACTGGAAATAATTCATTTCGAAATAATTATCTGTGCTGATTCCAACTTCCAAAACTTTTGAGTGGTTTAGCTGGAATTCGTTTCATATAGAACTTAGCCTATTCCTTATTTCCGACTCCGATTTTCGATTGGTTTTATTTCTGAGCTTGTTATGAATAAGCACAATTTCATCCCCTATTTTTTTTTGATGTTCAAAAGGGTAGTTATGTGCATTCAAGAGGACACAAGCGTCCACAGGTTTTTCTCAAAACCCACCTCTGTCTACCAACTCCTACTCTCACCTCCACGTGGTGAACATCGGGTGTCTAGTACCTCAGCTGGAGACGGGGTTTAAATCCCCGTGGAAAGTTGTTGGGGACAGCCAACGAGAGAGGGGGGGAGGAGTGTTCCCACTAAGGCACTTCTCCTTTCATCGAGGCGGCAGCGGACGAATTTTCTAGATGGAATCAACGGTGGCGTCTACAGTTCCAGTTAGGTTGAACTACTTAGTGAACACCTTATATGGCCTACAACGACATATTTGTAGCTCAGGCCTATAAGGAGCGGTTTATCCGGCTCCCTACCCTTGGAGTTATACGAAGGGTCTGGTCCTCCGGGTCGGGGGTTGTGCGTCGGGGTAACTTCCCTACCACGTAAAAAAAAGTTGTTCCGAAACAACAACAAGCCTCGGATATGGATGATTTTAAAGTTGACGACCCCAGCAAACGAAACAAGGACAATGAATTTCGGATCTGCACGTGGAACGTCCTGTCCTTATACAGAACACGTGCAGCCGAACAATTAGTGGAGAACCTGGACAGGCTAAAGGCTGACGTAACAGCCATCCAGGAAATGCGATGGGATGGAGAGGGCGTACGGAGACTGAAAACGTGTGACATCTACTACGGCGGGTGCTTGAAGGAACAGGGTCAGCGGCTCTTTTGTTGTGGTTTTGTGATAAGGGGAAGACTTAGGCAAGAAGTCTTGGGCTTCCGAAGTGTAAGCGAGAGCCTGGGCACAATCCGCACCAAAGGCAAATTTAAGAATATTTCGCTGATTTGTGTTCACGCCCCCCATGAAAGGAGAGAAGACTCAAACAAAGAAGCATTCTACGATCTCTTGGAGACAACGTATGATATGTGCCCGAAGTACGACGTGAAGATCATTCTTGGTGACTACAACGCAAGATTCGGAAAGGAGGGCATCTTTGGTTCGATAGTCGGAGGACACAGCCTACACGACGAAACTTCCGGCAACGGACACAGGCTGGCAGACTTTGCGGCGGGGCGAAATGTCATCATCTCAAGCACCTACTTCCCACACCTCAATATACACAAGGGGACTTGGTGGTCGCGTGATCAAGTAACCGTCAAGCAAATCGACCACGTTGCGATAGACGCGAGACATGCTTCCAGTATCTTGGACGTCCGAACGTTCCGAGGGGCCAACATTGACTCGGATCACTACCTGGTGGTAGCTAGACTACGTATGCGTATATCCATGACGCGACAACGCAGAGCAGATGCTGTGAAAAGATTCGATGTCGAGAAGCTTAAATCGCAAGAGACTGCCAGAACTTTTGCAGACCACGTAACTCTTAATCTCTCAGGAGGTCCCCCACCAGCATCAAGTGCAGAGGACCAGTGGGAACACTGTCAACAAGCCATCAGAAGTGCCGCCTCTGATGTGCTGGGTTTCACTAGGCGAATACAACGAAACCCCTGGTTCGATGAAGAGTGCCGGCTAGCGCATGCAGTTAAGGACGAGGCCTACCAGGCAATGCTGCAGACTCGAACAAGAGCTGCTGAGAGAGTGGCCCGGGAGCTCTACGGGCTGAAACGAAAAGAGGAACGCCGACTTCTCAGAAGGAAAAAAAGAGAGCACGAGAAGCGGGCGGAAGAGTCTATTGAGGGTTGTAGCGGTAGGGGAGATGTTCGAAAATTTTATCAGAGGGTGAAGCGATCCACCCAAGGATTCAAGGCTAGAACGGAAGCCTGCCGAGATGAGAGTGGGAATATGGTAGTAGACACACAGTCAGTGCTGAGGATCTGGAAAGAACACTTCTCTAGACTGCTTAATGGCGAAGACAGCCAAGATGCCGCTAATAGGCAGAACGCTCCATTCAACTTGGACGATGATGGCCAAGAGTTCCGTCCACCCGACCTAACCGAAGTGCGGCTGGCGATATCCAAACTTAAGTCGTACAAGGCTGCAGGTGCGGATGGCTTACAAGCCGAACTATTTAAATCAGCGGGAGATTAATTGGCTAGGAGCATACACTAGCTCATCTGCAAAATTTGGTCGGAGGAAAGTATGCCCGATGAATGGAACCTCGGTATAGTGTGCCCAATCCATAAAAAGGGAGATGTTCTGAAATGTACCAACTACAGAGGAATTAGTCTCCTAAACGTCGCTTATAAAATCTTGTCGGCCATCCTGTGTGACCGCTTAAAACCTTTTGTCAACGATCTGATCGGCCCTTATCAGTGCGGTTTTATGCCAGGCAAGTCAAGCGTCGATCAAATGTTCACACTCCGACAGATTTTAGAAAAATCCCGGGAATTCCAGATCGATACACACCACCTTTTTATCGATTTTAAAGTCGCGTATGATAGCGTGAAAAGGGACGAATTATACAGAGCCATGTCGAGTCTCGGCATCCCTGCCAAACTCGTCCGCCTGTGCAGGATGACGATGGAGAAATCTCGCTGCTCCGTCAAAATAAGTAAGAAAACCACCGATTCCTTTGATGTTGAGAAAGGATTGAAGCAAGGCGACGCGTTATCATGCAACCTATTCAACATCGTTCTTGAAGCCATTGTACGCAACGCACATGTCAACACCAGCGGTACAATCTATCAAAAGTCCGTTCAATTGCTTGCATATGCGGATGACATAGACATTGTCGGCAGAACGAAGCGAGCTGTGGCAGGGGCATTTGCGAGCATTGAATCGGAGGCGGCTAGAATGGGATCGGCGGTTAATGAGGACAAGACGAAGTATATGCTGTCATCGAGAGAGGAATTTCAACATCGTCGACTCGGGCAAAATATCACGATGGACAGATATAACTTCGAAGTTGTCAAGGACTTTGTCTAGCTGGGCTCCACTATTACATCGCAGAATGACATCAGTGCAGAGATCAAGCGAAGAATTACTCTTGCCAACCGCTGTTTCTTCGGTCTAAGAAGGCATTTAAGTAGTAAGGCCCTCTCTCAGAGAACCAAGGAGACTTTATACAAAACCCTAATCATCCCGGTCCTGCTTTATGGGTCAGAAGCATGGACACTGAAAGATTCGGATAAAAATCTGCTAGGGTGCTTTGAGAGGAAGATTCTTCGTGTGATTTTCGGTCCGGTGTGTATCGAAGGAGTATGGAGGAGAAGATTCAACGACGAGCTATACGGGCTATACAGCGACGTTGACCTGGTCAAAAAGCTGAAAATACAGCGGCTGAGATGGCTGGGGCACGTGGAGCGTATGGACAGCAACGCACCTGCCCGACGAGTCTTCGAATCCAACCCCGATGGGGTACGCAGCAGAGGAAGAACCCGTTACAGGTGGCGCAATCAAGTGAGTGACGACATCAAAGCACTCGGTGTGCGCAACTGGAAGCGGCTAGCTAGAAACAGAGCTGGCTGGAGGGGCTTGTTAGTTGAGGCCGAAGCCCATCCTGGGCTGTGAGCGCCATCAAAAGTAAAGTAAAATAAGTATTTGTTTTTGGGATTTGTACAGTTTATCATTTTTTGTCCATTTTAATTGATTTTTGGACTTTTTTTTTAACTACACTCTGTTTTTTACACTTCACTTTTAATTCGGTGTCTTGGTCCCGATTAAACTTACTTCACTGTCAGCCTTAAAGTACGCTATTGAAAATAATAGTTTTGAAAGGTGATTAACTATATTTTCTTTGCTTATTAGCAATTCAGAAAATTTCACCAATCAAAATGTATTATTACTTCTTATTTTAAATTTCCTTCGCCTCAATGACGATTGAAAAAATACAAAAATAAGGATCCGTTTCGAAGGACCAAATGTTCATAAATCCCTTACCACTATGGAATTATAAACCGCGAGTTAAAAAATAAAAACCGAGTTATAATTTCGTATATGTTTTTATTCGAAATAACTTATTTTTATCTTAACCTACGCTTATATAAAATTATCTTCATCCTGATAACGATAAGTGAAATAATAATTGAAAACAAACACACACAAATTCCGAACCCAAGTTCAGATAACGCATGCGATGAGAATTCGTGTGTACTCACATCAATCTGTTTGTTATCCTAAACAAACACAATTTGAACCATTATTATCACTCATCGTTATCTTCCGAGTGTTCAATGTATTTTGAACACAAAGCCCCTGGGGAGAATCGTATCCCAGAGCGTTTGACGGAGTGGATAGGTGAAAATGACTTGTTAAGTGAATTTCAAGCTGGGTTTCGACAAGGCTACTCAACTGTGGCTAACATCTTCATTCTTGCCAGTATTGCCCAATCATATTTAGATAAAGGAAAGAAACTCTATGTTTTCTTTGTTGATTTCAAGGCAGCCTTTGACTCCGTAGACAGAAGATCTCTCTTTTTAAAACTTAGCAACCTTGGCGTATCATCAAAAATGATTAAAATAATACAAAGTATCTACGAAGAAAATAACACTGCAGTTTGGGACGCAAGCAAACTCTCGAAATGGTTCCGAACGGACTCAGGAGTAAAACAAGGATGTCTTCTAAGTCCTCTTTTATTCTCAATATTTTTGAATGATCTGGCTACGTTTTTTCCGGGAGGAATTGATTTCAATGGGATCAGTATCAAACTTCTTCTCTACGCTGACGACATTGTTTTATTTACTCAGACTTCTACCATGATGCAAATGATGATAAACAAGCTTTATCAATACTGCATCTTGTGGAATCTCGAACTTAATATCAGCAAGTCAAAAATCATGATATTTCGAAATGGAACTGGGAGATAAGCACATGGTGAAAAGTGGACTGGGCAAAATTTGGAAATCGAAAGTCAGAGAGTACAAATATCTTGGAATTACAATCACACCTAGGCTATCTTACAGAAAGCATCTTGAAGAAAAATTAAAAGAGTCAAAAAAAGCAATAAACTGCAACTGGAAAGGTATCTTGAGCAAAAAGAATGTAGCAAAAAGGACGCTGTGAGATCAATCATGTGTTACGCAGCACAGATATAGGGTGTCTTCCAGTATGAAGAGGTGGAAAAGTTACTGCGGTATTTCATAAAGAAAATGTGTAGGCTTCCAGAAAGCATACCTAAATACATGCTGCATTTAGAAACTGGGCTGCCCCCACTATTCATTTTTACGCTGAGGATACATTTTCTGTATATCTTGAAAACACTGGAAACGCCAGACCAACGACTACCGAAAATTGTAGCAAAACACTTAATGAGCCGAAACCAACAGTTTTACAGTAAATGGTTGAGGCTGGGAAACGAACAAAATATTGAGATTTTGGGAGAATCAATGACTCTGAGAACTAATCTTGAGAATTTATCAATGAGGATCGAAGAACACACTCATGAATTGTTTAAACTACAAGTTCAACAAAGTGAGTTTAGAGTAACCTATAAGCTGCTTCATCATGATCTTGGAGAAAATAACTATTTTCACGATGGATACAGTTTGGATCTAATATCTACGATTTTTAAGGCCAGAGGTGAAATACTGGGTTTGAATTATAAACCTCATAGAAACGACATGAGTGTGGAATGCACATTGTGCAACTTAAGTGCAAGAGAGGAAATCCATCATTTTATTGGTATATGCCCAATTTTAAATGAATTAAGAAGAGACCATTGGGGTAAAAATAGTTTGTCACAAGCAGAAATGTTAGCAGTTCTAAATGGGAATAACTGGATGAAGCTCTACAGCTATTTAAAATTAGCTCTAAAATATAGAAAACAAATAATTGATGAAAAATTTTAAATAAAACTTATCTGTATGTTATTATTAAGCGGATATATTATATGTTATGTATACACACAATTCTCTTTTCTTTTCGGGCTGACGGCAAAAGCCAATGCTACTATTTTGAAAAATTGTAACATTATTTTGTTCAATAAAAACACATTTTCTATTCTATTCTATTCTATAGTGGTTCTATAACATTATGATATCATAAAAAAAAGTTTTAAAAACAATTTAAAATATAAATTATTACTATAATTTTTTTTTTAATAACTAAAACAGCTTTAGAGCTCAAAAAAAAAATCGTTAGAGCGGTTTTCTTAAAAAATTAATTTATTTAATTTTTAAAATAATAAAAATTCTTCTTCATCGCAATGTTATGGAAAATTATTATCTCGAATTTTTTTTTGCACGAATCCTAAACATGCCCTATACTTCGTATATCGCAAGTTAAAATGATAAGTCCCTTCTAGATTTTAGATTTTTTTTCTTTTAATTTAATCTCTATCAAATCAAAGTATATTAAAAATAACTTACCTCTGAATTTTTGTTTAGAAACAATTAATTTTTCTTGAAGCCTTCAAACTTGAAAGATACTTTTTTTTTTGAACATTTCACAAAAAGCACAATTTGACAACTGAAAACGCCCGAATGAGTGAAAAATATGTGACAGATACTGAACGCGTCCGAAGCACTGATCTCTATAATACACTGGATAGTGTATTCCTTACAAATATAACAGTTTTGTTTGGCTCCAATCACTGATCTCTACAATACACTGGATAGTGTATTCCTCACAAATATAACAGTTTTGTTTGACTCCAATTTGAAGATGACAAGTACGCGCCAAGTCAACTATTTGACGACTTCCAGTCACAAAAAAAAAAGTATTGGCCTCGTTCACTAACGAATGGCCGCATTCGGATACGTTAACAAAGGTATATGGATTTGTTCGTGTTGTTGTAATGCCTTATACTACGTTTTTACTGGGCCAAATGAGGTAATTTCGTTGCAAATTTCCAAATCAGATCTGAAACTACCTCATTTCCTATACAAATTCTGTCAAATGAGCTAATTTCAACAAAACGAAACTAATTACAACAACACGAACAAATATAGATACCTTTTGCGACGTACCCGAACGCAGCCATTGTGTAGTTTTATGTTCATTTGACAGCAGGCAGCTAGGGATGAGCTTTGTTCATCGATGTTGGCAAAACATCGATGTTAAAACATGTGAAACATCCCAACATCGATGTTAAGACTGAGCACATCGCATTTAAAATAACAAATTGCAAAATAATTCATTATTATATTTTTTTTTGCCTTTAAGCATTTAAAATTTTTTGTCTATGACCTCATGCTTAAAAAAAAGAAAAATATTACAACCGCTATATTGCTTTTATAAAATTTGCTTGATCTTCGATTGTCATGTACACTAAACAAAAATTTATAATAAAAAAAAACCCAATTTTAAATCACTTATCAGAAAAAAGAAAATAATTTATAAATGATGGCCCTTTTTTAATTCATGAAAATAATTATGATTGGTTGGCTCAGATAATTTGACGTTTCCAAACAAACTATCGATAGCAAAATGGTAACTCGATTTGGTAGTATACTTTTTCTATCTGAACTTAAGTTAAGAACCGAAAATTATCTGAACTTGGCTTTGTTTATATATGTTGTATTCACGTCAGTTAAGATAGCGTTGTCTTGGTCCAATTCTATCTGGATCTGCAAAAAAACAAAGCTATTAAAATCATCGATGTTCAGAAAGCTTAAAGGCACCGTTTACAATTGATATTTTGTATATAAGACTTGTTAAGCCGGTGAGTCGTGTGTCGCTGTAAGTCCATATAATATACCTACACCACACAACCACACTGCATACGAGAGAAATGTGGTTCTATGGATATGAATAACATTGTAACGATAGCAACACTACATGAGACAAGTCTGGTTGGCCTTAGACGTTCATTCACGTTAAAAAATTTAACATCGATGTTTAAACATTAAAATTATCGATGTTCAGAAAGGAAAGACGCCGTCTACGCAAGATTTTTTTACCTACGACTTAAGATGTTCATTCATGCAAAAAACATAAGATCGATGATCAAGAATCAAAAACATCTTGTATTTGTCAAAAACGAAAAAGAAAATTACGTTCAAAATTAACGCTACAATTTTCAAAACAATAAACGTATTTTGAACATAAGGTTAAACCGCACACAACAGCAGCGGAACTACATTTTACGACGCGGCAAAACATTATTTGTATGAAATTGTATGAGCTGTATCGTACTAAGCGGCAACTAAACTTCAAAAAATTTCATACAAATTATTGTGAATCGCAGTTCCGCTGCAGTGCAGTTCCGCCTTGTGCGGTCTAACCTCTATTATAAAATGTATTTTTAATCGATTTTTGGATTTGCTTTTATTATTTAAACAAATATATTAAAAAATATCGATGTTAAAAATGATTTTTCTGATTCCATAATTTTTGCCATCGATGTTGGTTCTTCGATTTTGACATCGATGTTTTTTCAATGGGCCCTATTGCGGTTGTCGATCAGCGATCGCACTTTCAACGATCATCACCATCGACATATTTCTCAATCGGTATTGAGTATGTCCCGATCTACATTGCCCGATTTTTCCACGAAGATTTTTCCAGAAATCGTGTGAAATGTACACACAGAACGATTTTTTCCATAAGATGTTTTCCTTTTCTTCTTCCTTGTTTTATTGCTGTTGTTGCGAAAAGTAGCAACGCCAAAACGGAAGCTGAAAAAAGTAGTAACTCCAATCTGAATTTACCATAGTCAACTACGCCAACACTGGCGAACTAGACTGGAAGTTGAAATCGAATTCCATAATATTCCAGAAGAAATATAACGGACCTCAGCGGAAGACAATTTCTGTTGAGAAGTAAAATTAAAACGAAGAAGAATAGAACTAAAATTTTTTGAGTTTCTTTCAAAAACTAATTTCTTGTCTTTATTTGATAATTAATAAAGTATCTTTGTATTAGTCACTTCAAAAGTTTAGTGTTTTTTTACTTCTCTGAGATAAATTTTCAACATTCTCAAAAAATTTTAATTTATAAATTTAAATAATGTCTACGTCGACCAAAACAGTGGTGGGACAAAAGTGTCCTGTCTGCAATGCAGATTACACTGAGGACAGAATGGTGGAGTGCACAATGTGCAAAAAGTGGATCCACTATCAATGTGCTGAGGTTGGTGATGAAGTTGCCGCGATCGATTATTGGAAATGCGCTGTTTGCCTGCACCCGCAAACCGAACAACAACCACAGAGGCGAACATCAATCATAGCATCAGCCCATTCCAAAACACGATCTGAAAGGATCAGGATCAAGATGCGAATGCTGGAGGCGGAAGAGCTTCTTCTACAGAAACAACAAGAGTTGCTTGCAAGGCGCCACGCTCTTTTGGACGAGATGTCAGACGACGATTTGGAAAAGACTACCCAACAGGAAAATATTGAACCGTGCGGTAAGTCAAAATTTAATGTTTTTCATAATGACGTCGTCGAAAAGAACTTGGGCAAATTGCCAAAAAAGAATAAGGAAGAGCAGCACTTCAACAAAATATATGAGCCCTCTGCATCTTGCGAAGCTGTTTGTTTATCATCGCATCAAATCGCTTCAAGACATGTTGTCGCTAAGGATCTACCTATTTTTTCTGGGAAACCAGGTGAATGGCCTGTGTTCATCAGCAGTTTCCAACGAACTACTGAAGCGTGTGGTTTCACAAAAAATGAAAATTTGATGCGTCTGCAACGCTGCGTGCGAGGAAAAGCGAGAGATGTCGTCGAAGCTTTATTGACATCAGCTGGCTGTGTTCCTGAGATCATCGATACACTCAGACAATATTTTGGTAGGCCAGAGATTATAATGAAGCACTACATGGAAAAAATTAAAAGAATGACGTCACCTAAAATCGAACGCATGGAAACGATTATTGAATATGCGGTTGCTGTGAGAAATCTGTGTGCTACAATGGAACAAGCAGGGCTTCAGAACTATATGCAAAATCCAAATCTGATGACTGAGCTTCTCGACAAGTTGCCGCCTACACTACAACTGAATTGGGCTACTCATAAGCGATCCGAAATTGATATAGACAACATATGTGTACTTGGTGACTGGCTTAAAGATGTAGCTGCTGATATATGCAATGCGAAGCCATCAATGTCTTGGTTTAGTACCAAAGAGCCTCAACATAAGAACAGGAATAAAAAAGAAGAGCTTTACGTGCACGCTGACACAACAAGAAAATCGAATAAACGGCCACCGAATGTTGGCCTTAAGAAATGTCCAGTGTGCCACGAAGACTGTCATGCTATTTCAGTCTGCAAACAATTTCTTGGATGCGATGTTGCCAACAGGTGGGACTTACTACGAAAAAATAATCTCTGTAGACAGTGTCTGAAAAGGCATCCGCTCAAATGCTGGGCACCAATTGCATGCACAGAGATTAATTGTGACAAAAAACATCATCCTTTGTTGCATAATCCCAACCAACCGGCTGGCAGCAATAAAAGCAACAGTGAATTAAGTATGATTCATTCTGTATTTACTTCGATACATTTTAGAATTATACCCGTGCTCCTGTCTCACAATAGCATTCAAATTAACACCTATGCATTTCTAGATGAAGGATCCTCTAGTACCTTATTGAATGAGGAGATTGCTAACCAGCTAGGATTGGAAGGAGAAAATTCACCACTGTGTTTAAAATGGAGTGGCACTATTTCAAGGCAGGAACAACATTCGAGAGTGGTTGATGTGAATATATCTGGAATTCACGAAAATGCTC
Organism: Melangyna quadrimaculata; assembly: GCA_949320155.1. Classification (NCBI taxonomy): domain Eukaryota; kingdom Metazoa; phylum Arthropoda; class Insecta; order Diptera; family Syrphidae; genus Melangyna; species Melangyna quadrimaculata. The sequence continues at coordinate 208,664,022 of OX439483.1, forward strand.
AGAGGTACAGAATGGAAAACGTACGAACCGTCAAAAAACTCAACTTACCAACGCAGTCATTGGATTATAGGTACTTAGCTAAGAGATATTCTCGTCTGAAGAATTTGCCAGTGACCTCTTACGTAAATGCGAATCCTGGTATATTGATTGGGCTTCGAAACTGGCATGTTGCGGTACCTACAAAAATATTAGAGGCCTCTGAAGTTGATCCAGTAGCAGCGAAGTGTCGACTAGGTTGGACGATATTCTCGATGTTCGACAGCGAAGAAATTAAAGAAGCAAATAACTTCGACAATAGTCATCAAATCTGTGAATGTCAAAAAGCCGCAGACATGAAGCTTCACGAAATGGTTAAAGAGTTCATCTCAGTAGACAACTTGGGAATAGTAGAGCCTTGTGACTTCAAAAATATACAAGAACAAGATCGAGCCAGATGTATCCTGGGCAAAACTACGACCCATTTAGAGAACCGATACGAAACTGGACTCTTGTGGCGATATGAAAAGTTTAAATTGCCAGATAGCAAACCGATGGCGTTGCGACGGATGAGATGTCTTGAAAAACGTTTGGATGGTGACCAGCAGCTAAAAACAAATGTGAAACAACAAATAAAAGATTATGAACAGAAAAAATATATTCGAAAGCTGACCACTGAAGAGCTGAAACAACACCATGACAGGGTTTGGTATCTGCCAATTTTTCCGGTTCGTAATCCAAATAAACCGGGAAAGATACGGATTGTGTGGGATGCTGCGGCCATGGTTGATGGGGTCTCCTTAAATACGCTACTGATGAAAGGAGTTGACTGGAATGCATCGCTTCTAGGTGTTCTGATTCGTAGCAGAGAGAAGAAGATATGTATTTGCGGTGACATCAAAGAAATGTACCACCAGGTAAAAATTCCTGAAAAGGATCAACACGTTTTAAGATTTCTTTGGCGAGACGAAGTGAATGGTGAACCGGACACCTACGTGATGCAAGTTATGACTTTCGGCGGTACCTGCTCCCCCAGCTGCGCACAATATATAAAGAATCGTAATGCACTGAAACATAAAGACGATTATCCAAGAGCCGTGAAAAGTATCGTAGAAAGTCATTACGTTGATGATTTTTTGGAAAGCGTAGACAGCGAAGCTGAAGCTTTACAGTTAGCAAAGGAAGTCACAACAATACATTCTAAAGCGGGCTTTGAAATCAGAAATCCAATTCCTCGGCGGTAATGAAGGCGCTTAATACCAAACCTACTGACGAATGTTTTGATTTGAACCCGGACGCAGGTTCTTCTATCGAGAAAGTACTTGGCATGTGGTGGGTTCTGAAGAGTGACGAATACACCTTCTCTTTGCGATACAACAAAGGCAACCAAAGTGTGTTGAAAGGGGAACGCCGTCCAACGAAAAGAGAGATTCTTCGCATCCTCATGTCCATCTATGATCCGTTAGGTTTAATTGCACATTTCTTGGTTTATCTCAAGATTTTGCTACAAGAAATCTGTCGCAGCCGAATCGATTGGGACGTTCCGATTAATGATGAGCAGTTCGAAGCTTGGAAAATATGGCTTAAGGTACTTCCCCAAGTTGAAACATGTCGCATACCAAGATGCCTGTTGAAACATCTTCCGAATTGGAATGGAGCTACTGTACATCTTCATATTTTCATGGACGCAGGGGAACAAGCTTGTGCAACTGTAGCGTACATTCGAGTAAGCAGCGGAACCCAAATTGAATGCACACTTTTAGGAGCAAAAACGAAGGTTGCCCCTATAAAACTGCGATCGATTCCGAGGCTAGAACTGGATGCAGCCGTCATGGGTTGCCGATTCGCCCGAAAAATTTCTGATGAATTGTCAACAAGCATAAGTAAAATATATTTCTGGACTGATTCTAAGACGGTGTTGGGTTGGATATTGGGAAATCCTCATCGATACAACAAGTTCGTGGTATTCAGAGTAGCAGAAATACAAGACACTGATAAAGGCGGGAATTGGCGATATATACCATCAAAATTAAATGTTGCTGATGACGCCACTAAATGGACAAGACCACCTAAGCTGGAGTTCGAGGAGCGATGGTTTAGTGGTCCAAATTTCTTATTACAAGAGGAGGACGAGTGGCCAGAGGATGTTTCACCAAAGAAAGAAGTAGCTGAAGAACTCTTGTGTGTGCATCAATCGTCACAACCATTCATTGACTTGAAAAGATTCTCACAATGGAACAGACTGCTTAGAACCATAGCATACGTGTATAGATTCCTAAACATAAAACTAAAGCTACAGCCTAATTTTTCAACTACTGGAATTTTATCATGTGAAGAATTAAAAGAAGCTGAGATAATATTATTCAGAACAGCTCAAATGGACGTGTATAATGAAGAACTAATAAGTCTCAAGCAATCAAATAAAAACTCAAATAATTTACCACCGCGAGTTAATGCCTCAAGTTCTATAAGAAGACTTTCACCATACTTGGACGAACATCAACTTCTACGAGTGAACGGAAGACTGGATGCAGCTGTTTTTATTAACATCAACACAAAGCGGCCAATTATACTTCCTAGAAATCACATCATAACTCATCTTTTAGTTCAGAAAATCCACGAAGACTTTCAACACGCTAATAACGAGAGTGTGGTCAATCAACTAAGGCAAAGGTATGTTATTCCAAAATTAAGATGCATGTTGAAACTTGTTTGTAAAAATTGTCAATGGTATAAGGTATATAGAACAAAACCAAAGATACCAGAAATGGCACCGCTTCCTCGTGCAAGGATGTCACCATATTGTAATCCATTCACGTTTACTGGGGTGGATTATTTTGGTCCATTTTCAGTTGCAGTAGGACGTCGTCAGGAGAAAAGATGGGGAGTATTGTTCACATGTCTTACTACAAGGGCTGTACATGTAGAAGTGGCCTACAAGCTTGATTCGGACTCCTTCATTTTATGCTTCCAAGACTTTATTCAACGAAGAGGTGCACCAAGGGAAATCTTCTGTGACCGAGGAACCAATTTTGTTGGTGCAGAAAGGCTATTGCGTCAACAACTTGAGACAGTGGATCCTGTTCACATTGCGAAACATTTTGTGAGTCCGTTGGTGAAGTGGATCTTTAACCCACCAGCATCACCACATATGGGAGGAGCGTGGGAACGCTTAGTCCGTTCATTCAAGACTGCGTTATACAATTCCTTGCCAACAAGAACTCCGACCGACCCACTATTGAGAAGTTGTTTAGTGGCTGCTGAAAACATGATAAATTCAAGGCCACTCACATATATGCCTTTGAATGACGACCTTGCAGAAGCCCTCACTCCGAACCATTTTTTGAGGCTTTCTTCTGGAGGTGCGCAACCTATTGGACAAATAAACGATAGTGCTAAGATCCTGAAATACACATTCCAATATAGAGAACAATTCGCAAACAAGTGTTGGGAACGATTTATAGTCGAATATGCACCAGAGCTTACTTTACGCTCAAAGTGGTTTGACCCAGTGCAACCGTTGAAAATTGGAGACGTTGTTATCATCGTGGATAAAGACCTTCCTAGAAACGATTATCCGAAAGGAAGGGTGATTGCCGTGAAGACGTCAACTGATGGACAAGTTCGCAGCGCTACAGTTCAGACCAACATTGGAGTTTTGGAGCGGCCTGCAGTTAAATTGGCGAAGCTAGAAGTTTATAAAGAAGATGGTGGTACAACAACAACCCTACCGGGAATTCTCGTACCGGGGGGAACTGTTGCGAAAAGTAGCAACGCCAAAACGGAAGCTGAAAAAAGTAGTAACTCCAATCTGAATTTACCATAGTCAACTACGCCAACACTGGCGAACTAGACTGGAAGTTGAAATCGAATTCCATAATATTCCAGAAGAAATATAACGGACCTCAGCGGAAGACAATTTCTGTTGAGAAGTAAAATTAAAACGAAGAAGAATAGAACTAAAATTTTTTGAGTTTCTTTCAAAAACTAATTTCTTGTCTTTATTTGATAATTAATAAAGTATCTTTGTATTAGTCACTTCAAAAGTTTAGTGTTTTTTTACTTCTCTGAGATAAATTTTCAACAGCTGTGCTCTTCAATTTTCATTGATATTCACTCACACCATCAAACGAACGGCACACTGACACCGAACACACACAAAAAACTGGAAAGGAGAAGAGAGAGAACATAAATAGACTGGAAAAATCGTTCGAGTTTTCTGGTACAAACGATTTGATCCCTACCCCTCACTTTTCACTCCCTTCACCCACGAACAAAAGATCGGCACTGGAAAAATCGTTCAATGTAGACCGGGACTAACTTGATCGATTAGTATGAGTTATTGTGAATGAAAAAGTGTAAATTGTTAATTATTCATACTTTGACGTTTGACAGATCGATTTTTTTCTGACTGGGTTGTTTATTTATTTATCTCGTTTTGTGAAGTTTGCAATAAACATAGTTTATTTTTATAAAAATATAACTTAAAATAAGAAATGGATGAATCGTTAAGTGAAAAAGATCCAGAAAAATATATAATAAACAGAATTTTAGAGGCCATCAGAAAACGGCGCAATATAAGAAATTCATCCAACCCCTTGGAGTTGATAAATTGTACGTTTTACTTGATTTTGTAGTTTTCTTTTCTTTTATTTGTCTTTTATAGCTTTGTTAACTATTTTTGATAAGCCAGCCTTTATGGATTTACTTTCTGAAAACTTAAGCTGGGAATAAGAAAATCATCGATTCCCAACATCCTTCAATTGTGTACCGCGTTACGATTCTGTGCCCAAGCATCATATCAACTAAGTGTGGGAAATGATTTGTTCATTGGGTTGGCTCAATCTACTGTATCCTTAAAAGAAGTGCTAAGTGTAAAAGAAACTCACATATGTATGTCCAAAATAAACCAAAGTGGAAAACAGCAAACAAAAATGTACTTCCTTGAAAAATTCGGATATTTAAGAGTTATTGGGTGCATTGATGGCTTATCTGTTTTTTGTTCAAACTTGTTTCGCCCTGCGTTAAAAATAATAATTAAATATACCCATTTCACTTATAAACAAACATTTTTTTAAATAAAAACACTCACATTTTATTCTCTAAACAATTTTTTACTTGTTGAATAGACCCAGTCGATCACAAAAATGCGGTCGACAACGAGCGATCGGATTTTCGATAATTGTCGAACGCAATCGACAACTACAATACCGATTTCTCAATTTGTCGATCGTTGATCGCTCGTTAGCGATTATCGATCGACAACCGCAATAGGGCCCAATGTCGCTCATCCCTAGCAGGCACTCTATATTTTTTTATATTGTTATATATACTGTAATGCAAAAAAAGCCAGCTCAACTATAACAGTTCTTCAAATGGAGTCAACCTTTGTACTAATACGCTATTCAGTGCATTATAGAGATCAGTGATTATAAGAGATCAGTGGTCCGAAGGTTTATTTAGTGGATGTGTTCAAGACTGAATTATTTGTAAGAAATTTGAGCTCTGTTTACATTTGCCCCTGTTTACATTTACCCACATTGACCCTACGTAGATTAACTAATGGTGTATAAAAAATCGCTGTTTCATGGAGATGCAAAATAACAAAAAAACTAGATCAATCGATGCACACATTCAAATTTATTAAGTAATATGAATTAAAAATATTGTATTAAATATCTCCACTCAACGGTTATTTAGGAAAACAATTTTTTTTGTACACACTAAAATAAACGCATCTATAATTCAAACCTCTACCGTTACTTTAAAAAGATATTGATAAAAAACCAAAAAAAGAGAATTCAAAGTTCTTACTTATTCTCAAATAAATTCACGGTATGGGTGATTTAAATTCTAAAATTTTCACCAGCCATTTGCTATCAAATATACATATAACCTCGCAAAATTTCAGATTTTTGCAACAATCCATTAAAAAGATAAAAATCGCAGCAAAACCCCCATGGTAGAAGGTCAGTACTCCAGATTTCAAGATTTCATGTACTGCAGGGTGATGGGAATAAAAGGCATGCTAAGAAACACGATTTGGATCAACAAGACTACGATTTGGACCAAGAAGACCAAATTTTCAACAAATATATATGCATTCTCAGTTCTAATTTCGTACATGTCGGGCACGTTACAAAATTGTCGGGCACGTTACGGCATTTATAATGCTAAAATGCAGATTAAGTACATTGTTTTTATTGTTTTTTGTTAATTATTTTGTAGAATATGCTATTTTGTTATAAATATTCAACGTTTAGCTAAAATAAACCAATGATTAATGAAGTTCTGAAGTTTGGTAGTTTTAATGTCGGGCACGTGACTCAAATTACTCTTATTATAATTACAAGGTTTTTCAATTTTTAACTGCAAATCCTTTGCCACATCAAAGCAAGAATTTCAAACGATCTAAAAAAGTATGAAAATAGTTTAAATTCTAGTATTATGTTGTTTTAAATTTATTTTAAATAGTAAAAACTACGTACAAAAGTTGGGTACGTCACAATGGAATGCCCCTGGAGCGGTTTTCTTAAAAAATATTTTTTTATATATAAAATTTTTCGCTCATTTTCAAAAACAAAATCTGGTATGCCAAAATTTAGTATTTAATAAAATACAATTTTACACAAGATACTGAATTTTCAAAAAAAAAATTCAATATTTTTTTAAAAATCCAAAAATTATTTTGTTGAAATATTGTGTATGCAAATTTGAAAACCAAAAAATTGGTTCTATGACAGGTACCGTTAATAAGCGTTATTGGTACAATTTTATTGTATCAAAATATTGAACACACCTTTAATAGTAAACGCACATACACTCCGCTCCACTTTAATAGAAACAACTTTTTTTTTACTATCTGAGCGTGTAGCGCTTTGGTAAATTCATAAATTCACCTTTTGGTTTTAGTTCCTATAAGAGGGATCTATTGAGAATAAAACTGCAGGGACAGAATAATTCAGGAAAATACCATAGGGTTATTTTATACCACTTGTCTAATTACTTCATTAAATACACTGTTTTTTTTCTGCGCCACTTGAATAGAAATATTCACCCCTATTACGAAATTCGTATTATTAAGTCGTATTTGGTCATATGTTGGGCTTGTGGTTTTCTTAATGATAAAATGTAATCTTTTTTGGTGCAAAGCTTTTGAGAATTTACAAATAGAGACATTAAGATGGTGGTATTTAAAATTAACAATATAATCATCAAATGACATGGCCAAAAGAACAATTTTTGTTCTTTTCGAACAATTTTTATTCTTTTCGCCATGTCTTTTGATAAATACGTTGTTAAGTTTAAATGCTAGCATCGTCTTTATTAGTAAATTCTCAAAACCTTTACACCAAAATAGATGATACTTTACCATAAAGGAAACCTCAAACCCAACATACGACCAAATACGACTTAATAATACGAATTTCGTAATTGGGGTGATTCTCTTAAATAAGGAAACAAATTCAAAAAATACAGTAAAAGAGGGTAGGTTTTTATTTATAATCATATTTTAATAATGTGTGCTACCACCTTTATTTGAAATAACTTCAAAAACCTTTGTTGGAAAGTAAATCATGCAGTTATTTTATATAGTTTAAAGAAATTGCACATCATGCTACTTTGATTGCAGCAGTAAGTGATTCTTTGTCCTCATATTGTCGGTCAGAATCTTACACTCTACGAACCATCCATCCATTACGTTTTCGATAATATTTCGGGCCGGAGCCATTGAAGTAAGGTAACATTTTTCTCGGATATCCAACTGTTAATGATCCTTGCGTTGAGGTTTGGCCCGTTTTATTGTTGAATGTCCATGGTATTGGTGCAAAGGCATCGTTGAACTTAGGGAAATCTTCTTGCAATATTCCCTTGTAGGAGTTTGCCGTAATTTTCAATGTGGAAAATTCCAAATCAATTGTTCAAAACCAGAAAATCGCACCCCACGCCATTACACCGCTTTTTCGGCTATGGTGGTGCTCCAGAAACCTGGGTTCCTTCCTTATAACATGAAAATAATAAATATATCCGTCTGGGCCATCTAAATTGATTTTGATTCGTCAGAAAATACCATTTTTGTCCACTCTTCCTTCCACGTCATATTCTTCCTGCAAAAATCTCTTATATTGTGTATTCATATTGGATTTAAAGGTGTTTTTTCTTCAATTTTAGGCTCTTTTAATGTTGTGACCCACGAATAACACGTCTAATAGTGTTAAGACTCTCTGTAATACCACTCTTCGCCTTGATTTTAGCAGCGGAGTCACTTGAATTTGAAGCCAGCCTAGTGATCTTTCTTCGATCTGCTTCTGTTGTGGCTCTTGGTTGCATACATTACACATTTTTTCATAGTTTCCTTTATTTCTAAGGTTCGACCAAACAATTTCCACCCTTCTACTTATTTTGTTGGCAATTGTGCGTAGGGGAAGCTTGTTTTCCTTGAGTACTTCTATTTAGACTTTTTCTGCAGGGTTTAACAGTTTTCCGCGGTCCATCTTTTCTTTGATAAAATAATTATTATTTTTAATCTACACTTCCAATATTAGAACAATATTTTTTCTTCTTACCGTACAAAACGCACACTATTTCTATTCAAGTGGCGCAAAATAAAACAGTGTATTTATTTAAATAATTAGAAAAGTGATAAAAAAATAACCTTATGGTATTTTCCTGAATTATTCTGTCCCTGCAGTTTTTTTCGCAATAGATCTCTCTTATAGAAACTCAAACCAAAAGGTGAATTTATACATTTACCATAGGGCTGATAGTAAAAAAAGTTTGTTTCTATTCAAGTGGAGCGGAGTGTATTTTTATCAAAATTCTTGGAGCCGTTTTCGAGAGAAACAAGTTTTTTCTTAACGGTTTTTCAACATTTGTATGGAAGGTACAGTTATTTTTGAATTTAGAAACATGATTTTGTTCAAGTATTCTACAAAACAATACAAAATTATTTTACACCTAGTTTTGAAAATACTGACCAAGTCGTTTTGAAAATTTTTTTTTTTCATTTTGGTTCACAATAAGTTTTAAACTTTTTGGAAGTTCTACCATACAAAAATGAAAAATTTCATCTTAACTGTTTTCGAGAAAATCAAAAAAAAAATGGTTGTACTGAAGGTACCAAAACTTACCAATTTAAAAAAAAAAAAAAAAACAAAAATTATCAAAAAGTAGTTTTTCCTTATATAATTTTTTTAAATTAAATAAGTTTTTGAAATAAACATCATTTTCCATTTTGGCGAAAAAATGGCAGCCACCGTTATTTTAAGTCCTAAAAAAAAATTTTAAAAAACGTGTGGGCATTTTATAGTCTAAGAGCCAACGACATTAAAAGTCAAGTCATTTGCGTAATGTTGAAACCCAAACCAAAACATAGCTCTGGAAGGATTAAACCAGGATTACCTACAGCGAACCTTATATTTGTTTTCTTGGAGATTTTTTAATCGCAAAAAATCAACAAAACAAAGTCTCCAAAAAAAGTAGATTATGGTTCGTTCAAAAAGCTTATAACTTGAGTTCTACTAGTCGGATCCTCAAAATCAAGGTGTTTAGAAGTGAGGAAAATGACAGAGCATAATGACATATTATAAAAAAATGAATTGAAGTGATAATACCGCGGATAAAAAATTAATAAAATCTCCGTTTTCAACCCCCCACCCCTTCCAAAGCTATGTATTGGTATGGGTTTCAACATTACGCAAATGACTTGACTTTTTATGTCGTTGGCTCTCGGTCTTTTAGTCAAAAAACAATATGTTCCAAGTTTGAACCAAATCCCTCCAGCCGTTTAGTCTGTAGAGGCGAGGACAGGCAGACAGACAGACAGAATTGCGAAACCCACTTTTTTTTCGCGTTCTCCATAATCGTAATGTTATGAAAAATTAACATCTCGAGTTCGATATTTTTAACGAACCCATAACTTACCTTACTTACATACATATGTATATCGCAAGTAGAAATTATTACAAGAAAATTGTAATAGCAAGTGTTCATTTTTTTCCATCTATTATTACAGTTATTCTTAAACATTATAAAAACAAGAAAACAATAATAATCATCCAACCGTGGTTGTAGTGATCATGTATTTGAGGGAAGTCGTACTTTTTTTTTTTAATAAATCATAACCTGCAAGGAAAAAAATATGTTTTTTATATTTTTTCTGAGAGGCCTTACTGGACACCTTGACATACTATACGTCAATGATTCCAGATATCCGATTCGGAAAAAGACAAAGTGTGGCGGTGTATTTTGTTCTCAAAACGTAAATTCGAGTAATAACACGAAATAACTTTTGTTAATTGTTGAAATTAATGCAAATCGGGAACAAATTCTGCGAAAAATTTCAGTAGGATTTTGAAAAAAAAAAATTGTTATGAAGCTGCCAAAATATCACTAGGGCAGAATACTAAAACTCAGATCGGCTACCAAATACGACTGGCTTTAAATCAAATCACTTACAGAGTTCCAAACTGTGTGTGAATTTTCTTATTGAAGAGTATTTAAAAGGCAATAATAAGTTTTTTTCTAATATTCCTAAGTTTTGTTTAAATTTCTTTATTTAAATTTGTTTTAAATTAAAAATTGACATCACTACAAACTATATTATAACATTATGAATCTACCTTATCGTCATTTTCTTTTTTGAGAAGATTATTTTGATGATAAATTGATTTTTCATGTGTTGTCAGGTTGTGTTGGCGACCAAAAGACTTATTGCATACCGTACACCTAAAAAGTATAAGAAGATTTCATAATGAAATAAAAGCAAAAGTTTTTTTTTTGTCTTCATAACTCACTTGTAATTACGTTCACCTGTATGAGTCAGCATATGATTTTTTAAAACGAAACCACACGAAAAGGCCTTGCCGCAATGTTGACAAGAAAACGGACGGTCGTTTGTGTGGGTTCTGTAATATTTTAAATTATATTTAAGTATATTCAAAACCTAATATCCATTATTCATAGGGTTTACGGTATACCTCTTGATATACCTCTTTATATAGTTAAGCAGAGACTAATGAAACACAACCAATTAGTTTGACTTATAAGCTTTAACTAATGTACTCTTTTTCCCATATTGAATTTTTGCCCAGATTAATTAATTTTAAAATTATGAAATTTGAATTTTTGTTTGCTTAAATGTGAGAAATTTTAGAAAATAAATTGGGCGTAACGAATTGCGGCTAGCAAATTGATTTCTTAAAATTCTCTTGATTTAGCAATAAAATGAAAATTTTAGTATCTTAAAAATAATCCTCAATTATATTTCTTGCATTTTGTAAAGATTTTTTAAAGAATTCAGGACTTTGAATGTTTTAAATCCTATTTGTTCATTCACTCGTCGGTCGTTGGTCGGTCTCATGTGTACGGTATTTAAGACTGCAAAAATTGCAAAAACCGTAACTGACTGATTGTTTCACTCACTCACTGACAGATCATCAAAATTATGGAGCACTTCCCAAGGAAAAATATCGAAAATTTAAGATTTTGCATTCAGGGGCGTCGCACCCGCCCATTTTCATAGAATTGAAATAAATTATTTGGAGCACTTCTCATTGACATACGTCGAAATTTGGTACAGCGGTAGGGCTTAAAGTGCAGGCAAAGGCAAAATTTTAAAATTTGAGATTTTACATTCAGGGGCGTGGCACTCGCCCATTTGAATAGAATTGGTATCAATTATGAGGAGCACTTGGATTGTCGTAGAATAATGAAATTTGGTAGAGCAGTAGGACTTGAACTACAGCAAAGGCTTAGTTTTAAAATTTGATATGTAACATTCAGGGGGCGTGGCATCCGCCCATTTTCTGAAAATTGTTATCAATTATATGTCTCACTTCGGATTGTTGGAGAACAATAAAATTTGATAGACTGGTAGGTCATGTGGTCAATACAAAGGAGATATTGGAAAATTTAAACAAATCCATTCAGGGGCGTGTCACCTGCCCATTTTCTCAGAATTGATGTCAACTATGTAAAGAACTTCTGACTGTCGTAGAACGATGGAATTTGGTAGAGCGATAGGACTTGACATGCAGGCAAAGGGAGAATTAAAAATTTGAGATTTTACATTCGGTGGGCGTGGCAACCAACCATTTTCACAGACTTAATATTAAATATATTGAAAGCACTTCCGATTGGTGCAGGATTACGAAATTTGGTAGAGCGGTTAGTTTTCAGGTGTATACAAAGAAAAAGTCGAAATTATGAAATTTTGTATGCTGAGGTTTTTCATCCATACACTTTATTATTATTGCAATGGAGCACTTCTAACTTATAAAATTTGGACTTGTAGTACATACAAAAGGCATAAATTAAAAACGTAAAAACACTTTTCCTGATAAAAAGAATCTTTGCAAAAACATAAATGTTAAAAAAAGTAGCCAAGTTCTTCTATAAACAACAATCACCAAGTACACCAAGTTCTAAGTTTATTAATGTTAAATATCAAATATGTATATGATATGAAAGAACTTCAAAATTATCAGAGTAATATGTTATTTAATGATTAATGATTTAAATTAAGTTGGTTTACTAGTCAAGCTTTCATTTGAAAACTGAGTAATTAGGTAATAAAAGATAACTTGCCAAGTTTTTAAACTTATAAAATCGAGTTTTTTTTAGACGTGCAGATAGGCCAAACTAACGGTTTAAAAAATAAAATAAATATTGTACTGTGTAGAGCATACCTTGCTTTAGGGGCGAAATTCCTTGTGTTTTATTTTTAATAAGCGTTTTTAACTATGAAACTTAAAAAAAAAAAATTGAATCCCTTATAACTTCGGATCAATGAAAAAAAAAAACTTTAGGCCCTCCTAACAAGGACTGGTAGGTACGTAAAAAAAGTTCACGGAAAAATTTAATTTTTCAAGCTCTAGAGCCGATTTTTTAAATTTTTTTTTAATTCATGTTCTTCTTAAACCATTTTATTCACAAAAATAAAAATATGTACATTTTTATTTAATTTGGCATGAGAATTAAGAATCAAAAGTGTACACACAAATATCTATGATGAAAAGGTGTTATTCTTAAGGGAAGAGGAAGTGATAAAAATGTTTCATTTGTCTTATGCCAAATTCAATATTTATACAAATGTTCATCAATGTACATATGATTGTTTTCATTTTGATTTTTTTTTAATATTTAACCTGTTTTACTGAAAATATAGTTATCTCTGGATAAAATAAACAATAACAATTTTTAGGAAAATTGTATCGCCTTAATTTTGATGTCATTAGACTCAGAATTGAAAAATACCCTAAAGTCATGTACCATAATGTTCACATTGTATCAATTTACGTTTTAAATTCAGATAAGTCCATATCTCCCTCCTCTAAAAAACACCCGTGAAACACATATATTTTTATGGACTCTTTCGATTCTTTATTCTCATGATAAATCCAACGTTCCCACCAAGTTCCAAAATTGTAAGAATTTTTCCGCACGTACTTATGCCCTATTTTACCCCTGTACTAATAAACAGGTTGCTGGAATGATCATTTAGCCGGGTTCTTCTTAGTTTTATGAGAAAGCTCGTTCATTTTTTTTTTAATAGGTACCTATCTTGAAAAGCAAAAGTTCTAGAACCATCCGGTTTACAGTGTTTGAGTACAAATTGATAAGAGCTTTGAATTTTGGAAACAAAAGTAGTAATGACGTGAAATAATGCAAAAAAAGAAAGTTTGAATATTTAAAAAAAAGTTTTTGTCAAAATTTTGAGTTCGAAAATTAATTTTTTTCTAAAACTGGTCCCTAAAATAAATTTATTTGATAACAAAATAAAAGAAAGGATTTCTGACCTTACAAAAAAGTAAAACAGGCAATTGTTAATGTTAGCATTGTTTTTAAATAATTTACTTTCAGCTTAAAGTCGATTTTTCTTTAGAAAATTGGCCCTGCCACCTAAAAGCCGCCACCAGGGACCAAGATTATGAATATCATCAGATTTTTTTTTTCATCGAATATAACACACACTCTCATCAAAAACTACAAACGTATAACTACTTATGCTGAAAGAGCTGATGCAAATCGTTTGTCTACTTTAAAATCATAGCGGAAAGGTTTAAGCAATCTGGGGTGGAATGGGCTAAGGTGATATGTGATAAGTGAAAGTCATTATCGACAAATTTCGTCTGCATAACAAGTGATAATCATATTTTTGTGACTAATTTCTGTGATAGCTAAATAGCTGTCACAGAAAATAGTCACAAAAATATGATTCTCACTTGTGACAGTCACCTTACGCTGACGGAGTTTGTCGATAATGACAAAAACATCAGTAAAAGTTGCAACAGTTGAAAACTGGAATTTTTAACGTACGGTCGGTTTAAGCAATCAGTAAAATTATATCAGTAAATTAATGTCAAACCGGCAGCCGCAATCTTTTATTTATCTTTGGCGCCAGTTATAGCTTTCATTGAAAACCATCATTGAACATTTTGTCTTTCAATTTTGATGCACTTAAACAAATAAAACTGATGGCATTTTGGTACGAAAATGAATGTTGTTAGTTATATATTTTTTTTAGTCAATAAAATGTTAAGTTTGCTTTAACACTTTCTAATTAAATCACTTTTAGTTTTTCAATGATGAAAATCGTTTTCAATGAACAGCTGATATTTTGTTCCCAAAAGTGGAACACATTCGTTCCAATGAAATGTGTTCCTTTCTCTTCCTGTTCTCCTCTGTCAGTTTTTCGTTCAATGATCGACTTTAACCTCAACGTTGTTTTTGTATGGGGAATGGAATTTTCAATGAAAGAAAATTTCATGATAGCTATAACCGACCTGTCAAAAAATATTCCACCATTTCACTGATTTGTGTTTCAATGATGGATTTCAATGAAAGCTATAACTGGCGCCTTTAATGATGCCAAATGCCTCAGTATTTTTTTACTGATGAATGGAACAGTAAAAAAATGGAACATAGAAAACTGAAACGAAATTTTCCACATTTTTTTGTGAATTGGCAATCAGCTGTTCAGTAGAACAAATTTCCATCAGTAAAATAAATAAATGATTTTTGTCAGAAAAAAATATTTTAATCGATTTGCCATCGATTAGTATCATTTTTATGTTTCAAATCTTTTTATGACACATGAGTTATCCAACAGAAAATTTTTACTGATCGCTATAACTTGCCCCTTACTGAACAGCCAATTCACAAAAAATGGAACATTTCGTTTCAGTTTTCTGTTTTCCATCTTTTTACTGCCATCAGTAAAAATATTACTGAAGCATTTTATATCATTAAAATAATAAAAGGTTGTGGCTGTAGGTTTGACATTTAATTACTGATGTAATTTTAATGTTTGCTATAACCGGCTGTACTTAAAAAAATCCAGTTTTCACTTGTTTCAACTTTTACTGATGGTTTTTAGGCGCCAGTTATAGCGATAATTAAAAACCATCAGTAAAAATTTTCTTTTAGATAATTTGCTGTGTTAAAAAAAGAATTGAAACATTAAAATGGTACGAATCGATGCAAATCAATAAAAATATTTTTTTCTGCCAAAAAATAATCCCAAGGATAAATAATTTTTGTAAAAAAAGCATTTATTTATTTTACTGATGGAAATTCGTTTTACTGAACAGCTGATTGTCAAAACCCAAAAAATGGAACATTTCGTTTCAGTTTTCTATGTTCCATTTTTTTATTGTTCCACTGATCAGTAAAAAAATTACTGAAGCATTTTGCATCATTAAAAATAAATAAAAGATTGCGGCTGTGGGTTTGACATTAATTTACTGATATAATTTTACTGATTGCTATAACCGACCGTAAATAAAAAATTCCAGTTTTCACCTGTTTCAACTTTTACTGATGGTTTTTAATTATCGCTATAACTGGTTCCTTCTTTGGCTGTCAAACTTCAAACTTTTAGTGGCCTCTCCCCTATTTTGAGATAAAATGTTTAAAATAATTTATATCTCCATACCCGTAGGAGATAGATAAAAATCTTAAACTAGTAAGGTTCTTAGAATTTCAATATCTATTCACAAAAAAATCAAAAATCAAATCAAAACTTAAAGACAAAGGTGTTACTCTATAAACAAACAGGCATATTCATTAGAATCCGCTGAACAGATGAATATAGTTATGCACTGCATAAGGATTTATGTAGTCACTATACGTTGCATAAATTGTTATGCATAAAATATTTTTCAACCCATTATAGTTATAATTAGCTTGTGTCAAAATTAGTACCATAAAGGATGAATCTAGTACGTTTTACTTTCAAAACTGACAGAGGAGACTCAGCTGTATGTGTGCTGTGTGAAAAATCAATAGAAGTAATTCGGCTGGCGATTGGAATTTTGCACATTTATTAAGCAGCTTCTATAAAATAAAGTGTACAAAAAAATATTCTTTATTTTTTTTAAACAATATCCCAACAAAAATGTACAGTAAATTAATAAAACCAACATTATTAATTGCTGTATTAAATTTTATAAAATATTTTGAAAGTGAGATTTCAACACCTCAAAGATTGCAAAAATAAGCGCCTCCCTAACATCTATCTACATTATTGCTATGTGTGAGCCAAAGTGGCATTCCGATACTAAACAACCCTTATGTTGGCTCTATACAACATCCAAACGCGTTTAGCTTATCTTACTTCTATTCAACGTTGCATAAGTTTATGAATAAAGTTTTTGCGTTCAGTGGCATTATAAAGAGTGCATAGCGCTATGCACTCCCTATAATTCGTTTATGCATAAGGCTGAAAGAATACAAAACTAAGAATGTAATATGTAAATTTAATTTTTGTATTTAATAAATAAATAAGGACATTGGGGCATATTCATAGTCGCAGATAGACCCAGGTTTAACTAAACTACAGTTTAAGACAATTTTGTTTCAATGAATACAGACCGATTTTAATTACAAATTGTTGGTTTTATATTTTTATAAGATAATTAACTTTGTATACTAAACAAATAGCTTCAAATATTTTGAAATGATAACCTTAAAAAAATTGAATCAACGTCCGAAAAATCAACCAAAGCTATGTTTAACTTAGACCCGGGTCTAAATTGACTATGAATATGCCCCATTGTGTCACTCTTGCAAATCCGGCATAACTGGGTTGACTTTTTTGAAGCAAGTGGACTCGTTCAGACTTGTAGAGCGATCTTAATAGCCGTTGGTGAAAATGTTTGAATTAAATATTCTTTCTGCCACAACTTTTAAGGGGAGGCGGGACCAAGAAATTTAAACATTTCAAAAATAGACAACACTTTTCAAATTATGATTGATTGGCTATATGATTATGATGGATTAAAAACTCTCTTAAAAACCCGAATATTTAGGGATTTAATTTTTAGCTCGGGAAATATGCGATTTTGTAGCTTTCGGGTGACATAATTTGGAACAAAATATTCTATTACCGATTTGTCAAGCCATATGCTGGATTCTTCATCTGCAAATATAAAGAAAATTAGAGCGGGACAGAAGTATGTCAAAAAACGGAGCTTGTGAAAGAGAACATTTCCGTCTTCATATCTGCATTATGGTACTTTCTATAAAATCTGCGTGTATGAAGATCTTCTGCATTTGTATCTTGTCTCTCTATCCAACAAAAGTAACCCCCCCCCCTTTTTTGGATAAGTCAGACGAAGATACATGTAAATCCATCAATAGAATGTCAAATTAAATTGAAGAATTTTTGCAAAGATGGTGTTATAGAAAACCTTTAAGAAATCCGATTTTTTTTACATAAAATTGTGTGCTCGGGGAAAAGTTGATGATAGGGCTTTTGAGTGACATTTAGAACAAAATATTCTATGTACGCACGACTCCACAACACAACACACGAGACATGAGTGGTTCCGACTTAAAAGCTTCTCCACTGGCTTCGAAAAAGGCAAGCCAGTTGAGACGAGCGAGTTACTCAAGTTTGTGTCTGTTGGTAAGAAAATGTGAGTGTTTTGAGTACTGGCTCGTGTGGCCTCAGCATAAGAAAAAAATTTATCGATTTTCTAATCCACTTCACTCACGGAAGGACCGGATTTATTTCGACTGATTTTCATAACATGAGATTATATTTCCATTTGGAGTTGTGCTAAAATGGTGTTGAGATTACAGAAGAAGGATTTTGGCCAAATCATCAAATAAAATTAAATACACACACATAAAATAGTCCATATTTTTAAACAAATATGCAAAAAACATTTCATTATGCACAACAAATTTTGACTCGACTCTACTCTTTAAGTCAGTCAGTCAGTCTCCTCATAATAGGCGTGTTTTTTTGTGCCCTCTATGTTAGCTTAAGAAATAATGGCACCAAAAAAACGCTCATCATTGCTTCAGAAAAGATTTTGGCAGTACTGACATAAAAAGGACATTTTCTGACATTTTGGATGTCAATTCTGTTTGTCAACAAAAAAAATTAAACAAAATTTCGTTAAAACTTTGATAAATTAAAAGAAACGTCTCCTCCCTGGACCAGATCTTGCTTTTATTTATTGGAAAGTAACATTTATTTATATATATTATATTTTAACAAATAAAAAAATGTTTGGTTTTTACCTTTTTTTCTGTCATCTTTTTCTCGATCATTCGACTCGTGCTTCAAGATTCATCTGCCAAATTAATGAATTTTTGAATGAATTTTTGACATTTATTGAGAATTCATCGGATAAACGTAGAAAATAGTATATGGAAGCACTGTTTTTGTTTTAGCTTAATTCTTAAGCAGATATGTTTATCGCCGCGAACTAAGCATATTTGTTGTTGTATTTTACATGGAATTTGTTTCTAAGCTAACATAACCCGTGTTTTATTGGAAAAGCTATCCATAGTAGTATTCCATAGAAGCTATCCATAGGAGGATTTTACATGAATAACAAATACAACATCGGCAGTATAAAATTTAAAGTAGTACTGCGGATAGTTTTCCGAGTCTCGAATGGATTTTTGGTGATTTCATTCTCAAATGTTGGTAACTATTAGTTTTTTCTTGAAGTTAATTTTGACTGCTTCTGATTCACACAAATACTATAATTTTTTGTTGGTAATTTTCTACTGTACTATTTATAGAATGCCAAAAAACACGGGTGTAGAGAGACTATAAAATACGCCTAATAAGTATTATACGTAAATAATCTCTTGTTTTTAAATTATTTAACTTTACCTAACTAGTCTCCTTATTTTTAAAGATTTCAATTTATACCAAAAAGTCTAAACTCTTTACTTTTTTTTAATTCAAAACTATTTGGGGAGGGGCTTCAGCTCCTCAAGCCCCCTCCCCCCTTGCTACGTGCCTGACTCCACCTTTCAGCTAGTAAGTTTTTCTTCCGATTTTTTTTTATAAGTGACATAAAAAACATTATTTTTTTATAATAATCATTTATTATTAACCACTTTGATTTCTAAATTGTTTTGCTGTGCCTTTTACATATTATTAGACATATAATTGCAAAATATCCGCAATACTCAATTACAGCTACTTAAAAGTTTAACTAAATGAAAATATTCATTATTCCTTTGTGTTATATTTATTGTAATTTATAGATACTTATATTTTATGCTTTGTTTAAAATATTACTAAGAACAATTAAATTACTTGTATTTTGTGTGTGTTGTACGTAAGTAATTAAACTCCAAGAACCATTTCCTATAAACTATAAAAAAATATTAATTATTATTAGTTTTTTTTTTTTTATATTCACAAATAAGAATAAATGTACGAGTATAACTTAGTAAATCGTTAAAAGATTAAATTATGTTGATACAGAGATATTGTTGCGCTGATTATGCTGCAAATGATTATGATGAAGTTTTGTTTGTTTTGTGTTTTGTTAAATTTGTATTCATAAATGTTTAGTATACTCATGCTTCGTAAAAAAAAAAAATTGTATAATTTAATCTATTTAAAAATATAATTATCATTATGTATTTTAAAGCATTTAATATAAGTTTTTTTTTTTTTTTTGTTTTTAACTTTTTATCTGAATTAACTTTTCATATTGATAGATTACAATATATTTCACATATTATACTTTATTTTATTTCTATTTTTTGAATTTTAATTTGTATATTTTGCGTCCGCTGAATATGTTTTTTTCATCTTCTTCCAGCCTCATAAAGGAAAATATATTTTTTGAGGCAATTTTTTTTTTATTTTGCTTTGTAAATAGAGGATAATAAATAGGGTGATCAATTTACAACAATAAAAATACTTAGTATAATAAATTCTCTAAAAAACGGACAATTTCATTGAAACTTTTTCTTCCTTTTAGTTGTTCCGAAGAACGGAATTTTTTGTATTCTTCCTTTTTTTAGTATACCTTCTTTAAAAAGTGTGTGTATTACTTTATTTAATTAAAAATATATTTTTATGAAAAAATATTACATTTTGTTGTTTATAAATTTTGTTTTTCTCTTTTTTTTTTCTTATAAAAGCACTTAAGATGATACATTTATGTTTTTTTTATTTGTTTACTATACACAAATATTTTGAATTTTTTTTCACCTGAATTTTAGAATTTTGTAGTCCGAAAAGTTTTGTAATAGAAAATTTAACTTCATAGTTATCTATTTAAAGTTTACGTATGAAACTTTTTTTTTTTTATATGCCAAAAGTTTTTTTTGTATGCCAAAAAATAGTATTTTTGTGTTTGTATACGTTAGTTCATACATATACTATACATATATCCTTAAGTACCCTTTTCCAAGTAAAATAAAGTCACAATCACCATGTTATATTCCAACTAGGCTTTTAATTATTGGATTTAAAGACAAAAAAAGGCATGCAACGCAGTATAATTGACAGAAGCGGAACTTAATTCGGCGATCTGAACCTCGATATGTAATTATAATATTCCGCATTTATACGAGTGACATTTTGTCAATCTTCCATTTTCTTGTCATAAGGCACCAAATCGGTAAATAGACCAAAATCTGCCTTTATTTGCTGCCATAAAAATAATGACAAGTGAAAGTAACGTTTAATCTTACCATTATAAAATCATCGTGTTAAAACCTAGTACATACTTCCTCGTGAAGTGAACATTCGCCTGTGGAGAAAGTGAACGTTTGACATTTATCACTGGTACACACTTGTGAATGCGTTGTGAACGATTGACGTTTCAAACCTCATTGCATCAAATACCTAGCACAAAATAAATCTTTGGTGTGTAAATTTATTATTAAGGAATCCGTTGTTGCATTTTTTTTAATTTTTCAAGTTGATTCAAGTTCTAAAAGCACGCAAAGAACAAACAGAAAATAAATGAGGTATGCGCACAAATGGAAGCTGTACACATTTTTTTTCTTGTGTCCAACTGTCAAAGCTTCAACAAGGGTTCACGTGCATTTTGCTCGTGAATTGCCCGTGAACGAAAACTCTTCACTTTGTTCTCCACTCAGCTTCACTAGCACGTTCACGGATGAACAAAAAAGTGAAATTTGTATGGGTTCACGTTCATTATTTTTCAATGATGACATTACACAATAGAGAATGAACTTGCTCATTTTTGTTATAATGATGACAGAGCCATAGACCCCGAAGGCCTTCCACACTAGCCCACTGTATTAATACATGTCAAAAAAGTAGGAAACAAATCATGTAGAATAGTGTGGAAACAAAATATGAAAGCCCAGCCTGCACAACCCGACATTCTATCCCACACGATTTGACATGTGTTAATACATGAATAATTTTAGGATTGGTTCTAATTCTATCCCACATTCTATCACACTTTTTTTTAGGTTTTTCGTAAAAGTACTTGTTTGCATACAGAAATATTTCTTTACGCTGAAGTTGCCATAATGGAATCATCCAGATATATATAATGCGTTGAATTTGAATTAAGGAAACGAAATAGATGCTTTGAATCTCATTTCTCTTTGGTAATTCATAATTCACAAACTTTGCCGTTTCTTTAAAACACAAATCAATATTAAAAATATACAAACCTTACAAAATCTTTAACATCGAGACTGAACTATTATTTTCCGATGTTGAAATTTTCTAGCCACGCTACTGCCCACATGTCAATTTTATTTTTATCTCTACACCTTCAAAATTTGTATCGAGAAAAAAGATGTAGAGATAAAATTTTTCTTTGCGTCGATCTGCATACTAGGCTTAAGGTAATGTATTAATACAAGCAATTGTGGAAGCAAAATATGAAAAGTCATTTCTTTCCCACAAATTTGGCAGTCGAATGGAATTCTTCCCCACTTTCAATTTACATGTATTTTTTTTTTTTTTTTTTTTTTATATTAAGCGCGTGCAAAAGGGGTTGTGACTACCCTTAAGATGATATACACAGCACGAGCGATTAGGTAGATTGGAGGGGATTATTAATACACAGTGGGCCAGTGTGGAAGGGCTATTACGCGATTCGTTTTTTCGGTTGTTTCGCCTTTTTGACAGATTGGGTGAAGGGAAGGGTGTAGAAATGTATAGGGAAGGAAGTAACGAAAGCAGGAATGAAAATTTCAAGACTTTTTCTGGTTGAACTTTGACGTTTCTGATTTGGCAACCACATTTCTCCTGGATGTTATGGTGTTTTCGATTGGTAAAATAAATCAATTTATTTTTGATTTGGATCAGTCAAAACGCAGATTTGAATTTTTCGGCAGATTTACCCCTTCATGCACCTGCTTCAATGCAATTTAAGTTGTCACTTTAGAAATTAGTTATTTTATTGTTTAAATTTATTTCGATTAAATGAAAATTGTGTTCCAAATATAAAGAAAAGCATTTCTGATATAAAATGGGAGCAGTTAAATATTAATTGGTAAATTCATGAAGCTCATTTTGCTCTTCTGAAAGTGCATCAAGTGATGACGAGTTTTTTCAAGTTATGAAGTAGACATAACATTACACGAATACAATGACAAAAATGAATTAATTTGAAATGTCGTTCCATTCACCACGAAATAAATCAATTTTTACATTGAAATCTGAATTTACCAATTAAAAACACCATTAGCAAAACTCGATTTGAACAAAAATGATTAACTTGGAAAGTTGTTTTTCGTAATTGAACATAGTACGTAATATACGAAAATATTTGAGGAAGAAGCGATTCAAAACATTTTTATTTATTACTTCTGATTATTTTCTCACAAAACAACCCCAAATTCCATGACCGTCAAAATACGGAAGGAAGTAGGTACATATGACGGCGTTGGTATTCACATTGGACTGACTCCTCCGAATTTTCCAAAGTAATCGTCAAAAAAATCCACAAATTTTTAAATTTTTTAAAAATTTACTACTTTTCGCTCTTTCTAATGTACATATTTTTGCGAACCATGCAATCATGAACGTTCTTGCCTTTCAAAAAGACGAAGCGGAGGAAAAAAGAACCGTATAATCAGGGTCTTCATTTGAATATGCTTTTCCTTTTCAAAGGCTGAGATCAGCTTGTCTAACTAGAAGGTTTTTTTCAAATAGGGCGGGTTGATGAGGAAATGGAATAAAACAAGCTGTGTGTGAGGTATTCAAGAAATTCTTTTTTTATTTGAAAGACCCATGTATGCCACTCTATAAAGAATATAACATCGTTCAAATTCCCGCCTCGGCTTCTTACGGTGGGACAGATCTTAGTGGTCCAATTTTCATTGACTCTTCCACATGATCCGGCTGAATTTGAGCGATGGCATGTGTTATGTTCACCTTAACACCCCGACTCCACACGCCATGCAGATGTCCCACATCACAGCCACAATCCAATCAACAAACAGTGCACTTTTACTCACTGGGCAAATTTATGTCATGTCGTTCATAAGCTCAAATCATAGCCAAACTTTGAACAGCACAAAAGTTTTGTTCAAAAAGTTATTTCTAACGACATGTCGCTGCATGGGCATGGATTTTTTTCGACTCCATTGGATTTTTTCTAGACATATTCATAGTCCTACCATCGTTCATGGCCTGTGGAGGCGGCACATAAGGGCAACGGTCGATTGTTGTATATTCGCATAGACCTGCGACTTCAGGAAACCCCACCAGAAAAAGTCAAGCGGAGTCAAATCGCATCATGAATTTGGGTCCCAATTCAAGTCACTTCTGCGAGAGATAACCTTACCCTCAAATCGTTCATGCAAAATGTCCACGTCATCTGTGTGGCAAGTAGCATTGCAGTCCTGCTGGAACCACACATGTCGTCTAGGTTCATATGGTTCAAATTGAGCCATAAGAAACTGCACTGAGAAAATTAATATTTTTTTTTGCGTTTGCGAGTAACGAATTTCGTTTGCTGTAATTGTAATACATTTGCTGGAAATGTTATTCAATCCCTGCAAACGTATTTCATTTGTAGCAATTGTATTACAGTCGCCACAGAAAGTAATTCCATTGCATCAAACATATAACAAATAACCCATTCGTTCGGAGCTCAATTTGTCTGGGTTGATTACGGTAAATGACAATGTTTCCCAAATTCAAACGACATGATGTTTGCAAGCAAGTGTAATTGTTTATGGCAAACGAATGAATCGATTGCGAATTAAGCTTTTGAAATGCAGTTTGCTGCAAAAAGTTTTACGTTTACTATATAAATTACAATTGTTTGCAACTAATGAATCGAACATTTGGGTCGAATGGTTAATTCGTAGAAAGTAAACTTATTTGTAGCAAACGATTGAATGATTGCAGGGTATATATTTTTAAATCTTATTTTTACAAATTAACTTAATGTTGTGGTAAACATTTCATGCTTTTGTGGCGAAAGAATTTTTGATTTTAGGTTTCTTTAAAAGAAATTCGCTTGCAGCAATAAATTTCCTATTTGGAAAAAGTATTTTATTTGTTTAATTAACCAATTTCGGGTAATCTATAGGGCCAGTATTGGGTACGTTTCAATACTTGTTTTGCTTTATCAATTTCGTATTGTTTTGAAGTTCAGCACTACTTGTACAAAAAATCAAATTTCAATTGAAAATATGTTGCATTTAAAAAGAATGCGATTCAAAATTGAAAATTTGTTGCTTTAAAAAATAGCAAAGTCAAAATTCGAAAATATTTGCATTAAAAAATAAAATAAATGCTAGTTTAAAAATCTTTGCATTAAAAGTAATTGTTAAAAAAATTACATTCAAAATAAAAGTCCAATTTTAAAAATTAATAAAATTACCTACATCTCCGTTGTTCATTTCGAAAAACAATGGCGCGAAATTTTAGATGATTAAGTACGATGTCAAATCAATTTTAGTATGATACTAGGTTAAAAATTGTGTTTCGCTAATTTTAAACAAGTTTAGCATCGTACTATCCCCTTACATTTTACTAAAGTTAAAATCACGTCTATCTAGTATCGTATAAATCCATATGACTGGAGAATTGAAAATTTTACTCCAGGTATAGCATAGACCCGAGGGTTACCGGTTCGATCCCTGCTGGTGTCCAACTTTTTTTTTTTTTTCTTGTAATAATGCAGTTAAAATGATAAAAATATAAACATTGAATACTTATTTAAAGCACATGTTGGGTTTCCATCAATATATAAATAATTTACAACGCATAAAAACAACTATTGTGTTAATCAAAACGATTTTCTTAAAAGTTTTGATTCAGTCCTAGGAGCACATCTACGTAGTAATAGTTCAAAACAAAAACTGACCCAATGTTTTAAATACTTCGGTCGTCCTCATCATAGTTAAAATAATTAAAATACATGAAATCGTCTAAGCCGCATTTCTTAATCAGTACATTTCCTCTGCTCAACTAAAAAAAAGGAAAATGTGTGAAGTTTTCAACTGATTAACATTTTACCGGAGTATTTTATGTTGCAAATTAGCTCAGTGGATGTATGCTCGCTTTCGATACGGAAGGATACCAGTTCAAATCCAGGTAAGTAAAGCTTGACATTTTTTTCAATTAAAATAAAATAATATAATTTCAGAATTGAGGGAAAACCAGCAGTCACTGTATTGATTGTGACAAAAGTACAAGTCATGAGCAACAAACGTGTTATTCATTTGTCATAACCACTTTGATCTTCTATAACAATTGACCCATTCGCTTGTCGTTAAAGTATTAACGTTTACTCTAAAAGCACCATTCGTTTGCCACAAACAGTAAATATGTTTACAAAACACCATTATTCGTCTGACAGAAACACTACATTCGTTTGACACAAACACTCTATTCGTTTGAAACAAACGATAGAATTTTGCTACAACAGTATGAATTGTTTGTCTCAAACGAATTTAAGAGTTTGCTACAAACGAACTGTCAAAACTGGCTGGCAAACAAAAAAGTAGTTTGGGCAATTTTTACGTTTGCCGCAAACGATTCCTCCCCTCAGTGTGGTTATCATCGTTCTGTAGCGCAAATGGCTTTGTTTGTGGTCATGAACTTTGAGCTCATTGGACAGTTGCATCTTGTATGTATGAACGCGTGTAGGCTCAAATCCCGACAACGAAATTCGCCAAGTTGTACAGCCCTATTCTGCTATTCGATTTGATCGAAACATTTGATTCACGTGAATGATTCATTCATTCTGCCTAAAATTAATTTTTATAATATTCCATCTTTCGAGCGCAAAGCTTCAAGGGTATTTACTTTTGAAGTTCTCAAGGTTTAACTACATAGACCTACTTTTTGCAATAAGTAGGTACAACAGTGAAATTGAAATGTTCGCTAAAGAAAACCGCTTGCAAAAAACATACATAACATAAATAAATCCACCATACACAATTTTCAATTTTATCTGTATCTGTAGATATCTGCATCTGTAGATATTTATTTCTCACTTTTGTACATTTTGCAAAAAACAGGTCTATGTCTTTACGACAATCTAATTGTATAAATTGCTTTCTCAACAATTTTTTGTTTACAGTTTTAGCTTCCCTCCGGCGGATAACAGAATACAAACTTTCACGCGAACGTTTAACAGAATAGGGTTGGTAGTCTGCCGGAGGCCGAATTCTTGTGCACGGTGAGGAATCGACTGCCTCGGGTTCTGCTATAGGCTCACGGACCACGGCAATGTTCTCGCCCAATCTTCCGTACTTTTGACGTACGGACAACTAGGAGGCCTGGTCAAACTCCCACCTTAGCTATAAACCAACCTTAGCCCACATCTCACCACAAACACAACCGGGTATAAGATAATCAATGAGTTTCTAAAATAAAAAAACATAAAAAAAAAACAATGTTTGTACAAAATCTCATATGCCAAAACAAATAAAAATATTAACGCAATATAAATACATAAATTTTAAAACGAATTAAGATTTAAGAGTCAATGAGAGAAATAGACTAGTCGCATCGAACTTTGAAAAACTCGGGCTTAGGGCCAACCAAAGATAGGTTCTGGAAAAGCCCAATGGAGTAAAGCCATAACTACATTCACCTTCTTATTACAAAAAGGTGCAAAAGTGAAAAATAAATCACCCCTATTACAATTGTCGTTTCACTAAAACGACAAGGCTCTAGAGGTGACAGTTGGAGTTTAAATAAAAGGAAATCTTCGACATTCTTTCCAATCTCCAACCATCTCATCATTATGAAGAAATTCGTTTGAATTAAATATCAATGGACTCCTCCAGGGACGTTTCGTTTTAGTGAAATGACAACCATAATAAGGGTGAATATCTATGCTTAACCACAACGGGCCAAAACACAGGCTTGTTTGAGAGCAGGTGTACATACATACATTTTTATTTCTAACTTTTGAATCTTTAGCAAAAAGTAGGTAAATCTAAATAAGCCTAAATTTGTATTTTTACTCATATCCAAATAGAATAAAAGCCAAGTGCATTTTCATAAAGGTTCTGTACCTCAGAGTAAACTGTGTTGGTTTACTTATTTTACTTGTTTCAAGTTTTTTTTTTTAAATCTGAGTTTGGTAGTGCAAAATGTTAGTGTATCCGGATAAAAGGGGGAAATATAATAGATGCTGTGGATTATTTTCACTGGTTTTAATTATTTCTTAAATTTTACTGAATATTATGTACCTATGTATAATAATTTATTATGTATCAATATTTTTAATCTTTTACGTATTATTAAGTAATAAATTTTTGTTTTGTGGTTTCTTTTTTATAATTATGTTTTGTAAATATTTCAAACCCTGCGATGTTTAAGCTTTTTGACAGTTTTTTGTTTAACTTGAAGTTTTGTTTTTGTGATTGGCACATTTTTTGTTTGTAATACATAATTAAATTTATACTTAAATTTTCATTAGTTTTCACATTTGAAAAACATATTATTTTTATTTACAGTTCTGACCATCAATACAATAATTAATAATGTAACCCATGTTTGTTTTGTTGGTTTTCCTTTGCTGATTTATCATCGATTTGATCGGGTGTACAAGCTGAAATTGAAAATAATGATCAAATGTTTCCAATTTTGTTGGTGTATACCTACGTATACTTTTTTACATACATATATTTTATAACATTTTCAATTAAAATTAAAAGACATGCAACGATGCAATTAAAAAATTAAATACAGCTACTTTCTTTAAATTACATCGCAAACAATTGCAACTTCGTGACGAACTAATGGGGTTTTCCAATGGTAAATTAAGAATTTGATGCGGAATTTGATCTTTTTCGTGACCAATGGAATGATATTTGCATTCATTTTTCTTTTGTAATGGTGTATTTTTTTTTTGAAAAATGATGAGAAATGCCCAGAAATACCAAGATGGTGAATTGGGTGTATCAAATGTATATGTTTTTCTTGGAGAGAAGGGAGTAAAGGACGTTTTATTGCGAAAGTTTTCGGACAACTTTTCGAAGAGAGCGCCCGTAACTTAGGCGTCTCTAACTTAGCGCTCGTAAATGTTCACTTATTCCGCTTGGTGAATAGGTTTATGAGGCTCTTAAGTTATGAGCTCTCGGTGAATACCAGCCTAGGTGAGTTTTGTAGAGCTCCCAAATGTGAACATTACGAACTGGTTCAAGAAAACAACCCTAGGTGGTTTTTATGAAAAACGATAATCGTTTTTATTACGGAGTATTTGTTAAATTGCGATTACAAGTAACGATTACAGTAGCGCGTATTTGTCAAAATGCGATTACAAGAAACGAGAATTGTAAAAAAAAAGATACTCGTATTTTTATTTACGAGTGCCTTCAGAAAACGTCTTTGATTTGGTCCCGTATTTTCGTACATATTATTTGTCACTATGTACGAAAAAATCATTAAAATTAATTATTGGCAAATGATCTAAAATGTTGGTAGTGTCATACTAAGAAATCCTGTCCGGTTTCCCTTTGGTACTCATCCTCTACCAGACACCGAAGTTCCAGCTTATTTCAATGTAGTTATTTTGGTTGTAG
Source organism: Melangyna quadrimaculata (assembly GCA_949320155.1). NCBI lineage: Eukaryota > Metazoa > Arthropoda > Insecta > Diptera > Syrphidae > Melangyna > Melangyna quadrimaculata. The sequence goes on from OX439483.1 coordinate 208,693,257, forward strand.
AATTAAGACTTGGAACATGAGAATCAATCTCTTCCAATACATATTTTAAAGCAGACAAAAGTTGTTCAGACAAAAGTTGCTTGATCCTTGAAAATATTTTAGGAATTTTCTGGAATACAACATGAACAAAAGGATTTCCATTTACTTACTTGGAACTTGAAAGGCTCATTGGATTTTATGAGTCTCTCATGTTATTCGCATTTATTCTTCGCTTTCAACATATACTTACTTTTTTTACGTACATAGATACACTTTATTTGTTTGGCTTGAATAAATCTGTATGAATGAAAAAACAGATTTAACCGAACCAATGCAAATTAAATTTATACTTGAAACTTTTCCAACATTCGTATTTTGACATTTGTAAATAGGTGTGAGTTAATTGCGTTTAAAAAAAAATACTATTTTTCAATTTTGTCTGGCAATATTTCCTGATTCCTTTTTCGTTTCTCATAATCGCTTATTGCTATGACTGGGAACCCGACTACTCTTCGCAAACAACATCGTCACACGACCCATCTTCGCAAGCAACATCTTGACAACACAACATCCCCGCAACAACACATCTTCCCAAGGACACATCTTCATAATGACACAATCCCGCAACGACACATCCTCGCAACGACACATCCCCGACACATCTTCGAAATGACACATCTTCGCAAAGCAACATCCCCGCAACGACACATCCTCGCAACGACTAATCCCCGCAAACAAAATCTTCAATGTCACTAATCTACGAAAGCCACTGATCATGGTATTTCTTCCATCGGCGGCGCTTGAGTTGGCAACAATCAGGACAAATCATGTTGTATAGCAATGGTTTAGGTGATTTAGTAGAACGCAAGTGGAATAGCCAATATGAAAATGGGGGGGGGGGGGGGGCATTTTATGTGATGGTAAATTACATATCCATTAGAAAACTATAACAGATCATAATGGAAAGATGGGCTCGCAATAGGGGTGGTATTTATGCAAGTGCGGGGCCCATTTCGATAGAACTGAAATATGTTCAAGCTTACATAGAATTATGGAAGAAAAAAATATTTGTAAGTTAGGGTGGTTCAAAATAATTTCGACTTCGTTGTTTTTGAACCTGACACACAATTATGGAAGAAAAAAATATTTTTAAGTTAAGGTGGTTCGAAAAAAATTCAACTTCGTTGTTTTTGGACCGATTTCGAAAAAATTTAAATATGTTATAGCTGTTGTATAATCTTTTTTATGCCCAATGACCTCGGGCAGAATATGTAATGAACCCTACCTACGCGGTGAATTCCAGATTTTTTATTCGGCCCTGGTAGCCAATTCTCTATTTATGGCCTTAGGGCCTACTGGGGGTTAGGTTAACTAACCCCTGCTAGTTTTAACCTGGAAAAGAAGCTTTGATTAGTATTAACTTTTTTTGGTTTGTAGTTCTTCGCCGACTTGTTTTGTAAAAGAAAGATTGAATGTTTTTATTGTTCAAGACTGACGTTTATTACTGTGACTTTAAACTGACTTAATCACTGAATCTAATGACAAATTATTTCCATTTTACTTTACTATTTATACCTTAAATTCTACAAACATTTCATAGTATCCCTACCATTTTACAGGGGTCAAAATTCGTACAATTTGGGATATAATAATTGAAATGCTAAATGAGCATTTCACAAACTTAAGTTCTACATTTCATTTATTAAAACATTTCATTTAATAAGTTGCACAATTTTGTTGCCCTACTATTATTGGAATGCTATATAAGCATTTCACTATTTTCTTATTTATTTCCCTACACATCCGTTGCGTCATCCATTCATTGGTCGAACGACGTCTTCCAGTCCATCGTAGGTTTTTTCGCTGGTGCTGCTATTTTCGTTGGCCCAGTTGGGATTCCCTGCATTGTAACCGTAATGTGCATTTGTTGTATTCATCATTGGTTTCGTATTACCTTAATGCCATTAAGATACACAAAACGATCGCGTACTATTGTTGCTGAGTACGGCGAATCGAATTCTTAATTTCCTCTTGGCTTGCTTTGGCTTTTTTTGTTGTTGGTATTCGTTTGATGGTGACGAATATTATTCAATTAATTAAATCCACCTCTTGATGATTTGGCTGACCTCGATATTAATTCGATATTAATATCATTTTGCTTTTCGGTTGGTTATTGAGGAAGGGTATGGTGCTAACCTTGAACAACGAGAAGGAATATTTTGAGATAATATTCTTTCTACGTTGCGGTTGTTTGTATGTTTTTCATGTGAGAGTTAACACTTAGGTTGTGTGTTAATCATCTCACATAACACCTCCCCCCTTCGAAAAAGTGCATATTTTTGTTTGGAAGAGACAAAAATTGCGTGTGGTCTTGCCGTGGGTCTTCCTTCATTCTAGATGACTTCTTTCGGATACGCTGATCGTTTTGTTTGTTGATTGTGTTTTGCAGTGGTTTCGTTTGGCCTTGTATTGTATCTTCCTTCATTCTAGATGACTGCTTTTGGATATGAAGCTGCTCGTTGGTGTTGATGTTTAGGATAAGTTGACTGTCGTATGTGTAGTAAATATGTTTAAGTAAAAAAATATAAAAATTTAATAACTTATTTAAAAAAAATTCTTTTTTGAAGAATTAACTTGGTGCCTTTTATAATATTATCTATAAATTCATTTCAAATAGTGTAGAAAAGTTGTTTATTTTAAAAAGAGAGAAAATTTTGATAACTTATTAAAAAAATTGAAGGATTATATTGTTTCCTTTTATAATATGTTTTATTATTTAATTATTTATAAACCCATTTCAAATACAATATTTATATATATTTAACTTAACAATTATTTAGATTGGAATTTTATAAGATCATTACAATTTTGTTTTTTATTGAAAAATTTTTTTTTTTGTTTGAAATATAATTATAATATTTAAATATTTATATTAAACATTAAACTTTTTTTGTTTTTTTTTTGTTTGTGTATTTTTAAATACTATTATTCTAATTACTACTTTTATCATTACTAAAAATTTCATATTTAAGTATTATTATTATTCTTTTAAAAAAAAAAATTAATTTTTTTAGGTTTTAACATCGTAATTATTTTGATTTTATCTGTATACATATAATTTTTCTTTTTTAACATTTAAAACCTCGTATTCTATATATTTTTATTGAATAGATAATTGCCATTTAGATTTAATATACTACATTATTATTTTATTTAATTACTCTTAAAATAATATTTATTTTATAGGTATTTTTATGTATATTTTTATGTATATGAATATTTATGTATGTTTTAAGGTATTTTAATGTATATGTTTGTATGAATATTTATGTTGTATTTAAGGTATATTTATGTAGGTTTGTATGAATATTTATGTTTTAAGGTATTTTTGTGTATGTGTGTATGAATATTTTTGTTGTATTTTAGGTAGTTTGTGTATGTGTGTATGAATATTTTTGTATGTGGAATTATTTTTTTTGCTTGGGATTTTTTTTTTTAATTATTTTTTTTTTTTGATGTGGGGCTCTTTATCCCCCCTTTTTATTATTGTTTTAATTTGGGGTTCTCTATTTCCCTCTTTTATTTATTTATTATTATTTTTTTTTTTTATTTAATGTGATGCTCTTTATCCCTCTTTTCTTATTGTTTTTTAATTTGGGACTCTTCCTCCCTCTTTTCATATTGTCAATTTTGTTTGCCTATTTATTGTTCCCTAAGTACGTAATTCTACGTAATCGAAGGTCGTAAGTAAGTAATGTAAGTGTTTCTTTTTTGTAAACTTGTATAATGTTTTTGTGTCCCGTCTATTTAAATAAGGTTTATTAAAAAAAAACTGTTTTTCATTTAAGGCAGTTCTAATCAACATTATATATTATTTTGGATAAGATGACAGTAGGAAAGTATCTTATATTTTGCAAGTGCTCCGGTTGTCCAGGAAATATCTATTCTAATGAGAGGAAAAGAGATAAACAAAATTTGTTATATTATTTAGATTTCTGAATCGTAGTAATGTTTTATGTTTCTTCTTTTTAAGTGAGTCTACTGTTGAGTAGTACTGTTTCATAATTTTCTGCGATTGCAGTATATAATTGGTTGCTTCGATGGCCATTCTTATTATTTGATATATTCATATTTCTTATAAATGTTTAAATTCTTCTTTTATTTTTATTTATTTTTTATTTTTGTTTTTATATAATTGGTGGCATCGATGGCCATTCTTATTATTTTGATATATACGTATTTCTTATATGTTTAAATTCTTCTTTTAATTTCGCGAAGTTATTTCCATTTTTAGAAGGTTTATTAGTCCTATTTCTTTGCCTGAGATTATGTTGTTTTTGTTTATCAATGCCACGTCCCATTTATAATTTCTGCAATTTTACATTCCCGTCAGTCACAACTTTTCTTTGCCCAACGTCTCTCTGTTCCACTTTGCGAGGCGGATCTGGGGACATTGGTAATTTGCAAAATAGTTGTGTTCAAAGAATCTAAACATTTTAAAAATAAACTTTCAGAATCATTGTCTAGGCCGGTCGCCTTGTTGCGCCGCAAAATACATTCATCTTCAAGTGAATTATTTTTAAAGTTTAGTTAGGTTTTTACCAAATCACCTTTAACCTTTCTGAATACGGTTTGTCTGACTGGATTGGTGTGTTTCATTTGGGTTATTCACATGCGAGTGAGTCAATTTCCATTGTGCGAAATGGACCACCCATTCTTTTTGGTTACATTGGAGTCTAACAGTGGGGTACTGTATACCTCATCCATCTGAATACTTGTGCTACTTTCATGTATTTTTGAAAACGTTAATAATTTGTTAGGGCCATCTAAGCTACAGTAGGTTCCCATAAAATTATACCCTAAAATTCCATCTTCGGGATGGCTAGGACATGTTCAATGAAAGTCACATGTGTGCAGTGTTGGTATTTGTATCGCACCTATGAATTTTCCTAGTGTATAACCGGTACCTCAAGGTGTGTTGTGTTAATGGTTTACTTATTTTTAGTTGCTTTTTTTTTTTATATAATATTTTTATTTTATATATTTATATGTTTTTATTTTATATATTTATATTTTTTTCATAAGTTTTATCTCTTAATGCTCCTTTTTTAAGGAGACTTACCTCTTAGACGGCATCTGCCAATAAACGTGTTGTTTATGGTTCTTCCGACTCCTATTCCAATTTCTATGGAATGTTATGTTATAAAAATATGTAGATTGTTTGACACTTGGTACTTTATTATATATTCTGGGACTGCCATAAATTTTCCTTAACATTATTTAAAATCGGACCGGGGATCTTTCGGTTTACAGCTTTTTACTTAACATGATAATAACTGCCTCGATCCTTTGGATCTTGAGGAGTCATCATTTGAATTTGGGAAAGTAGACGTTCACCTTTCAAAATATTACGAATAAACATTACACATGAGATTTTTCTACGCCTTTCAAGAGTATCAAACCTTAATAATAAACGTTTGCTATTAAAGCTAAATATCGTATTTTCTGATTTTGCAAAGTTTCTCAAGGAAAGCCCCAACAATATTTTTTGACCCCTTTCAATCTGGTTAATGCTTTTTACAGTGCTAGGGTACCATAAAATATGACAATATTCAAGATAAAGTCTTACCAATGAACAGGAAAAGTAATTTACCGTGCATGGATCTTTTAAAACCACAGAGTTCCTTTTAACAAACCCTAAAAGAGATTTTGCGTTTGCACAACATATTTTTTTTTTGCAGATCAAACGTATGTTTTGTATCAAAAACTGTACCTAGATTCTTAAACTCATGAACCCTTGATAAATTATTTCCCTTAAGAATATTATTGGTCAAAACTGCAGGCAAAATACGGCCATATGTCATCAAGGCACATCTTCCACACCTAAGTTCTAGGTCATTTGAAGTACACCAGACTTGAAATGAGTCTAGTTCGCTTTGAAATGAGATACAATCATTTAAGTTTGTAATATTAAAGAAAAAACTTGATATCATCAGCAAAAATAAGATGATAATTTTTTTTTATAATATCGTTTATATTTAAAGAGAGCATGGGAAGCACCAAGTGGCTGGCTACGGGATCTACCGAAAGTGCAAACATTTCCTTTGAACAGTCGTTTCCAATTTCCACCAATTGCTTTCTCCCAAAAAAAATAAGATGTAATCAATTTTAAAGTAAAACCGTCAAATCTATAAGCTTTGAGCTTATCCAATAAGATACTTAGATTGGTTCTACTAAAAGCTTCTACGAAGTTTGTGTAGCATATCAACCTGTGCAGCAGTTTCATACAAATTTGTAAGCTCAACCAAATTGTTGCAAGTAGACCTACAAGGCCCGTGCTGATGCTGAAGATTGGAAATGCCATTCTGAATAATAACTTTTTCTGAACCAGCTTATCCAGTTATTTGAGTTCTGTCGGCATTTGACTTATGGTTCTATAGTTAGCAATTTGATCTTTCTTCTCCGACTTGAGTAGAAAAGCTATACATAAAATTTTCTCACTTCTCCAAGAAAATTGAACATAATTTGAATCTACACATGGTTTTTAAACATTGGGATAGATTCCAAGCACGATCTGGCAAAGATGTGAATATTAGTGAATTTATTACTGCAGCCACCTCTGTAGTTTTACAAAGATATGCTACAACAATTTGTTATTCACCGAGGTCATTGGTGTAAGATTATTTCACATTAAAAATTTGTAGGTTCGTTGGATAGTGGTTCTGAGGCCAGAAGAATCCTCAGCTTGAAAGATTAGTTTTAATTCTGTTTCTTCTTCCACTATCCTACCGGCTGCGCCAAATGTTGTATAATCTTTTTATGCCCAATGACCTCGGGCAGAATATGTAATGAACCCTACCTACGCGGTAAATTCCAGATTTTTTATTCGGCCCTGGTAGCCAATTCTCTAGTTATGGACTTAGGGCCTACTGGGGAATAGGTTAACTAACCCCTGCTAGTGTTAACCTGGAAAAGAAGCCTTGATTAGTATTACCTTTTCTGGGTTTGTAGTTCTTCGCCGACTTGTTTTGTAAAAGAAATATTGAATGTTTTTATTGTTCAAGACTGACGTTTATTACTGTGACTTTAAACTAACTTAATCACTGAATCTAATGACAAATTATTTCCATTTTACTTTACTATTTATACCTTAAATTCTACAAACATTTCATAGTATCCCTACCATTTTACAGGGGTCAAAATTCGTACAATTTGGGTTATAATAATTGAAATGCTAAATGAGCATTTCACAAACTTAAGTTCTACATTTCATTTATTAAAACACATTGCACAAAATCACGACACGAAATCGGCCCATAAACAACGAAGTTGATTTTTTTTTGAACCACCCTAACTTAAAAATATTTTTTTCTCCCATTGTGGGTCAGCTATAACATATTTCAGTTTTATTGAAATCGGTTCAAAAACAACGAAGTTGAATTTTTTTTTTTGAACCACCCTAACTTAATAAAATTTTTTCTTCCATAATTGTGTCAGCTATAACATTATTTCAATTTTATCGAAATTTATTTGAACCACCCTAACTTAAAAAAAATGTTTCTTCCATAATTGTGTCAGCTATAACATATTTCAATTGTATCGAAATCGGTCCAAAAACAACGAAGTTGAAATTTTTTTGAACCACCCTAACTTACAAATATTTTTTTCTTCCATAATTCCGTGTAAGCTTTAATATATTTCAATTTTATCAAAATCGGTCCAAGAACAAAGAAGTTGGCAATTTTTTTACGGCGGCCCCGCACTTGCATAAATACCACCCCTATTGCTAGCCCATCTTTCCATTATGATCTGTTATAGATTTCTAATGGATATGTAATTTACCATCACATAAAATGCCCCCCCCCCCCCCCATTTTCATATTGGCTCGCGTTCTACTAAATCACCTAACCCATTGCTATACAATATCATTTGTCCTGATTGTTGCCAACTTAAGCGCCGCCGAGGGAAGAAATACCTTGGTCAGTGGCTTTCGTATATTAGTGACATTGAAGATTTTGTTCGCGGGGATTAGTCTTGGCGAGGATGTGTCGTTGCGGGGATGTTGCATTGCAAAGATGTGTCATTTCGAAGATGTGTCCTTGCGGGGATGTGTCGTTGCAAGGATGTGTCGTTGCGGGGATGTGTCATTTCGAAGATGAAGGATCCAGAGGAAAAATGGCTTAAGTCCACTCAAATTAATTTTGAGATAAACGTTAATTTCATTATTATTATATTATTGAACATGTAATAAATTACACGCTAATAATAAATTAAAAGAGCTACTAACTGCAAAGGCCTGCCGCTCTGTATAATACTTAATTTACTTCTTAATTTAATTTATACATTTATTTCTGTTTCTAATAGGATTTCATTAATTGTAAATGTTAGATGTATTTGGGGATTTTAATATTTCGATGATGTCTTTTCCACTTAATATTTTGTTGATGGTTGGTCTGGTCCTGTTGCAGTGGTAGAGCAGATGTTGAAGGTTAGACGTAGTGTGGCAGGTAGGACAACATGGAGGGGGCTCTTTATTGAGGATGTGGAGGTGGGTGGCAGAGGTATGGCCAAGTCGAAGTCGGATGAAGTTGGTGAGTTTGGTTTTTGGTATATTTGTGGGGTAGATGGGTGCTGATTTTGTCGGGTTTATTTTAGTGTAATGGTGATCATACAAGCTCCATTCGATTTGTTCAGAGTTTGAGAGTCTTCTGGTTTGGCTTTTAATGAGGTCAGCTTTGGTGTAGATGTTATGTAGATAGATTGGTGATTTGCTTGCAAGGCGTGGCCAGGAGTCCACATTAGTTTAATATGCTGGTTTTTGATTAATAAGGAGCGGCTGTTGTTGATGAGATTGGTATGATTGTTGGCATTTAAAATAGCTTTAATGGTAGAGAGGCTGTCTGTACAAATAGCTTGTTTTTTGCCAAAAGGCTTCTGCAGTGAAAATGGAAGCTGTTTGTGGGAGCAATCCAACACGTATCATGTTGCCGTCTTCGTGGATGATTGCAAAGGTCGTAGCGCTTGAGGTTTTGGATCCGTCCGTAAATATGAATTTCCAATTTTTGGCCTTGCGCTCGGATGAGATACTAAGGAAGAGCTTCCGGTATATTTCGTTGCTTGTACTTGTTTTCTCATATGATGCAAGTTTCATTATAAATGAGTTTGAGTCTATTAGCCAAGGTGGTACTAGAGCAGTTGAATCTTTAATTTTCAGAAGATTTTGTTTCGGAAATTCGGTGTTACTGGATTGAAGGCATTTGTGGATGGCCGATGGGATATATTTCCTTTTTTGACTAGCCGTGAGGTTGACTACTTTGTCGATTAATGAGTTGGTTGAAAAAATTAGTTTAGCGCATAGTTTACATATGATGTTTTCTCTACGATTTTCGAAAGTAGGTAGGCCCGCCTCTACTAGGATGTTTTTTTATGGGAGTGGTGCGGAAGGCGCCAACACTACATCTTGCTGCTTGGTGGTAAGTTGGTTTTATGATCCCAATTGTGGTTTTCGGAGAGTTGCCATATATGCAAAGCCATAATCGATTTTACTTAATATTAATAGTTTAGTTATATTACAGAGTGTATTTACATGTACGCTACTTTTTCTACTCGATAAATACTTAACAATATTAGACCTTGTAGCTAGGGATTTCTTAATATCTAAGCAATGATTACGCCAATTATATTTGTTATTAAATATTAAACCAACAATTTTCAAAGTTTTTACATTTTCTATTTCTACGTTATTAATATTAATAGTAAGGGGATCGCAGGAATGTTTTCGGCAAACGTGCAGAATCTTACATTTAGGTAGTGAGAGTTTGGCACCAGAGGAAATTCCCCAATCTAAAATATCTTTAAGAGCATTAGTAAGCAAAATCTTCATGTCATTTACTTTGTTGCTTTCACACATTATATAAACGTCATCTGCATAAAGGCAGTAATTTAAAGGTTTATGTTTGGATAGTATATCGCATATATATTGAAAAGCAATAGAAAACAAAACCACTGATAAAGGAGATTCTTGGGGGATTCCATTTGCAAGTCGATGTGTGGGGGAGTAGGTATTTTTGGATTTGATACAAAATTTTCTATTAGTAAGAAATGATTTGACATAGTTAAAAATTTTGGGACCGACGTCCCATTCTTTGAGCTTATTTAATACAACATGTATTCAAATTCTGTCATACGCTTTTTCGAAGTCTAAGGTAAGTATAGACACATGGTTTTTGGAGCTTAACGCTCTGGAAATATAGTTATCAATGTATAAAAGAGCGTTTGTACATCCTCGATTAACTTTGAATGCTACTTGGTGTATACTTAAAAGTTGCTTCGACTCTGTGTGCCAAAACAAACGCTTGGCAACAATTATTTCGAGTATTTTTGCAATACATGGTAGGAGAGAAATAGGGCGGTAAACCTCTGGCAATTGTTTGTCCTTTCCGGTCTTTGGGATTAGAAGTATTGAAGCTACTTTCTAGCTTTGGGGGATGACACTTGTATTTAGGATGTTATTATATAGATCAAGAATTCTACCTTTCGTTGTATCTGGAAGATTTTTATTCATAGGATATGATATTCGGTCTCTACTGGGGGTTTTACCTTTTAGCTTCCATAGGCAAGATTCAAGTTCTGTTATTGAGATATATCTTTCAATTAGTAGAGCTTTAGGATCGTTTGTTCGGATGACAGATTGGTTGGAAATGGTGTTGTGTTTCAACCTTTTGAATTCACTTGTAAAATTGCAGTCGTTTGAATAACTAGACCAACAGTGGGATATGTAGTAGCCGATTTCAGTTAGATCTGAAATTGGACCATTTGGTGTTATCATGTGATTTATTGAAAGAGAAGAAGGATTACATGTAAGGCGTCTAATACTATTCCAAATTTTACCTGTAGGGGTGTTAGGATTGATTGTAGATGTAAAATCTTCAAAGCTTTTTGTTTTAGCTATTTTGAGTTGTCTTCGGAATTTGGCATTTGCCTTTTTGAAGACTTTGAGATTGCTTTGGTTTTGATGTTTATTAAATCTTTTCCAAGCTGCCATTTTTTCTTTTCTTAGCTCTAGAAGTTCTGCATTCCACCAAGGTGTTACCTTTTGCCGTGGTTTTGGGTGGGTCTGAAGGATAGAAACATTTGCAGCAGATCTAATGACTTTTTGGATGAGTGCCGCTTCCTTATTTGTATTTGAACTTTGGTTTTTATCATAGTGATTTTATAGCTTGAGCTTTAAATGCAGGCCAGTTCACAAAGTCGGTTTTAAACTTTGGAGTTGGGAGGAAATGTTTACTGAATTGATTTAAATTTATGGTTGCAATGATTGGGAAGTGATCACTATTGTGAAGGTCGTCAATGGTGCCCCAGTCTAATTTTGGTAGGAGTTCAGGTGAAGAGCAGGTAATGTCGATGTGCGTGAGGGTGTTATGTTTGGAGAGATGAGTTGGTGAACCATCGTTCAGAATCGAGAGGTTGGAGTCTAAAAGAAAATTTTCAACTATCTTGCCTCTATGGTTTGTGATAGGAGATCCCCAAAGGGTGTTCCATGAATTGACATTTAGTATGGGTTCAAGGTCGTTTTTGGACAAAAGTTTGATGAGGTGAGATATAGAAAGATACTATACAAAGTTCGGTCGGCAGAGCAATTTCTATTGCGGAGCAGGCTATACTTGAGGTGATTGGAATTTCTTTATGTGGTATGTTGTTTTTTACCAGTAGTGCGACACCTTGCTTCGCAGTAGTGTTGACAGGCAGATTGTTAAAGTAAGATTTGAATGTCTTAGGCGGAATTGGTGTTGTGTCGCATGGAAAGTGTGTCTCTTGAAGACATATAACAGCTTGATTGTGTTCTTTAATTAATATATTTAGCTCATCGTAATTATTATAGTAACCATTCAGATTCCACTGGAGAATCTTGAATGGGGATTTGTCTTGAGGAGTGGAGTAATGGGGAGAATTTTGGTGTGCATGAGGTTTGAAGTTTGTTTGATGAAAAGTAAGAGGTTGCGCGGTATGACCCCATCGTTCGGAGGCTGGGACAAGCGAGCTCGTGTACGAGCTTGATTGCCCCAGCTCCCGGATTCGGATTCCCGGGGTCGTTGTTGTTGCAATTGTTTGTATTTTTATATATCATCATCATCGTCTATTCGTTCGGGATTTTTAAAAAAGTAGTTGTTTTGAGTTAATTGTTCTTGTGTGATTTTAGTTATAGGTGAGAGGAAAGAAGCAGAAGTGAGGAGTTGTGAGTTTGTTTGTTGCGTTCGTTTAGGTATTTCAGGGGGAGGTTGTTGTACGGGAGTTAGTGGGGTTTTATCGTGCTGATTTGAGATTGAATTTGAAGGAAGCAGTTTACTTACAGCTGCGTTTGCTGGTGTTGACAAATTTTGATTTGTTGGTTGGGAGTTTTCTATTTCAAGAGCGGGATTTTTGGTGGATGTTGTTTCGTTTGATTGTGGTGAGGTGTTCGAGGTGTGGATGGGGTATTGGTAGGAATAGTATTTTTGTTTGTTAAAGTTATTTGCGTGGTTTTTATAGGTTGTATTTTATTTCTTGTGACGTCTGAGTAAGTTGAGATCGATGTTTCAGGTGGATACTGTTCGATGAGAACTTTTCTTGCTTCTGCATTGTGCATTTTTGTATGGTTTTAATTTTTAAAACTTTCTTTTCTCGAGTAAACTTTGGGCATTTTTTAAAAGATGCTGGGTGATTTCCCATACAGTTGGCACATAATACACGTGTACAGTTTTCGGGCGAGTGTGGAGGAAGGTTGCAACCTTCACAGAAGGCAGTGCTATTGCAATATTTGGAGGTGTGATCCAGCTTTTGACAGTTTTTACACCTTATGGGATTGGGGTAGTATTCTTCCACTTTAATGATGTACCAGCCAACATTTACCGAGGGAGGAGTGCGATAGAGGTTAAACAAAAATAGAATTACACAGCTGGCTTATACTCTCGTATAATGTGCTTATACTGTCGATTGCTTTTTTAAGAATTAATACACTGAAACTGGTTAAAGGTTTGGCGGGATCGGCAGATGAAGTTACAATAAATCTTGGGTTGAAATTCGAGTTAAGAGAGGGGGACACTATGTCAAGTCTTTTACGTCTTTTATTTTTGGGTTCAATCAGCATTTCTTCCGAAAGAATGCTGAATTGATTACCCTCAAGTACACCACGTGGCCAGTGGGCCATGATTTTTTTTTTAACTAGGTATAAAAATTGAATTATTTACTGGTAATAACTAGAAAATTAAACCAGTGGGAGTGAGAGAGAGCACTATAGAAAATAGCCGGGAAGGCACCAACGAAGATGAGGCGAGAACTATACTAGAATAGGATGTTGTCGGCTCGAGTGATAGTCCGTGACTGATAAACGTTAATATATGTTTACTTTCAAAACAAATGCTAAATTCTAAAGAAAATCAAATAAAGGATGCAAATATTTTTTCCAATTAAATGTACTTATTTATACAACATAAATTGATTTTATTTTTATGAATTGTATATTCTAATAAAATGATATGCGTGATGGGAGACTTCCATCTACGGCCTACATGGTAGCCGAAAACTTGAAGATATTTTTTGAAAATTTCTTGCGAAGGAACTAAACATGATAATTTGAAACGGTTTTTTGCTTTTTGTTCATAAATCCTTCGATTTTAATAATCTATATTTAGAAACAAAAAAATAATAAGAAACGCGGTGTTATGCGCTTAACAGATGTGCAGCGTTTTCCATGCAGCGAAATAAAATTACACAGGTTCTTATAGGAGCAGATTCACTTGAGAGCTGCATGCAGCGCAGCGCTGCTCGTTCCAACACTATTGTGTCACATCGGCAACGCTGTGCTTTCATGTATTTGTTTGACATAACTATGCATCATGAATGTCAGAAACTACGCACATGTGTTTTGTGTGCAGCTCTGCATGCATAGATGCGTGCAGACTTGCTGCACATCTGTTGTAGCCATTAGACCGTTTCATGTATTTCAATTTATTTTGGCATCACTACGAAATAAGTATTTAAAATATCGGGTACGTTTTTGTATGAACTATTACCACGTAAATGTGCTACAAGGACTTGAAACAAACTTTTTCAAAAATTGTTTTTTTAAGTTTTGTACCCAAAACAAAACTTTTGAAACAAAGTTTTTTACAAAAAGTGTCATTTCGAGAGGTAGTTAAAATTTGTATGGTAATTTTATTATTCCACCAAATAGTACTTCAGAAACCTACAAGATGCCATCATAAGTTTCATTTTTTTCAAAAAAATGGACTTAAGCCGTTTTTCCCCTGGACCCTTCAGATGTGTCCTTGCGAGGATGTGTTGTTGCGGGGATGTTGTTTTGTGAAGATTTGCTTGCGAAGATGAGTCGTGCGACGATGTTTTTTGCGAAGATTCGACATCTTTGAAAAGGATTAAACAGAGCGAATTCGTAATCGTCTGACTTAGACCTAGTTCACACGAGATTAAACCCCACGTTTTTAAGCTGTACACATTCGAACTTTAAAGGTTAATACGTTTTTTGTAGAAAAATTATCATGTGAACAGTTCTATGTAAATGAACGCACCACTGCTCATTTGTTCGGATGTATACAGCTAAAACACTCGCGGTTTAATCTCGTGTGAACTTCTTCCTTAGATCTGCAAAACAAATTACGTTCATAAACATCAAAAATTTACTTTTTTGGTTGCAAAAATCATAACTCTTAAACGAATAAAGATATCGACACAATTTTTTTTTTTTTTTCTCTTCAAGGAAATTTCCAAGGCTATAATAATGGTGAGTTTAAAAAAAAAATTGTACAGGGTGTTTCAGAATTTGCTGTTGAAATAAGAACTTTTAGTTAAGGTGGTTAACATAATTGGTAGTTAATTCTAAAAAGGTTGAAAATTAATTCATGAAGTAATTTGAGTGTAGTTTAAGTGAAACAGTGGGGAAAAAAGAAAACAAACCATTTTGACTGAAACAGTGGGGAAAAAACACCCTTTTTTTTATTAATTGATTTTTTATTTTTTTTTTTTTATAAAAGAGTACATTAATAAAGTATTTTATTGATAGATTACAGTTCAAAAAGTAGAAAAAAAAATAAAAGGAACAAAAATTACATATAAACATTAGATTTCTTGAAAACTATCATCTAAGTCCGGGGTAATGCGTAATAAACTTATCATTTCCGGTGAGTATTGTGTTTTCAGATCTTTTTGGTTTCTTACATGTCTTAAGGAAGAAATTAGTGGAAATAGGTCTTCATTCTGCCGAATTCTTGAAACCTTACACGTATTTAGATATCTGTATTTCGATATTCAATAATATGTTGGCTATGAACCAAAATTTTATGAAGAGTAGGTGTGAGTTGTTTTTGAGGGTACTTTTGTTTCAATAGCTCTGCGGTTTTTTTGGTGTACTCTCCAAATTTAACTGTATTCACTACCTCCCTGCAATTCAAAACATTAAGTATTATTTGGATCCTAGTTATAACCCCTCCATTGACTCCAGTTATTCGAGCAGTTGCCTCAGACTGTTCAAAAAATCTCCTTGAAGTGTTTCCATCATTGCTATTTCCAAATCCTTGCTTTGGTTTATCCACATCAAGTCCAAGCTCGCACGATAGACCCAAATCCATAAACAAAGCTAATGCATTTTCATTAGTATATTTTATGGGATCCTTTTGTGGAGTAGGAATGCTTTCCTTGACTCTTTTGACTCGAAGTGGACTTGCAGTAGAAATTGCCTTGATCACATCACTCTTCGCCTTTTCATGGTCTTTATTATATCTTATCACTAATGCATCAGAGAGATTTGCAGTACTTATCTCCTCTGTTGCATTGATTAGTTTTTGTTTTTTTGTGAATGTTGCGCACTCATTAACTGACTTCCTTGGCCTTCCTCTTGATGACCTTGATGTAGTTGGGATTTCACACATTACTTCTGTTTGTCTTTTATTGATATGGAGAGGTGAAGATAACCATTTTTTGTTTATGAAATTTAATCTTGATCTATGGGCTGCGACCCATCTTTTCTTAGTAGCGCAATGAAAGTGTCTTAATTTTTCTTCATTTTCCGGTAAATTTTCACCGGATAGCTGGTCTTTACTTATTACGGCAGAAAGAAACTCGTCAGTACTATCAACTTTTAAAAAAATTTCAAACAAAGTATTGTATGGTATATCCATTTAAATAATTTTTCCTTATACAACTGCTCGATCGTTCGTTCAAGTTTTCAATGATTGTTTCATCCCATTGTTTTATCTTTTTATACCTTAAAACCTGCTCTAAAAATATTCAATTTTATGACATCCCAATAAGGTAATCTGTTTACCTATCTGTTTATTCTTATCCGGTTTAAAACCCTTATCCACCAAACTACCTTAGAATAATTAATCATACCCGAAATCAAAAACATTCCTACTTAAGAAATAAGCTATAAAACCGTTTTAAAAAACTTAGGTAAGTAAGCATAAAATATGTTTTCCTTCTAAATTACAAAACTTTTTTATTTTAAACCAAAAACTTATACCTGCAAAACAAAGAAATAATATTTTCCATGATTTTTTTTTGCACTTGACAAAAAAAAAACTCAGAAAAAATTACTGACTTCTTCCAATCAAATCTCTCTAGCTCAGCTCTTTGCAACTCTATGCAGCTCAGTTTTTGGCTGTAAGTAAAGAGATATATAAGGATTCATTATCCGTCTAGTTTGGCTTGACAACTTTTGAAAAAAAATTTTCTACTCAATGTAAAGTAGAAGAAGTGTGCAAAAGGGAGTGTTTCAAAAAACATTAAACTTAGCAGTTTACAAAATTTATAATTTTTTTTTTTCATTTCTGATTATAGCGACTAACACAAATATCAAGTAAAAATAACAAAAAAAAAAGTTTTACTTAGTTTGGTGCGGATTGTGGAGTGGTGGCACCATTGGACCATTTTTCTTCGAAAACGAGGCTGGGAACAACGTTTCGGTCAACAATGGTCGTTACAGAGTCATGTTGACCGACTTTTTTTTACTAACATTAAAGACATGGATTTGGACAACCTTTGGTTCGTGCAGTATATAGTGCGCCATGCCACACAGCCCATACCAAATCGATCTTTTGCGCACCAAAATCCAAAATCGTGTTATCAGCCGTCTTTTCAATGTCAATTGGCCGCATCGGAGCTACGATTTCACCCCTTTGACCTTATTTTTTGTTGGGAAACGTAAAGGACCGATGTTATGCCAGCAATCAGGAATTGATTCAAGAACTTAAGGACATATCATACAAGCAATCCGTGAGCTACAGCCCGAACCATCAACAATATTTTGGAAAATTGGAGTGACCGAATTCGTTGCTGCGATGCCAGCTGAGACAGCCACTTGTACGACGTTGGGTTCCATAATTAATGGGAATGTTTGTTGTTAGTCTTCAAGCCATAATACATGGACAAAATTAAATTTTGTTCACTTTATTGCATTCTTAAAAAGAAACTTGTGATTGACTTACCCTGTAAATGAAATGGCTTCGAAGTACATCAGGATCGTTTCTCTCCAAATGTCACCCAAAAGCCCTAGAATCGCCTTTTTTTATAATCGGATTTTTTATAAATAATTTTCTGTGCTGCGATGTTTACGAACACAAATTTATTAAAAAACTGCCGCCTGCTTGCTTTCTGCGGGCAGAAGAAAAATAAAATCGATACGCAAAAGGGGCGAATTCGTAATCGTCTGACTAACGAAGATCTGCAAAGTTTGTGTTCGTAAACAAAAATTGAAATCTGACTTCAGTAGGCCTGCAAAACAAATTACGTTCGTAAACATCAAAAGTACGCAGATATCAAGTCGGCGTCGGGCAGTTTGTGCAGAAAAAAAAAACATTCTGCAGAAAAAGAAATTGAAATTAAAACAGGAAAACATTTACATGGTGGGTCATCATTGGACCATTTTTCTTCTAAAATGAGGCTGGGAACAACGTTTCGGTCAACAGTGGTCGTTACAGAGCCATGTTAATCAACTTTTTTTTTTACAGTTAAAGACATGTATTTGGACAACCTCTGGTTCATGCAGGATTGTGTGCGATGCCACACAGCCCATACCACAATCGATCGCACCAAATATCAAAATCGTGTTATCAGCCTTCTTTGCGATGTCAAATGGCCGCCTCGCAGCTGCGATTTGACTCCTTTGAACTGTTTTTTTTTTTCTGTTAGGAACCGTAAAGGGCCGATGTTATGCCAACAACAATTTTATTGCATTTTTAAAAAGAAACTTGTATTTTGCCCACCCTGTATATGAAATGGCTTTGAAGTACATACATACATATATCACCAAGATATTTGTCTATCATAGCATATTTTTTTCCAAATTTCACCCAAAAGCCCTAAAATAACCTTTTAGGTACCGCACGAAAATTTAATCTCAAAAAAATTTTGTTTGTGTTAATAATTGCGATTTTTTACAAATAATTTTCTGCACAGCGATGTTTACGAATATTATTTTTTTCAAAAACTGCCGCCTGCTTACTTCTCGAGCAGAAGAAAAATAAAATCGATACGCAGAAGCTAAGCAGACATGCGGCAGATCTGTCGCAGATTTCTGCGATTACGAACTCGCCCAAGCTAAGCAGGCATGCGGCAGATCTGCCGTATACTTCTGCGATTACGAACTCGCCCATACAATAGAATTGGGGCAGATAAATTTATCTACTACAATGATATTTCGTATAGATTAATAGAGAACTGGCTATTTGCCACAAAGATATACTTGTCGAAATAATCACCCATATTCCGCAAGCCTTTTTTTGTCTCGTACTCGTATTCTAACTTCAACTCGTATCTTATGAAAATCGTTATTCTTCAAGTCGAATATGTTGTATACGAGAAGCTTTAAAAAAATAACGTATATCGTTGCCTGTATAATATTTGTTAAAATCATTGAAATGTCATAAAACAAATTATTTTAGTACGAGATTTGTTTAACGATTTTCTAAGTGTTTTATACCGCTTCATATTTGGTGGACATGCTATTTGTATCAATGCAAACACGATTGCATAAACCTGGCAGCGATACCGCGGACCTAAGACCACCAAAATGCATTTTCGAAATGCTAAAAAAGGAGAAAAGAAATAAGTGTTTTATACAGCTCCAAATTTAAGCAATACCATGTCGTATATAAGACCACTAAAATGCACTGTCAAAATGCAATGAAAAAAATTGATGTATGTTATTGTATTGTATGTATTTATTTTGTTTTTATTGTATTTATTAGATATAACACATACATAGGTACCTGAACAAATCACATGCTATTAACCTGGGAGTGACAACGTGGACCTTAGATCACTAAAATGCAATACAAAAATTATAGATGTAAAAGAGACTTATACCGCTCCAAAGCTCCTGTAAATAACACGCATACATAAAAGTATCAGTAAACGAAATTTGGAGCGGTATAGAGCTGTTATGCATATATCAGTTTTGTGTTCCATTTTAATATTGCATTTTAGTGTTCTTAGAGTCCCGCTACCACTGCCAGGTTGATTGCATATAGTTTCCACAGAGAAGAGATCTTTTATATCATTAATTTTGTATGTGCATTTCGATGGTCTTAGGGTGGCGGTGACCCTCGCAGGTTGATAAAACAAATAGCAGGAATATTTGGCCCTATCGAGGTAACCGCCGAAGCGGAATTCTCTCCGATTTCCTACGAATCGGAGACATTTTGCTTCATGGTAGTTCTCCGATCAGCTGATCGGAAATTCTCTACGACGAAATGCAGCGCATACCATTTTCATGCGATGCTTTGCGATGAAGTACTTGAAATGGTTTTATTCTTGACAGAAAACAAACAAAATTTTTTCCGAAGTCTTCCGACAAGTTCTTGTAGCGGAAAGTGGTTTCATTAAAAAAAAAAAAATAACAAAGAAATAAACTTAATTTACTTTAACTTATGTTATTTATAATGGACTTTTTGTTTTTAGGCAGAACGAAAAAACATGCGCACACCAAAATGAGCGGATGGTGAATCGCTTACTGAATATCCCGACACACAAAAAAGTCACCAGAAATTGTGGCTTCATTGGGACCATAGCAAAGGGATGTTGGTGGATGGAAAAAAGTATGTTCGTGATCTTTTGTTTTGTGCATTCATTCATTTGCATTGTGATTAAAGTATGCAAATTTCATGTATTTTATTATTTATTATTGCTTGTTTAAGTCAAATACATAAATAATATTGTGTTCCAAAAGTCAATCAAAAATCGCAATAAGTGTGAATATTTGTAGAAGTGAAGTCGGATGTACGACTTTTGGAATACCAACATACGACTGTAGTCGAATACGAGACATAAATACGAGTTTCAGAATATGGGTGAATATTTTCTTCAAGCTGTTCGAGAATATATAATTTCTACGCAATTGGAGAGAATAATTTTTAATTAAAAAAATTGTATCTACATATATCATCGAAAATGTATTTTGTTATTTTCTCATAAAATAATTTGTTGTACAGTTTTAAATCTTGGTATAAAAGTTTTGTTTTCAAAATCTGCTCAAAACAACCATACTCAAAGAACAATTCCTTGGAAATCATTAGAAAGTTAATGTTCACATTAGAGTTACTGAAGATTCAATGGCGCAAAAACCGGCTCTAAATCACTTTTAAAATGGGAGTCGGCTCTAAAAACTCTTTTTAAAGCGAAAGTCAACTCTTTGGTAATTTTAAACGACATAAAGTATAGTTTAACGTTAAACCACTCTTCTAACTTTAAAAGCAGCAAATCGTTTGTTTAACTTCTTTTCTTAAAAGATACTTTTACCACTTGAAAATAAGTTTGTAACAACAAAAAGGCGAAGGTTGGTAAAATGATTTCGGAATTCTATTTTATTTTCTGGATATTTACAGCTTTGTTAAAAATTAATAGTTTCTATTAATGTATTGAAAAAGCTCGGCGGCATTGAATTTTTCACTTTTTCTGCGATACATGGGCGCAAACATCAACCGCACAAGACAAATCAACCAACATACACGTAGATACCTACATATTTACAAAGATATTAAAATATTGTCCATGCGCTTGAGTATTGTTTTTAGAATAAGGGATAATACGAGTAGACGTAGACTTCTTTTAAACAAAAAACAATCATAATCTATATTCACGACACGCACCTAGTTAAATTAAAATTATTTGTCTAAAGTTGTTTGTTTAATTTGAACATTTTTTATTGTTCTATAGCTGTCTCTTCTCTTCATCTGTCAAATGTGTGCCTGGTCAACCTTAATTTGCTTACGTTACGTTTCGGAGTCCACTTTAGTTAGAAGAATTGTTTAACGTGTTTAAAATTAAGAAATAGTTAGACAAGGGTTCACAACTAAACGACTACGTTAAATAGAGCTGGTTTTATTCCTTAAACGAGCAATGTTTAAAATTTTGCGATAATGTTTTCAACTTTTTGTTGTTGCATTTTCTGGTAAAAATTTAGCTTAATGTGAAACATTTCTTAATATTCACATAAGAAGCTCAACAAAGCAAGCCTATTAAAATTTGGTCTTTCAATTTTGAGCCACTTAAACAAATAAACCAGGTGGCGTTTTGGTACCAAAATGAAGCTTGTTAGTTATATACTTTTTTTATTCAAGAAAATGTTTAGTTTGTTTTACCACTCTCTTTTTTTCAATGATTGGCCACGTTCGGGTGGTAAGCAGATACGTATCTGAGATATGTTAGAATCTGATATGTTTTCGAACGACCAAAACCAGATACGTAACCAAACCAAACAAAACCAAGAAAATGAACAGATGAGATGTCAGCTGTTAGTACAATCCAAACAAATCCGAACATTTTTGGGATAGCTTTGGATTTCTTTTTGACATCAGCTGTTTGGCTCGTCAGCTGGTTTTTCCTTAGGCATTACAACAACACGAACAAATCCAGATACATTTGGTTACGTATCCGACCGCGGCCATTGATCAATGATTAAAGTCGTTTTCAATGAACAGCTGACATTTTGTTCCCAAAAGTGGAACACAATCGTTCCAATAATGTGTTCCTTTCTCTTCCCGCTCTCGTCTATCATTATTGTCGCGTTCATTTTTTAACTCTTATCTCAAAGTTGTTTTTTGTATGGGGAGTGGAATTTTCATTGAAAGAAATTTTCATGATTGCTATAAAACCGACATGTCAAGAATATTCCACCGTTTCACTGATTTCTGTTTCAATGATGCTCACGCTCATAACTGGCGCCTGACATAGTTTTTCTTACGTCCGAAGATTTTAAATTTATATACTTTTGATAAATTCATGTTTTTAATATTAAGTTTATATTTGTAAAATACTATAAAAAGATACTTGCAAGTGCCATCACAAATCCAAAAACGTTATCCCGAGTCGATGCAAGGCACCATCTTATGGCGCGTGTTGAGCTTCGGCCGACATTTTGATAAACGCGTTTTTACGAGAACTACTCACTAAAATTTTTTTTTATTGAATACATATATACTAGACTAGTTTAAGGTTGATAAGAAAATACGTCTGTGAAAATTTGAGTAAACACATGTTTGTGTTTGGAATTTTAAAACTTAATAATAGTAAGTATTTAAATCAGTGACATAACTTTTTTTATAGAAAATTGAACGCTCGTCAAAAAAAAGGTCTTGTCATCTTTTATCATAAGTCTATAAAAAAAGTTATGTCACTGATTTAAACACTTTCTATTATTAAGTTATAAAATTCCGAACACAAACATGTGTTTTGTCCCATACAAAGCGTATGAAAACCGAAACTGCGTTGAGCTACCTCTAAACGTTAATATTAAAAGCTCAAATTTTCACAGACGTATTTTCTTATCAACCCTAAACTTTTGAGCATGGTTGCGGAAAAATCGGATACAATTTTTTTTTTGAAACGGTCCAATATATACATAGAAAACAAAATTATTTTTATTTTCTTGATACAAATTTTGCTTTTAAGATTTACATATTACTTTCCGAGTTAAGTCACCGGAAAGTGCCGCTGTTTCAGTTTTTCAACTAAGACTCCTTAACGCTTGTTAATATGAAGAAAAATAACTGAAACACATACTTTTCGACGATAAATCCTACAAAATAACTTTGAACAAAAAATGAAGATAATTTTGTTTTCTATTTGTATATATGTATATTGTAAAAATAAATCGTACGATGAGTTGTTCTCTAGATATTAGTTAAAACGCGTTTTTTTTTTTCAAAACAGCGGCTGAAGTACAATATTTACACTCATAGATAACCCATCTACCAATGTCAATCATAAAATTTGGCCTATAAGCCAGATAAGACAAAGGTCATTACTATTTTAGGTTGCGCACAGAACTTGTTATGGAATACGTGAGCCTTTAAGCCATTGTTCTAAATTATTTAATGATAACTTATTATAACTTAGATATAAGTTTGCTTAGAAATGTTTTTAAAAATCTTTTAATTGCTTATTTAAACCATAAATAAAGTACGAATATGAATTTGTAATTTCGAATCTGTAAATGAATAAAACTAAGATGATTTTCACAGTAGCGATGTATCGCTGTTGCACTTAGACATCTATTGAATTTTGGAACAACGGTGAGGTAGTGTAAAATATAGTGTAAAGATAAAAGACAACGAATACACACAAAGTAAGAAAACATTAAAGTAAATGAGATAGGAATATACGACTTTTGTTACCCATATACATAGGTTATATAAAACAGATGTTGTTTTATTTGCATGTTGTTACCCATATAGGTTATTGGCGATAATAAAACACGGCTATTATTTTATAAAATAAAAATGAATTCGGCAATTTGACGGTACATACATAAATAACTGTAAAGTACAAGTAGAATTTGTGTGAAAAGTGCTCGTAAAGTCCCCATTTTTATGTTGCTAAAAAAGACCACGCGGTAAAAATTCTTGGGCATAAAAACACACACAAAAAAAAAAAAAAAAAAACAATATATTAATAAAAAAAGATGTTTATATTTATATATGTATATAGGTATGAATATTTGCAATTTATAATTTGTCCCAATATAATATGAATTTTTCTTCATATATATTGCTATTTTTTTATTTAAATAAAAATTTCTATATTAACTTAACATGCTACAATTTGATTATGTTTCATTTATGTGTGTATGTTAAAAGTTAAATAAAAAAAAATTATATAAACATAAATAATAATTGAGTTGCAATTATTCATTAAATTAAAGCAGTTTTGTAATATTTACAATAAAATTTAAAAGGATAATTAAAAAAAATACTTAAATAATAGGTGTAACAAATAAAATGTTTAAAAACCTAGGGATATATTTTTAATTCATTTCTAGGATATCTCTAAAATCTAATTAAAATGTTGGTTTAAAAATGGGAATACCCAGCTTAAGATAAAATATTTTTCTTTTAAATAGACAACACTAACAAATTAAAATAATGTATTTAATAAAAAAAAGCATACGATAAAAATTAAAAAAAAAAATAAAATGCCATTGAAATTATTAAAATTACACATTTTCAAAAAAAAAATTATACAAAATGATTTAATCTTTTGGAAGCAGTTGAAAAGATATATCATGCTTGATACACCTTTTTAAGAAGTGATGCTATTTGTTATCATATAATTGAGTTTAATTGTATTATACAGTTAAAGTAAAAAAAAAAATACATACAAATAAAATTTGGCTTGTTTGAAAAATATTGCATTCAAAATGAAAACGAAACAGCCAAAATGTAAATTGATCGAATATTATAAAAGCAAAATTTTGATAATAAAATAAATAGCTAGTTGCATGAAAATTGCTATTTAAAAAAAAAAAAATGAATAAGATAGATATTTACAATTATAAAATCTTAACAATTTGTTTGAATTGGGGTTCATAGTACAAATAAGATCCTTTGATTTTTTAAAAATTAAATTACCTTATTCAAATTTCTTAATACAGCATATTTTTCAAATTGTACGGTCAAAATTGTGAAAGTTTTTACACATTTGCACGAGTTTATTAGTGTTGTTGTTGTTTTTGCTGGGATGATTGGCTCTGTTGCTGTTGTTGTTGCTGGTGATTTTGTTGATTATGATGTTGTTGTTGTTGTTGCTGTAATTGTTGTAGCTGCTGCTGTTGTTGTTGCTGATTGTGCTGATGTTGTTGCTCATAGTTTGGGTGCTGTTGATGATCGTTTGATGATCCTGTATTAGAAATTAAAATATATACAATATATAACTGATTCAAAATGTGCAGATTTTTATATTTAAAAAATATATGTGTGTAAAGGGTTTTCGAATAGGGACGGGTTGATTTTGGCAGCTCGTGGCGGCCATATTGTTTAATTTACTTTCTGTCAAAATATCGTCTTTTAATCAGTTACTAAAGACAAATCATCATGGTAAGTAACAGCGTCGAGCAAAACGTGCAAATGCATGGTGTCCACTATTTTTTCAAAATAAATTTCCCTGACTTTCCCTGACCAATTTCAAAATTTTCTCTGACCAAAAAATTAAAAAAAAAATATTTTTTCATGAGTAGGTACGTATTAAATAAATATTGCACAAAGTGGTAGAAAATGTACATATTTGAATGGAGTTAATTAAACCTTAGGCAAAAAGAACTCAAATTGTATTTTTCAAAGATCTATCTGAAGGTATACATTACCGATTGTATTGAAAGTAAAAAATAATAACTGCATGAATTAAAAAAAATTGTTTTGCAATGTAGTTCATAGTAATGATAAATGACCATTTAAATACAATCCTTTTACACTGTGATTCTTAGGCTCTTTTGGTCTATTTGTAAAAAATGCGATTAAAAACAATATTATTCCATTATTTTCCCAACGTTTCGTGAGTATTCCTCACTTGTTATATATTTTTTTTTTCAATTTGATTGTTAAAAAAACTACATACTCTGCTTCTTATATCCTACTATTGCATCATTCCCGAAGACGGCACTGACACAAAATTGAACATTAAAAAAAATAAATAGTATATTAAGAACAATCTAGCAGGTACTTTTATTAAATTTAATAAAAGTACCTAAGCTCTACTGTGATATAAGTGTCATTGTTAATTTTGTATTTGATTATTTATTGCTAGATTGATCTTAATTTATTATTTATTTGCTTTTATGTTCAATTTTGTGTCAGTGCCGTCTCCGGGAATGATGCAATAGTAGGATACAAGAAGCAGAGTACCTATGTAGGTTTTAACAATCAAATTGAAAAAAAAAAATATAGGTAAAACCCCTGAAGAAGTGAGGAATACTCACGAAACGTTGGGAAAATAATGGAATAATATTGTTTTTATTCGCATTTTTTACAAAAAGACCAAAATAGCCTAAATAATCACAGTGGAAAAGTGAGACAAAAAAATTGGTCAAATTCATAACATAATAAAATCCTTTTAAATGGTGACATGACGCCAAACGAAATAAAACCAAATCTCAAATTTGGCCTAAATTCGCTTTGAAAATGGAAATAAGGCCAAATTGGCTCTATTTCTATTTTCAAAATGAAATAAGGGCAAATTTCATTTGGAAAAAAGACCAAATTTGTTTTTTCGAAAAAAATCAGTGATAACAGAAGTTTTGAAAGCAGACCGATTGAAAGCATAGGCGCTTTAATTTTGTTTTTAAAGATAGTTCCCAGAACATTTTAAAAAATACTTTACAAATAATATAAAATTCGAAACAAACTTCTGAAAACGTTTACAAGTTTTTTGTTTGAATTCGCGCTTACTTCTGGCAAAAGAATAATTTGAAAGTGACATATGTCCATAATAGCCGTATGACACTTTGTAAAAACGATAAATAGCCAAATGTTGGAATATGGACATTTGACGCTTTCACAATGTGTCACATGGCCATATTTCAAAATACGGCCATATGACACATGGCCAAATGTCACGGCACCATAACATGGTGCCTCCCAGATCGGGTTTATTTCCATTTTTATGGGAACTAGCACACGTGGGGGTTAGTTCCCAAAAAAAAAAGGAATTATGGTGGATTTACATGTATCTTCATCTGCAAAATTCAGAAAAGTAGAGCAGGAAAGATGTATACAAAAAATCCGAGCGAGTGAAAGAGAACCATCAAGAAGATTTCTGTATTATGGGACTTTCCTATAATGCAGAAACGAAGTTCTTCTGCATTTTGATCTTTTCTCTCTATCTAACAAATATACATTTTGTATTTGGCATCCCTTTTTTTGTGCAGAAACCAAATGCAGATACATGTAAATCCACCATTAATCCCCCAACTGGCAGGCACCTAAGTTTCAAAGTTTTTGAACTAAACAGTACTTTGGGTGGCCCGCTTCGCGGGTTCAAGGATTTTAACTCCCTTTTTGGGTCCTCTCTACCGCTCACGTGACTCCGTCACTCCGCTCAGTCGGCTAGCAAGCACCTATGCTTTCAGTTTGTCTGCTTTCAAAGTTTTTGTACTAAACAGTGATTTGGGTAAAAGCCTTTAACGACCGCGGTTTCTTTTTTGGGAAATTACACGCGCGGGGGTTAGTTCCGTGGGCGTTTATGCACTGAACCGAATTAAAAGAGCAACGGTGATTTGTTTTGCAGTTTTTTGAAACGGAAAAAACATGAAAACGAAATAAAGCCAAATTGGCCTTATTTCATTTTCTAAAGCGAAATAAAGCCAAAACTAAAATTTAGCGTTATTAACCTATTAAAAACGAAATAAGGCCAAATTTTTGATATTTGGTTTTATTTCGTTGGGCCTTATTTCACGTCACCTTTTAAATCATACATCTTTGCGATATTAAAATTTAATAGTTTATTTTTTTTAAATAAATCAAAATGTATTAATTCAGGTTTGCAGAAACAGTATGAAGAAATAATCGTACTTAAAATATATAAACTTGGACGCGTCGTTGGTTGAATCTCAGTCAAATTTAACAGTTTTTATTTTTTCTTTTATTGGCCGCGATCGGAAACCTATGCGATAGCCTATTTAAAGGTCGATTCACAATGCAAGGAGTAAACGCGGCGAGAGCGTGACGTGATTCGCTGTCATTTTTTTCTAGTCATAAAATCGTTGCCCAATTTACAATGCGACGAGTTTCTTGACGACGAGTTTTTTGACAGCGTTAAATTATTTAAGTTTTTTTGTTCTTACTGTGCAGTGTGCGTTCAAAATAATGAAAAAAAATTACTTTTATTATTTAATGTCGGTTTCGAGTGGACGGTTCGGAGTTACTCCTTCTACTCCAGATTATCCATATTCGATAGGAATGGTACAGAAACAGTGAAAATGGAGTAGCTCCGGATGACCAATCGAAAACGGCATAAATATTGTAACTGTGTTTGTCCATAGCTGGCTGGGGAAAAGATTTTCGGCTAAAAATCCTTATAAATTAAGACAATACGACATTTAAATATTGTCAACATAAATAGATCTATAAATATAATTTCATTGTCAACAAAAATTATTTTTTTTTTTTTTGTTAATTTCCGCTTATCTCTTGTTTTCTTTATTCTTTTCTACAATTTCACAAAATTCACCATCAGTCAAATATAAAAATCGTCGACGAGAGCGTCTTTTTTTTCAATTTTCCCAACTTTGGCGTGACGTGACGACGAGAAACGTTTCATTGTGCATACCCTGGCGTTCCTTCGTATTTTTACATGGTTTGAAATGGGTTTGCCAACTACGACGAGCTCTCGTCACGTTGCGTTTTTTCGTCGCATTGTGAATCGATCTTAAGATAGTTTCTCATCCATAGGTTTTCGAACGGATTGGTTATTTTTGACTTCGCTTGGGATACAATTCAGATAACATGGATAGCTATCCAACAGCAAAACCTGTTTTGTCATCAGCTGTTTTAACACGGGATTCCAACACGTACCTATCTGAATAGCTCTACATAGGTTTCCGATCGCGGCCATTACTGTACGGAATAACACAATACAATGAAGTGAAGTTAGTTGTGTTGCACTCATTTTTTTGACACATTCAGGGTATGGCAAAAGATACGAAATGAATAATTTTAAACATAGATGTAATCAAAACGAAATGTTTGATCAGAATAAAGTTTCTTATATGAGAAAGTGAAAAATGAGTTCAGTGAATTTTTTAAAAATTGATATAGAAAAAAATTCCCTGACCGCTTCCCGAATTCCCTGACTTTTCCTGACCAAATTTTGTTCCCTGACTTTCCAGTTTAGCGGACACCATGAAATGATAAAAGTTTATTGACAAATTGCGGGCATTTTAACGATGTTATATTTCAAACATAATGTCATTGATTTGGTTCTCAAATAAAGATAAAAGCTTATTGATATCTCATATAAAACTTGTTTTATGTTGTTTATTGTTTATTGATTTTAAAATCGACCCGCCCTTAATGGAAAACCCTTTATATAGGTAATTCTTTGTAAAAATGGAAAACAAAAGGAGCAAAATTCAGCCCATTTCTATATATTCCCCGGAAAAATAACTCTCCGGGAGGTTTGTTCTCCCAACATTAAAATGCCCCTCACATCAAATATATTAATATTTTCCATTTTTTTGGACATTTAGAATGACAGCTTTTTGCTTGTAGTATTATTTATCATATTCGGATTTGGCTTAGAATAAGGAAAAGGGAACGAAATACCCGGGAATTTATAGTTAATAATAAGACAGTAGGAAAAAGGCAGGCATTTCCCCGGGAATTTTCATTTAGAATTGTGCTGATTATGTATATTTTCTGTTTTCCTATCTAACAGGAACACCCATATTTTGGAATCTTTTTAAAATATCATATTTTGTATCAATAATCTGTCTACTGAATTTAAAGAACGATATTGCATTCATAAAATGTTGAATTTTCCTACAACCAAGTATAGAGGTAGTCAAATTAAGGTCAGCTTATATCAAGCGAGTTACTTTAATTTTTAACACTATTTATTAATTGCAAATAATTGTATTTTTACTGTAGCTTTCTTTTCATTGTAAAGATCCTTTAAAGCCTGTATGACAATACATTTTTTCTCCGATTTGTTACGGTTAAATTTACCACAACAATTTTCACTAGCCTATTTACTATCCTTTCTACATTTTAACCTTTCCTTTTCCATTGCGGCTCCAAAATACTCGCACAGTTCAGTAGACACCTGGAGGTCGTCATTTTAATGACCCTCGCTTCGAACGCTGTTGTCGTGCAATTTTCTTTTATAAATTTTGTTTGTGATAAATTGTTTGTTTTGGATTTATAAAAAAACCATTTGAGTTTGCGGATTGTAGTCCCGCAAGCGCACAGAGGTGTATTTTACCCCAAAATCAGGTCAAAATTAATTGTTGAAATAATTTAACCAATATATAACGTTATAATCTTGAAAAAATAAGTGTGTGAAAAAACTAAGATTATTTCAAAAAATAAAAAAAAAAAAAAACATAAATGTGTCCCATGTGCGTTTACTAATGCGGCATTAGTTTAAGACAATTTTGGCTCGATGAATAGAGACCGATTTTAATTACAAATTGTTGGTTTTATATTTTTATAAGATAATTAACTTGGTATACTACAAAAATAGCTTCAAATATTTTGAAATGATAATTTTAAAAAAATAGAATCAACGTCCGAAAATTCAACCAAAGCTATGTTTAACTTAGATCCAGGTCTAAAATGACTATGAATATGCCCCAATGTCTTTTAACATTGTGCATAATGATCTCCTGAACATTTTGATGTCATATGAGCCCGTACCTTATACAAGAAAAGAGCCTGGAAGCTAATAAAAAAAGCTTTTTTTTTCTATAATTTTAACCAAAATTAACAATATTTTAGTTTTATTTAGCCCTTAAAAAGAAACCTAACCTGCAAAAAAAACAACATTTTTTGGTATCACAATTAAGTACATACCCTTTTAGAAGAACCACTCACAACAAAAACTGCAAGGTTATTAAAATGTACGGCGGGCGCATTTCGGACATTTCTACTCAACATTGACAAGATTCCGTCTACCTATTTGGTGCGGTGGGTAACAAAACTATTTAAGAACCGGTTTATTTTAGCTCAATATGTGAGGTGTACATGCAATGCTAATTGAGTGTCATTTGTTAATTTTTTATTTGTGGTTTTTGACCGGATTTTGTGCAAGAATATTCCTCTGTGCAGCGTAAAGTAATTAAGCGTCCTAAAATAACCTAAATGCGCGTAAATAATTTCACAACAATTTTTAGCTCTAATCCAAAAAAATTCCTGCTGTTTTAAGATATGCCCATACTATTTATGTATATGCAAATGGGAAAGTCTTGCATGGCCCCTGTATGCAACACTGCATCTAAAATGCAGTGCATTCAAAATGTAGTGTAGTAACTTCAAAATCATATTTAACAAAAAGAGCTGAATGTCCTAGACATGGCTCTGGGGTCCAAGATATTATCCGTAGAGTTGAATGGATGGAAGACGAATCCAAAGCTTCAATCTTTAAGTGCGTCTTGTAGAGACTTTTATGGCCCACATAAAAAGTCTCTTTAATTAAATACAATTTTGAAGTTCCTACACTTGGTACCTGGGCTTTAAGAACAAAAAAAAATGCAGCATTACGTACAAAGGCCCCAACCCCGACACGCAAGACTTACATATTTGCATATGAATAGTATGGACCTATCTTAAAATAGCAGGCATTTTCGATATCGCTCACACCCAAAAATACCTGTGGGCTCTCGGTCTAATAGAATCTGTGCGGTTAAAAATGATTTTCTAAAATTTTACAACCTATTCAAAGTCTCCCAAAATGCACATTGCATAACCTTTTTGCATAGACAAATTTAAAGAGAGGCGGTGGGAGTTAATCAAGCTGAAATATTTGTTTTAGTACAATCTAAGATATATGACACATGCTTTAAGGGTACTTTTATTTAAAAATGAAAAAAAGAGACCAACACTGAAAAATAGATGTATCCTGAAAAATGTTAAAGTCCTTTCTATGGAATGATTACTGTTTTTTTAAGTACAACTAAAATATACAAACCATTTTAGAATAATGGGATATTAATGAAATTTGGATCAAGTGTTGCATTTGGCATGTTAACCAGGAGTCAAAAGAATCCCTTAAAATATCTGTGGTGAAAGCGGGGTTTTTTTTTTTTTTTTTGAAAAAAATCGTCACTTATATAATTATTGTTCAGCTTCCTGAAACTTCATATCTTGAAAAGTAAAAGTTTTCGAAACATTCGGTTTTCAAAAAAAATAGAATAGAAAAAAAAAAATAGAATAGAAAAAAAAAAAAATAGTTTTAACATCTTTTAAATTTTGAGTTTGAAAATTATTTTTTCAAAACTGTTGATTAAAAGAACTTTATTTAAAAAGAAAATCAAAGAAGGAATTTCTAGGTTTTTAAAAAGATATAACAGGGCATTGTAAGTGTTGCCGTTTTTTTTCAATAATTTGTTTTCTGTTTCAAGTCAATTTTTTTAGAAAATTGCCCCTCCCGGCTAAATTAAGAGGAATATAACCTCCCCTCCCATGCGATTATTTTTTGACTCGACTACACCTCTATGCTCAATTTTTTTGTCACACCTCAGGTGAATCACCCTGTATATATGTAGTGTATGTACTGTACATACATCATTAGAAGAAAAAATAATGAGACTCATCTACATAAGCTCACGGGGTTAGTAAGACTGTTTAGCGGGGTGCACATTCAACAACAAGTTCATCAACGGGTATCGTAACGACCGGAACGTATTATGCCTGTTTAAAGACTTGAAATGTTCACCAACTTGCCCAAACCGTGTTGTTTTTTCTATTTTTATTTTTCTGTGTGTGCCGCAGATGGAGTCTGTTTTCCACCATTTAAACGAACAAATGACTTTTAATGGAAAAAAGCATACCTTTTTTTAAGCCATCAATTAATTTGTTTTCTTTTGAAATAATATTATTTCAGTGAAAGTTAGATAAATTAAGCATCAATTTAACCTGTATTTGTTTCACTAGGTGTTGCCGGTCCAGCTGAATGTGGTGTAAAGTGGCCCATTTGTTTTTGACGAACTTCTCGTATCTTCAATTGAAGGTCTTGCTTCCTTGGGAATATGTCAATATGTTTAGTCTAGAAAGAAAACAATTTTATTTCAAAGAAATCATTTAACCTCACGGTGGAAAAATTTATAAATTTACATGAAACGCAATTGTAGCTTGTGTTGAGGGGAACATTCCATGTTCGCTAAAGAACTGCAATACAAGGCTACGCCTTTGTTCAAGGACTTTTCTATGACCTTTCTCACTAGCATCAGAACGCGCACTTTGTAATGGTGTTTGGGGCGTTCTTGGCGATCTACCTGCTGGATTTGTTTCCATTTCTACAAGGGAAAGTTTGATATTTTTATTTGCTGATTAAACCACATGATTTTATAAAACATATACCTCTCAACTGATCGATATTAAAATCCGGTCCAAAGAATCGTTGCGTTGGCATTTCCTCTGTGGATTCATCTTCACTATCTAAAAAAAATAAACAAATAAATATTTGTAGAACTTTGCTCTAAACCACAAAAGTTTATGAATGAATTAAAAAAGCTTACGAATTTTTTGCACGGGATTCTTTTTCCGGTAGTTTGTTCCATAAACACGCGGCGATGATGGCACTGATATAGCACTTGGCGACTGACAATCTTCTGGTTTGAATTGAGGCAGCGCTTGGTATTTCTTTTCAAAGTCAACTTGTTTTAGAACGCTGCAGTAGTTAATCAAAAGTTTTGTTAATATAAATAGATAGAATAGATGTCAATTTTAAAACTACGCATTTAACTCACTTATCCATATCATCGTTTTTCTTTTTCGAAAGGTTATTTTTTTGTGGCGATTTTAGATGTTCATCGCAACTCGATGTAGAAGATGTTGGTGTTGGGAGAGCAGTTGACAACATTGTGGGGGTTGCGGCAGTTTGTGTTATCGTGGTAACGACAGTTGTTGTTGAATCAGTGCTGCTGGCAGTGGAATAATGAACAGATGATGTTACTGTTTCTACTGCCGAATGCGATATTGTATCATTTTTACCTATTCAAAATAAATGACAAATAGGGGTGAGATAATAACAATTTCAACGTAAGATTTCCCTGGACTGATATTACTTACACATATTTTTTCGCCGTTGTAAAGGAGCTCGACCCAATTGAGCTGGAGTTGGAGCTAATACAAATTGTTGACTCTCAGAGTCTTCATTGTCGTTAGTTTGCTTCTCAACATCAGAGTCAGATTGGACAAGGCTTCCTTTCGTATCACCCGAGGATTGCGGTGTTGTTGGTAGTGATTTGTAGCCTGGTGAAGTTAGTTTTGTTTCCGAAACTAAAATAAAAAAAAAATAAACATGCATAGTAAATAATATTTCAACTAATAATTTTTAAGAATTGAATATTTTTTTAAAAGAGGTTTAGATAATATAAGACTGCATTCGTAAGGACATGTAGAAAAGTTATGCAAATGTAATATCATTATCATTTAAATAGTTTTGATTGTTTCTTTTACATTTGTACCATTATGATCTATCAAAAAGTTATATTTTTATATATAAAAATTAATGTTTGTTTGTTTGTCTTCTTTAGGATCGTTATTAGTACCGTCGAATACATACAGTTGAAATTTACAGAATTTGTTCGTATGAGCAGTGGAAATGTGTTTAGGACTATTCAAAAAACTAACACCCCATTATGAATAGGGAATCGAGCATTCGCTTAAATTCGAACGATTTAGCGAATTTCCCTTATCGCGGTATTATCGTTAGCGAGCTTCAGATTCGCTTCAAATGAATTTACACATGTTAAATATTTCTGTTTCTGAATTGTGATTAAAAAAAAACTAATACCTAATAATCGAATGGAGTATCATTTACCTATTTGTTTTTTTTTTATATAATGTAATGGCTGGCTAAACTTTCCAATACATTAAAAATAATTTAATTATTCGGTACTTGTATAGGTAATGTGTGTGTACAGTGAAGATTGCAAAATAAAATTTCTTTTCCTGAAATGTTTCCAGAACGATGGAGTTTATTAGTTACGTTCGTCATATTAAGAAGAATACCTATAGTGCGATAGTTCTAATTGATTTCAGCTCCCAGATTATTTGCATTTTGCAACTGTTTGACCAATTTAATTATCTATTCCGGTTCATATTTCATCTTTTTCGCATAAAGCAAAGGCGCATTTGGGATCCTAAGGCCCTCATTATGAATAGCAAATCGAACGTTCGCTTAAAGTCGAACGATTTAGCGAATTTCACTTATCACGGTATTATCGTAAGCGAGCTTCCAGATTCGCTTCAGAATTCAATGCTGCTAACAGTTATCATATGAATTTACACATGTTAAACGTCAAATGGCTTGACTTTTTATTTCTGTTTGTGAACTGTGAATATTTGTTTGTTAAAAAACAAAATAATATTCGAAAGGAGTATCATTTACATATTTGTTTTTTTTTATATTATGTAATGGCTGGCTAAACTTTCCAATACATACAAAATAATTTAATTATTCGGTACTTGTAAAATGTGTGTGTATAGTGAAGATTACAAAATAAAATTTCTTGTCCTGAAATGTTTCCAGAACGATGTGGTTAATTAGTTAAGGTCATCATATATTAAGAAGAATATCTACAGCGCGATAGTTCTAATTCATTTCAGATCTCAGGTTACTTGCATTTTGCAACTGTTTGACCAATTTCGTTATCTATCCCAGTTCATATTTCTTCCTTTTCCAAGTTGATGTTCTACCTTCGCATATAGCAAAGACGCATTTTTTGTGTTTCTATTTGGCAAAATAGCATTTCCACATTCATATTCATTATTTTTACAAAATTACTGTGTGATTGGGTGTCCCTTCTTCAAATCTAATGGCTTTTAGCAAGTTAAGGAAAGTGAGATCTCCAATTTAGCTTCGACCAGACGGACGTGAGGAAGCGAGTTAAATTTTTTTTTTTTTGCTCAGTATTTTTAAAGTGAGACCTTTGAGATCCTGAACTTGCCCTACAAATCGACCATTAGTTTGAAGCAGAAGACCCACAAATTTAGAAATCGGCAAATCGCTGTTTTTAATACTCAATAAGCGAATTCGCAAAGTTTTAAGTTCGATTTACTATTCATAATGAGTGCTTTAATAATTTACATTTAGCTATTTCCTTACATTCATTTCATTTTGCTATTTTTACTTAAATAAACTTGTAGTTTGCTATTTTAATTAATTGAATTGATTTTCTTTAAATTTACAGCCCTATTCTGCCATTGTGAGGCTCACAGGTCACAATTTTGTTTGAGTTTGATTTTGTATAAGGCGGTCACAATTTCGTATTCTTTGGAAGCCCTCATAAGAAACCTCACATGAACAATGTGTGTTGTGATCTGCCAAGGAGCAGATCATAATTTTTAAGTTTTTATAAGGTGAGTTCATCTCGAGTTATGAGGTGATTGTGACCTGTGAGGCATCAGTGAGGTTGCCAGAATAAGGCTGTTAATCTTTATTATTGCCTTCAAATTGTTTTGTAACTAAAATTTATAGTTTTGAGACGTTTATAAAGCTTTATATTGGCATCAAAAAAATGATTGACTTTGCCTTTAAACTGTTCAACGCTTCGTATCAACCTAACGTGCAAATTTACAAAATATGAGAATAACAGTTGCAAATGCTAATCTTATTTTACGGTTTCCCGCTCATCGTGTGAGTATACGAGAGGGATGGTTAGGTTAGGTTAGGAGGGGTGTTCACAGCCTAGGCTGTTGCGTACACGGGGGCCTTTTGTTCCATTGTGATGCCCTTATAAAATAAAAACAGAGATGTTCCTAACTAAAGGTTCATTTAGACTGGTTCATTTGTGAACCAGCCTGTTTTTTCTATGAATTTTCTCATATTTGCCATCGAGACCTGCGCTAGATTGTCCAATTCTCCAACAAACCTGTTTCCTAAGTAACGGAGGCGATTTGTTTGGAGGTTTGGAAAATTACGGAGCAGGTGCTAAATGGTTTTAATTTCCGCAACATCCTGACAGCTCCTACAAAAATCGGGTGCGTATGCGCCTATTCTGATCAAGATTCTAATGTTCTTTTTGCTCAACGATAAAATATACTGAGTTTCCTTTTCATTAATTCTAGGCCTTAAACTTCGAGAGATAACGCAATCGTTCCTGGAAATCCAGGAGTTATTGATTTGCTCTTTCGTTTTTAGGTCAATTTTCCTTTTAATAACGCCGATCGAGATTTCAGATCCCGTGAAATGGCTGCTACTGTTTCTATTTGATAGTGACCATTTCCTTGCCAGTTCATCTGCTATACAATTCCCTTCTATATTGATATGTCGTACGTTTTGGCATTTTGCAACTGTCTTGGATCTTATAGTCTCACTGGCTAATGCTTTGATAGCAGCTTGGCTGTCCACGAAAAATGTGATCTCCATTGAGCTCAGTTTTTTCTGGTGTACCATTTCCGCCGCTTTTTCAATAGCGTAAATCTCAGCTTGAAAGACACTACAATCATCTGGGAGAGTAGGCCTTTAAATTGGAGAAAAGCTTAAAAAACAACCAATTTGTTGGGAATTTTCAGCCATTTATCGAGTAAAAAAGGCATGTTTTTAAAATTTTAAGGGGTAGTAACTTGTGCTATTTTATTATTAGCATCCCTAAAGAGCTAAAACAAATCTTTTTAACTCGGTGAAAACACGTTTGATACGCAAATTTTTCGATCATTTTTTGATTAAAACAAAAAAAAAAAAAACTTTTTTTTTTACATAATAAAAGGCCGCGGGGTCTGGAAGTACCATTTTTAAAAATTTCCGGGACGTAGAAATACTTGTGTGGGTATCCTCTACAAGATCCACGATACCCATTTTGAATATATTACAACA
Source organism: Melangyna quadrimaculata (assembly GCA_949320155.1). Lineage (NCBI taxonomy): Eukaryota > Metazoa > Arthropoda > Insecta > Diptera > Syrphidae > Melangyna > Melangyna quadrimaculata. The sequence continues at coordinate 208,731,033 of OX439483.1, forward strand.
AAAATTTTAGAGACACCCCTAAGATATATAAATTATTGAGTTTTCAAAACATAATTATTTTCAACATAGTAGTCTGTAAGAATTGAATTCTATGTATTCTTTTATGGGGAATCCCCATAGTATCTGTCATCTTAATATGTTTCGTTTCTTCTATTTAATTCCTATTCATTCCGTAAACAATTAAACAATTCAACCGTAATACTCGCGCTTTTAGGAATGCTCATCAGTTTACCCTTGAGCCCAATTTCGGACGTACCGTTAAGTATAGGGATTCCTTCTTTAGTCGCACAACAAGAATGTGGAATGCTTTACCTGACCCTATTTTTCCCCCCCATTTTGATATTCAGAACTTCAAAACCAATGTGCATCGGTATCTCCTTTTAAATCCTTCCTTGTTTTCCTAAGGCTCACACTGTGCTAGTCATAATTAAGGGTAGTAAGAACCCCTTTAGTGCGCGGCATGTTTAAAAAAAAAAAAAAAAAAAAAAAAAAGAAGCATTAATTTGTGTTCATAATAAATTTATGTGTTTAATTATTGAATTCTAACAGGTTATGGGCCCAGAGCTTTTAAAATTAAATTAAAACTAACAGATTATTTTAAAGTGAAAAAAAAAACTAATAAAAATGTTGATAAGAATACATAAATGCAAGACACAAAATTGAAAAGAAACATCACTCCATTTAACGGAGAAAACACAGTATTTGGAAGTTTTGCTTAAGGGCTCTAGTAGCCGAAGAAAACTGCTTGCCGGCTCTGGAGGAGAGTCCAGATGTGAATAGGAGCACCGTAGAATGGCGAAGGATGGAAAGAGTGGCGAAAGGTAGAATCATAGAGCACTTGAGCGACTATATGATAGGTATGATCGCCGAAGAAAAGACAGCTTTCGAAATTTTGAAAAAATTCGATGAGGTCTATGAGAGGAAGAGTCTGGCTACTCAATTGTCAGTACAGAAAAGACTCCTAACTTTTAAGTTCAAAGCCGACATACCACTTATGGAACACTTCATCAAATTTGATGAAATGATAGTGGAGCTACAAGCTGCAGGATCTCAAGTAAATGAGATGAATAAAGTAGGACAGTTACTATTAACGTTGCCTTCTTCTTACGATGGGATAGTGACCGCCATTCAAAATCTAGCTGAACGGGATTTGACGCTGGCATTTGTTAAGACACGATTGCTAGATTATGAAAATTTAAACAAGAATATCGGGATACATCTTCAAATGTGCTGCATATTGAACATATTCAAAATTTTAAACCATCAAATAAATTAAAAAACGATCGAAAAAAGTTTAATAGTTATAAAAGAAATAAATTTAATAATAAAACAAATCGTATGAAATGTGATCACTGTGGTCGTACTAATCATATTAAAGCTAATTGTTATATAAAAAGTCGATTTCTAATAATAACAATAATAATCAAAATCGAAGCTTCGCTAAGGGTAACAAAATGGGATCAGTTCAAACTTTTAATACCTTAGAACCACATAACAAAAATTTGCTTTTATGATTGGACAAAAACAATATTATAATAAAACACACAAAAACACCGATGGCGATAGTGAAATTAATTTTTTACTGGATCTGGAGCAACTGACCATTTTGCAAATAAACGCGAATATTTTACTAAATTCAACTACCTGGAACAACCTTTGGAAATCGGAGTAGCTGAGGAAACATTACGCTCGAAGTAAATGCAAAGGGATCAATAAACGTGATGACTATAGAAGGCGTTAGAGGTGTAATCGAAAAGGTTTTATATTCACCTCTCTCTGTTCGTCGAATTCAAGAAGGAGGAATGTCTGTTCATTTTGAAGATAATGGAGATGTGGTAATTAAAAAAACAACAAAGTATTGGTAAAGGGTGAGTCGGTTAACAAATTAATAATTATTAGTTTTAACTATATAAATCAGACTACTAGCTCAGAAATAAACACCTGTAACAACACAACAAATTACAGTTATAGCTCACATCAGTAAGAATACATTCTTAGAAATGAAAGTAGGCAACATGGCTGATGATAGTAATGTCATAGAAAATCTAATCCCTACAAATTTATTTTGCGAATCATGCATGTATGGAAAACAATCATGCTTACCTATTTCTAAAAAAAAAGACAGGTCTTATGTCAAACGTCCATTACTTATTATTCATTCGGATATCTGTGGGCCGATAAGCCCCCTTACAATTAATAACAAAAACTATAAATCGGAACTGTTTGAAGTTTTTAAAGACTTTGTAGCTAAAAGCGAAGTTAATTTTAATCTTAAAATCGAAAATGTTTACTGTGATAATGGTGGTGAATATATTTCAAATGACATGAAAACTTTTTTCAAGGAAAAGGGTATATCATATCATTTATCTGTACCGTATACTCCCCAGCAAAACTTGGTTGCTGAAAGGATGAACAGAACTTTAACTGAAAAAGCTCGTTATGATTAATAGTGCACAATTGCAAAATTTTTTTGGGGAGAAGCAATTTTAACTGCTGCATACTTATTAAATATTTCCTCAACCAAAGCATTAAGAAGAAGCCATAAAGGAAGAGTTAAATTCACTGGAAATGAATAATACCGGGTCAATCTTAAAAAGGCCAGTAAACAAAAATATTATTGACTGTAAATGGGTTTTTAATATTAAAAATAACGTTAGTGGAGATCCATGTAAATATAAAGCTAGATTGATTAGTTGCCAGGGGATTTAGCCAGAAGTATTTAGAAGATTTTAGCGAAACCTTCGCACCAGTGGTACGAATTACTACTTTTCGTATGATCTTTAGCCTTTGCAAATCAATTTAATCTATTAATCCATCAAATGGATTTTAAAACAGCAATTTTAAATGGATGTTTAAATGAAGAAATGTATATGAGAATTCCAGAAGGCATATCAAATCGAGACAATAATCTAGTTTGCAAATTACATAAATACATATATGGATTGAAACAATCAGCTAGATGCTAGTTTCAACGCATCGATGAAGTATTAAAAAATCATAATTTTAAAAATTCCACAAATGATCATTGTTTATATTTTTTAGATAAGGGAAATAAAAATATTTATCTTGTTTTGTATGTAGATGACCTTTTAGTTGTGACAGGAGATATAGATACAATGTTAAAAAATATTTAAAACAACAATTCGACATGGTCGACATGGATGAAGTTAAGTTGTTTTTATGCATACATGTTGAAAGAAACGAACATGAAATTTCAATTATCCAAATTAATTACTTGAAAAGTATATTAAATAAATTTAATATGTCGGCTTGTAATCCAATTAGTACACCCCTTCCAGTAAAATTAGACTCGGAAACTTTAAATTCAAATGAAGAATTCAAAGCTCCCTGTCGTAACCTTATTGGTTGTTTAATGTATGCAATGCAGTGTACTCGTCCTGATTTGTGTACGGCAATAAATTTTCTAAGTAGATATCAAAATAAAAACAATAAAGAATTATAGCAAAGTTTGAAAAGAGTTTTAAGATATGTAAAAGGTACGATTAACTTAAAATACGTACGTACAGAAAATTACCCTACAATGAAATATTAGTCGGATATGTGGACGACGCTGATTGGGGGGGGGGGGGGAAGCGAAACTGACAGAAGGAGCACTACGGGTAACTTGTTCAAATTATTCGGTAATAATTTAATTTGCTGGAATACAAAAAGACAAACATCAGTAGCAGCTTCATCGACTGAAGCTGAATATATGGCACTGTTTGAGGGTGTCAGAGAATTTTTATGGATCAAGTCTTTATTTAAAAGTATTGATCTTCATATAAAAGGCTCAATAACTATTTTTGAAGACAACCAAAGTTGCATTTCGCTTGTTAATACCCAAGTATCCCATAAGCGCTCCAAACATATTGACATAAAGTACCATTTTACAAGAGAACAAGCAGAGAATAATGCTATAACTATAAAATATATTTCAACAGATAACCAGCTTGCAGATGTATTTACCAAACAGATACTAGCACCCAAGTTTCGAGAAATTATATTTAACCTTGGTTTAGAAGAAAAATAATGAACTGATATCTTGTCAATATTTATTGAACTATTTTTATTTTTGTATTTTGAACTTGATTTTTGTTTGTAATTAATTGAAATTTGTATTACATGATTAATGTTAATTTTTAATTGTCGTTAAACTGTTTCTTTTATCTTATCTTATTTCATTTTTGTTTAGTTTTCAACACAAGTATTTTTAATTCAAAAATGTAAATAAAATGTTCATATGATTATAAAAATTTTGATTAAATTTTAAATTCTTATACCTATATAAAGCTTGAATATGTTTGTATTTTGAGGCCGGCTATTGAGTTTTCAAAATATAATTATTTTCAACATAGTAGTCTGTTAAATTTGAATTCTAAATATTCTTCTTATATGGGGAATCCCCGTAGTATCTGTCATCTTAATAGGTTTCTTCTATTTAATTCCTTTTCATTCCGTAAGAAAACGTTTAAGAAGAAGCATTAAATAAATTTGTGTTCATAATAAATTTGTGTTTTAATTATTGAATTCTAATATAAATATGTACAAATAATAATTAATAATAATAAAAATAATTTTAACTATATGCTTGTAAGACCTCAGGGCTTTTAAATGCAATGCACGGCACTAGTTAGAAGGAATAGAAGGAAAGGAATAATTGAATTTTGTATAGACGTTTTCTTTTAAATTCCTTTAAATACGCCGTTAACAAGAAGTATCGAAATGTTGAGTTGGATAAGGTCCAATTTCAGACCCACATTTTTCGTCATTTGAGTTCAACGCCTAATTTTGAGTTGAGTTGGAATGGTATTGAGATAACATAAAAATAATTGGCGTCAATATAAATTAATTTCAATGAATGATTCGCTCCGCAATTCGAATTTTTTGCGTTGGTTTGGGAGAAAAAGAATTGTGTAAAGCTCATAAATATGGGAAACATGCTATATTAATACGAACCACAAGTAGTATGTAAGCGTGACCGACAAAATGACAAGTTTGCTATTATGTATATCACAAGTTTTCGATATTTATATGATGAATGTAATAGGAACTTTGGTGGCATAGTGTAAATTTATAAACTTCAAATAATATTCGCATCACTGCTTTTTTTCGATGCTGATGCACAACGCAGTTGATGCCTTTGCAATGCATCAGTAAAAAAGCATCAAGAATTCTTTTGATTCTGTGTTGTTTGAAGTTTGCGCATCATGTGATGCAAGTTTTCAATAGAGAACACTACACAAAAAATTATGCTGATTTGATGATTTATGAATCCTTGACGAAAGTAATTTCGAATCATTACTGCATCGATGAGTTTGTGAATTTACCCAGTTACTACAGTGTGCACGTGCTCTGATTCAAGTTAACAACCTTCCATGCAGCTGCGCAGTATAAACGTTAAACATGCCCGATGTAAACAAATTATGATGTCAACAAGTTAATATTTTGAATGAACACTGATAAAATCAGTTCATTTTTGTGACCACCTATTTTTGCCAATGTTTGGGATGACGTCATAGCTATTTCTTCTTTAAAGTCACTCTATTTCTTCTTATTATTATTAATCGCACTTTCAATAAAGAAGTTTCACTTCAATAACACTTATTGGTACCTTAAATATGACCAAGCTTAAATTGAGTTAGAACACATGGGACACAACTCGTATACGGGGAAAGTTTACTACTGAAGGTCCACAGTTTTTGGGCTTTAACACTTTCCCCGGACGAGATACTTAGTTATGCCATACAAAAAAAAAAATACACTTATTGAGAACTTTCAGATGATCAAGGTCAAAAAGTGTTACAACAACTAGTACAAGGAAATGTTTATAATGCAGTTCAACAGTTTTTGGGCTAAAACACAAAAGAGAGCACTCATTGAGACCTTTCAGAAGATATAAGTCATAAAAAAGTTAAAACTAAGAACGCAACTCGCACAGGGAATTTGTTATAATGCAGCTCAACAGTTTTAGACCTACAACACTTTCCCTGCATGAGATGATTTATGTCCGTATAGAAAAAAATAGCACTCATTAAGATCTTTCACACGATATAGGTGATTAGATGCTACAACGCATGTGACCCAACTAGTACAAGTAGTGCAGGTCAACAGTTTTGGGCTATAACACTTTCCCTGTAGATAGGGACGTATGTCCATACAAAAAGGATTACGACCATTGAGACCTTTCATATGATATAATATCACAAACTGATACACCAATGGAACGAAACCGCCTATTCTCCTTGTCTAAATTTGGATTTATTTATTTGTTACGAAAATGGATAATTCTCAATTTTTAAGGAGCCGAAGAACAAACAGGTTTCAATTAAACACTTTGATTTGGAAAATGGAAATGAACAAAAAAATCTGATTTTGAACTGTGTTCCCGACATTTTAGACATTTAAAAATATTTATAACATTGATGAGGGCTTTTACAAATTCCTATATCGAATATGATTCGAAAAAAAAAATTAAGTTTAGATTATATTCTTACCTTCACTATATCCCTGCAACAATATGGTATTCAAAACAGCACCTTGCTGTTGATTACTCGGTGTTTGTTGGTTGGTTTTCTTAAATAAATATTGCACTGTTGGTGTGGCCGAATTAATATTACTCATTGGCACTGCATTTGGAGAACTTGGATTGTTTTTATTTTGTTGATCATCGTTCCCATGCATTGGTATAAATGCAACCTAATTAAAATAATTACATACAAATGAAAATAATGAATTAATGTTTCTTATATATAAACCAACCTGATGATTTGAATATAACATAATCTGTTTTTGTCCAGACTTTGTGGTTACGATTTGGGCTGTTGGAATAACCGAGGATGAAACAACGCTTGTTGGTGGGGCCGGTGAGGATGTTGTCGGCAGAGAACACGACGAAGACAACGACGAAGATAAAGAGGAGCAAGAGGAAGCCGATGACGAAGGAGTCGCTGTCAATGAAGCTGCATTTAAAGCAGTCGAATTTATCATTAAAATCGATTGTTTATCATCGGGATTAGTATTAAATGTGAGATTTTTCATTGATTGTATATCGCTAATGTTATTCAAATTGTTAGTAGTTAAAATTCTTGTACCATTATTTTTAGTATTGAAAAGAGAAACATTAGCTGTAATTCTACAATTATTATTATCGACAATGCAATTATTGCTACTACTGCCACCACCACCCGAACTAACAACACAGGAATATGATGAAGTAGTATCATTTCCATTTGCTGCCATCTGCGACGTATTCTTTGTTTGAATTAGAAGAACTGCTGCTTTAGGACGATGTTGGTGAGTCGTCTGTTTGTGTAGTTTAATTTGGTTCGATTGTTGAACAGGGGACTCTTCTTCAAGTGTTGTACCATCAAGGGCGTCAAGGACTAATGCATCATAAAGAACAGAAGTGGATGGCAGGACTGCATTTCCAATTTGTTGTTGGTCATTGTGTGTAATGTTAGTTGTTGTTATGTCGTTTTGGTAAGAAGAATTTGGTAATTTGTTAAGGATCAAAGGACAATTGTTAGTTGAGGTTATGACAGTGGGATTATTATGATTGTTATGGTTTTGTGAATGATTATGAGATGATGATTGGAGGTAGCTTGTGATAGAACCTTGACGCTGCTGATGAGAATTATTATTATCATGCGATGATGAATTATTATTACTATTTCGTGCAACAGTATTGTTATTGTAAGTAGTTGACAATTTTGTCTGATTTTGGTCGAGAACATCGTTTTGTTCAAGTTTTACTTTACCTTTAGCTGAGTCGGAAAGCGAGTTGCCGCCACCACAGGATGGTGGTCCTAAAAGTGGACTACTCACATAGTCCGTTGATGAGCCTTTCATATTGAATGTAAAGATTGTTGGACCGCCATTAACAGTGAAAGGAGAAATTTGTTCTTGTTTGATTTTTTTCTCACAATCTTCTTGTTTGATAATAAAAGTGTTGTTATTATTGTTATTGGAATTGCCCCCATCGCTTGATTGTTCATCCGATTTTGTACTTTTTGGACTGATGGGCATTGTTTTGAAGGCACCACCTGCAATCAGTAAGCTTGCATATAAGTTTTCTTGTTTCAAATATAAATAAAATATGAAGATGGATAATATATTTTAGTAACAAACGGAATAACTGGTTTGTGATATTATTTAAAACTTGGTTTAGGTTTTTTTTTAATAAAATAAGTAGTGAATTTTACCTGTGGGCTGGAATGGCGTTACTCCAATAGGGTTCTTTGGACTACTGTATGAGTAAATTGGAATTTGCTGATAGCTCAAGATGTTGTTTTCGATTGGCCGTTGAGCTTTAATCGGTTTTGGCTTCAATGTAATATCTCTTTCCGAACTAGCAGTAGTTGTCGTAGAGTTCGCAGCTCTTGATTGTACGCAGGTCTCATTTTGTAACTGTTGTTGCTGCTGCTGTTGTTGCTGATGTTGTTGTTGTTGCTGCAGTTGTGGTTGTTGTTGTTGTTGTTTTTGCTGCGGTTGTTGTTGTTGTTGCAGCTGTTTTTGTTGCTGCTGTTGTTGTTGCTGCTGTTGTTGCTGTGGTTGTTGCTGCTGCTGTTGTTGGTGTTGATGCTGTTGCTGTAGTATTTGTTGCTGTTGTTGATGTTCCTTTTGATTTTGTTGTTGCTGTTGCTGCTGTTGTTGCTGTTGTTGTTGTTGTTGTTGCTGTTGTTGTTGCTGCTGTTGTTGTTGTTGTTGTTGTTGTTGTTGTTGTTGTTGTTGTTGTTGTTGTTGTTGTTGTTGTTGTTGTTGTTGTTGTTGTTGTTGTTGTTGCTGTTGCTGTTGCTGTTGCTGTTGCTGTTGCTGTTGCTGTTGCTGTTGCTGTTGCTGTTGCTGTTGCTGTTGTTGATGATGCTGGAACTTCTGTTGTAGGAGATGTTGCTGTTGTTGGGCATGAGAAAGCTTTTGTTGTTGATGCTGTTGCATTTCTTTGCTAATATTCTCATGTGATGAATTATTATTTTCCGGCATCGTTTGCATTCGATTGCATTCATTGACATTAGAACATTTCTAAAAAAAAATACATATTTTGATTTGATTGAATTTGATATTAGAACAATACTTACATTCTCTGCGCCTGTTCTATAATCAAATACAGAGTCCTCCATATCAGAATCAGCAACACGCTCACGACATTTCAGATCGATAAGTTTGCCAGAATCTGGCGCATTGGTAACTTCTTCAGCAATCACCATCTGTTCAAATAAAATCTAAAATTGAATATTCCATTTAGTAAATATATAATTTCTTAAATGCCAAACCTGTTCATCGTCAGATGGAGCTTCTTCACTTAAAGTCTCCGTCTTTACGTGTATTTCGTCTTTAATATAACTTCCATTGTTTTGTTTTGTCGGCGATGTTTCATCAGTATTGTATGCAGCAAGCGTAAGTGGAATAATATCCGGACCAGGAAGTGGCATATCTGCTGGAGTTTTTGGACTCTTTTCATCCAATGACGAATCGGGACCATCACCAGAGTCGTTTCTTACTCTAGTCGCATCACCTTTGGTGGAACTTGAAAATTTTCTTCGGTCCTTGGAGCACCATTTCCATTCTGGATGCAATTTAAAATGAGCATCTTTAACTGAGCTCGCCAGTTCGTGGTATTTAGCTTTTTCTTCTGGTTTGAGGGCGTACCACCATTCACCTAGAATCTTACTCACTGTGCGATTGTCTTGATTGGGATGTTTTTTATGAACAAGCTTACGGTGTTTTTTAGAGAATATCATAAAAGCATTCATTGGTCGACGAATCTTGGTCTAAAAATAAATTATTTGAGAATAAAAACATTTTATTAGTTGTTTGATTAAACCCGTTTTTTTTAGGATTTCACTTAGAATGCTAATGTTATTTACGATTATCTTTTTTTTGTAGAACTGGATTTTAAAGATAAAGTATGAACCACTTATGTTTGTGTAAAAACAAGATATTGAAGGAAAATATACTGATGAAAGACTTAAACATCTTTATCATCACATCGCACACACAAGAGAATTAAGAATTCGGGAAGCGAAAACAACTCCTTAAATATAACTTCAAATAGCAAAACGAATGCCTGTTAAGTGTTCAGAGTAGCACTACCAATGACTTAATGAGAAAATGAATTACCTTCGTCATGGGGCTCATGGGTTCCTTTGAGTTATTTTGTAGTGAGCTTAAAGACTGTGAACGTCTTTTGGCAGCCGCCGTTGCTGCTGCTGCTGTTGTCTCTGCTGGATCTGTTTCTGTTGCTGCAGGTGGCGGCGGTCGACAGGTAGTGTTGTTGTTATCTGGTGCTACAAGCGTTTCTCCTGTGCTAAAGGTAACCTGTCTGTAACTACCACCATTGTTGTTACCAGATGAATTACTATGTTCATATCGCTGTGATGTTGGTGTCGTTGGTTCGAAGACATCATCGTCCAGCTGATCGTCGCATTCATCGTGTGGTCCTACTGGCTCCGATTTTGCACTAACGGGTGATTCCATTGGGACCGAACAGGTCATCGATGTCGATGCTGCGGATGGTGTCGGTTGTGTGGACTGTTGTTGTTTTGCAGGAGAATTGATCAGTGGCAGGAGCGTGTGCCATTGAAACGTCGACCCATGGTTAATCCCTGTAAGAAAATGAACTCATGAATAGAAAGTTCTATTATTATTTTATTAAGTTTTATGCAAATGTATAATAATAAATGGATAAATAAAATATTTTTTTAACTCTGTGAAGTACAACTTTTATTTTGTCTGCTTTGTGAAAAATTAAAATTCACAGAAATTAAGATTTTCTAAGTAGGTTATCTGGCTGATTGGTTGTGGACAAAAAAGAAATTAACTTATTTATCGTGCGAAACGTACCGTAATTTGTTAACATAATTGCACAACCCATCTAAATGGAAGGATTTAGAAACAGCTCCTCGTCCATGGCATTTTGTTCTTTTTTGCACCTAACCTACACTTGTGGCGAACTTATTGAGAACGTATCGTTTTTCACATAGGGTGTATTCATTTTATTTGGAATATGCATGCATTTCAGTTTCATCACTCCGGAGGTTGTCCAATTCTTTTACTCCCTTGCTAAACAAAACCTAGACTTTCGGCTTTTGAATTAAAGCAGTGCTTTTTGACTTGTTGATTTCTCAAAAAGCTTATAGGGCCCATACACGACACAGACACGTCGCTGCAGACCAATACATATAGTTGTTGTGCACATATCTGCGCAGACCGCCTGCGTCGTGTGTATCCATGTCGACTGTTTGCAGCGACCGTCTGCGTGAATACAAATTTTTTTCTGTGTCTGTGTCGTGTATGGAGAACTGTGCTCAGACGAGCGAGAAAATTTGTGGAAAAACATGAAAAACAATAGTGAAAGAAAATTTTTTTTTTGTTTTTATTGTCAAATCGATGATAAGAGCAGCACAAGCAGTATCCGGTAAACCCCATTTTTCCGACCCGACGACCACGACGAAACGATACAAACTAATGTCTGTGCAGATTGTCTGCACCGTGTGTGGAGAAGGCATGTTTCACAGACTACAATTTGCAGCGACGTGTCTGTGTCGTGTATGGGCCCCAATACTATCAGTCGATCTTTCTATAATAAAAAATGCATTTTGATCTTCGTCGAAAACTTCCTTCAGATTTGTGTTTGAACTGAAAAACGGAACGAACTTTTCGTCTATCCTGAGCTTCACTATTTTTAATGGTATTTTGCGTCATGCTACTCATTCGATGGTTTGGTGCTTTTCTAGGCCCTCAAAACCATGAAAAATGGCCCCAATATACAAATTTTAAACTTTTTTTTTTATTGTTTCTCATATACATTATTGGTGCCATTTTTCATTTTATGTTTGGGGCAATATTTCATTTGGGCCAAATTTCATGTAGCCCAAAAACAATTTTATTTATTCTATTTTGAAAAAAAAAAATGGGATCTGTAGCAGAAAATGCGAAATTAAATGATTTCAAAGAATGAATTTAGACTCCAAGCCTAGTACGCTGCTGATGCGAAACGAAATTTTCCTGTGGTCTCCAAAAAGACAAGGAAATGCTTACGAAAACACAGCGGCAAAATATTCATGGGGAGTTTCAAAAATTGCAAATAAATAAAACAAAATTTAACAAAAAACTCAAACAAAAGCCATGCTGTAATGAAAGAAACAACAAAACTCAAATGTCATTTTTCCGCACACAATCAATGGTCCGAGCAATTAATCCTGTTCGAAAAGAGAGTGGAGACTTGTCAAAACAATCTGATATAATCTTAAATTTCGCTGGTCAAACATTGTACAGCAGAACGAAAAGCAAAACGAAATTGTTAGTGGCAACTCGATCACCAACAGATTAACTATCTGAACCTTGGCCTCAGTACTGCACAAATTTCTATGGTAATCCGAGTGAGAGGAGAACTACTCAAGCTTAATTATATGCCTCATCGTGGGGATATTTCAACTACCTGCTGCCTATGCAACACTAGGGAAAACGAAGACGTGATGCACTTTCTTGGTTCGTGTCCCATCTTGAAGGAAATAAGGCGATATCATTATGGAGTCAATCTTATGAATATTGAAGAAGTTAAACGTATACTGAACGACAGTGAAAATTGGGGAAAACTTGCTTCTTATTGCCACTCAGCGCTCAATTTTAGAACAAGAATAATCATTCAAAATTTTTAAAATACAAAATTTCAAATCCACACTTTCCTTTTTTATATGTATATTTGTAAAAATTACGAGTGCCTACTCTTTTTATTATGTTAATATTATATTTCTTATTTAAAATTTGATAAAAAAAAAATGTTTAATTTGTTGTCATTTCTCGGCAGACGGCATAGCCATGCTTAAATGTACTTATTTTAAACAATTGCAATTGTAAATTTTATAAAAGATTAAATAAAGTACCAAATAACAAAAAAAAAATAAAAAAAAAATCTCGAAAAACCCAAAAAAAATCTCGAATGCAAAAATTTCGAATGTACAAAAATCTAGAACGTACAAAAATCACGAAAGACACGAAAGAAAAAAATCTCGAAAAAAAATTCATTCGAGACTTTGTTTTTTACCTTTTTTCAAACGCAAATAAAACGCATATGTTCAGTTTATGAAACAATTTATTTTTCTGGTCAAAAAAGAACAACAAATGAAAGTGTTTAAAAAAAAAATCAAAGATTTTATAGGATATGTATGTATGTTTACTCGTACCACAACATAACAAATATCAAAAAAAGAACAATAATTATTCAATACAAAGGAAAAGTGTCAAAATATAACAAAATTAAACAATATTTTAATATTTAAATTTCTTCATCTTCTTATTAAACAAATAACTCTAACTATAATAACTAAATAACTTCTATAAACTGGAGTTATATGCAAGACTCTTAAGTTAGCTAACATAACTTTTTTCTTCTTTTTCGTCCAGTATTTTTAAGATTTGCTCTTCTTTTTTTAAATACTCCCTTCTTACCTTAGTTTCTTGACCAACCTGAAATTTTTGAACCGAACAACTAACTTGAATTGACTCACTAGCCAAAACTTCAATTAATTGATAAAGTCCAACATGTGGGCTTCCAAATGAAACCTTGCGCCTCCTATGCCAGGACTGAATTCTGTTTTTTGTTTGTTTGTTACGATTTCATTTACTTTCATTGCACTTTTTTTTAATAAGAAAACTTACGTTGTTATAAGAGAACGTCCCTAGCAACACTAAATTTAGTCACCTACTTGTATAGTTGGGGGTGCATGTGCAGTGTACTGATTCTTTTAAGGAGACTTTCCTTATATAGAATTAATATTAATTATTGAGACAATGAATGGTTACAATTCGCGCGAAAGAGATATTACATTGAAGCCAAAACCGATTAAAGCTCAACGGCCAATCGAAAACAACATCTTGAGCTATCAGCAAATTCCAATGTACGCATACAGCATACAAAGAACCCTATTGGAGTAACGCCATTCCAGCCCACAGGTAAAATTCACTACTTATTTCATTAAAAAAAAACCCTTAACCAAGTTTTAAAGTGTCATACAAATATGACAAACCAGTTATTCCGTTTGTTACCAAAATCTATTATCCATCTCCATATTTTATATTTGAAACAAGAAAACTTATATGCAAGCTTACTCATTGCAGGTGGCGCCTTCAAAACAATGCACATCAGTCCAAAAAGTACAAAATCGGATGAACAATCAAGCGATGGTGCCAATTTTAATAACAACAACACTTTAATTATCAAACAAGAAGATTGTGAGAAAAAAATCAAACAAGTTCAAATTTCTCCTTTTACTGTTAATGGCGGTCCAACAATATATACATTCAATATAATATCATCAACGGACTATGTGAGTAGTCCACTTTTAGGACCACCATCCAGTGGTGGCGGCAACTCGCTTTCCGACTCAGAACAAAACGATTCATTGTCTCAACAATTAATATTTATTCTAGATTTTTGCATTCTAGATTGTTTTTTTCTGGATTTTTGCAGTTCGATATTATGCTTTCTAGATTTTTGTTTTCGAGATTTCTCCAATTCTAGATTTTTTTTTTCGAGATTTTTACTTTCGGGATTTTTGCGTTCTGGATACGAAAAATTAGAAAAAATATAACTATGAATATGGCTGTTAACCTATGTAACGTCTTAATTAAACTTCATTTTGATTATTGTGCCATTTTATTGTATATGTGCCCACAAAAATAGACTACAATTGCAACAAAACAAAATAATGAGAATAATATTGAATTGTAATAGATTACACCAATTAAAAGTATGTTAAATTCCCTGAAATGGTTAATGTAAGCCAAAGACTTTTTTGTTATCTATGTTTGTATACAAAATAAAAAACAATATGTTTCCTGGCTATTTATGGGAAAATGTTGTACTTATAAATGAAATTGTTGATTATAATTTAAGAAATAGAAATGACCTACGAATTGATAGAACAAGAACTGTAAGAGGTCAGCGAACTATATTGTATACAGGTTTTCAAGGTTTTAATAACCTGCCACAAGAAATTAAAAATTCAATTAACTTTAAGTTATTCAAACAAAAACTAACCGAATATGTACAAAGTAGTTATTAATAATAAAAAAATATAATAATTTAAAAAATTTATAATGATAATATTAAGAAAAGTATACAACTCCAAGTTTAATAATAAATATGTAAGTCAAAAATTGTAAAAATGAAAACTAAATAGCTTTTGAAGCTAAATGAATTGCATTAAATTCAAAAATTCAATTAAAATAACGTCAAATGTTAGGTTTTACCCAGTTAAACGAAAACTATAATGATATATAAAAACAGTTATAACATCTATCATTCAAAAATGTTATAAAAAAGTCTTAGGTCAAGGCCATAAGAGACTGCGAATGAATTTTCCGGAATGCATTTTTGTCGCCTGGTTGACAAATTTCCACACCGATTTCGACCAAACTTTACAGGAACACAGTCGGACTTACACCAATTGGTTTGGCAATTTTGGAGTCTACAAATATACAAACATCTATTTTGTATATATAAGATTTCAAGTTGTATTGTTTACAACCATAACTTTCGTTTTTTCACTGAGCACTGAGATCTTCCTTTATAAGGCAGCTACAGGTTTCAAGATCGTGCCCGAAATGTATAAATGTAACAATTTCGTTATATACGCTCATAGATTTCGTTTATGTAGAAGTTGAATAGTTAAGTTTCGTATCATCAAACGCAAGACTTTAATTATATTCAGCACGATAAGAAAATCTTTAGGTGCATAAAATCCCCTGCCGACTCTATTCTACTACAAAATGACCTTAACCGATTTTCAACCTGGTGCCTTAAAAACTTTCTTGAGCTCAATGTTAACAAATGTCAAGCTATCACCTTCTTCCGTAAGCGTTTTCTACTCCCACCTAGGACGTATTTTATCGACAATGTGCCAGTCCCCTCGGTTGATTCACTGTGCGATCTAGGAATTATCTGCGATAGAGAATTGAATTTTCGTTCTCACATTGATAAATCCATCAAGAGAGCTAACTCCACACTGGGCTTTGTGAAACGATGGTCAAAGGAATTCTCCGACCCTTATGTCACTAAATCTCTCTATACCACATTTGTTAGGCCACTCCTCGAATATGCAAGTCAAGTCTGTTCACTCTCAGCGAATTGAAGCTGTCAAACGTAGATTCCTTCGTTTTGCCCTCCGCGGCCTTCCCTGGTCTGATGCACATAACCTGCCTCCCTACCAACATCGTCTAAAGTTAATTAATATGGACTCCCTCGAATTTCGCCGCCGAGTGGCTGATATTTGTCTTCACCCATCAGCTCTTAGCTGGCAATATCGATTGTCCAGCTCTTCTTCAAAAAATCTCCCTGCAAACAAATTCCAATAATCTCCGATCCATACCTCTGTTCCAAATCAAGTTTCACCGAACCAATTACGGTAGCAACGAGCCTATAAACCGTATGCTACGTACCTCTAACAGCGTCCACAACCTATTCGACTTCCATCTAACCAAAGACAGCCTCAAAACCTCCCTTAACCGTTCCTCGCACCCCTCCTATCCATAATCTTTAAGTTAGTGTAAGTTTTAAATGTTAATCTTTAAGTTAGAATGTAAGTTTTTGCTTGTATTAAGCTAATAAAGTGAAACAATCTCTTGGAGGCGGGAGGGGCCTTTCTCCCCTCTCCCTATGGGCGTTTGTTGCAATATATCATCACCAAATATCAGACTTAATATTTTGTTAGCATTTGCTTAGTTTAATGACTCGGTGTCTTCGGTGTCTTGTAGGAACAAAGGACTCGGAACATAGCAATTACTTCAACTTTAAAAGCTGTAAGACCAATTTCTGTAAATATAAATTATATAACCAATATCCGAAACGATCGAAAAATAGCTTTGCCATTTGTCTTATGAACAAGTCATCCATAAAACAATTAAGTAAAAAAGCTGATATATGTATTACCCCTTTGTAAACTAGCATTGAGTTGGAATGATCTTCAACCGCCTCGATTGCACTTCAGGAGCGGAGTCAAGTTAAAATGTTTGATAAAAAACCTGGGTCGAGGGGTTGGTTTGATAGATTTGCTTACAACTGTGTTTTTGCACGTGTTTGATTCAAATTATTTTTTTTTTTTTATAGATATGCGAATTAAATACTTAAGTTCATTCGATTTCAATATTGAGGATATTCCTTCTTCTGTACCACTTGTGTCAAAAATCAGACTCTTATCCATTCTAGAAACTTTCATAAAATCTGTCATTAAAATAACAAAATCATTTCAATAATGACATGAATTTACACGAAGACAACATAATGACTTTTTCAGACTCAGTTATTATTTTGTCATAAATAGAAAATTTTGTATTTACACTACTGTCATTAAATCTACTATAAGAAGCAGATAAAGGATTTTCTTTCAATTTAAATAAAAGTAGTATTGATTAAAAATACAATCAACCAAAGTAACCAATTGCTTTATTAGGAGCAGTTTTAATTCTTGAGGATGAGCATCAGCATGAGCATCATCTTGTTGGGTTCGCCCATTATTTTTGCAACAAAGGTTTTTTGAGAGGTTGTGCGGGCAGCTTCGTCGACCTCGGCATGATCCGGAACGGTTGCACAATTTTTTAAGAATGTCGGAAGAGGATTTTGATTTTCTAATTGACCAAATAACACCACGCAATACGCGTCAAAGAATGTCTCGCAATTACCCTCCATTTTCTTGTAACTAGAGATAATTACAGTTCCCTAATAAACATATGCATAGTCATTTTAGACCTGGGTCTAAGTTGAATTTTCGGACGTTGATTCTATTTTTTTAAGTTTATCATTTCAAAAAAAAACTATCACCTTACCCGTCGTAGTGGCAATTTGTATGAGATGTTGCGTTCCGATGTATTCTGATTTTTTTTTCGGGGTTCGTAAAAAGTTTCCGATTACGATGGAATTAATGATAGAGCTGATTATCTCTGATAATAACTTAGGGCCTATAAAGCAAATGACGCTTTGATCGTAAGTCAAAATGCAATAGAATCAACTGTTATACTTTTCGCCATAAGTATTTTATTACTCCATGGTGATTATGTTCAGTATTCGGAAAAAATCTTCAAAAGAATTTTAAATATAAAAAAAAAATAATAAATATAAAAAAAAAAAATAATAAATACAAAATAAATAAATTATTTAAACAAAATGAATCAGTCATAACTTTTTGCTATGGCAATCAATAGTTGTCCTATGTTTAACCCATTTCCGGCTACTGTTACGTTTTCGCAACGTCATATTTGAAGACTTCTGGAACTTAGCTTATTATAAATTTAAATAAACTAAAAAGTTACTTTGAAAGATAGTTGAATTATCTAATCGACCTGTTTTATGACTTTCAAAATACCGGTTTTTGTAAATTTTGAGGTAGGATCTTTGAACTTTTGAAAAATATCGTCAAAATTATAATTTTTCAAAATAATATCAACTACAGGTAAATAAAGGTTTAAATTATATTTTAAAATAATGCTGACGTAATTTATATGAGTTGCCTGCTTGTCAGGTTAGATGAAAACATCACGTTGTGTTTTCGCAACGCTCGCCTAAAGCAGTAGCATTTGAACCTAAAAACTATTTGTTCGCTGCGTTTTTAAATGAGATTGAAGGGTTTTTTCTCAAAATATTGTGTGTTTATGTTTATAATGCAAACATTTTTGAAAAAGAATAATAATTTTTGATTGAATCCTGTCCAACAAAAGAATGCATATTTTAGTTCTAACAAAAAAGCCATTATTCTTTCCTCACCACGGTCTCGCTATTTATATAAGGAATGATGTTGCGTACCAACTTCAACCACAATATGGTTTGTGCTCAAACACAAATTTTAACTTCATGTGGTTCAAATTTACGGTCAATAAGCACATCATTCATTCCTGTTTTATTTATTGGAGCCCAAATCTGGACAGAAATTCAACTTTTAACGAATTTGATGCTCTGCCCGACTCCATCCTAAGAATTGTTGCCCATTATCCTCACACTGAAATCGTCATTGCGGGCGATTTCAATGTACACAATTCTAGTTGGCTTCGCTTTTCTGGCCAGACAACACCCGAAGGAAGGTATGGAAGGAGCTCTTTGCTGAGTTAAACCACCTGACTCAGCTTGTTGACGAGCCAACTTGAATCTTGCAGGTCAATCCGCCAACACAATTGACTTGTTTCTTACCTCTGACCCTGATAAATACACTATTAGTGTATTATCGCCTCTAGGCACATCAGACCATTGTGTTATATCTGCTAATTTCTCGTGCCAACAAAACTCAGTTAAAGAGAAAGTACCAACGAGAACCGTTTGGCAATACGAGAAAGCCAACTGGGACGGTCTCAACGGTTTCTTCAGTAACTTTAACTGGTCACTGTGCTTCCTCGATAGTGACGTTGATGCCAGTGCAGATATGATAACAAACTTAATTCTATGTGGAATGAGAAATTTTATCCCGAATAGGGTAAGATCTATCAAACCCAAAGAAAACTCATGGTTTGATTCGAGCTGTAGAGGATATTAGGGTTAGAGAAGTAAATTTCCGATGTTATAAAGCCAACCCTACTGAGGAAAACCGGAATAAGTTCAAACAAGCTAGACAAACCTATAATGTTCATATTCGACGAAGCAAATTTTTGCATGACCAGAAATTAAGGCAAAAATACTACAATGTCCCACAGGTAGTAAAAATGTTTGGTCATTTGCAAAGAACACACGAAATGCTTCTTCGTCGTCGGTTCCAACTCTCGTCTTCAACGATACACCTTTTGTCAGCTCGATAGATAAAGCCAATTTGCTTGCAGCACAGTTTGCTGTTAATTCGACGCTGCCAGAAAGTGTTATGACTCCTCCTGTACTTGAGAGCGTAAACGATTTCATGGGACCAATCTTCTTTCGCACTCGTGCAGTTGCCAGAGTTCTGAAAGATCTTGATATACACAAATCCGCTGGCCCGGATAGTATCCCTTCCCATTGTTCTGAAGAGGTGTTCTTCAACGCTGGCAAAACCACTGCGTAAGCTTTTCCATCTGTCCTATTCTACTGGTCTCTTTCCGAGTGGATTGAAAACAGCATTTGTCCAGCCTGTCCCTAAAAAAGGCGTATCTTCTTCACTTTCAAACTATCGACCAATTTCACTTACGTCCCTTCTTTCCAAGGTCATTGAAACGCTGATTAGTTTCCAGCTCAAGAAATATCTCGAGGAACGAAAGCTTCTTAATGACCGGCAGACGGCTTTCGTAGCAATAGGTCCACTGGTGATCTGATGGTATATCTCACCGAACAGTGGAACAAATCTTTACATCGTTTTGGAGAAAGTAAGATTATTGCGCTTGATATTTCTAAAGCGTTTGATAGAGTTTGGCATCAAGCTCTCTTATCCAAAATGCGCGCATTTGGTATTGATGAATCTCTTTTTCGTTGGATTAGAAATTTCCTTTCGGACCGTTCAATTCAAGTTGTATTGGACGGTTTTAAGTCTGAAATCCACAAAATAAATGCTGGTGTGCCCCAGGGCTCCGTTTTGTCTCCGACTCTCTTCCTTATATTCATAAATGATCTTCTGTCTGAAGCGTCTAATCCAATAGACTGTTTCGCTGACGACAGCACCCTCAGCTTCTCATATTCGTTTTCAGATTCACATCCATGTCCTTCGGATGTGGAACTTGAACGGCACCGTATGATTAGCTCATTAAATTCTGATCTTGACAGCATTGTCCAATATGGAATTAAAAACCGCGTGGAATTTAATGCTTCAAAAACTCAATGCTGTCTACTCCCGTCTAAAAAAAGATTCAGAAGAAAATACAAGAAATGGAACTTAAGAGGCAATCAGTAAACGGCGAAATATAAGAGATTCATCTAACCCCTTGAAGTTAGATGATAAATTGTACGGATTTATTTGATTCTTTAGTTTTTTTTTTTCTTTTCATTTATTTGTCTTTTGTAGCTTTGTTAACTATTTTTGATTATCCAAGCCAGCCTTTTTGGATTTACTTTCTGAAATTGATGGAAAACTTAGGCTGGGAATAACAAAATCATCATGTGTACCGCGTTACGACTCTGTGCACAAGCATCACGTCAGTTAAGTGTGGGAAATGGTTTTTGTATTCGATTGGCTCAATCTACTGTATTCTTAGTCTTAAAAGAGAATACAAAAATGTATTCCCAGGAGTTATTGGGTGCATTGATGTCTTTTATCGGTTGAAACTTGTTTCGCACTGCATTAAGAATAATAATTAAATATATTTTACTTATAAAAAAAACATTTTTTTTAAATAAAACCACTCACTGATCCCTGCACAATTTTTAACTTGTTGAATAGACCCCGTCGATCACAAAAATGCGTTCGACAAGGAGCGATCGGATTTTCGATAATTGTCGAACGCAATCGACAACCATAATACCGATTTCACAATTTGTCGATCGTTGATCGCTCGTTAGCGATTATCGATCGACGATCGACAACCGCAATAGGGCCCAATGTTTCTTGTATTTCATTATTTTATCGTTATTTTCATAAACAGTGCTCTAGTGAAATAGCCAGTTGCATTCCGCCCCTCAAACAATTCAACCGTGATACTCGTGCTTCTAGGAATGCCCATCAGTTTACCCTTGGGCCCAACTTCGGACGTACTGTCAAGTACAGGGTATCTTTCTCTTCCCGCACCACGCGAATGTGGAATGATTTACCCGACTCTATCTTTCCCTCCCATTTTAATATTCAGAACTTCAAAACCAATGTGATTCGGTTCCTCCTCCATAATCCTTCCCTATTTTCCTTAAGCTCGTACTGTGTTCAATCATATTAAGGGTAGTCACAACCCCTTCAGTGAACGCACATAATAATAAAAAAAAATGTTAGAATTATTATTTGACAGTGATATTTATTGCAAATGTAGTACAAAAGTGTCACAACTCCAAAAACTTTTCAATAGAGTCAAGAACCCATTTTACGTGAATAGAAACAGTAAATTTATAAAATAATTATGTTTAAAAAGGAAATAGACTATTAACAAACCATACATTTAATCCAGCATTAATTTTACATCTTAAACCATGAAAATTCACGTTTTTAGAAATATGACATTTTTCGTGATTTTTTCATAAAAAAAAATATGTATTATTTTGAGTTCAGCCACTTTAGTCGAAAAATTTTTCGTTGTGACAGTTTTGATGCATTTGTTTCTTAATAATATTACATCATGATTTTTTATGACTTCGATATTTTTTTATAAAAGTAGTTATTAGCATAATCGAGGATTATTCTTAATTAAAATGTAGAATAATGATCAATATTATGTCCTTTAATCACCACGCCTTTCTTCTCTTAAAACTTAAACAAATTCACCTTATAAAGTCTTTCAGTCATTCAGGTTGTTGCTTTTTCGGATTTCGGTTCCGTTTCCGTCCTACCCTTGATCTTCTTCAGACTCAGAGGAACTTATTTCCGCTGTTGGAAGAACTGGTTGAAATGGTGGAAGAATTGTTGTGAAAATGTCGCCGGTTAAATGATGAAGAAGAAGATATTGGGGAAACTGTAATATTTTTACTTGCGATATGTGTACGTAGTATAGGGCAAGTTTAGGTTTCGTGCAAAAAAAAAACTCGATAATAATTTTCTTTAACATTACGATGATAGAGAACGCGAAAAAAGTGGGTCTCGCAATTCTGTCTGTCCGTCTGTCTGTCTTTACCTCGACCTGCAGCCTAAACGGCTGAAGCGATTTTCTTCAAACTTTGAACTTAATGTTCTTATGGGATTCCCTAGAGGGGAAATTGAATTTTTTTTTAGCCCAAAAAATAACGATAACTGCCAAACAACCGATATACAAAAATTGATTTATTTTAAAAACGGCTATAATGATTTTGAAAAAAAATAACGAGCTAATCACTACAATAAATAATTTGGTATAAATTTTTTTTATAACGGTTATTAACGGTACCTGTCATAGAACCGATTTTTTGGTTTTCAAATTTCTCGTTAACGACTAAGCCGATTTCAACCAAATTGTTTGTATAAGAGGTCCTTTATAATTTTAACAATTTTGCATATAAAATTTTTCGAACAAATAATTTTTTGGATGTTTAAAAATATATTGAATTTTTTTTTTTGAAAATTCAATATCTTAAAAACGGGGGTCAATGAATATTTTTTTTATTTTGTGTAAAATTGTATTTGATTTAATTCTAAAAGTTGGCATACCAAATTTTATTTTTAAAAATGTTCAAGAATTTGTATATGTAAAAAATTAATTTTTAAGAAAATTGCTCTAACGATTTTTGATTTTTTTTTTTTTTCATAAATTCATATTTATCAAACAAATCAAATGTTATACTTTTTCAGCTCTATCTGTTTTAGCTATTAAAAACCAAATTAATAGTAATTTTTCATTTATATTTTAAATTGTTTTTAATGGCATCATAATGTTATAGAACCACTAAATATGCACATTGTCAATTTTAAGCTACGTTCAAGTTGTTAGCTACGCGAGCGAGTTTGTACGATCCAGTCGTGCCTATTTTTTGGTTTGGCCTTGGTAAGACAAATTTGGGTTGGGACTTCGTAGTTTTGCGAAATTTTTTAAATATTATACAAAGTCTTATTTATTATGGTTGGCATTTCATCAAAATTGTCTCGTTTACCTGTATTGGGGCTTCGCCTGTGTAGGTCGCCTTATTATGTAGGATTGAATCGTGGATGAGTGATTGATTAAGGGTGTTGAGGAGCTAAAAAAATCTTCAGGGGTTGTCAAAGTTATTAATTCAGTTGGCTCGTTTTGCAACAAATCAGAAAAATTCGAAATTTTTCCAAATAGAAGTTGTTTTTTGGTATTAATAATTATAATCATAATATTAATACGTAAAGATGATTTCTACCCGCACCTTTTTGAATTTCTTAATGGCAACATATTGTATTTTTTTTTTGCTTTTTTTCAAAGATATGGGCAGTCACTCTACGGCAAACTTATTATTTTGATTATATTTTGCCGTTAAGGCAGTTAAATTATTGTTTATATATTTTTTCGCTTCTACAGCCCCTGACCCCGCTTGCAAACTCACCCCGCCACCATCACTTTTCGTTTGTGCAGCGAATTCAATATTCCAACCTTCCAATAGACGTCAGTACAGTGGTAAGCAATCACAAAGAAAAACCGAAAAAAAACAACAACGACGCGATTTTAGCTCAAACAGCCAGAGTAGAAACGATTATTATGAATGATCAGTATGCTTTGGGCATGCAATGAAGGGCATTACAACAACAATTCATGTACGTTGTTCAGTGGGTTAGAAGCCAGTGTTGCCGAAAGTACTCCCATAGGAGTATTTTATTACTTTCAACACCTTTGTACTCGCGTACTCCTCCTTTCACATTCGTACTCCTATTTTTTAAAGACCTATAATATCCTACACTTGCAGCAAAGTGTAATGCCAACCTCAATAAATTTAATTCACTTTAAATTTAATGTAAATTATTTCTTTTTCGTTGGCTTCATGCAATTATTTTCTGCCAGTAGTTCGTTATTTATTTTATTTTTACTTGAGATTGTAGTTTGGTGGTTCTGTTTTTCTTTATTGAACTTAGTGAATTTGTATGTGTAGTATAAATATATTTGTAATTATAATTGTTAATATAAATTATAATTATAATTGTATAAAATGAAAAGGTTTGCTCAATTAATGCTTGAAATATTGTTATTCTTTGTAAGAATAATCCAGAGTAATACTACGTGTCTACCTTAAGATAATCCGGATTAAAAAGAGTAGATTAAAAATTAATCTTGCAGTGTTTTCACCAGAGAAAAAAAAGATTAGTTTGACGTTTTCACTCTGAATTGCCATTCAAAAGTCGATATGACAAGAGTAAAGCAAAATAATTTCAAACAAGGATTTTCTCCGGCAACACTGGTAAGAATCTTTTTTATTGAAGTATATAGGGAATGGTCATTAGTGTTGCCGGGGAAAAATATTAGCCAAAAGGGCAGTATTTTGAATCAGACATTTTTTTGTCTTCAAAAATAAGTGTGTTGACAATTTTTTTCTTAAACTTTATTTACAAAAAAAAAATAATCAAAAATAAATTCAGTAACAAAAAAAAAAAATACATACATAAACAAATTATTGGTTCTACTAACAAAAGTAAGAAAATATCTCATTAATTATAAAATCTGTCTTATGGCAGATACCTTATAATTCATAGTAATATTAGTTTTAGAATAAAAATAAGGAACTTAATTGTAATCTGCAAGTGAAAGATATTTTAGGTCTTTAAAAAAATAGGAGTACGAATGTGAAAGGAGGAGTACGGGAGTACGATGGTGTTGAAAGTAGTAAAATACTCCTATGGGTGTATTTTTGGCAACACTGATGGTCACCGTCACTTTTCGTTTGTGCAGCGAATTCAATATTCCAACCTTCCAATAGACGTCAGTGCAGCAGTGCTGTCGGAATGGCTACTATAGTAGCATTTGGCTCCTTTACTGTTGAAAGGACTACTGTCTTAGAAAGGCTCCCCAAGTCTCCACATGGGAAAGTTAATGAAAATATTTTTAAATTCTGACTCCTATTAAAAATTTCACATCTCTGTTAATTTGTGATCATATTAGGGGTGTTCATGCAAACGTGGAAAACCTAAAGAAAGCTTAATAACGATAGAATTTTATATCGGTAGAAATGAACTGTACACCCTTATTTATTTTATAAAATATATAGAATCAAGGCTCTCCCAAACCAACGCGAAATCGGCGCGGAACATTCGTCGACGACAGTTTTTGTTGTTATTTAACATTGTTTATTTCTCATTTTTGTTATCATTGTGAATCGTTCGCCCTGCAGAGTGAATGTTCTTCGCCGCTTTCGCGTCGGTTTGGGAGAGCCTTTGGCCCCCCAAATGTTATGAAAAGTGCTACTTTTTTGTAAAACGACAGCACAGCTGGTAAGCAAGCACAAGGAAAAACCGAAAAAAAAAACAACAACAGCTCACACAGCCAGCGTTACCACTTTCAGAAAAAAAAAGTTGAAGTAGATTTGAAGAAAAAAGTGAAGTAGATGAGAAAAATCGTAGTAGATTTCAAAAAGAAGTTTCATTTTACATAAATCCATATACAAATCATGTACAATAAGAAAACTTGACATCTGCTTTGTTAAATTACTCTTGTGTTGCTATTGTGGTAGAAGTTAATTTTTTTAATGTAAATTCTGGGATCCCATACTTACTAGACTGAAATAAGAGAACAAAGAAGTAGATTTGGCCTATTTTGGTAAGATTGAAGTAGGATGAAGCATTGATTTTAAAAAAGAAGTAGATTTCAATATATTGGCGATGGTGCGAAGTAGGAAGTAGTTTTAAAAATAATTTGAAAAAAAGAAGTAGATCTACTTCAATTGAAGTAAAGTGGTATCACTGGCCACAGCCAGAGTAGAAACGATTATGAATGATCAGTGTCAGTGTACTTTGGGCATGCAATGAGGACGGTCATGGTGGGGCGTACGATATTTTGCAGGGCATTACAACAACAATTCATGCACGTTAGAATCTTGTTTATTAATATACCTATTATATATATAGAGAATGGTCGAATTTCGACCACTGGGCGGTACTACTTATAATAATTGCATTATTAACCTTGAGCGACTCATCGATATCATTTTAAAATACCTACCAAAAAATAGCACTCGTTAACAAAAATAAAACTGAAGAACAAAACTACGTTTTCTTAAGGTTTTTGATACGATGAGTCCCAATCTGTATTCGAAGTCGGCGTACCAAAATTATAGTTTTTCTTAGCTGGTGTAATTAAGTCTTCTAAATTGTCATAACTCGAAAAAAAGCATTGAAAAAACATCTGCAATAACAAGCTAAGGGTTTTATATAAAATTGGAAGAATTTAGTATTTAATTGATCTTTAAAAACTTAAATTTGTATTGAAACAACAAAACTGTATTAACTCTAAATTCCAACTTTTCATTTTTCTAAATTGTAGTAACTAAAAATAATACAAAGGGTTTAAATATTTCAATCAGGTTAAACGCCACAACACAAAATGAAGCAAATATTTTTCCACAGAAAAGACAGCAAAAGTTTTTTAACTCAAAATTCAACACTTAATTTTTTGCAAATTTAACCACTTTTGATATTTATTGCACAACTATTTCCAACAGGAATCACATCATAACTTAAAATATGTCATTTTTGTCAAAGCACCTTTTATGTAAACTTAAACATTTAAAACGACATTTTACCTTTTGAAAATAAAAAAACTGTTAAACTTAAATCAATAGCAACTAGATAGAAACGTTCCAGAAAATGTATTTTTTTGCGTCTAAAACTCAAATAGTCCATTCATTTGGGCGAAAAAAGTGGTTTGCCTGGAAAGTTTTGGAGTAGTTTTGAAAACTTTTCATTATTATAGATTTTGGGGTACTCTTTCCAAATTTTCATTTTGCCACCTCGCACTTTTGCCGCTAGCGCCACAATTCGAGATTAAATGTCAAAAATATAAGGTTTTCGCATATAACTCCGACACGGTAAATGCTATCGAAAAGTATTTCATGCAAAACTTGTAATTTTGTGATCTCACCGTTAAGAAGATATCGACATTTCAAAAAACGTAAAATGTCGAAAATGTCACTTTTTCACGTATAACTTCGAAATTTGACCATTTTTGAAGTTGCAATAATGTGTTATATAAGATGTGTTATATGTAAAAAAGTGTCATAATATTTCTTCTTTCCGTCAAGTTTGTCATTTAAAAGTAAATGCCTAAAAACCGATATTTTTGAGTTTTTGTGATTTCTTGAAATAATGATATAATAAAAATTATGGCTGCTAGAAAAAAATTGTTAATGCAAACTTATATAGGGATATATTATGTATAAGTTTTGCATAGATAATTTTTCGATAAAACGTGCCGTTTAAAAGATATATGCAAGAAATCTATTTTTTCGACATTTGACGCTATTTAAGTACCAGATATTGGGACTCATGACTTGCATGGAAAAAAGTATCAACACTATTTTGTAGAGAATATTATGGTCTACAAATTGAATCTAAGTTTTTTTTCGACAACTTCGTCATTTAATGTCGAATTCCTTACAACCATTTGAAGTCGATTTCATTAAAATTTTTTTCTTTTTGTAAGGAATTCATAAAAAAGTCGATTTTTTTTTGTGATTGTGTGAGTGCAATTTGACAGGAATTTTGTTGTCGCACAAAAACTAAGAAGTAGTGCGCGCAAAGCAAATATTAAAGTGTATTTTATTTTCGCGTTGTTTTGATAATTTAAAAACAAATATATTTCGTCTGATAATTGAAAAACATCAAAAACAATTCTGCGCGTAATCAAGTTAAAAATTACAATCCAAAATTAATCCACACACAGCAGCGAGGACCTATTCTGAATATTTCACTAGAGGACGAAGAAAAATAATTTTGCAACGTGATTTCCTCGCGAATTGTATGTTATTTTAATGGGATTTTTTGTTTCTTGAAGATACGCACAATTATCTTTACTTTTTTTCATCAATCACTGAAATATTAAACAATTAAGAACACTTAAACATTTGTTTTCTTTTTTAACTTCGTCACAAAATTGTAATGAGAACATTTAATTCCATCTTGATGCATGAGAAATGTCAAATCTTGATAGTGTGTGTGCGATTTGATGTGAAATCTAGCTAAAAACGCAAGATTTGTTTGACAGCATAAAAGTCGATTTTGTTTAGAAAAAATTCGATTTGTTCAGAAAAATTCGAATTTTTTTGACTGTAAGGAATTCGACATAAGAGTAAAACCCGAAAAACTAGAAATTTAGAATATTTGTCAAACTTTTAAAATAATTATATCTTTAAAACGGTTGTTTTTAAGAAAAAAATAATAGTTTTTTCCTATAGGGGTTTACATAATGTTAAAACCTTGCATTCAGATGTTTTCAAAAATAGGAACCCTTTAGGAGTTATACGTGAAAAAGTGACATTTTCGACATTTTACGTTTTTTGAAATGTCGATATCTTCTTAACGGTGAGTCGTAGTAAAAAAATTATTAAAACTTTTTTTCTTCGGGATCACAAAATCTACAAGTTTTGCATGAACTACTTTTCCATATAGTAAATTTAATAACATTAAAAACACTGTCATCAAAACAGAAAAGCGTGTCTGATGTCACAAGTGCTTCAACCAAACTGTGTTTTCCTCCAAGAAATGTAATATCCCGCTTCATCCAAAATGCTTCGATGAATATCATACAAAACCCCATTTTTTGTAAACATATCAACTTATTACGAATTTCGTCATTTTTTATTTTTAATAATCTTTTCATTACCCATTGTATCTATATTTAATTAATTTCTTCGTAAAAATATTCAAATAAAATTGATTCATATTCCATTGCAAAAAAATTAATTTCAATAATTTTGATAACCCTTTCGGCGAGCGTTGCGAACACGCAACCTGAAATTTTCGGAAAACCAGAAGCTTTTCCAAAAGGAAAATGGTTAATGAATTTTTTATTAAAGATACCTATATTTTAATTTGATTAAATTTGAGCTTACCGTTTTTTGGAATCGTTTTTTCACTTGGTTGTTGAGGTGGTGCTACTGCTGTAGCTACCACAGGTTGTTGCATTTGTGACTGTTGAGTTGTGGCAACAGGTGCTGCTGGTGGCAGCACAGGCACCAGATGGGTTGCATCCACAATTACCGGATGAAATGTCTGGTAACTGCTGGAAGCTGGTGAGATCCTTATTACACTGGTTGCGTGGCCAACAGTCGTTTGACCAGTTGGCTGTTGCTGCGGAATTGCCGCCGACTGTTGCTGGTGTGGAGGTGGTTGTTGCATTTGTTGTTGTTTTTGCACCAACTGTTGCTGCTGCTGTTGCTGTGGTGGTAGCGGAGGTTGGGGTTGATGTTGTTGCTGTGTACCCACCTGTGGTGCAGGTTGCTGTGCTCTTACCGACTCCGGTCGTATCACTTGAGAATATCCAACATTATAGAGCACTGGGCTGGGAGAATTCTTCCATTTTGTCGTCGATTCTGGTGGCGCGGTACCACCGATTGGTGTGAAGAAATTTTGTCGATTCGACACGGTCACCGGCGAGTGAGTTGTATTCATGGGAGAGGTGCCATGATTGACAGGCGATGAAAACGATGGAGTGGCCGACCGAGAGCTACTCAGCGACACTGTAAATAAAAATAAAATATATGCAATTTATTCACTGCAAACCTTCGAAATAATAATATAAATTATTTAAATATTCGCGTACTTAAACATTGTAGGTAGAGTTTTGTCCCAATGTCATATCCCGAATAAGTGTTCATTGTGTTCATATTTCGATCGAAAATGTTTTTATGAAAAATAAAATAAATAATTTTGGTGCACCAATAATTTGAGTTTTCTTTTTGTCTACAAGCTAAGCGGGAGCACAAACAAAATAAGTGTCTACTCTATTGTTTATTAAATTTAATAACAAAAGAAATACATGTTTCGGAATCGGATATACATGCGTGCACGTTTTCACATCACAAATGTCAGATTTTTGCATCTGCAAAATGTGTGGTTTTCTTACCGGTTAGGTGCTTATGTTGATGGGAGAAATGGTTTCGTTCAGCAAAATAAAAGTGAACTGGTACTGAACTTAGGATAGGATTACACTGAGTAAAATAAAACTGATTCGATACGAACGATTCTGTTTTTAATTATTCTTACATATCTTTTAGAATTTTTAGGGGTACTCACGATCTAGTGCAACAAAAAAGTGTCAAATTGAGAAATTTTATCACTACTACTATCAACTACACAAGGCAAATTGCCCCCTCGTATTGTTCTGTTGCAATATGGCTAGGGTATAACAAACGTGCAAAACTGTTGCAAGATTTTAGTATAAATAGTTGTTAAGCCTTAACTACATAGACCTACTTTTGAACAAAAGTACAAAAGTGAGAAATTAAAATGCTCATTAAAGAAACATGCTTGCAAAAAACCAAACAAAAATTGTGCTGACACATAAATTAAACCACCAAGCACAATTTTCCATTGTTTTTTTGCACGCAGGTGTCTTCAGAATAGATATTTATTTCTCACTTTTGTACTTTTGTACAAAAGTAGGCCTATGTAGTTAAGCCTTTATAGTGCAAGAAAATTTTGCACTTTTACACTTTTGCAATGATACTAGACCAGTTGCATCAAATCGTGACTACCCCTATTATTATTAGTTTTTATTGCCTAGTGATACTTTCTGTCTCACTTCAACTTTGAAAAATACCATATCCATCTTTGATATTAAGAAATCCAGCCCTATTCTGCTATTCATCGGGGGAAATTTTACTTGAATTTTCACTAGTTAAAGCCCTTCCACACTAGCCCACTGTGTTTTAATACATCTCAAATTGAAAGTGGGAAAGAATTTCATGCGACTGCCAAATTTGTCGGAAAAAGATGATTTTATATTTTGTTTCATATTTTGCTTGTATTAATCACTGGCCGCGGTCGGATACGTAACCAAAGGTATCTGGGTTTGTTCGTGTTGTTGTAATGCCTAAGGAAAGACCAGCTGACGAGCCAAACAGCTGATGTCAAAAAGAAATCTAAAGCTATCCCAAAAATGTTCGGATTTGTTTGGATTATACTAACAGCTGACATCTCATCTGTTCATTTTCTTGGTTTTGTTTGGTTTGGTTACGTATCCGGTTTTGGTTGTTCGAAAACATATGAGATTCTTACGTATCTCAGATACGTATCTGCTTACCACCCGAACGTGGCCATTGATCTCTATAATACACTGGATAGTGTATTCCTTAGACGGTGTTCATATTGGACTGACTCCTCCGAATTTTCAAAGGAAAACGTCAAACAAAATACAAAAATTTTTAAACAATTTAAAATTTTTATAGATTTTTTTTTTAACGTCTTCTTTTGTGAAGTCAAAAATAGTCGGAGGAGTCAGTCCAATGTGACACTGTCTTATAAATATAACAGTTTTGTTTCACTCCAATTGAAGATGACAAGTACGCGCCAAGTCAACTATTTGACGTCTTCCAGTCGCAAAAAGAAGGTATTGGCCTCGTTCACTAACCAATGGCCGCGTTCGGCTACGTAAACAAAGGTATCTGGATTTGTTCGTGGTGTTCTAATGCCTACTACTACGTTTTCACTGGGCCAAATGATGTAATTTTGTTGCAAATTTCCAAATCAGATCGGAAATTACCTCATCTCCCATACAAATTCTTGTTCTCAAATGAGCTAATTTCAACAAAACGAAGATAATTACAACAACACGAACAAATCTAGATACCTTTTGCGACGTACCCGAACGCGGCCATTGTGTAGTTTTATGTTCATTTGACATCAGGCAGCTAGGGATGAGCTTTGTTCATTGATGTTGGGAAATTATCGATAGACGAAAAAACATCGATGTTAAAACATGTGAAACATCGCAACATCGATGTTAACATTGAGCACATCGACTTTAAAACAGCTAACAAATTGCAAAACAATTCATAATTTTACTTATTTTTGCCTTTAAGCACTCGTTACATTTGAAAAAAAGAAAAACATTACAACCGCTATATTGCTTTCATTAAATTTGTTTAATATTCGATGGTCATGTACACAAAACAAAAATGTAAAATAAAAAGAAAAAAACACAATTTTAAATCACTAATCAGAAAAAAAATAATTAATAAAATAATTATACCTAGTCCTTTTTTATTTATAAAAAGTATTTTGATTCGTTATGACTCAGATATTTTGACGTTTCCAAACAAACTATCGATAGCAAAATGGTAGTTCGATTTGGTAGTACTTTTTTTATCTGAACTTAAGTTAAGAACTGAAAATTATCTGAACTTGGCTTTGTTTATATGTTGTATTTACGTAAGTTAAGATGTCGTTTTTTTTGGTCCAATTCTATCTGGACCTGCAAAAAAATAAGGCTATTAAAAGCATCGATGTTCAGAAAGCTAAAGGCACCGTTTCCAAATGATATTTTGTATATAAGACTTGTTATTCCGGTGTGTTGTGGAATCGTGTGCCGCTATCAGTCTATATAATATACACCACACAACCACACTACATATGCGACAAATGTGGTTCTATGGATATGAATAACATTGTAGCGATAGCAACACTACACGAGACAAGTGTGGTTGGCTTTAGACGTTCATTCATTAAAAAAAAATTAAGATCGATGTTTAAATATTAAAATCATCGATGTTCACAAAGAAAGACGCCGACTACACAAGATTTTTTTACCTACGACTTATTAGATGTTCATTCATGCAAAATAACTTATAATCGATGATCAAGAATCAAAAACATCTTACACTTTGTCGAAAACGAAAAAGAAAATTACGTTCAAAATTATGGCTACAATTTTCAAAACAATATAGGTATTTTGAACTTATTATAAAATGTATTTTTAATCGTTTTTTGAACGTGCTTTTATTATGCAAACAAATATATTAAAAAATATCGATGTTAAAAAGGATTTTTCTGATTCGATAATTTTTGACATCGATGTTGGTTCTTTGATGTTGACATCGATGTTTTTTCACGCATCCCTAGCAGTCCACTGATCTCTATTACCCCGTTTACATGAGGTATTCGAGCGAGCTTCAAGCTCGCTTGGCCCCTTTGTTGACTTGAAATGAGCTTCAACCGACTCGACTCCACTTCAGGAGCGGAGTCGAGTCGAAATTGTTGATAAAAAACCTGGGTCGAAGAGTCGGTCTTGAGAATGTGTTCACCAAAGTGTTTTTGCACATGTGTGAGTAAAATTATTTACTTATTTTGATAGCTATGTGAAGTATGTACTAAAATTGATTAAATTTGAACTGTTTTTGTGTTAAATAAATATATTGTTGCCATTCAATTAACAGTAATCTCAACACCATATCAACTCAACTTAAAATGGGGCTCTCAACTCACGTGACGAAACACCTGGGTCGAAAATCCGACCCTAATCCAACTCGAGCTCTCGATTCTGTTTGTAAACGGGGTATATAATACACTAGATAGTGGATTCATATAAAAATCTTGAAGCAAATTGAAGGAAAATTATAACAGTGCAAGGATACAACTGTTGACAGTTGTCAATTTTTTTTTTTTAGTTTATAACAGTTTAAATTGTATTAAAATAGTGGTTTTTGTTTACATTTTTTTATTAGCTGATGTTTTTCGCGAGTGAGTACGTTATTTATAATAGATCATAAAAAAAAAAAATTTTTAATTGATTTTTTCATAGTTTTCTTCGATATAAAACACAAAACATTATCAGGAATATTTCATTCTCAGAAAAGCGCTTCATCATTAAACCGATTGACAAAAAAGCGCCCGACTTTGTGTTCTTTGGCCCACGCGTCAGGATCAATAAAAGAATTTTGGCCCTATGCATGGGGTACCATGAATTGTATATGCGTCGCCGCAAACCAGACACAATTGATGCTCAACAAATGAAAGCACAAGCCAGGGAGAAGAATGCCAAGCAACAGGAACGTGAAAAGCTGCAATTGGCTGCAACGCGCCGAAAAGAAACAACAGGAATACGAAGACCGTCTCAAGCAGATGCAAGAGGAAATGGAACGTTCACAAAAGGACCTCATGGGGGCACAAGAGATGATTCGTCGTCTTGAAGAGCAATTAGAACAATTGCAAGCGGCAAAGGACGAGCTCTAACTCCACCAAATGGAGCTACAATCAATATTGCAACGTCTCGAAGAGGCTAAACACATGGAACAAACCGAGAAAATCAAACTCGAAGAAGAAATCCAACCCAAACAGGCTGATGGGTTCCGAATTCAAGAGGAAGTCAATGCCAAGGACGATGAAACCAGACGGCTGCAAGCTGAAGTTAAAGGAGCAAGGCTAAAACAGGCTGAAGCTGCTGCTGCTTTCAATTTAATTAACAATTTTAATTTTATAACATTTTATAAGACGCGTACTACGGAAAACGAGCGCTCGGTATATATTTTATCTGTTAAATACGCAGAAACAATTCTTAAACTGAATTTCTTCAACATGTGTTTAAGTTTGAGAGAAATATTACAATTTTTAATGAACACT
Source organism: Melangyna quadrimaculata (assembly GCA_949320155.1). Classification (NCBI taxonomy): domain Eukaryota; kingdom Metazoa; phylum Arthropoda; class Insecta; order Diptera; family Syrphidae; genus Melangyna; species Melangyna quadrimaculata. The sequence goes on from OX439483.1 coordinate 208,766,078, forward strand.
TATTAAAATTAATGGAAAACAATAGCAAATTAAACAATTTTATTTATGTTTTGTTTTCATTTGCGTTTGTAATACAAAAAAACCAAATCAGTGCTGTCAAACAAACAGCTGATATCAATGCACGATTTTTTGTGATGATAAAAACTATTTCTTTCTTTCCTTCGGTAAAAAAAAGTGACAAAAGTGTGCAAGGATACAATTGTCAGATTCAATTTGCTTCAAAAAAAACTGTTATACGTATAGGGAATCCACTATCAAGTGTATTATAGAGATCAGTGTAGCAGTCACTCAATATTTTGTTATACTGTTATATACTGTAATACAAAAAAAGACAGCTCAACTATAACAGTTCTTCAAATGGAGCCAACCTTTTTGTACGAATACGCTATCCAGTGTATTATAGAGATCAGTGGTATTAATACATTACCTTAACCTACAAAAAAGTGTGATAAAATGTGGGATAGAATTAGAACCATTCCTAAAATGTTGTATGTATTAACACATGTCAAATCGTGTGGGATAGAATGTCGCGCTTTTCCACATTATTCTACATAATTTGTGTCTCACTTCTTTGACATGTTTTAATACACAGTGGGCTAGTGTGGAGGGCCTTTTACTATTCTGCTATTCATTCCAAGTAAATGTGGACTTACGTCGGCAATGTCGGTAATACGGTGTGGAATTAAGTGCCATTGACCTCGTTGACGTTGATATCTCGAATACTCGACTAACCGTATAAGTTTGTGAACGACCAGAACCGGATAGGTTAACTTAAAATAAATTTAAATTTGAAGTCAGCTGTTGTTGACATTTCTCTTCAGATAACTGAGTTATACGAGAATTTTTGGGATAGGTTGAGATTTCTTTTTTGAGAACAGCTGTTTTATCATCAGCTGTTTTTAGTCAGGGGATTACAACAACACAAACCAATCCGGATTGCTTCGAATTGATTAGTGAACGAGGCCATTCATATGAAGCCGCGACCTGCGTCTGCGAATTGCGAATGGTCGCAGAATTTGACATTTCATTCATATGAGTAGTCGCAGAGAGCTGCGAACTGTCATAAAAAAAGTGAAGTTTCAAATAATAAAAAAAATTTATTGTCTGTTTTTAGAAAGCAATAAACAGAGATATTTAATTATTTGCAAATAATTTTACTCTTTTTTCTGCGGAGTCACTCATTTTTTTTAGCAACCAAAACAAACAACACGAGTACAACAGAAATTTTATTTTTGAGGTTAAATTCGAGCGAATTATTTGTTCGCAGCTTTGTGGAATGCGTCTTGTATTTGTGGACTGTAAATTTTCATTTGACAGTTCGCAGGTCGCGTGTTTTTTTTTTTGTTAGTTTAACTAATTTAACGCAATATTTTCTATTTAAATTATTAAATATGATAATTTATTCCATTAAACAACTACAATAAGAATAAGTTGATATTTGCTTCAGATATAGCTTTTAAAGAATTATTCGCAGCGCAGATCGCAGGTCATATGAATGGCACTTTATTCACGTGGACGGACTCATTCTATACAATTCAGTAGGCCGATTCAAGAAAGCGCGGCGGATCGATTTCAGTGGCGGATTTGTATTTTCTTACTGTTTCTTACTCGTTAGATCGCCAAGAAACTTATCGCTTTTAAACAAAAAATGGACAGCGAAAGCGCTTTTGAGAATACAAATCCGCCATTGAAAGCGATCCGCCGCGCTTTCTGGAATCGACCTACACATCCGCAAATAAAATGTTGCGGGTTTTCAATTGTTGGTTAATGTGTTAGATCTTCGGAAAATGTGACTAGAAACAAATTTTAAGCTTAACCTAGAATATTTGTTTTATTTGGAAGTGAGAAAAAAGTGCAAAAATTTCCATATTTATTTCTATTTCTTAAAAAAAAAAACAATCAACCAAAACAATTTATTGAAACCTCTTAAGATTTCCACCTGCACAGGGAACAGCTGTTTACGTGTATTGGCTGGGATTATGTAGTTCGCCCGAGGGACAGACGAATAGAAATACAGGGCGAAAGGGAATTGAATGGGTGAATCGAATCTAGGGTCCTCTGGAATAGCAGAATAGGCCTGATCATGTCGATTACAGAATGGGGAGTTGACTGGATCCGCAACGACTTTAGTGCGGATTTTAAATGTCAATAAAGTTATATGGAATGCGGACAGGCTTGTCAAACTACGTTACCGACATTCCTGAAATTTTGTACATTTTGCAGATTTTAAATGTCAATAACGTTATATTGAATGCGGATAGGCTTTTCAGACTACGTTACCGACATTCCTGCAATTTTGTACAGCAGATTCTAATAACAAAATTGTTGAAAGCCATCCGCAGACCATTTCATCGGATTCTGTAATCAGGGTGTATGTGTATGTTGTTTCCCCGGACGTCAAATAAAGAAAAGCCATACTACTACAAAAAGAAGTTTTCTGAACGGTCAAAGGGGGAACTCAGCCATATTGTATTCAAGTGAAATTAATCATCTTTCTCTTTCCGTCATTCCTACTACACCAAATGTCAGCGCCATCCACTAACATAAATGGTTTAACGGATATTAAATACATTGTAGCGATAGCGACACACAACTTCACAACAGAACACACGAGGCAGGTATGGTTTCGGCTTTACTTAAGCGAGTGAAACTAAACGAATATCAATAAAGCGTAATTATAGACGCATCATATGCACGGTTGCCAAGTTGGTCATTTGTGACCAAATTTGGTCATTTTTTTTACGCTTGGTCATTTTGTTCTCCGTCTGGTCATTTTTTTTTTTTTGAAGAAGAAGAAGAAATAATAAAAACTCGACTTTTAATTTTCATATTCTCAAAATGAAGCGGAATTTTTTTTTTCATGGCCTTATGTAAGCGATGCATGTGTTAAATTGAACGCACTGCACTTCATTTATTGACAGATGGAAAGTTTGAAATATGTTTGTGTTTAAACGTTTAAGTATCTCTGTCTTTTCACTTGTTGGTTTTGTTAGTTCTTGTTTTAAACAAAACATACAAAATGGATAGGTTATTAAAAAGATATATTAATAAATTTTTCTTGTAGAATTAAAACATTACTAAAGGTTTGTTATTGTCGTTACCACACAGCACAGCTGCTGCTGAAAGAAAGTTTAAGGATTTAAGTTTAATTAAAACTAAGTTAAGAAACAAACTTAACTTTGACACCATAAATATTATTATGTTGTCCAAAGAGATTCACGATTAAAAACGTGTAAGCCATAGCGTTTGGTGTGCAAAAAACCTTTTATTTAAATAAGTAGATATTATGTACTATACGCAATTTCGTTTTAATTGATTTAAAAAATATTGTGAATTACATATAAAATGCTTTGAAAAAATGTGATTTAGTGAATAAACCTTACCTTAAACATTGCCATTAAAGTAATTTTGTGAATTATGTTGTACCTTTTTGTTTATTTATTTTTGTTAATTTCTAATTAATTATTTATGATAATCAATGAAAACGTATGACTAACTTTAATTTTCTGTGTGCTATGAAGTTTTCAGATTTCAATTATTTTGGTCACTTTTTACTCGTTTTGGTCCTTTTTATTTTCAATTTTGGTCACAAATTTTATTTCCAAGTGGCAACCGTGATCATATGATTTATTTGTTTTCGTCTGACTACTTCAGTGCCCCTCCGAGCATTATAGTTGCAGATTTACTTTAGTGAGGTAAGCTCTCGAGCGCTTTATCTATTACATCCTCTTTATTTTCAAAATCACAAAAAAAAAAAAATAAACAAAACCATTTTGACAAAGGGGAATTTGACAAAACGTATTGCCGGAGGGGAATAATTGCGATTTAAGTGAAACGTGACAAGGCAATGGCAATGAGCGGTGCAATTTAATGCCTTAAATATTGCAAATGGAACTACTGTGTTATCTTACAGCCATATTATTCCATATTCGCATCATAAAAACTTAAAAATTATGATTTGGTCCTTGGCAGATCACAAGTCACGCTGTTGTTGTGAGGTTCCTGATGAGGGCTTTCCCAGAATACGAAAATGTGACCGCCTTGTAACAAACTCTCAAAAAATTATGATCTGTGAGCCTCATTTAAAGATGGTGTACCTCAAGTATTATAGCTTGGAGTGCTATTATTTTTGATATATATTAATGATTTTGAAAGATGTTTGACGGGTTCTTGAGTATGCCTTTTTGTTGACGATACCTTTATTTATATAAGTGTTCCCCTAATTTAAAGTTCTGTGAGAAAAATATGCAGATTGAGATGAATGGTGCGAAACATTGTTTGTGTAAAAACAAATTAAAGATAAATGTTGATGTAAACATAACTAAAAAAAGTATAGATTTAAATGTAAACTTTTTCATACAAAAATTGAAAATGTAAACACAATCAAATACTTAGAAGTGTTTATTGACAATAAGCTGCAAGACGCACTCAAAGATCAAATCTTAGAGTGCGTCTTGCAGACGTTTGGCCCCATGGAAAACGTCTTGAACCCCATATGTCTAGGTAGCTAAGCTCTTTAATTTAACATAATTTTGGAGTTGTTATTCTTATCTTTTGGGTTTAAGAAATAAGATGCACGACTTGCTGTTGTAGTTAACTGCTGGAATGTAACTAGACAATAGCTGTGTTTTTTTTTTGTGACTATCTCCGCTTCAATATCTGCTTAAAAATAATTTCCATGTAAATTACAATAACAATTTGGAAAATTCCGGAATTGTTCTATTTTACAGGGGAATTATATTTAAACAGATATGGAAGCGAAGATAGTGGTACAAAAATAAAATTTTAAGATTAAAATTGTATGTCTTGATTTTTGTTTTTGACAAAAAAAGATGTCAATTGATTTCTTGAACTAATGTGAGTATGTAAAAAAAAAAAAAATAATAAAAAAAAAAAATCGTTGGTGTGAGGTTTTAGAAAAAAAACTTTGGAACGCGAATTAATAGTAATTTACAAATTTAATTTAATTTTTTAATTTTATTTTTTTAATTTAATTTTTTTTTTTAAATCGGAAAAACAATGTTTTGAAAAATTCATATATTATTTAAATCATTTAAGAGAATCTGCTAGGTTTATCCAATAATGAGAAAGTCGAACAGATGAAAAGTGGTTCTATCAGAAGAACGCAAAAAAAAAATTGAATTAAAAAGTAGAATCTACTACTTATTGGAGCCATTATCGAGGAAAATAAAATTTTTCTAAACGGTTTTTCAACATTTGTATGGAAGGACCGTTGTTTTTGAATCTATACAGGGTGTCCCTTAATTCGTCAATAGTCTTTTAGGGCATGATTCTTGGGTGTATTATAAGAAAAAAAAATGTTCTACACTAAGGGCCTATCTCCAATTTTGATATCATTTATCGGGGATTTAAAAAAAGTCTTATTTTGGTGTACCCTGACCCATGTTAACGGTAATTGCGCTGTTAGTAATAATGATAGAAACTTCGTTTAGGCCTTTATTTTAAGAATAAATACCAGCCTTTGTAACTGCGTTTAAATAAATTTTATATCTTTTCTCAGTCTTAAGATATTTAGTTTTTAGCCTGTTTCATTTTTCCTGCCCATGCTAATTTTTTGACTTTGGGGTCAATTTTCTCCAAAAAGTGCGTACAACATGATGTTTTAATAATTTTTTTGAATATATGTAACAATACTTAAAATAAAAGTCAACAACAAGTTTGCCGAAAAACCCATAGATTTTATGACAATTTGGAAAAACAGCGGAAGGTAAAATTCAAAAAAAAAAAATGTTTTTTTTAGCTTTAAGCTCAAAAACCTACGAATAAAAAATGATATGTGTGGTTATCGGTAATTTTTTTTTTTAATGTGTTAACTAAAACAGTTATAACAGGTGTTCAATGAGTCCTTTTTGATTTTGTATGAATGCTTGAGCCCGTTCTCGTATTTCACTGATATTGATATTAATGATCCTAGCTACTGCCTGAAGAGCATGTGCTCTCCTAATTCACTTTAAGTTGATATTTTGGTTGAATAAATGATTTATTTCATTCTTCCCCATTCAAAAACATCCAATATTGCAGCGTCACCTGACCATTGAACTGCTCTAACTTTTTCCTATCCAACGATTACCGCTTACTCTTCATCGTGTCAATTTTTAACCTCTCGAGCAAAGTGGGCTGAATCACCAACAACTAGTTGAACCCATGGAATGTCTTCCAATAGTTCTGTAAATCATTTTGCAACAACTGCAGATAGTTTGTAGAATTCAACTTAAGTCGCTACTTTAATTAGCATGTATTCAAATGTCAGAGTGCACCCGTTATAACTGTTTTAGTAAAAAACATACTTAAAAAATTATCTTAAACCACACAAATAATTTGTATTCATAGCTTTTCGAGCTTAAAGCTGAAAATAATTTTTTTTTTAAATTTTACCTGCCGCTCTTAAAACATCATGTTGATTACTAGTACAGTAACTATATACATTCACGTATGCGTCAAATCTGGTGTTTCAGATTTTTCGCTGAGTTGTTCAGGATATGAGCCTAATAAATCACCTAAGTTTTCGACCTCGAGCGGCGACCGCTTCATGGTCAAAAATCAAAAAACCGCGATTTTTGTCGGGCTTTTTCAGTTATTGGCGATTTTAGTCTTAAAGCCCAATGGGCCATCTCACACAGGCTCAATTTTGAACTAGAGTAAGCTGGGGAAACGAAAGTTTGTAGGCAAGGGAGGTGAAGTGTGAGGAAAGAAACGACTGAAATGTCCATCCTTGTTTCGAGCGGTCTAACAAAGTTTAATTACTAATACATACACAGTTGTTCGTTTCTAGGCAAAATAAACAAATCTGTTGTCATGCTAAACTGAAAATTTTAAAGGAAATTATTTGTTTTTTTTTCCGATTCTCAAATTGAGAGTACTAATACAATTAAAGCCGGTTTATGTACATATAATTTTCATCCAGCTTTGCTCAGCTCGTGTGTGATTGAAGGAAATGTTAGTCTGGCTTTAGTTCAGTTCAAAATAGAGCCAGTGTGTGATAGTCCAATTTGCCTAGACTATTATTATAATTATTTAATTTTTTTTAAAGAAAATCCTCGGAGCCGTTTTTTTGAAAAATAATATTTTTCTTTGTGGCAGTACAGTTAGTTTTAGCCCTAAACATAAAATAAAAAAATGTGTGGGCATATTCTTCAAAAAAAAGTAGGTACCAACTTTGAAGGAAACCAATTCAGTCGTTATAGTCTAAGAGTCGACAGCAAATGTTGGGAGTGGATCGATAACCAAAATATGAGTATGAGGGTTTTCGCGGAAGAAAGGCCTGGATGAAACAAAGGCAACGACACCTAGATTCAGTTGGCCTCAGACATGGAACAATCCAAAAACAGGCCTGTCGACGTTTTCTGAGGTCAACCCGGCGATCCCGACAAGTGTAACCTTAGGTGAAGCAGTTGAGTGGGAGAGTTGTGGTCCCCTCGAGATCATGACAATCGCCGGTTAAATGAAGAAGAAGATGAGTATGAGGGTTTGTAGATTCATTTCATGCATCGTGGTATCGAAAACAATCGTCTGGCAGGTTTCTTTTTCAGCCTTTGGCGGGGGTGGGGGTTCGAAAACAGTGATTTTCCAATTTATTTTGTCAGATGTATTACCACTTCAATAAATTTAAAAAATATATTCCGTGATGCTCTGGCATTTTCTTTAAGACTAAACGTTATAATCTTGGCAATCCGACCAATAGAACTCAAGATATTAGCTTTTTAAGCGAACCTTAATCGATTTTTTTTGGAGACTTTAAGGTCCTCTTAAAAAGACTATATTTTAAGTTCTATTGGTCGGATTGCCAAGATTATGTCGTTTTGAAACGTGCCAGACGTTTGTTTTCGATACCACGATATATGCACCTACAAACCCTCATACTCATATTTTGGTTATCAATCCACTCCCAAAATTTGCTGTGGGCTCTTGGTCTTTTAAGACTGTTCTTTTGTTGCGTTCTCTACCATCGTAATGTTAGGGAAAAATAATATCCCGAATTCGATTTTTTTATGAGTATACAGTGTCGGACAAAACAAAAGCACTCAATTTCACTTGGTTACATTCTGCTTAGTCAAATTTCTAAACTTGAATATATTTAAATGAAATTTACTTGGTTAATGCAGGTCATTAGGTCTCCAATCGCAAAGAAAAAATATATTAGTTACACAGCAAAGGAAATACAGCAAAAAATTTAAAAAAATTATAACATAATTACATAATTAAATTCAATATTCCAATATTTTTTTATGAAGCCACTATTTTTGATAACTGGTGCTTTACTACTACCAGGCGTTGACTCCATCAGGTTCTTTATGACTTCCTGGGCGATACTTCCAAGCAATTTCTGTTAGAACAACAAGAAAATCCTTGTTTTTGAAGCTATCACGTTGAATCTGGCGATCTTCAATCTACATTAGGTTTTTTTTATGGGGATAAGTCAGGTCAGGTGATTTTGTTTTGGATCGATGTCATATTGGAATGTCCGTTTGAGGGGCATTTCTACTTCTGCGTGTGGCAGCATGATGATTTGAAGGACGTCATCATACACAAAACGATCCATTATACCATCTATTTTATGAGTTGGGCCGATTCTTTGACTAGAAAAACATCCCCAGGCCAAAACATATCCTCCTCCGTGGTTAATTGAGCCTTAGTGAAACGTGAGTTTAGCATTTTGCATCATTTCATCAGAGGTTATGTTAGGTTGGGTTAGGAGGGGTGTGCACAGCCTAGGCTGTTGCGTACACGGGGACCTATTAGTCCATTGTGATCCCCTTATAAATAAAAACAGAGGTGTTCCTAACTAATGGTTCAAATAGACTGGTGCATTTGTGAACCAGCCTGTTTTCTCTACAAATGTTCTCATATTTGCCATTGAGACCTGCGCTAGGTCGTCCAGTTCTTCAACAAACCTGTTTCCGAAGTACCGGAGGCGGTTTGTTTGGAGGTTTGGACAATCACAGAGCAGGTGCTTAATGGTTTCAGTTTCCTCAACATCCTGACAGCTCCTACATAAATCGGGTGCGAAAGCGCCTATTCTGGTGCCAATGGCGCAATGACCAGTTAGTACCCCTATCAAGATTTTTATTTTCTTTTTACTCAGCGTTAAAAAATATACTGAGTTTCCTTTTCCTTAATTCTAGGCCATAAACTTCTAGAGATAACGCAGTCGTTCCTGGAAATCCAGGAGTTATTGATTTGCTCTTTCGTTACTAGGTCAATTTTCCTTTTAATGACGCCGATCGGGATTTCAGGTCCCGTAAATAATTGTCTTCTATTGTTCCTATTTGCTAATGACCCTTTCCTTTCCAGTTCATCTGCTATAACATTCCCTTCTATATTACTATGTCCAGGAACCCAGCAGAGTTTGACTTGGTTGGAGTAACAAATTTTCTCCAGTACGCCTCGGCATTTTGTCACCAGAACATTGCAGATTAAAATTTCGGATTCGTCCGAAAATAACACTGCTTTCTATTTGGCAACAGTCCAGTGTATGGGTCCGGTGGAATGAGTGGAATAAGCCAACGTTTCACAAAGGCACAATAAACCACGGAGGAGGAAATGTTTTGGCCTGGGGATGTTTTTCTAGTCAAATAATCGGCCCTTTGCGATTGGAGACCTAATGTATACCTTCATTAACCAAATAAATTTCATTTAAATATATTCAAGTTTAGAAATTTACCTAAGCAAAATGTAACCAAGTGAAATTGAGTGCTTGTGTTTTGTCCGACACTGTATATCGCAAGGTAGTAGCCCGTAGCGTAATGGTTAGTGCGTTCGACTGTCACGCTGGAGTTCTGGGTTCGCTTCCCAGCCTCGTCCACCTAAAAACTAAAATTTTTTTTTCAGGGCTACTGCCTCTTGCGAGGAATTGACAAATCCTTCAAGAGTATCACTTGTCACGAATAAGTGCTTCTCGTCTAGCCGTTCGGATTCGGCATACAATTGTAGGTCCCTTCCATTCCTGTCGACAGGCGCACACAGGAATGGTTGCGAGTTGTTAGTCACTAGGCCCTGGTTCTTCACGAGCCGTTGTGCCACCCAATTTATTTTTATTTTATTTTTTTGTATATCGCAAGTAAAGAATGCATTTTCAATGCAGCATAACGTACAAAGTCCGCTACTTATTTAGAACTTGTGAAAGTCCAGCCACATCGTAGCAATCAATATCAATTCATCAGTTCATTGAAAGTGATAAATGAACAACGAAGTTTACATTTATTTGAACCAATTTCATTTGAATTGATTACTGAACAACAAAGTTTAAATTTTTTTGAAATAACCTAATTTGAAAATATTTTGTTCTTCAAAAGTTCTATCTATTTTGTATGTCAATTTCATTGTTCCATTTAAGATATGGAACAACGGAATTACAATCTTATTCTAATTACAATCTTATCCTAATTTGAAAATATTTGTACGGATTTCTATGAGCCAAGTGGTGCGTTCTTTTACTAACCATAGTTAACTATGGTTAACTATAGTTAACATTGGTCGTTCCTTTATTCCAGAATAGTTACGATTTTTAACTTTATGACGTCATCACATCGTTCCTAAATTCAGTTTATTAGTGTCAATTCGTAACTATTTCCAACTCATCTCCATGATATGAGTTGAGAGTGTTGATCTGTCAAAAAATAAAAATTGAAGAATCAAAACAAAACTTTCGGTGAAGTGAAATGAATTGAAATTGAATTTTCTACAATTCTTAATGAAACAAGGGAGTAAACTGTAGAAAAAAACATGATTTTATAGTAATAAACGATGAAATAAAGTTTTCCAAAATGTTCTTTTGACAGATCAACAATATCTAACATTAAATCGTTCTAAAATGAAATGTAACAATTTCCAACTAAATCGAACAATGCAACTTCAACAATTTGAATTTTTGGCATAACAACCATATTATAAATAAAAGAACGCACCAAAGGTATGGCAATTTATTTTGTTTGTCCTGAGAGAGCAAACACTGACATTGACGTTTTCAAACTAGACAGAATGCAAACTGTTTTGTTGATGTTGTTTTCGAATCTCTATCAATATTAATTGAATTATAACACATAATCCGAGTTAAATAAAAATAGTACCTTAGGTTAACTAGAAAATCTGAACTGGAAGAAATTAAAATACCATCATTTCAGACCGTATCATATTATAGGATGAAAGACGATGAAAACAAGGGCTTTTGAGAACTTGACATGCAGAGGTTTTTTTTTCCACTTTTTGGCTTTCATCATTAATTTTCATGCAGTGATCTTACTTTTTATGTACATAGCTATGCGTCACTTACCGAGCATATTCGCAACATCAGTTTCTTCTTGATCGAATCGACCAGCTACTCGATAGTTCGGTGATGTTTCCGAATCACGGGAAGTCTCTTCATCAACTTGTGTTTTGCTGCTCGATCGACTACTAATATCACTACAAAAAAAGTTGTTTGATAAGACTCGATCAACGTAAACGTGACAACGAAAAAACTCACCTTGGAAATCGACTTGGTCCAGTGGATCGCAATGTGCTACCTTTTTGATTCAAATGCCTCGAACAATAACCTCTTCGTTGAGATTCTTTTAAACACGATTGATTTGAACATAATCGTCGCCATTGTTTTCCATTAAATTTCTTACGTACACCAGATTCCGATTGAACGACATCGCCCTTCTTAAAACGATGGGGTGTTGTCGCTTGAGATCTTAAAATAAATTTTCAAACTTGATTAAAAGAAAAGTGATTAAAATAAAAATGCATCAGCTACCTTGGAGTTGCTGGATGAGATCGTGGGGTGAGCCTCTGGTCGAGCAGACTAGAAGTGCTGCCTCTACTTTGCATGCTGCTCCTCTTACTGCCCCCTGAAAGTTTCTCTACATCGCCGTCCATTGCATAGCCACTGATTTCAACACGTTTCAATTCATCGTCTGATTCATAGTCATCGTATGATCGCTGTCTACGATGAATGTCTTCCGTTGATGGACTCTGCACCTTGTGGGCCATATTCTGCGACACTATTATGTCTGGAATATGACCACCATTGCCATTACCTGCTGTTCCATCACTGTTATTTAACATATTCGATGACTGAAAAGGCGATGTTGCTGTAGTTCGGTAGTATTCCTCGTTATGCTGTAGAGTTGGCAGGACATGATGTATTTGCAGTGGAGCAGTTGAATTACTACTAATACCACCATTGTTACTTACAGATGTTGGGGTATGATGTCCTCCGCTAGAATTAATCTTGCCACATGGTTCGTATCTTGCCGTAACATAAGCCACCTGATGCTGACCAGGTCCTTTGTGAAGAACATCACCACGGCTTGTATAGATAATATTTGTTTCGGAATTGTTTATAACAATGTGTCCGCTTTTATTGATAATACGTTGGCCAGTTCTTCCCTCTAAAATATCGGTGTTTTGCTGTCCAATTACACTATTGCTGCGTGAGTTTGCGTGTCTTCCCACTTCATTGAGTTCATCCCACCAAGGCGGTTGCAATAAACGCAAATCAGCTCTTTTAACTGTCTTAATCTAAAAAAAAAAACATTTGCTCGTTGAAAAATGAAAAATATGCGTAAAATTTAATTTCATACTATTTGTGCTGAGTTTGAATCTCCAATTTGTATTGAAAATTGCTTGGTATTCAGGTTTATTTCAGTCACGGAACCTTCAATAAAGACATCACCTGATCGGCCTTCAACTTGTGTACGAACGCAGACTCGTGTGTTAAGGTTTATCTAAATTATATGAGAAAGATTATTAATTAAAATGAGAATGGTGGAACAATTAATGAGAAAACAATGCTATTGAAAATATAATAAGACTCTCGAGAGAAGATATTGCAACAACTATCGCCCTGATTATTCTGACACTGCTATCTCTGCTCTGCACAAAGACCCAACTGTTATCCTTTTAATTTGAATTCCTGGCAACAAATGAATCAAATGTAATGAAGCTGCCAAGTCAGCCATTGAATATACTTTAAAATGTTCTATCAGAACAACGAAAAAAATACACTTAATAATCTACTCCTCCGGAATTGGAAATACCTATTCCAACAAAACCGCCCACTGTATGTCATCTTTGCAAAGAAAACCCTTATCTCAGATTCATCTAATTTCTGAATCCTGAAGAAATATATCTCATCAAATGATAATTCTGATCAGGACACATTTTGTATAAATGTAAGGCATAAGTCCTGAGAACGTCATTGGGCGGGAAAAAACCCTTGGCAAGGTTGTGGACTTTCTTCGTTTGCATTTGGCAAGTACTACTTAAGGACAATAATTGAAAAAAATAAATATGAGGGCAAACTACGATCCCATTTTTAGTAATTGGCTTTTAAAGTTGGGGAACGGTGATTTGGAGTACTAAAATGATGTGTCTCCAGATGCAATTAAAGTTCCAAAATATTGCTATGTCCCGTTGATTTTATTTTCCAAAAACCAATTTTGCACTTATTTAGCGGTATGTTTTGGATCGATGTCATATTGCAATGTCCATTTGAAGGGCATTTTTACTTCTGCGTGTGGTAGCATGATGTTTTGAAGGACGTCATCATACACAAAACGATCCATTATACCATCTATTTTATGAGTTGGGCCGATTATTTGACAAGAAAAACATCCCAAGGCCAAAACATTTCCTGCTTCGTGGCATTTTGCCTTTCGGTCTGCGGACTTGCTTCATTCCGTCGGACCCATAGACTGGACTGTTGCTAAATAGAAAGCAGGGTTATTTTCGGACGAATCCAGAAGTTTAATCTGCAATGTTCTGATGGAATGAGGCAAAAGGCAAAACCCAAGTTTCACAAGTTTAGAAATTTACTTAAGCAAAATGTAACCAAGTGAAATTGAGTACTTTTGTTTTGTCCGACACTGTACATGTTATAAATGAAGACAACGTTTTTCAGTTAGTTGATCCAGAAATTTTATATCCAAAAAATGAAGATTGTGAAAAAATAAATGATCATGTTGTAGACAAAATTGTTGCAGGTGAAGCAAACATATAGTTCAGCTATGACTCGATTCAATCTGATGATAGATCCGATGAAGAACTGTATTCTGTTAAGTTCCTAAATAGTGTTTGTCATTCTGGCCATCCATCTCACAAAATAATGTTAAAAAAATACGACTGTAATGCTAATAACTAAAAACGCTAATGAAAGCTTGATCAATGGGGCGAGGATGATAATAACTCAATTAAGTATGTTCATCATAACAGAGAAGATTATTCGTACTGGAAGAACTGTTTTAATTCCGAGTATATCATTAACACCATCGGATTCATCTATGCCATTCATTAAACATGACGAGAAACAGTTTCCCATTAAAATCGCATAAGGTATGACCATAAATAAATTGCAAGATCAAACATTACAAAGAGCTGGGTTGCACTTGCCGGATACTGTATTTTTCCATGGCTTTTTATGTGGCTTTTTCATGAGTTAAAAGTTTCTGAAATATTTTTATAACTATAAAAAAAGATTGAATAATTAATTCCAATGTTATTTTTAAAGAAGTTCACTCATCATGTACACATTCTTCATACACATACATACAATAAAATTTTAGAAAATAAGAAAAATTAAGGTGTTTATTGTAATATAGTTTTTATTCATTTCATTCGTCATTTTCATTCACAAAATAAAAACATAGAAAAGTCATCCAAACTAAGGAAAGATTGTTTCTTGCAATTTAATTTATACAAAATATGACTGAATAAATTATCTATCTTCTTTATATATAAAAATGAATTGTTGTTCGTTTGTTCTCTTATATCTCAAGTTTGGCAGCTCTGAATTTGATGATTTTTTTTGTTGGAAAGGTATTGTTCTGTAGCAGGTTTCTCATGTTAAAAAAAAATGACTGTGACCGCTTACAATTTTTATGCCAAAAAAAAAAATCAAAGTAAAAAAAAACAACAAAACGAAGAAAAATCAAACAACATTTGTTATAGAATCAAAACGGAAATTCAGAATTTGTTATTGTCAATCAAAGTAAAAAAATCAAACAAAACAACAAATTATAGAATCGAAACAAAAATTCAGTGTTTATAAATCATGAAAGCTGTTTATGATGAGAAAGGTGGATTTTATTTTTTGGATCCACCGGATATACCGCGGAAAGACATTTTTGATTTCACTGATTTTAGCATGTAGTATGTTTGTATTCGGTCACAAATCAAAATAGCATTGGCGCTCGCTTCATCGTGAATTGCTGCTACCTTATTGGAAGGTGGTCGAACTGCACATTCTGCACTGTAGGCGGAATCTGGAAAGTGCGGCGGATCGCTTTCATTGGCCGATTTTTATTTTCTCATTCTCAAAAGCTCTTTTGCTTTCCAATTTTTATTTGAAATCGATCATAAACTTTTCGATCACCTAGAAACCTATCATTTTTAAACAAAAACTGGAAAGTGGAAGCCTTTTTAAGACTAAAAAAAATACAAATCCGCCAATATAAGCGATCTGCCGCGCTTTTCAGAATCGGCCTACTGAAGTAACCATATTGAACATCATTATATTAATACGTAAAGGTGATTTCTACCCGCACCTTTTTGAATGTCTTAAAGGCAACATATTATATTTTTGTTTGCTTTTATTCAAAGATATGGGCAGTCACTCTACGGCAAACTTATTATTTTGTTTATATTTTGCCGTTAAGGCAGTTCGCTTCTACACCCCCTGACAGCGCTTGCAAACTCACCCCGCCACAATTACTTTTCTTTTGTGCAGCGAATTCAATATTCCAACCTTCCAATAGACGTCAGTGCAGTGGGAAGCAAGCACAAAGAAAAACCGAAAAAAAAAAACAACAACGACGCGATTTTTAGCTTACACAGCCAGAGTAGAAACGATTATTATGAATGATCAGTATGCTATATGCTTTGGACATGCAATGAGGACGGTCATGGTGGAGTGTACGATATTTTGCAGGGCATTACAACAACAATTCATATACGTTGTTCAGTGGGTTAGAAGCCAGGTTTTTGATTGAACTTCGTGAATTAGTATGTGTAGTTCAATAAAATGAAAAGGTTTGTTGAATTAATGCTTGAAATATTGTTATTCTTTGTAAGAATAATTCAAAGTAATACTATGTGTCTTCCTAAAGATAATCCGGATTAAAAAGAGTAGATTAAAAATTAATCTAGAAGTGTTTTCGCCAGAGAAAAAAAGATGAGTTTGACGTTTTCACTCTGAATTACCATTCTTTTTTATTAAAGTATATAGAGAATGGTCACCAGTATTAGAATATTAGAAGGTAGTGCTTTAGCCAAAAAAGGGGAGTATTTTGAATCAGACATTTTTTTGTCTTCAAAAATAAGTGTGTGTTATTTAGAAAAAAAAAATCATCAAAAATAAATTCAGTAAAAAAAAAAATAAAATACATACATGAACAAATTATAAGTTCTACTAACAAAAGTAAGAAAATATCTCTTTAATTATAAAGTCTGTCTTATGGCAGACACCTTAATTCATAGTAATATTAGTTTTAGAATAAAAATAAGGAACTTGATTGTAATCTACAAGTGTAAGATATTTTAGGTCTTTAAAAAAATAGGAGTACGAATGTGGAAGGAGGAGTACCGGAGTATGATGGTGTTGAAAGTAGTAAAATACTCCTATGGGTGTATTTTCGGCAACACTGATGGTCACAATCACTTTTCGTTGTGCAGCGAATTCAATATTCTAACCTTACAATAGACGTCAGTGCTGTCGGAATGGCTACTATAGTAGCATTTGGCTCCTTACCTGTTGAAAGGACTACTGTGCTACCCATGGCTTAGAAAGGCTCCCCAAGTCTCCACATGGGAAAGTAAATGAAAATATTTTTAAATCCTTACTCCTATTAAAAATTTCACATCTCTGTTAATTTGTGATCATATTAGGGGTATTCATGCAAACGTGGAAAACCTAAAGAAAGCTTAAAAACGATTGAATTTTATATCGGTAGAAATTAACTGTATACCCTTATTTATTTTATAAAATATCTAGAATCAAGGCTCTCCCAAACCAACGCGAAATCGACGCGGAACATTCGTCGACGACAGTTTTTGTTGTTATTTAACATTGTTTATTTCTCATTTTTGTTATCATTGTGAATCGTTCGTCCTGCAGAGTGAATGTTCTCCGCCGCTTTCGCGTCGGTTTGGCAGATCCTTTGGCTCCCCAACTTCCCAAACTGCTCCCCATATGTTATGAAAAATGCTACTCTCGGAATTTGTGAAACGACAGCACTGCAGTGCGGTGGTAAGCTGGTAAGCAAGCACAAAGAAAAACCGACAAAAAAAAAACAAAAACAGCTCACACAGCCACAGCAGCGTTACCACTTTCGGAAAAAAAAGTCGAAGTAGATTTGAAGAAAAAAGTGAAGTAGATGAGAAAAATCATAGTAGATTTCAAAAAGAAGTTTCATTTTACATATATCATTATACAAATCATGTACAAAAAGAAAACTTGACATATGTTTTGTTAAATTACTCTTGTGTTACTATTGTGGTAGAAGTTAATTTTTTTAAATGTAAATTCTAGGGGCGTACGATATTTTGCAGGGCATTACAACAACAATTCATGCACGTTAGAATCTTGTTTATTAATATACCTATTATATATATAGAGAATGGTCGAATTTCGACCACTGGGCGGTACTAGTTATAATAATTGCATTATTAACCTTGAGCGACTCATCGATATCATTTTAAAATACCTACCAAAAAATAGCACATTGAAACATTGAAAGATCTTAAAAACAATCAAAATTTATTTGGTGGTGTCTTTATATTATTGGCCGGTGAGTTACGACAAACATTGCCCGTAGTTCCACAATAAACTCCAGCGGATGAAATTAATGCATGCTTGAAATCACCTTATTTGTGGAGAAATGTCAAAACAATCAGATTGACAATAAATAGCCTTGAGTGTCCAATTGCAAAACGATTTTTCGGCCGTTTAGTTTTCAAAGCAGTTGTTGAATATTGGAGATGGCAAAAATGCCCATTGATGATGGATTAATAACATTGTCGGAAAATGTTTGTGAGATTACCCAAACTAAAGAAGAATTGATTAAAAAAGTATTTCCAAATATTGGACAGCGAACAAAGATAATGCTTCGTTTAGTGAACGAGCAATATTGGCAGGAAAAAATAAAGATGTTAACTATGTTAATTGGGATATTCACAATGGAATAATTGGTGAATTAGTATCATTTACATAAGTCAATCGATGCTATTATCGACTAGATTTACCAGGAATGCCACCCCATAATTTACGATTAAAAGTCAGAAAGCATAAGGGAGAAGACGTTCTTATTCCCCCGAATTCCGCTAATTCCATCTGGTTTACCATTCAATTTCAAAGGGCTTCAATTTCTAATTCGCCTTGGTGTTACAATTCCAGTCTTTAGAAGTTTGTGGCAGAGACTTAGAATACCCAGTATTTTCACATGGGCAGTTATATGTTGCATGCTCCAGAGTAGGCAAACTATCAGCGTTATTTATATATTCTACAAATAGAAAGACAAAAAATGTTGTATACCAAAGAGCGTTACAATAGATACACATTTTGAAGAGTACTTTGAGTTTTTATTAACGACCAGCGAAGCGGTCGCGGGCACCCTAGTTTATACTATATAAAAGAAAGAATTTTAATCGTACTAAATATGACCATTTTTACAAATCACGCTACAGCCTAAACTATAAGCCCTAAAAATTCAAACTAAAATTTATACGATTGCAAATTTTATGTAGGTGAGCGATAAGATCGGATTTTTTGAAATTCGCATATTTAATAGGGTAAATGCAGGGGAAAGTCGGATTTCTAACTTTTAAACGCCACGTCGTAGGAATTTCATTTTTTCTTTATTTTAAAGATCTTTAAGAATTAGGAAAAAACACGTACATATTTTTTCTATTAAAAATCGAAATCACCCAGATATACCCGTTTTAAGACTGAAATAGGAACAAATAGTCGTTAGGAAAAGTGCTTAAAAGTTGTATAAGGATACATTTTTTTAAAAATATTTTTACATATTTTCAAAGATAATAAAAAAATAAATTATCCATGTTTAAGGAATTTTTGAAAGGATTTTTTTTTCATACCCAATATAATTTTTGAAAAAAGGTACATTTTTTTGAACAATTTCTAAAAGTTTTTGATTTTTATCTTTTTAATGGGTTGCTGGAAAAACCTCAAATTTTACTATCTTATAGATTAATTTGATAGCAATTAAATGGTAAACATTTTATCTTTCTAACTTATCATTTGACAGATTTATTTAAGAAGGAGTACAAATTTTGAAATTTGTTTTTTTGGTTTTTTATTAATATCTTTTTAATAAACTGTCGTACAGGTTTGCAATGTACCAATGAAATAATAGCTATATGTTCTAGGAATTTTTATAAGTAAAAATTATATTCCTATTGTACCGTTGAGCTGAGAAATTAACAATATAATATTGTTTATACATTTATTAAATTTAGCTATGCGATGTGGCTAAATTTCATACTAAAAGGGTGTGTAAATGACCCGTCAAATTTATATTACATATATTAAACTCAAAACTTGATGAAATTTTTTCGAAATTCAAAAACCTAATGATGCACAATTATAGCTGTAACATTCACATCCGCAATTGCTACAATTCTTAAAGAATAAAGACTTATAAATCTGCCTTCCAAAAGAGAACGGGTTATCGCCCCACGCTACTCACTATGGTTCATCAAACCTGAATCTATCCAAATACAAAAAATTAAAAACAGCAAACAACACATATCACTAACTATATACATGTATCGCCTCTAATTTAAGATTTGACGGATGGAGATTTATCTTCACCGATGGCCCTAAAACTCGGGACTTCACATCTTATGCGGTGGCCGATGAAAACGGATCACCCATAAGCATTGGTATTCTCCCAGAACTTGCAGAAGCATTTGCTATCCTTCAAGCGACTAAAGCTGCGGCCAATCTCTCTGAAAAATGCATTATATGCTCCGACAGCTCTCTCAGTAATCAATGCAATTCACAACGCAAACAACAACACTGAAAGCATATCAGTAATAATATATCAACTCAAAGAAATGAAAAACATTAAACTAATTTGGTCTCCTGGCCATGTTGGAATATGCGGAAATGAATATGCCGGTAGTGCCGCGAACTCAACCAAAACACACCTGTTTTCACCTTCAACATCTTCACCAAAACCGATCTCCTCAATCATACCGGAAACATATCTTTTGCAAAAAATATCCACGACTGGAGTTTCTATCACCATCACTGCAAGGATATTAACCCCTTAAAATCTACGCCGAGGTACCCTACTAACTGTTCGAAACAAGAAATAACTAACTTTGCTAGACTTTGACTTGAACACACCACTGCTTCCCAACAACAACTCCTTAACAAAAACGACCCGCCAACTTCTCCACTTGCAACACCCGTCTTGATCTAAAACATATGTTGGAAATTTGTCCGTTGTCGCAGCAATGCGCCGTAGTCCGATGACAGTCAACTGTTAAGCATATAGAGGACCAAAGTCAAAAGAGAATGCATTTCATCGAAAAGACTCTCATGGTCGAACTTTGTCAACTCTATGGACCTATCAATTGATTCAAAAACCCTATGGCCTAAAATTAGATAAATTCGATCTAATAAACCCACCAAAAAATGTTTTCGTTTATGATGTTAAACAATGACCTACATAGCAACCCGGAACTTATTGCAAATACATTTATAGAAAAGTGGAGGTCATATAATTCGGACCGATCTTACCCAGCAAAAATCATTCACGAAAAAAATCGCTTCAATTTAGACGACCATCCAAACTTACAAAACTATCTAGCATGCTTACCA
Source organism: Melangyna quadrimaculata (assembly GCA_949320155.1). Taxonomy (NCBI): domain Eukaryota; kingdom Metazoa; phylum Arthropoda; class Insecta; order Diptera; family Syrphidae; genus Melangyna; species Melangyna quadrimaculata. The sequence continues at coordinate 208,786,923 of OX439483.1, forward strand.
GAAAAAATATCGCTGATGGAACTTACCAAGACACTGCAAACGACAAAAGGAACTTCACCAGGACAAGACAAAATAACTTACAAAATGGTAAATTCGTGCGCTACAAATCTGAAATTAAAAATTGCCCTTTCTACACAAATATAATAAAAACTGGTGTATTCCCACATGACTGAAAAACAGCGCATCTGAAACCTATTCCCACAAAGGGTCGCATGTTTCACTCTTACGACGAGTACCGGTCCCATTTCTTTCCTACCTGTTCTCTTAAAAATTTTGGAAAAAATTATTGCAGAAAAGTTTCCGGACCGTGTTATCTCTCGAAGAGGCGATTACAATTGGCCACCGATATCTTGTGATTAAACACCTTGCGACTTCTTCCTTTGGGGCCACTTGAGAGATAAGGTCTATGCCAACAGCCCAGCGTCAATTCAAGACCTCAAAGATGGAATTCGTGAAGCTATTGAGGGCACACAGCAGCCACTTTGCGATTTGGTGATGGAAAATTTCATGAAAAGGATATTGTTGTGTAAGCGTAGCCGTGGCGGTCATTTGGCTGATATTGTTTTCCATTATTAATGGCATACTTTTCTCTTTACATCGAAATACACATCCGATCATTTATCTCAGAAAATGCCATTTTTCTTTGAATATCAAAATAACACCTATTATATAAAGGCTTAGCTGTAATTATTTGCTTAGCGCCGACCACTTTTTTTTTGTCTAATTCTTGTCAATTTTTTTTTTTTCTGTCCTTGTCAATTGTTCGTAGCCCTGACCTTGGTTTTTTGTACAATTCCTTTCAGGCTTTAGCCCCAACCTTATTCATTTGGGGCTTGCAAAAAAATACATAATATGTAAATTGATTAGCCCAGCCTCATTATTAAGTTAGAATACAATCAAACTTCACTGATTAGTTATATTTTAGACGAATATAAGACTGTTAACGTTGTAATGTATTGATTTCTATATTTCAATAAATTTTAAGAATTGGCTTTAGCTCCTATAACCACCCCCCCTGGATCCACTCCTGAGCCCAGAACAACATGCCTTCCGACCCAAAAGAGGCGTCCACTAACTGACCCACCTACTTGAGCACAAATTAGTCGATAACTTAAAGAGAACAAAACACAGCTTGGTAGTTTCATTTGACTTGGAAAAAGCTTTTGACCGTGTTATATCAACCCCTTTCATCCGCCAGCTTCATAAATGGGGAATACCAAAGCAAATTCTTAGACTCGTACTATCATTTCTGTCTCGTAGAAGTCAAAGCGACAACGTAGATGGACACAGTACAAAAATCGTCAGAGTTGAAAACGGAATCCCGCAAGGCTCCCCCTCTCAGTGGTCGCATACAACGAGAACATAGACTCTTTAATCGTAGAAATCAAAAAATCAAACCTAGACTTTGATGGAATTTATGCAGATAACATATACATACTAGATTCACGTAATCCCAATATAGTTCAAAATTCACTGACGCAAATAAACAACGTCGTGATTTCCACCTGGGTTAAAAATGTTGGGGCTATCATATCGCCAACAAAAATAGAAGCGTTACACTAGAATAGCCTACAAATAGACACTAGTTTATCAAAATACGGCAAAGACTAGACCCAAAAAACAAAGTTTCAGAGCCTCCTTATTCAACGAATCAGTCCTCAAAAAAATGTGTATACAGATGGCTCTTACTCTGAAGGCAATTCCACTTATGCAATCGTAGAATTTTAGAAGCAGTCTCCAGGCGGACATGGGAATGGCCCGGGACCACCATCTGATGGTTGCTACCGTAAGATTGCGTACAGCTGCAGTTCGGAGATCCCAAGGAAACACTCGAATGACCAAGTTTAATACAGATAGACTAAAGGATCCCGCAGTGCTCCAACAACTAGGGGACCACCTTTCACAAGGATTGAACGCAACCAGCAGCACGGAAACCACATCCATCGAAAATCATTGGTGTGCTGTGAAAAATGTGTTCATATCCGGTGCTGAAAGTATAGTCGGCCAGGCGCAAGGGAGAAATAGTGCTTGGCTTTCCGACGAAACTTGGGCAAGGATCGAAGAAAGGAAACACCTTAAAGCTCGCATCGCAGCTACCCCAGCAGCAGGGAGAAACGAGCTTGAGTCTACGTACCGCATGAAGATGAGGGAAGTTCACCGTAGTGTGCGACGTGATAAGCGTAACTACATTAACGCATTGGCTACAGAAGCAGAAGCCGCTAGTAGGTGTGACAGTAGGACCGTCTACAGAATTACCAAAGAGCTCACTGGTGTCCAGAGCTCTAAACAACACCTGGTTAAAGACACAAACGGTTCCCTGCTAATTTCGGATGAGGACCAGCTCATAAGGTGGAGGGAACACTTTTCTGCGGTTTTAAACCGCGTTTTCACCAGTGAAGTGAACCCTTTTCCCACTGAGCTACCCGAAGTAACAATTTCCAGAATACGCACCGTACCCCCCAGTAAAGAAGAAATTATCACCGCCTTCAAAGCACTGAAGAACAGCAAAGCGGTTGGACTTGACGGTATTCCTGCAGAGCTCTTAGGAGCAGCCCCAACGACATCGAGCGAGCTACTGCACCCACTTATCAAGAGAGCTTGGGAAACAGAGAGCTTTCCTGAAGAGTGTAAAAAAGGAATGATTGTCAAGCTCCCAAAGAAAGGAGATCTCACACAGTGCGAAAACTGGAGAGGAATATGCGTTCTGCCTGCAGTAGCCAAGATAATAGCAAGGATAGTATTGGACCGAATTAAAGTCCACCTCGAAGACACACTCAACGCCGAACAAGCAGGTTTCCGCACTGGATCTTCCTGTGTCGTTAACATCAACACCTTGCGGATCATCATCGAACAGTGCGTTGAATATCGATCACCACTTCACCTGCTGTTCATCGATTTTGAAAAGCGTTCGACAGTGTCAATAGAGAATTTATTTGGCTTGCTTTGCGCAAGAGGGGCATCCCAGATAAATTCATTGCTATTATCAAGGCTACATATGACGGATCCAAGTGTCACGTTTTGCACAAAGGTAGGCTGTCAGAGGAGTTTGAAATCCAAAGTGGAGTTAGGCAAGGCTGTATACTGTCACCAATACTGTTCCTGTTGGTGATAAGTGACGTACTGCACGCAGCTTTGTCAAATGGAAATGTAGGAATTCAGTGGACTCTGCAATCTCACCTCAAACATCTGACTACGCGGACGACGTATGCTTACTCTCTCATAGGATCATGGATCTCCATCAAATGACAACAAGGGTGGAGAGAGAAGCAGAAATCGTAGGGCTTAAGATCAACTCGGCAAAAACTAAAAGGATCTGCCTCATCAATCCAAGTAAATATTTCTAGACAACCGTTAGAGATGGTAGAGGTTTTTTAATATCTTGGGAGTATTGTCTCTACGGGTGGCGGAACTGAACTGGACGTAAACAGCCGAATCAGAAAAGCAAAGGCTGCGTTCGGAATGCTGTCTAAAATATGGAGAAACAACTATTTTAGCTTAAAGACCAAGCTACGACTGTTCCGCTCCAATGTTGAATCCGTACTGGTTTACGGCTGCAGCACTTGGAAAGTCACTGACACTGTCACTAGAAAGCTGCAAACCTTCGTTAATAGATGTCTACGAAACATCTTGAGGATTTTCTGGCCCAACCGTATCTCCAATGCCGAACTTCATCAGCTGCATCAAAAGCTTATTCCAGAAGCAGCAGAGCTAGATAGCATAAAAAAACTATGAAACTTGCCAACTAATCTCGTAAAAAAACGCTTATTTGTACTGATAACCTGAGTATACTTCACGGGCTTAAGAGCGCTAACAACAAGTGTACATCGTTAGAGTCCATCCGAAGCCAAATACATTCCAACAAAAACATCTGGCTTTCCTGGGTTTCGGGCCATACTGGAATTCCCGGAAATGAATCAGCCGATGAAGCCGCAAAACAGGCCTCAAGATTTCCTTTAATAGTAGAAACTCCAAATTTATATCAGCTTGCACAAAGAACTCAACTGGCTAAAGAAAACACGATCCGCTATGATCAATGGCAAGGAAGTTCCTATTTCCTGCGAAGTCACCACATAACAAACATACATATCAAATACATCCACCAATTCACGAGATGAATGCATAAAACTTTTCCGCATCCTAGTCGGTTAAGGCCCTCTTCAACAGCAGACACTACTTCGACGGCGAAACACAAGAAATATGCGCTGACTTTGAAACCAACCTTACAGTGCAGCATATACTAACTGATGAATGCCGATGATCCTCTCTAATACCGTTTTTCATAGGACGCCGGAAGCGTCCAGAAGCGTCCGGAAAACTTCTGAAACCATTCCATTGGCACAAAAAATATGCTTCTGACGATTCTCAGAAGAGAAATTCGATTCTGGATTTCAAATCAGAATCCACTCCAGAAGCACTAAACATTCAAACTCAAACGTCACAACAAACTGCAATGTAATTTATGTTTTTTTTTTTTAACTTTCCATTTTATTTTAATTTGCATCCAAAATCAAAGTTTTGGGTAAAATTTAATAAACAAATTAAGAAAAATCAAACAAAAAATATTATTTGGAAGTTCTGTTTACATTTCACTTTTTGTGTGGTAGCAAATAATTTTTATTTGACGATTCACCTATACAGATACCAAACCCCTGAATTGAGTAGAAGCATCTTGGACTGCTCCATTGGATTTCTGAATGAGTGAAACCATTAGTGAATTCAATGGAAAACGGCATATAGAGCAAAATGAAGAAACATTGAAACTTTCAGAATTCATCAACCCTTCAATTTTCGAATCCATAAATAACATCAAACTAGCTACCACCGCGATGTTCAAAAGGGTAGTTATGTGCATTCAAGAGGACACAAGCGTCCACAGGTTTTTCTCAAAATCCACCTCTGTCTACCAACTCCTACTCTCACCTCCACGTGGTGAACATCGGGTGTCTAGTACCTCAGCTGGAGACGGGGTTTAAATCCCCGTGGAAAGCTGTTGGGGACAGCCAACGAGAGAGGGGGGGGAGGAGTGTTCCCACTAAGGCACTTCTCCTTTCATCGAGGCGGCAGCGGACGAATTCTCTAGATGGAATCAACGGTGGCGTCTACAGTTCCAGTTAGGTTGAACTACTTAGTGAACACCTTATATGGGCTACTACGACATATTTGTAGCTCAGGCCTATAAGGAGCGGTTTATCCGGCTCCCTACCCTTGGAGTTATACGAAGGGTCTGGTCCTCCGGGTCGGGGGTTGTGCGTCGGGGTAACTTCCCTACCACGTAAAAAAAAGTTGTTCCGAAACAACAACAAGCCTCGGATATGGATGATTTTAAAGTTGACGACCCCAGCAAACGAAACAAGGACAATGAATTTCGGATCTGCACGTGGAACGTCCTGTCCTTATACAGAACACGTGCAGCCGAACAATTAGTGGAGAACCTGGACAGGCTAAAGGCTGACGTAACAGCCATCCAGGAAGTGCGATGGGATGGAGAGGGCGTACGGAGACTGAAAACGTGTGACATCTACTACGGCGGGTGCTTGAAGGAACAGGGTCAGCGGCTCTTGGGTTGTGGTTTTGTGATAAGGGGAAGACTTAGGCAAGAAGTCTTGGGCTTCCGAAGTGTAAGCGAGCGCCTGGTCACAATCCGCATCAAAGGCAAATTTAAGAACATTTCGCTGATTTGTGTTCACGCCCCCCATGAAAGGAGAGAAGACTCAACCAAAGAAGCATTCTACGATCTCTTGGAGACAACGTATGATATGTGCCCGAAGTACGACGTGAAGATCATTCTTGGTGACTTCAACGCAAGATTCGGAAAGGAGGGCATCTTTGGTTCGATAGTCGGAGGACACAGCCTACACGACGAAACTTCCGGCAACGGACACAGGCTGGCAGACTTTGCGGCGGGGCGAAATGTCATCATCTCAAGCACCTACTTCCCACACCTCAATATACACAAGGGGACTTGGCGGTCGCGTGATCAAGTAACCGTCAACCAAATCGACCACGTTGCGATAGACGCGAGACATGCTTCCAGTATCTTGGACGTCCGAACGTTCCGAGGGGCCAACATTGACTCGGATCACTACCTGGTGGTAGCTAGACTACGTATGCGGATATCCATGACGCGACAACGCAGAGCAGATGCTGTGAAAAGATTCGATGTCGAGAAGCTTAAATCGCAAGAGACTGCCAGAACTTTTGCAGACCACGTAACTCTTAATCTCTCAGGAGGTCCGCTACCAGCATCAAGTGCAGAGGACCAGTGGGAACACTGTCAACAAGCCATTAGAAGTGCCGCCTCTGATGTGCTGGGTTTCACTAGGCGAATACAACGAAACCCCTGGTTCGATGAGGAGTGCCGGCTAGCGCATGCAGCTAAGGACGAGGCCTACCAGGCAATGCTGCAGACTCGAACAAGAGCTGCTGAGAGAGTGGCCCGGGAGCTCTACGGGCTGAAACGAAAAGAGGAACGCCGACTTCTCAGGAGGAAAAAGAGAGAGCACGAGAAGCGGGCGGTAGAGTCTATTGAGGGTTGTAGCGGTAGGGGAGATGTTCGAAAATTTTATCAGAGGGTGAAGCGATCCACTTAAGGATTCAAGGCTAGAACGGAAGCCTGTCGAGATGAGAGTGGGAATATGGTAGTAGACACACAGTCAGTGCTGAGGATCTGGAAAGAACACTTCTCTAGACTGCTTAATGGCGAAGACAGCCAAGATGCCGCTAATAGGCAGAACGCTCCATTCAACTTGGACGATGATGGCCAAGAGTTCCGTCCACCCGACCTAACCGAAGTTCGGCTGGCGATATCCAAACTTAAGTCGTACAAGGCTGCAGGTGCGGATGGCTTACAAGCCGAACTATTTAAATCAGCGGGAGATGAATTGGCTAGGAGCATACACCAGCTCATCTGCAAAATTTGGTCGGAGGAAAGTATGCCCGATGAATGGAACCTCGGTATAGTGTGCCCCATCCATAAAAAGGGAGATGTTCTGAGATGTTCTGAAATGTACCAACTACAGAGGAATTAGTCTCCTAAACGTCGCTTATAAAATCTTGTCGGCCATCCTGTGTGACCGCTTAAAACCTTTTGTCAACGATCTGATCGGCCCTTATCAGTGCGGTTTTAGGCCAGGCAAGTCAACCGTCGATCAAATGTTCACACTCCGACAGATTTTAGAAAAATCCCGGGAATTCCAGATCGATACACACCACCTTTTTATCGATTTTAAAGTCGCGTATGATAGCGTGAAAAGGGACGAATTATACAGAGCCATGTCGAGTCTCGGCATCCCTGCCAAACTCGTCCGCTTGTGCAAGATGACGATGGAGAAATCTCGCTGCTCCGTCAAAATTGGTAAGAACACCACCGATTCCTTTGATGTTGAGAAAGGATTGAGGCAAGGCGACGCGTTATCATGCAACCTATTCAACATCGTTCTTGAAGCCATTGTACGCAACGCACATGTCAACACCAGCGGTACAATCTATCAAAAGTCCGTTCAATTGCTTGCATATGCGGATGACATAGACATTGTCGGCAGAACGAAGCGAGCTGTGGCAGGGGCATTTGCGAGCATTGAATCGGAGGCGGCTAGAATGGGATTGGCGGTTAATGAGGACAAGACGAAGTATATGCTGTCATCGAGAGAGGAATCTCAACATCGTCGACTCGGGCAAAATATCACGATGGACAGATATAACTTCGAAGTTGTCATGGACTTTGTCTACCTGGGCTCCACTATTACATCGCAGAATGACATCAGTGCAGAGATCAAGCGAAGAATTACTCTTGCCAACCGCTGTTTCTTCGGTCTAAGAAGGCATTTAAGTAGTAAGGCCCTCTCTCAGAGAACCAAGGAGACTTTATACAAAACCCTAATCATCCCGGTCCTGCTTTATGGGTCAGAAGCATGGACACTGAAAGATTCGGATAAAAATCTGCTAGGGTGCTTTGAGAGGAAGATTCTTCGTGTGATTTTCGGTCCGGTGTGTATCAAAGGAGTATGGAGGAGAAGATTCAACGACGAGCTATACGGGCTATACAGCGACGTTGACCTGGTCAAAAAGCTGAAAATACAGCGGCTTAGATGGCTGGGGCACGTGGAGCGTATGGACAGCAACGCACCTGCCCGACGAGTCTTCGAATCCAACCCCGATGGGGTACGCAGCAGAGGAAGAACCCGTAACAGGTGGCGCAATCAAGTGAATGACGACATCAAAGCACTCGGTGTGCGCAACTGGAAGCGGCTAGCTAGGGACAGAGCTGGCTGGAGGGGCTTGTTAGTTGAGGCCGAAGCCCATCCTGGGCTGTGAGCGCCATCAAAAGTAAAAGTAAAAGTAAGTAAGCTACCACCGCCCACCATAAATTAAACGATATATAGTCCAAATTCATTTACATTATGCAACGTAAAAACTTTCACTATACCAAATGATTGTAAACTTTACAATAATCAAACTATGTCAAATGCAAATTTAATTCTAAAGGCGGTATTATATGGCTTTCAGCCCTTAAATCGAGAAATAATGTAAATTAATTTTATATATATTTCACTACAATAAATAAATAATATCACTGAGTTTTTAAAAAATGCAGAAATTGTAACTTAAATTCCCAAGCAAAAACGACAATAGTCTCGCAGCTAGGCTTGTTAAATTTTTATATTAGCTTGTAATTTTAATTGCTTGTTAATAAGTAATAATAAATAATAAGATATCGAATTAAATTAAATTTCTACTTATTTTACAAGTCTATAAGTATTTTTTTTTTTTTAATCATACCTCCGCTGCTGGAGGACTTGCATCTAAAATCACATTGTATCGACCAGAAGCCAAGACGTCCGTGTATAACTTCGTGCAATTTTCAGGAGGATCGAATTCTACACAAACCGAATTAGGTGTACTTGTTTCCGATGGTCGTATAATGCCCGAAGCATAGTAGTTGCCTAGCTTAGCCAAAACTCTTGTATTGGTCCATTCACTTAAATCTAGTACTCCAACTGATGGATTGTTATTCTGTTGCTGCTGCTGTTGATAAGAAATATTGTAATGTTGTTGCGTTGTTGAATTCGATCGGCTGCTATTGTTGTTGATTGTTGTTATGGTTTGTAGGTTTTGGAATTTGTAAGAATTTTGCGGGCTGAAACGACGAAAATATGATTGATACAGAACCATTTAAGTGGTGTTGTTATAGTACTCACCTGGCTATGATGATTTTTTTATCGGGACTTTCCATATTGGTCAGACGACCAATATTCTGAGTTGTTGCAGGATGTGCGATTGATCTTATGTACACAGTTTCATTGGACGCTGTATTAGATGTAGACTGCCAATTGGGTGCGGTCACAATGATATTATTGCCGTTTTTTAGCGTCATGGAACCAGCCTCATTGCCATCGCAGCCACCTCCTCCTCCATCCGATATTAGCAGTTGCTGTACTTTTGGATGGTCCATTCTCTCCAGCTCAGCTGGATCGAATTTTCGCTTTTTTGGATGAAGCCGTGGTGGTGGTTGCTGCTGTTGCAGATGCTGCGATTGGTGCAACACTTGCTGTTGTTGTTGTTGCTGAGGGTGTGCTTGCCCTTGCTGTTGCAAGTGATGTTGTTGATATTGTTGTTGAAGATGCAGCTGTTGTTGTTGACGCTGCTGCTGTTGCTGCTGCATTACTTGCTGATGCTGGCTAGTTGCCGGTATCACCATCTTGATTGGTGATGGAAGACTATGTCTTGCGTTTTGGGCGTTCGACTGAACTACTTGTTGATTCGTTATGAGAACTGTTGTCGAACCCGACGCAGCTCTAACCATTTTCGCAGCATCGCCGGCGGTATCAACTTCTGTACAGCCGATGGTGGTCGAATTGATTCCACCGCCACTAACCCCACCATTAGTTATAATAGTTGATTTGTATTTTGACGGAGTCGCCGATTGCGTTGGTGACACAATATAGATCTCATGGGCAGCAGTTGTTGCTATTGTGGCTACTGAAGCTGTGGAAAACGATAAGGGCTGTTTACGTTGGTAATTGATTGTGCCCACACTGCTTATCACGGAAGCTGGTATCTGTAAACAAATAAATTTTAATTTTAACTGTTTAATAAGTAGTGTATTTATTAAAATAACAATTCAAAACTGATTAGATATGAGAACACATGTATGTACAAGCGAATAATATTTATAAATTGAAATAGTGCCCATAGACAAATTATTATAAGGATGTAAAACCTCGGCTGTCATTCGGTTACCCTACAGCATAGATAAACAATACCTAGATCATAGATAAACAATACCTAGATGGGAAACAATGGCTATCAATTCAGTTTGCCAACAAGCTCAAACGCCAAATGGCCGTGGTGAACATCGGATTTTTGCACTAGTGTACGTGCAGACGACCGTGGTGAAAATTAGATTTTTGCACTAGTGTCCGTGAAAAAAATTCGAGTTTCACCTCGGTTCGTGACCAAAATGGCGGATAATTTAAAAATCCAAGGGTTTGTTCAAAATGTGCTGAAATTCATAGGTTCTTTTATGTCGCTTTCCTTTCGCTCGCAAAAGAATTCGTTTGTGGTGTAAAGATTTGATTTTTGATCTTTTTTTAAACAAATCAAATTTTTCCTTCACAGATTTGATTTTTTTGCTGAAAGGAAATCCACATTAAGAAGTAGATAAACATACATTTATCTAGGAGTTAGAAAATTATTTTAGAAGTAGTGCTTTTAAATATTTCAATTTATATTTGAGGTTTGCTTTAGGAATTTCTATTTTTGAATGAGAGTTGACCTAGACATAACTATGAATGGGAGGTGCATGAAGTGGATGATGAAAAAAAGCAAAAACAAGTAAATCATATGATGTGGAATTAAAGGTTAGACCACACTCGACTGAACTGCACCGGCTCGGAATTCACAAGAATTCGTATGAAAGTTTATGAAGTTCAGTTGCAGAATATAGCTCATATATAGCTCGTTGCCGCGTCGTGAAGTGTAGTTCCGCTGAAAGTTAAGTGTGGCCTTGTCTTAGTTTTTACTTTTCGTTTATAGATACTTTGTTTAGATTTATGAAATCTATGTATGTGGTGTTTTAACCATACAAAAAGATTAAAAAGATGAGTAAACTTGACAAATAACTCCCTAGATGGATATTTTTTTAAAAAGTCGAAATAAAAGAAGTCATTTATGTCAAACTATGTGCGATGTGATAAGAATCCTACCGTGGATTGATTTTTGGCGCTTATTTGAGTCTATATTCTACTTTACCTTCTTATCGGCTGTAGAGCTTCTAGCGATGTTGTATTTGTAATGCCTGTAAAATCGTACTGTACTATGGATGGCTTTTGCAATAAAATACGCCTATTGTGTGTTTTCCTCAATCAGAATTGTATTTATTGAAATGTTTTTGCAATTAAGAACAAATGAGAATAACATCATTGTGGGTGCTTTCTTTTATCCCCATACAAATTATTTCTGGCCGATGAAGGTTTTGTTGGTATTCCAAATGTTTCGCATTGGCTTAAGAGACCATTTTTGTCGCAACACAATTTAAATTGTGTAAAGGATCTGTCAAATCAACATTAAATCGGAGCGAAACACACGACAACAAAACTTTCACTTTTTAAAATTAAGTTATATGAAAATAATTGAGAGTACCCACAATTAAAGCGGTGCGATTTTCCATATGAACCCGATGACTGACAAACATGTTGTCCACGCATCGGTTTGGGGGACCTTAAATTAATTTCTAAAAATTTACGTCGGAATTTGACCATGATGCAATCCAACCCTAAGGTATAAATTAAAATAATTTCATATATAAGTGTGTCTGTACCCTAAAACTAAGAATTTTTCAAACACATCCCGAAAATAGTAGCTGTCAAATTTGCAATGGTGAATTTAATTTTTGTTTATTTCTGGAACCTTGTTTTGGTTGGCGAGATTTTTTTTTTAATTATTGTGCTGTAGAGCTGAACAAAATTGAAATTGTATTTTTAAATTTCATAAACATAATTAGGTCTTTTGCCCTTCTGTCTTCTGGTCTTCTGTCCCGCTCTACTCTGCTCAAACATGGCCCCTTCGCAGGCGACAGAGTTCTGCAAAGAGTTCTCATCGTCTGTCCAAGTAGCTTTTTGTCGAATTGGAACAACGAAACATGAAAGCACCAAAAGATTTTTAATTGAAACTCAAGCAGGACTCGTTCAAGTTCCGCTTTAGAGTTATCCATGCCATGCGGGCATTGTGCTTGACGAAACAATTACTTTTTTCCTAATTTATTTTTTAATGAAAATCAAATGCACCGGAATAAAAATCTTCGCACAGCAGATTTATGAAAAAAAAATGAACTGTCAAACAAATCAAATTCACCGCGTTAAATTGGTGTTGCAGGTAACATCTATTCATAGACACGAAATGATATTACAAAAACAACAATGTAAACAAATGGGTTTTGGGGGGTGATACGAACGAAAGATTCCTATCTAGGTATTGTTTATCTATGCCCTACAACTTGAAACACGCATACATAGAAAGCTTGGCCCAACTAACCATGAGTGTTTTGCACACATAGACAGTTGGCACAAATTCACCACCAAAATGTAGATTTTTTTGAAAATATCATTGGTGAATTCTTTTATTAACCATAGTTAACTATAGCTTTGTTCAGCGACCTTGTTCCGAACAGTTTGGACCAGTTTATGGTGGATTTACATCTATCTTCGTCTGACTTCTGCAAAAACAAGGGGATGCAAAATTAAAATTTACATTTGTTGGATAGAGAGGGAAATCCAAAATGCAGAAGATCTTCGTACATGCAGATTAAAGGAAGTGCCATAATGCAGATATGAAGACAAACATGTTCATCTTCTTGATGGTTCTCTTTCCCACGCTCAGAGTTTTGGCATACATTTATCCCGCTCTACTTTTCTACATAAGCCTGATCCACATCTGTGTCGTGTGTTGTGTTGTGGAGTCGTGTGTCGCTATCGCTACAATGTATTTCATATGCGTAGAACCATATTTGTCTCGTGTGTTGTGTTGCTGTGTGGCGCATAAAATATATGGAATGACAGCGACACACGACTCCACAACACAACACACGACACAGATGAATGTAAATCCACAATTACATGTATCTTCGTCTGACTTCTGCAAAAAAAGAGGATGCAAAATTAAAATTTACATATGTTGGATAGAGAGGGAACACCAAAATGCAGAAGATCTTTGTACATGGAGATTATAGGAAGTGCCATAATGCAGATATGTTCATCTTCTTGATGGTTCTTTCACACACTCGGATTTTTGGTATACATCTGTCCCGCTCTACTTTTCTTCATATTTGCAGACGAAGATACATTTAATGGTGGATTTACATGTATCTTCGTCCGACTTCTGCAAATAAAAGGGGATGCAAAACTAAAATGTACATTTGTTGGATAGAGAGGGAACACCAAAATGCAGAAGATCTTCGTGCATGAAGATTATAGGAGGTGCCATAATGCAGATATGAAGACTAACATGTTCATCTTCTTGATGGTTCTCTTTCACACGCTCGAAGTTTTGGCATACATCTGTCCCGCTCTACTTTTCTTCATATTTGCAGACGAAGATACATTTAAATCCAGCATAAATCCGGCTTATAGGAATTGCTATAATACAGATATGAAGACGGCATTATGGCACTTCCTATAAACTCTCTCTGTCCAACAAATGTAAATTTTAATTTTCCATCCCCTTGTTTTTGCAGAAGATAGACGAAGATACATGTAAATCCACCATAAAGCTCTTAACAATTTTTAGAAAATGCAATGTGTACATTTATGTCAACCAATTATTAATTTCGGGTTTTGTTTTTTTATGCCATTAAAACGTCTTTGCCAATTCCAAAGAATCAAAACTAAACAACACATTCTACAACTAGGAGCTGAAATTCATTGCTCTCAAATATATAAAACAACAAAAGCTTAAACAATACAGTTAAGCCCATTTAATATCACTTATAATGTACATACATACTTAATTATACAGTTTTACTGTCACTTTGTTTTGTATTCATACAACTGTGGTTGCACAGATGTTTTTGTTTACGAGTAGGTAGTTTTTGAAAATGCGAAAATAGTAAAATCAAATCAAAATTATTACTTATCAATAAATTTGTTTTGCTTGAATATATTTCAATTTTTGAATGGGCATAAACTTAGGACTGTTAAGTTGCCCTGAGAGATAATCAAGTTCTTGTTATTATTAACTAACTTGTTTTATTCAACATTTGTATGACATCGGATACTAGCACAATCGCCTTTTTATGGTAACAATATTGTAAGTTATCATTTCCATGTGATTATAAGCGTATTTGACTTTACTGTCATGTCAATAACAATAATTGAAAACAAAACCTTGGTCTTACCAGCACGTATATTTGTAGATAATCGTCTACAGTAGCTATACTCTCATATGCATACAATCTATAAAAGATCCACCAATTCGTTACTATATGGTGTTTAGGAAACGGCAAACAATACAAACAAAAAATTGAAAACTTTGGAAACAAAATGAATGTAAAGATAATCTCAGGCTGCGTTATGGAACGCGTGGGACGCAATAATGGAAATTTATTCAACATAACAGCGTAACCAATTCTAGCTCTAGCCCAAGCAATCAGTTCTCGATTGAGTCTGAAGTTTCACAATAATTTCGCGCCAATGCGTTTGTCGTTGACAATTTGCTGTGCCATGGCATCGATGGAGTTCATCACCACACGATCAGAGACATCAAATGAAAATAACTTGCGCGTCCAGATAAAAACAAAAATTCAAACAAAACAAATTCACTATTTTCACTATTATTTAATTCGATTAAGGTGCATTGCTGTAGACAGAAGCAGCGATTAAGTAGAAGTCCACACATTTTGAATAATTAAAATAAATTGTTAGTGATAAAATGTTTGTTGGCAAGCAACGAAGGAGGAGAGGTATAGAAGAAATTTAAATGTGACCGTAATATTTTAGTGGATATCTCTGATGAGGTATGATTACAAAACTTATTTTTGAATATTGAATACCTACGTATAGTTAGCTCTGTATGTACGAAGTCTGAAGAAGAGCATACACTGCGCAATTTGACTCAAGATGAGTTTTTTTTTTTTAATAAATGTTTTCTTTGGCATTAAGAGATAATATTATGTATATTTTATTTGTTGGAAAATACGCATATTGGAACGCAATATTAGATAAAGCTGGCGACACACCACACGTTGTTCTTGCTCGTTGTCGTGATTTAATCCCGTCAGAAAAATTGGCGGAACTTCAGCGGAACCCGATATTTTGTTTGACAGCTCAGTGCTATGATCTGAGCTAAAAAAGAAAAATGGTTAATGCTACGTTTTCACCTAAAGATAATCCGGATAAAAAAGAGTAGATTAAAAATTAAAAAAATTTTTTTCTCTGGTGAAAACACTTCAGTTTTCACCAGAGAAAAAAAGATTAGTTTGACGTTTTCACTCTGAATTGTCATTCAAAAGTCAATATGACGAAAGTGTAAAACAAAATTATTGCAAACAAGGATTATAATTTCGGTGCAGTAAAGAAATTTAACTTCAATAAATAAAAAATGTGTAATAAATCAAAAATATTGTTATCCCAACCTTCTATCCTTCAAAATAATTTGAAGGTGATAATTGGATCGTTGGATAGAAAACGTATTTACAGAAAAAACGCCAGCAATGCCTGATGAAGATTTTGGTTAGCAAGAAAAAAAAACTTTTGTTGCAAAACAAAATGTATTAAACAATTAGGCCTATTCTGCCATATCTGTTATTCTGCTATGAATTTTCTGTTATGATGCATAACAGATCTCCACCATAAAAGATATTTTATAACTTTTTATTCAGGAGTTCGATCTTTTATAAAAGTCTGTTCTTCAAAATAGAAACAATTATATGAACAGACCTAAAATCTGCTATCAAATTATCAGCTGTAGTAAATAAAAAAAAAACTCGGCACTGACGAGTGACCAAAATAAAATTAACTTGCGGAATTTTCGTTTTTTGTTTCGCGTAGATAAATTGGTGTTCTATGTAATTTGTCTTATTATCGTTCCTGAATTTAATATCCAATTTAAAATGTTGTACGAAACACACAGCGGCAATATTAAGGCGACTTCTTTTTCAGCTTTCATCCATCATGAGTGTTCTGTGCATTTCTGTGCAAAAATAATTTTGCTTGCAATTACGTATTTGTGTTTGTAGTTATGTATTTTAATATTATTTTAGTATATTCGTCACCTTTTAATAACAATTTATTAACAAAATAAAAGTTTTTACCTCATAAATTGAAATCTTTTTGGATAAAAGTCAACAAAATCTGTCTTATTCTGTTATGGTTTATAACACATTTCATAACAGAATTCGAACTGCAGATTTTTTGAAAGTTTAAAAATTTGTATGAAAATTGATAAAAGAATAACAGAATAAAAGTATACAAGATTGCACCGAATAGGCCTAAATATATAAGAACAGTCTGGATTAGGGCGAGTACAACAACCCAGATTCATTCCTTTTATTAAACTTACAATTCCACAGACACATACAAGCACTTTTTTGGAAAAGGATGTTGTGAGACATGACGGCGATTTTTTCTAAGGAAAATTTTAGAATTCCCCGAAAAACTCCAACCATATCATCGAAGGTAATAATTATTGAACTGGACGAGAAACATGTCTGTCGTTTTAATTTCTTTAGTAAAATAAAATAGTGACAGCTAAGTGTTCAGGTGTGTTTCAAAAATAATTCTGAGCGCTCAGAACACCATTTGTTTAGAGGATGTTCAGAGCATGCTCGATATGCTCGGACTCTGTTCAGAACTCTTTTTTGAGCTAAAAAAGAAAAACGCCTATTGCTGGGGCGAGTTGAGATAACAAGTAAACTGTCAAAGTGACATGCTTGAGCGTGACATGAGTTGTGAATTAATTTTGTCGTGGAATTGTTTTGTTTTGCTTGGATTTGTTTTGTTGTGAACTCGCGTGCTGCAGTTAATTTTGAAACAGAAATTTGAAGAATAAACAAATTAAAGAATAATAAACAGAAATAGAAAATGGAATCCATTATAGCTGTGGATTGCTGCGGGTGAATCCACTGGATTCACAAATTTTGTTTTGTTTATCGTTTTAAATTCCAAGAATATAATTGACAGTCCATTGGTTTTTTTTTTGTGAGAATGGAAGAACACAGGTTTTCTGACAACTCCCGGGGTTGTAAACAAAATGGGTCAACCCTAAGTAAAATTCAAAACACGAAGCTATAGTCGTTTGATGGACAAAGCAATAAGTCAGTAATACAACCTTGAAAGAATTTCGAACACTCTAAAAATTTCTGTTTTTGATTTAAGGAACGGTAAAAAAAGGCAATATTCAAACTACCGTTATTTGTATTTCCTGCACATCTGCCGGACTACAATTGTCTGTCAATCGATTGAAAACAAAACAAAATTGTTCGCGATATTTCACTTCGCAGTTCTGTTTTTTAATTTTTGGCCAAACAAAAACAGGATAAGAATTAACGTTTGTAAACACATTTTTCATATACAAGTACAATAAGTAAACAAAAAATATATAATACATTTAATTGCAGATGAATGATAAAGAAAATTTAAAAAGGCGTAGGGAAACGAAATAGTCGGGTGTTGAAAAAGAAATGCTTCGAGAGCAGGTTCGCGGGCCTTTGAGTGTCGTGGACGACAACATGAATGACGTCAAGATGATAGCAACTTCATGGTTGGATAACTGGAAATAAATCGATATCCGTAAAAATCATCGTCGGTCATCCCAGTTGGCGGCACCATGGCAATATCCAATATCCACCAAGATATCAAAGTCTTCGTGAATTCTACCATCAGTTATTGACATTTTTCTTTCTTTTTAAAACTAAAATCACCGAAATCAAATAAGTCGTGCAGAAAAATTCAGAACTTTGTGTTTCACCTCTTGACTTAATCAAAGGTTCTACCGTGTTAAATGGTTAAGCTCCAGTTTATCATTTAGACTTGGGTCTAAATTGTCTATGAATAAAATAAATTCCAGCTTAAAATAAGAATTTATCAGACGACTATGAATATGCACCATTGTGTATCAATTTTCTAATCAATCATTAAATTTAAATAAAATAGTTAGGCCGTGTGTCAATTGCGTAAAAATGTTGGTTAAATTTGATCCGTAAAATTGGAGGGTTTTGCTGTGTCAATTGCATTAAATGGAATATTTTAAAACCTGTGTTCCTTACGCTAACGGAACCTATCCGAGACGGTGTCAACCAATCCAAAAATGTTCGGATGCCTTGATTTGTTGTTGCAATAGCTTTTTTCAGAGGAATTACAACACAAATCTGTCCAAATCGCTTTGGATATGATCTTGAACGCGGAAATTCCATTTTGATAGTGGCAGTCATGAATCTAGTATACCTAGACTGTTAGTCGATAGTCATTCTCATTTGTGAAGCATAATACACAAGACGCAACTTGTGGTTTGCATTAGAATAATTTTGCATTTGAGTGTGAATTATATTTCTTTATTCATTTTAGATATTCAAAATATTGGGAATAAGAATATTGTGTTTCCTTATTCAATAAAATACTTAGGATGAACCATTATTGTCGTTTTTGTATTTATCCCGAGTAATTGGAATGGATTTTTCATTCCATCTAAAGTGCGGAGTCAAAAGAAAAAAAAACTCAATGCTCTGCGGTCCCCCATCTAAGTACTAACCGCGCCCGAAGATGCTTGATTTCGATGATCGGACGATAACCTGTTTTTGTTTTTTTTTAAACCGATATTTTTCGTAACGTATTTCGTCAAAAAGCAATGAATTCTTTATTAAATAAAAAAAAACATAATTGTCGTTGCTTTTGAGAGGCGAGAACGAAATCATGGTCGTCCCATTTATCGATACCAACACGGCGAAGCATTTTATATTGCCCCTTTCAAGGGATACATTTTTTTCCTCTTTGCTGCTCCAAAAATATGACGCCATATTCTCCCAAAAGTAGGTAATTTGCACGAAACAATTTTTATTTTATTATTTTAATTAAAACAGAGCTCTATTTTTATTTAATTATTATTTATTTTAATATTTTTTTCCTTTCGATGTCAAAAGCGAAAAGTTTACACAACTGAATATCATGAATGAATAAACAGAAATGATGAAAATTCCCAAGTTTAATCGCTAACTTCTACTGTTTAGTTGATCAACTCTAGAGTTGAAAATCAAAAGTTGAAAACGTCAACTTCGAGTGAATAAAAACTATTTCTCAAGTTTACTGTAAAAATCCAAAAGTTATGTTCAACTTTGAGTAAATATTAACTAGGCCTAAAGGACCATTCACATGAGAGCGACCGACGAATGAACAAAGAAATGGGAATTTAAACATTAATAAGCCTTAATATTTAACAAAATCTAGTCAAAATGGTAGAATTCGATATAAAATTAATTTTAAAATTATAAAATCTTTATTTTTATTTGCTTAAATATGAGAAATTTGAGAAAATAAATTGTTCGGAACGAATTGCGGCTATTCGCGACGAACAAATTGTTTTCTTAAAATTCACTTGGCTTAGCAATTAAATTGAAAATTTTAGTATCTTAAAATAATCCTCAATTACATTTCTTCCGTTTTGTCTAGATTTTGTATAGAATTTAGGTTTTTTAATGTTTTATATCCCATTTGTTCATTCATTTGTTGGTTGCTCTTATGTGTACAGTCTTTAAGCCGTTTTCAAATTGCCGCTAGTGTATGGGTTTTTTTTTTAAATAAAGGGAACCATCGCGATGGTGGCTCCTAGCAGTCCCGGTATAATAGGTCGATGGTTTAAGTAATGTGCAAGAAGCTTACAAACGTCAAAATTTATCCACTTGTTTAAATTTAAACGAGCTCCTGAGCAAGTTAAATTTTGACGTCTGTATTCACCTCAGTAATGCCAAAATTTAGACATGGGATCAAATTTAACACACTTTTAACGCAGTTGATTATGAAAAGGAACAATAAAAACATAATACTATAGCCATATTCATTACATATTATATTTGAGTATTGTTTTGTTTCCATAGTGACTCACTGCTCACAGTTAAGGCATCTCTTCATAACATCATAATCGTATAGTTATCGTACTTAGTATCAGGACCTGGACCAGGAGTAGTATTTGCGCGGTTGTACCTGCACTACGGGCGTCTCTAGTGAAAGGTTACTGAACTGACACCGCCACATATCAGCAATGATGCTGTTGAAGCCTTTTTTTTTTTTTAAAGAAGTGTGTGCAGCAGCGTTATGTGGTGTCAGTGGTGTGTGGAAAAAAATATACTCCTACTGTTGCAGTTTTTTTTTTTTTTTTTTGAGTCATCATCTGTTGTAGACAAAAATCAGTAAGAGCATTTTACAAGAGAGGGGGGTTGTGAATGCGAAGTTGGATGCTACACCATTATAATTGTGGGTGAATCATTCTCGTAAAAGTAACCACATCTATACATTGCAAGCTTATTAGTTGTCAGTACGAGTACCTATGCCCGTAGTATACGTGTGTATTCATTATGTACACACACCTATAAGTAGGAATTTTAATTTTCGTAAATTCATAACTTTATGGTTTTAGGGATCTAATTGACTCACCCTTTTGTACAAATTCATCAATCTTCAAGAAGGCACTTTCCCTAACGACGAAACATTTAAAAACTTAAAAAAAGAAACAAAACAAAAACCACTACAGGCAAGATTTGAATGCGCGCGAGAAAAGAAAGTACCAATAAAAAGGGATATGAGAAATGCAGCAAACACAAAAATATGTTCGTAGTTTTCTTTAATATTTTGTTTGCCGTTTTTGCTTTGCTTTTGCATTTGCTATTGTTTTCGTTCGTTAGCAACAGGGAGATTTTAAACGACTAACAGAAGTGTAATGTCTGATGGTATCTGGTAAGTTGAAGCGTCTCATATTTTTACAAAAGTTTGGTAATGTATGCCACTATTTTCACAACAGTTTTTTCTCGATAAATAGGTACCTGTAGGAAATATTTTTTCTGTACATTTTTGATACCTGTGAGTAGGTAAATATATTTTGCAATAAAAAAGTATAAATTTAAAGGGGTAACTTGAAAATTCCGTAGGAATTTCACAAATTATAAAGGTAAGACCGCACCCAACTGCAGCTCACGACGCGGCAAAACATTATTTGTATGAAATTGTATGAGCTATATCGCACTAAGCGGCAACTGAAATTCATAAAATTTCATACAAATTATTGTCAATCGCAGTTCCGCTGCAGAGCAGTACCGTCTAGTGCGGTCTAACCTGGATATAAAAAAATGCGTCACTTGATTGAGGCCACTTGAAAAATCTTAAAAAAATGAACAAAACTATAAAAATGTTTCCGTTTTTTTGTTTTTAAACATTAGGTAATGTATTATGTTTTTGTCAATTAATAATGAGTATGACCGCCATTTTTTGAAATTAGCTCTACTAGACGGTTTGGAATTTAATCATACAGTTTTTTGGAATAATCCAGTGAAATTTGGGTCCAGGCATCGCAGTTAGCTTCGACCAAGATGTCCTTATCTCCAAACTGTCTACCAGCATCAGAAGCTTTTCGAGATAGCCAAGCCCAAACGTTTCCGATGATGTCTGAGTCCGGTGAATAGTGTGGCCATCGTAAAAGTCCAACGTTTTCCAACTGAATCCAGCTATTAGCTACCCAGAAAGTATACCCGCTACAGCAGGCATTTGTAACTATTTCCCTTCATTGTTGTTCCAATTCAAATGCTCCATAAAAGGTGATAGCTCGCCACACCATAACACTCCTGATGTAT
Source organism: Melangyna quadrimaculata (assembly GCA_949320155.1). Taxonomy (NCBI): domain Eukaryota; kingdom Metazoa; phylum Arthropoda; class Insecta; order Diptera; family Syrphidae; genus Melangyna; species Melangyna quadrimaculata. Next base: position 208,808,746 of record OX439483.1, read on the forward strand.
GACTGTGACTGTGATGTCTTGACAAAAAAAGTTCTTCTTTTCTTTAATCGTGAAAACAAAAGTTGTAACCATCGGGTCCGTCAATATTAAACTTTTTTCACCTGAAAAGACAAAATTTTTCCATGCGTTTTTACAGGCAACATGCTCCCTGGCAAAATTCACCCGTAGTTCCTTTTGTAGCTGCCGTAGAACCGGTTTCTTTTTGATTTTCATACTCTTGATGTACCACTGGTTTTAATTATCCTTAAAACCGTCGAAAGACTGGCTGATACCCCACTTTTTGATCTTATTTTAGGGTGTGTGGAATTTGAAGCTAGCCGCTGAATGAGTCGCTTTTTTCGGATTGTTGTTACTTGAGCTGTGGGTCCTTGTTTTGTTTTTCATTGTTTTCAGTGTCTGCTAGATACTTGTTGACAATGGTCTTACTTCTGTTCAGTCTCCTAGCTTTTTCTCGGCCTGAGAATCCCTTTTCCTTTAAAGCATCTATTGACCCTCTTTCTGCTATTGTCGACGTGTTTCCAAGATTCCATTTTAACTTAAAATTTAATATAAAATATAGTTTTCTATCCTTTCTTAAATATTTTAAACTTTTGTTTGGAAAAAATCGGCGATGTTAACTTTAGCCAAGCAATTTTTGGAATGGCCTCAATCAAGTGACGGAACTTTTTATATCCATTTTTTGCAATTTTCTAAGAATTTTCCGAGTTAACTCTTTAACTTTATCCTTTTTTATTGCAAAATAGATATACGTACTCACACGTATCAAAAATTTTCAGGAAAAATATTGCTTACAGGTATTTATCGAGAAATTTTTTTTATGAAAATAGTGGCCTCAAACAAGTGACAGGGAGTGTATATACCTACACACCTTGTGAAATATTTAGCGCTCCTTCTGGAATACAAGAAACCGCGATGCAGGGTCCCGCATCCTAGCTTATACCTGATTTATTTCGGTTAAGATATAAATTAAATGTTATGAATCACTACCTATATTTATAAATTGTGTTTTAATTTCGCATAAAACATTTGATTTTCGCACTTAACTTTGGCACTGCAAATTTTCAAAGCGACGCGGCCCTTCGTCGATACCATTGTGTTCAACCTCACAGATAGCAGTTGGTGTTGGTGTTAAAAAATTGAAATGTCAAATGAAAACTTGTAAATTTTCGGTTTGAACGCTTTTCAAGTTTTCGTAAACCTGTTGCCGCAACTCCGTTTTTCGTTTGGCGTGAAAAGGCTATTACTTACAAAAAGTCACGCTACATATAACCCCGTTTACATGAGGTATTGAAGCGAGCTTCAAGATATGAAACACACTGCGCGATATGAAAACACATTGCACACACGAGATAAGTGTGGATCCGGCTTAAGGTTTGCCGTTGAGTGACTAGCCGAATTTTTCCGTTACTCTGGGGCTACACGAGCCAGTACTGGCAAGCCAGTTGGCTACATGGATTGACTGTCAAGTTCGTATACGTGGACATGCTGTGACGTAGGCGGCAGGCAACTTGTAAGCAAGTTGCTTTCAAGTATCTGCGGTCACGTTCAGCTTTTACTAGGACAGCCTAGCCTATCTAGGATTCTAAATACACAATTTTATTGAATTTGCTTTGGCATCGGACTTCGATTTTTTCTTAAACAAAAAATGACGTCGAATTCTGCATCGTCTTGCGATGGTTAACGCATAATACTGCCAATGCGTTGAAGGATGCATTGAAAGACTTTTCTGTCGCGTCAAATTAACATGGATTGATTTTCATCTAATTCAAAAATTTCGATTTTCTTTAAAATAATTTTTAAAAAAATTTGATTTTTTGAAGGTTTTTTTAATCCATCATCATCGAAGCCATCCTTTAATGGAATTTGACAGTTCGTGCGTTGGCAGATAGGTAAGAAACAAAAATACGTCGTACGAGGAATATTTCGTTCCAAAATGTCACATAAAGGCGCTAAAATCGCCTTTTCCCGCGCAAAAAATTTAATCTCAAAAAATTCAGATATCTTTAAGTTTTTCAATGCATCATCTCCGTAGCAATCTTTCAATTTAATTTGACAGTCTATGACTTGACAAATCAGTAACAGAATGTACCAAATGTCACCAAAACTCTCATTTTTCCCAAGAAAAAATGTATTGTAACTTGTAAGCCAGTACTGGCTCGTGTAACCTCAGGGTTAGACGTGGATTTGCTTCAGATATGGTGTGAAGATTTTTTGATATTCTCGAGGATCAATCTTTTGTCTTAACTCATCTAAAACTCATAGCTGCCATGACACGACTTCGGTTTTATCATGTTTTCTCATCAGAAACGGATCTCGATTTTGATTAAACATGGTACACTTAATATCTTAAACAATTTTGATACTACTGCATACCAGGTTTTTGCCAGCAAATTTGAACGTTTGCCAATAATTGGTCAATGGATCAGTTAGTTTTGACATAATTTTGCATTCCGGTACAACTAAGTTAAGGCTTAACTACACTGTCCTACTTTCTGCAAAAACTACAAAAGTGAGAAACAAACACGCATGTCAGGGACAACTGCTTGCTAAAAAATATTAGAGAATTGTTCTGTCAGCTTAATTTAAAGCACCATACATAATTTTCAATTGTTTTATTTATTCAAGCCGTTGTCTTTAGCTTAGGCGTGTTCAGGAAAGAGAGATATTGGAGGTTTTGCTCCGTGAAAAGCTAAGCAAGCGAATCCAAAAATTTTTTTCCTCAGTATTTTGAACGCCAAACTGAGATTTTTTATTGAGGAATCCCGTTCAGGCAACTGAGATTGCTGAGACCCTCCGAGATCTTCCTTTCCTGAACACGATTTTTACATATTTATTTCTCACTTGTGTCATTTTTGAAAGAAATAGGTATTATGTACAGCATTATTCTGGCAACCTCATTGGTTCCTCAAAAGTCACAATTACCTAATAACTCGTCGTGAACACGCCTCATAAAAACTTAAAAATTGTGATCTGCTCCTTGGCAGATCATACAACTCACGTTGTTCTTTTGAGGGCTTCCACAGAAGTTGAAATTGTGACCGCCTTATAAGAAACCTCACAAAAACAAACTCTTAAAATATTGTGACCTGTGAGCCTCACAACGGCAGGATAAGGCTGGGGCTGGCCATTGTTGAGACGCCACCATTTGCTTGTTGCCGCCATCCGTTTGTTGAATTCTGTGTTTGTTGAACTCCGCCAATTATTGACGGAAATTAATTACATTTGGCGCGCTTAGTAATTTGGAGACACAGAATCCAGTGCACGTACTGCCTATATTTTTGTATTCGAAATGGAAGCTTCACAATTTAGGTCAAATGTAAAAATTCCAAAGAAATCCTTTTCAAAGCCAGCAATCTTATCAAAATTTATGTTGGAAATATCTTAAGATATGTTCCCAAATGTGTACTAAAATATAAAATGATTTGTTGATAGAATACTTTTGTGACCGAATAATTTTGGGTTTTGGACCTGTGAGTTGGACTCCAAGATCGTACGATTTAACACCGTTAGACGATTTTCTGTGGGAGTATGTGAAGTCGCTAGTCTACGCCGATAAGCCAGAGACGATTGACGACTGGAAAAACAAGATTTGCCGCGTTATTGCCGATATAGAACCCCAAATGCTGCAAAGATTGATCGAACCTCAAGATGGACCTCAAGACTTGATTACATCCGAGCCAGCCGTATTGGCCATTATGCCAGAAATCACATTCAAATAAAAGTGGCAAAGAATTATCTTTCAAATAAAGTCAATTTTATGGAAATTTATACAATTTCTATTTTTTATTTTATGTTATAACTTTATACATCTACAAAAAACACCCTTTATTACAAAATTTTTGAAATTTTTTTTTTTTGAAATAAAAAAAAATTCAATATCTCGAAAACGACTTGGTCAATTTGTTTGAAACCTGATATTAAGTGATTTTTTAGCGTTTTCTAGAATTTCAGTTTTTTTTTTTTTTGAGGAAATCGCAATAATTAAAAAACACGCATTATATTATCAATATTATTGCAGACGATTTCGATAGAAATCAACACATTTGAATGGTATTTACTGTTTTTGATTAATAAAAGACATTCTTATAGCTACATAATATAAAACATATTTTTAATTCTTGTAACACAAAATCTTTTCCCCCATATTTAAACCAAGCTATCTTTAACTCGTGGATTAGGAGTAAGATTTCTGCCACTTACTAGCTAGCTAAACTTATTTAGGTATACTTATTTATCCTAGATAATCCTTCGCTAAACTACCTTCCTTGGTGGTTTAGCTAGCTCGTAAGTGACCCGCTGGCTTCGTTTATTAATATGGGGGTATGTGTTTACGCACTGTTGCACTAAATCTCTTTGGCACAAGGTACATATATTAAAGGTAATATCTTTAGCGTTTCCATTTTCGTTCAGTTCTGCGCATGTGTCAAAATCAATAGTAAAAAAAATTTGTCACAATAAATTTGTTTTTGTTTACTGTGTATGGGCACAATTGGCAGCCATCTTAAACTGCGCAATATAATACCTTAGGTTTGTGTACTGTGCGTTTGGCATATTGCATATTTATGTATCTACATATAATTTAATTATACCGCTTTCACACAAGGAAACTGAGAAACTAGCTAGTTTGTGGTGGGAGGGAAGATTTTTTCCTTCCCCTTACGGCCTTCTCGCCTACAAACTTAAAAATGCTGGCAACTCAGTTTCCTTGTTTGAAAGGGGACTTAGGATTTTGCATTTAAATAAATTAATTGTTCTAAGGTGAGGTGGTTTTTTTTGACAACAAGTCTATGAGATAAAACGAAAAAAATACTGTCGCAAATTACAGTACCATCTTGCAATATTAAACAAAGTTAAAACACACCCAACACACAATAACATATTTACATGACTTACCTCATCTTCTGTATCGCATTGGTCCGTATCATCAACAGCCGCAAGATGCGTAAATATTTGGGGAATCGATGGTGCCGGTGATGTTCTCTGATGATAGGAGCTAGGTTTCTCGATGTTATTGTTTTTAATATTGTTGTTGTTACCGCTCCCTGTGTTATTGATGATTGCGTTATTGGTGGATGTCCTTCCACCCACAATTTCAGCATTTAGAATTGACGCTTGGTAGGTATCCGTTTTCTGTTTCTTTGTTAGTTTTTGAAAATGCGTATGTAGATATTTATAATGTTCAAAATTAATCCAATGATCAAACCCGATTAATTTTGTGTTGATTAAAATTCAAAAATTCAGAATCTGTGTGATTAAAAAAAAAACACTCAATCAGAAATTTAAATTATTTTAATGATAAGAAAAATTACTCAATATGTAGTTCTATTTATTTTTTAAACACTTCTCTACACACATACAAAAATATTCACACATAAAACAGTTAATATTGAACGAAAATAATTTTAAACACAGTCTTTGGATGCACTACCGCCACTCTTTGATGTAAAAAATACAACAAAAAAAGGCAAAAATGCACAGGGCCTAAACATCTGTATTCTGAAGGTTTTGCAACTGCTTGCTATACTACTCCTATTGCTATTTCCTCTCTTTTTGTGGATTTTCATCTTTTTTCTCCATATTTGATATAAAAATGCTGCGTTTCAACACTCTGTTTTCCTCATTCTACGGTAAACATTGCAAATTAAAATTAAAAAAAAAATACAAAAAAAAACTACATAGAGAAAGTGCAGATGATTCTTTTTCTCACTCGTTCGTACCTTGTCTGAAATCAACCACCCACCACCGTTGCCAAGAACAGGGCTGCATTTCTTTATTTATAATTTGCAGTTAGAATCTTAATAAACAACATTTAAAACAAAGTTAAAATGTCAAAAATGTCATTGTGTTTTGACATTGCTCTAACAGGCTGACACAGACGTCACAAACAGTGCAATTTTGCTCACTCATGTCGTTTATACGCTTTCACTTCTACTTTTATCTTTTCCAACAAAATTCACTTACACATTCAACAAAAACCACACAAAAAAACTTAGACATGTTCATAATCCTGCCATCGTTCACTTTTGTGGAGGCGGCCCGTTAAATAGTGTTCACATTGGACTGACTTTTTGTTTATTGAAGCCTAGTACGCTGCTGATGCAAAACGACAAATTCCATACAAAAATGACATCACGAAATCATAAACGAAAAATTTCGTTGTGCTTTTCGTTCTGTGGTACGCTGTTCAACCAGCGAAATTGATGATTATACCAGAATGTTTTGAAAAGTCGCCACTCTCTTTACGCACAGAATTAATTGCCCGGACCATTAATTTTGGCGGAAAAATGACATTTGGGTTTGTTCGTGTTTTTATTTGTTGTTACTTTCATTACAGCATCGCTGTTGTTTGATTTCTTCGTTAAATTTTGTTTTATTTATTTGCAATTTGTGACACTCTCCATGAATATTTTTCGGCTGTGTTTTCGTAAGCATTTCGTTGTCTTTTTGGAGACCACAGGAAAATTTCGTTTCGCATCAGCAGCGTACTAGGCTTGAGAAAGAGAAGGCCAAGTGAGCAATCTCTTTCCAATCCAAAGAAAAACAGCTTTGAAATAGTTAAAATGAAAAAATTGATATGAATATGAAACTCATGTGAAATGATTTATCTTCATATTTTTGTAATTCCTACTTCAGTAAAATGTCAGTTTTAGATAACGCTAATACTCCATACAAGCAGTATCGAAAGATCGAGTTGGATTAGGGTCGGGTTTAAGACCCAAGTTTTTTATCACTTGAGTTGAGAGCCCCACTTGTAGTTGAGTTTAAATGATGTTAAGGTTACAGAAGAATGGCGTCAATATATATGTATATTTATTTCACAACAAAACCAATTAAAATTTAATGAATTGCACAACGCATAGCTGTCAAACAAAATTAATTATTTTACTCAGGCATATACAAAAACACATTGATAAACACATCTATCAAACCAACTAATCGACCCAGGTTTTGTTTACATAATTTCGACTTGGCTTCGCTCCTGAAGTGAAATGGAGTTAGTTGAAGTTGAAGCTCATTTTAACTCAATGCAGGTTATAAAGGGGCAAAGCAAGCTTGAAGCTCGCCTTAGTAACTCATGTTAACGGGATATTAGTAAATAGTGTTTTGGCTGTAAAGAATTTTCGTCATATATGTACCTATTCAGATCTATCTCGGATAGCTTTTTGTTGTTGTATTCCCCTGTAAAAACACAGCGGAAGACAAAAATCAGCTGTGTTTTAAACGTAATTAAGACATCAAAAAGCTGTCCGGATAGCTCTACATAGGTATTTGAATGCGGCCATTTGTGCTGGTACACTGGTGAATACGTAGTGAATTTTACTTATAAACCCACAATGCCTTAAACTGGCCATAAACGGCTCGGAGCCAATATTGCCTTTGGGCATTTTATACTGGATAAATGTCAAAAACATACTTCGCCGAACCATTTGGATACTCAACCCGTCGCAAAACCACGAACCAAATTGTCAACTGGATGTAAAAAACTCCCATGTATGCTGATGACTCCCTTACTATCACATCGATGTCTTCTCTGTGAACGGCAGCGAACAAGACATCACAGAAACAAGTATATTTGCTTTCAGCAAACAAGCTAATAGAAGACACCAACAGTCACCCAAGTTAATAATTCTCTTTCATCTAAAGGTACACGGAAATAATAGTATTGGCAATATTGAAGGCAATTGCAAAGAGCAAGAATTTATTGCCTTAAATATTGTCATTTGAGCCGCTGCGCTGGGTTAGAATGACAGAACACGGACTATAAAAATGATTTAAAACACATATATTATGCTTTACTCTGCGCCTCCACAAGCAACAATTGATTTCAGAAAATCGTCCATACAATGGGAATCTCCAATGCCGTCCACAAATTTAATGAAATAATTAATTTTATGAAACCGATTTCCACAATTTTTTCTTACCATCTCTGTGGTACTTTAATTGTCATTTGTGCTGCTTTAAGCCTAGTACGGTGTTCACATTCGACTATCTCCTCCGACTTTTTTTTTTTGACTTCCAAAAAGAAAAAGTCAAAACAAATCTATGAACATTTTAAATAAATAAATACAAATTGGATGGCTCAACGGCTCGTGAAGAAACAGGGCATAGTGACTAACAACTCGCAACCATTGCTGTGTGCGCGTGTCCACAGGAATGGAAGGGACCTACAATTTTATGCCAAATCCGAACGGCTAGACGAGAAGCACTTATTCATTTTAAGTGATAATCCTGGAGGATTTGGCAATTCCTCGCAAGAGGCAGTAGCCCTGAAAAAAAACTTTCTTAGGAGGACGAGGCTGGGAAGTGAACCCAGACCTCCAGCGTGACAGTCCACCGCATTAACCATTACGCTACGGGCTACTAGTAGTATTTAGTAGTATGAACATTTTAAATATTTTAAAAATTTGTGGATTTTTTTTACGTTTTCTGTTGTAAGCGTTAACATTGGCAATATTGAATGCAATTGCAATGAGTAACAATTTATTGCCTTATGCTAGGTTTCCGCTTGTCATTGAAAAGACGCAAATTGACAACCTTTCCAGGACAGGTTTTTACCAACACAAAAAGCAAAGAAAGTAGTAGTAGCAAGCTAGTATAACTCACCCTGTCTTGGAAAGTTTATCAATTTGTGTCTTTTCAATGACAAGTGAAAACCTAGCATTAAGTAATGTCAATTGAACCGCTGCGCTGGATTAAATGTGACAGGATAAGGACTTTAAAAATGGTTTAAAACTTATGTTATGCTTTAAGTGTAAGAAATATTGAATAAAAAGTTTCAACCTTTTAGGAATATTAAATAACAATCTTGATATAAGAAAACTGGGCGCGATAGTTTGTGGATTTCCACAAATATTAAACATGTCATTATTGAAGTTCAAGAAAAGAGCTTAGCTTAAGTTTATATAAGTAGAAACTTCAAATATGAAAAGTAGGCGTGGTAGTGGGCGGTGCAAATTTCTCATGGCATGCTTAAGTTTTAAGGAAACATAAAGGACAAAAGTGGTATGTTTGACAACAGAAATAATATATATGATAATTTTAACTATATGCCTGTAAGACCTCAGGTCTTTCAAATACAATGCACGGCACTAGTTAGAAGGAATAGAAGGAAAGTAAAGATTGTGATGGCACAGTGGATTGAGAATTAGATGTTAATTATCTCATGAAGTTCCACGGGTGGCATCCAGTTGAAACTGAGGAATGCTACCTAGACTGGGGCTCGAACCCACGCGTCCAGGTTAGCAGTCAAACATTAAATCCACTGTGCCATTGCCACTCGAAGTAGACAAGTTTTATAAAAGTTGGTTTTCAAAACCTTACCACCGCGTGCTGCGCCTGCTAATATGAAAACAAGCTCTTAAAGTGTTACCAAAACCGGTTCAGTAGTTTTTGAGCCTATAGGTGGTGATGAAGACAATTTGGAAACAAACATTGATTTATATGCAATAGAAAAATTTAAATGCATTTTGAATAGTCCTTTGTAAAAAAACATACAAAATTGTGCTGCATTTTAAATGCAGCCCTGTCATAATCACAATGACGAGTCAAACCAAAACCACCCACCATCTATCTTAACGGTTTTTCTCTTCGTCCTATTCTACAGTCGGTTTATTATCCCGTATATTGGTACAGCAACGGTAGGTCCCTCGGTCGACTTTATGACACTTGAAGAAGGTGAAGTATAGAGAGACAGAACGAAAAAATACACAAAGTAATCCACGACGGCATGGGGAGAATATAAATAAAAATAAATAAATATGCAGAAGAAAGACTTAAACAAAAATAATACAAAAAAACGTATACATTCATTTCATATTGAGGGAGCATTTTACATTTTCCCGCCACAATGTTGGGGCCAACCATCTCTCGATTGGGGTGTAAATATGTGGTTGGTGAGGTGTGGGGTTGGGTGCGGGTGAGTCCTGAGGAGTCGCCCGTGCCTGTGTGTGAGGTTCTGTTTACAAGGGAAAAGTCATTCCTCAAAGAGCACTGAGCTTTTTTGCATACCTGCAGTCGAGTCGCTGGGTGAAGCTGGTGTCTGTGCTTGTGCTATTGATGACTGGCGCTCGGGCTTGGTTTGATGCCGGGATGGATGCTTGGATGGATGGCTGTGCAACTAATCCTTTATTTTTCAACTTTGATAAGGGATGCATGAGAATGATGATGCCGATGAAGACGGGTATGCAATGCAATGACGTTGTGTCGGCCAACTAACCAAAGAGGCCTATGCTGGTTGCCAGGGAGATTTTTTTTCTAAATGGAGACAAACTCATACATAGGTACTTTTAACGGTATACACAAAAGAAAATGTAAGTATAAACAGCTCTCTCTCTCTCTCTCCCACTCTCTACCATTTACTTTTTCTCTCACTTCTTATGATGATCATTAAAATAGAAGGCGCGCTCGGTAGCATGGCGTACGCTAGCCCAACTTAAGTGGGTGTAGAAGTAGAAATGCCTTAAAAACGGGTGCATATATATGTATCTACATAGTGAATGAATGAGTAAGTGGGTGGAGAGGCTGAGTGTGAAGTAGTATAATGTACGAGACGACTTATAGTGTATAACAGAGACTATAGGTCCTGAGAGTAAACGGGAAGGCCTGTATTTTAGTTCGGGTATGATGTGCTGCAATTCTAATAAAGGATGCGAAAATGGATAAATATTCAGTTTTTAAAAGAAATTGCATATAGTTGATAACTAGAATCCAGAAGATGACTACAGTCTGCGCGTCAGATGGAGAGAGTTCTAGGATACGGTAGAGGGTAGGGTAGGCTAGGGTAGGGAGCATGAACGCCTTGCCGCAGGAGACAAAGATGTTTGCAAAAACAGGCCTCTTTTGAATGCAAAGCGTAACTTGTGTGTGGTAATGGTAGTGAGTCATGCACATTTTTTTTGTTGTTGCCAGCCAAGGATATTTATCTATCAGTTTGTTTTTTGTATATTTTTTGTTAAAATTCAATATTTATTTGAGGGAGAGAGAACCAAGAGCAATGGAAGTTTATCTTTGGACACCATATCTACCTAACCTACCCAATATTAATTGAGTATCTATGTATAATCCAAGTATTTTAGATTTTTTTTTGATTTCAAAAGAAAATATGTACTAGGTTGCCTAGATGGGAAAGGTACCTAGCACAATCATTAAAATTATATAAATTAAGGTAAGTTTCCTATACCTTTTAGCATAATATTATGTTATGGACATAAATATGTCTGTAAAAATACAAAAGCTCAGGTAAAGTAAGCGAAAAAAGTTCATTAAATGCACTCAACAAGATTTAACCGTTTTAAGATGCCTGATGGAAGATTTTGGTTTATTTTTTTTTAAGCCGATGGAGAAAAACATTGGGTGTGGTTTTTCACCTCGCCATCAAGGTGAGGAACTTTTTTTTATAATTTCAGGATTGCAATAAAATAGTCTAGGAAAGATAGTAAATTTAAAATTGGCAACCGGGGACAAATTAATTCATGAAATTTTATTACTGGTATCGACGTAGAATTTTATCTTCAACACCATATCCAAAGTCCTCCAAAATTTTTTGAAGTAACAAGTAATATATTAACCAAAAACATTTTAAAATAATGGGATTTTATGAAATTTGGTATAAATGTTTCATTTTGCATGTTAACTAAGAATCAAAAGTGTCCCCAAAAATATCTGTGGTGAAAGGGTGTTTTTTTGAGGGCGAGATGTTAGTGCGTCATTATTACCATAACATCTATGAATAAGTTTTGACACTGATGAAATTTGCTAAACACAATAAATATTTCATGGTTTCCAAGTATCAAAAGAGTCCATTAAAATAGCTTGATCCAAAGAGTTTTTTTTAGAGAGTTTATGTTCGACCTGCCCTATACGGAGCAAAATGTTAGCTCTAACGGAAAATTGTATTTTCGTGTAATCGAGATGGTATTATGACATATGATATATGATTTAAAGGTATTTTTTAACGCCGAGTCTAATAAAAGAAAACCAATATGATACAAGTACTCTAAAAAAAGTTAGAATAATTTTGAAACAGAAATTACTGTTTTTTTCGTTAAGCAGGTCAAACATTACACCCCAAAAAAACACACTTGTACCTTAGGTATTTGTACGGACTTTTTTTGTCCTTGGGTGCCAATATAAATTTAATATTTTTAGCAAAGTTCATAAGTGTTAGAATTTGTTCATGGATGTTATGGTAATAATCACTCACTTGCATCTGTCCGTCAAAAAAACACCCTTTTAACACAGATATTTTTAGGGACTCTTTTGATTCTTAGTAAGCATGCCAAATGAAACATTTATACTAAATTTCATTAATATCCCATTATTTTAAAATGGTTTTGGGTAATATATTACTTGTCGTACTTTAAAAAAGTGATCATTCCATAAAAATGACATTAACTTTCCACAGGATACATGTATCTTTTCAGTTTTGATTTCTTTAGAATAAGCGTTGAAAATTACCCTAAAAACATGTGTCATATGATTAGATTGTATTACAACAAATTTTTCAGCTTGACAAACTCCCGCCTCCTTCCCCTCTCCACCTCTTAAAATGCGCCTATACAAAAAGCCAATGCGGGGATTTTGGGGGACTTTGGATATGTTGTTGAGGATAAAATTCTGCGTCGATACCAGAAATAAAATTTCATGAATTAATTTGTCCCTGGTCCGATCCTATCTTTCTTAGACTAAAACACGAGTTTGAATTAAATAATATGATGATGAGTTGGAAGGGTGTTTATTTTTTTTTATTTTACTACTAGGTCTGGTGACTGGATTGTAAAAATTTGAAGTTAAACACGAACGAAAAGAATCACATTCAAATTCATTTACCATCCGGTGTTCCACAATAAATTCGATAGATATAAAGGATGGGCCATCTAGTATTTTCTTTTTACATCGTAACTTTTTTTGACACTGAAAGCTGTTTCTCTTCGCAAAACGAAATAAGCCGAAATATTGTATATGCTGTGAAGCCCAAACAGCGCGTTTTTTGAAAAAAAGTTATGGTCGAAACGAAGCACACACAGCACGCTTGCTTGGCGCGTCTGGGGATCAGAAAACCCGCACTTGATTGATGAAAAGGCCCCTGAGTGACAGTTTGGTGCGGATCGGTGCATTTATATACGGAAATGAGGCTTGGAACAACGTTTTTTATACTGAATTTGAAGACATTGATATAGACGGCCTCTGGTCCATGCAGGATGGCGCGCCATACCACACAGCCCATGATTCGATCTTTTGCGAACCAAATTCCCAAATCTTGGCGATGTGAATTGGCCGCCTCGGAGCTGCGATTTGACCACTTTGGACTTGTTTTTTGTGGGGAACCGTAAAGGACCGATGTTATGGAAACAATCCGGAAACGATTAAAGAGCTTAAGGCCAATATCATCCAAGCAAACCGTGAGCTACAGCCCGAAACCATCAACAAGGTCTTGGAAAATTGTAGTGACGGAATGCGCTACTGCGAAGCCAGCCGAGGCAGCCACTTGAACGACGTTGTCTTCGATAATTAATGGGAATGTTTGCTCTTACTAATAAAAAGCCATAATACATAGAAACAATTTAACTTTTTACATTTTATTGCATTTTTAAAAAGAAAATTGCATTTGGCCCACCCTGTACACCTAGGTCGGTAGAGAATACAGCCACGGGCAGCCAGCCCGTTACCCAATTAGCGGTGAATTGCGCCGTTTTGATACCATAACATAACCTTGTGATCGAAATGAAATTGGAAATTGTGGACACATCCCCAGGATACCATCGAGTGGTATTTGAATTAAGAATAGGATTGAATAGATTTTAATGTTTTTGGAATGATGGGTTGCTTTCAGCACCCTGCGACCTGCATCGTGCCTGATCGGGAAACTATTGATTCCTCAGAACTTGGTCTGGGCCAGTAGCGCAACAATCAGTCACGATGAAGTGCTTGTTTGACCTCCTCGTGGTGGTCCCCGGGCAACTATTTATGTATCCCAATATACATAAATAGGCTAAAATTACAAGTGCGAAAAGGCCTAGCTTTCTAGGATAGGTTACGGAGGTTAGCATTCTCCGTAACTGAAATCAACCCGCTACCGAAACCAACACTACGCCTCGGATAATTAATGATAACTCGTTGACGACTTTTGGCTATTGTACCCGGACAAAGATTGGTTTCTGGAATGTGAAGACGCTTCTTGACAATGGAAAAGAAGGTCCTCAGAATGCCAGATTCCTGCAACTAGAGAAGGAATTCATGCGGTATAGGATGGACATCTTAGGGATAAGTGAAGTTAGATGGCTGGGTTCGGGGAAGTTCAAGTCACCAACCCGTAACACTGTACTTTTCTATTCCGGAAAAACACCTGGAAGCGCTCGGGAATCTGGCGTTGGATTGCTGCTTTCCAAAACAGCTCTCAAAAGCCTAATTTCCTGGGAGCCTTTAGGTGACAGGATCCTGAAAGCCAGGTTCCGGACTAGAGTACGTCGCGTCACCATCATACAGTGTTACGCCCCAACTTTGCTCTCTTCTGACGAGGAGAAGGAGGCCTTTTATAACCGGCTGAGTGCTGCTTATGATAGCGTTCCACGAGGTGATATAGTTATGGTGATGGGAGACTTAAATGCCAAGGTTGGCAATGACAACACTGGGCTAAGGCATGTCATGGGAAAACATGGTGTTGGTAACCGAAACGACAATGGCGAACGATTTGTCGATTTCTGCAACGCCAACGGCCTTGTTATTGGAGGGACCATGTTCGATCATAAGACGTGCCACAAAGTCAGTTGGGTGTCGACTGACAGACAAGCAACTTCCAACCAAATTGACCACTTCGCGATCAGCCGGCGTTTTAGAAGCAGTCTCCAGGACGTCCGTAACAGAAGAGGTGCTGACATGGGAATGGCCCGGGACCACCATCTGATAATTGCTACCGTAAGATTGCGTACAGCTGCAGTTCGGAGATCCCAAGGAAACACTCGAATGCCCAAGTTTAATACAGATAGACTAAAGGATCCTGCAGTGCGCCAACAACTAGGGGACCACCTTTCACAAGGATTGAACGCAATCAGCAGCACGGAAACCACATCCATCGAAAATCATTGGTGTGCTGTGAAAAATGTGTTCATATCCGGTGCTGAAAGTATAGTCGGCCGGGCGCAAGGAAGAAATAGTGCTTGGCTTTCCGACGAAACTTGGGCAAGGATCGAAGAAAGGAAACACCTTAAAGCTCGCATCGCAGCTACCCCAGCAGCAGGGAGAAACGAGCTTGAGTCTACGTACCGCATGAAGATGAGGGAAGTTCACCGTAGTGTGCGACGTGATAAGCGTAACTACATCAACGCACTGGCTACAGAAGCAGAAGAAGCCGCTAGTAGGTGTGACAGTAGGACCGTCTACAGAATTACCAAAGAGCTCACTGGTGTCCAGAGCTCTAAACAACACCTGGTTAAAGACACAAACGGATCCCTGCTAATTTCGGATGAGGACCAGCTCATAAGGTGGAGGGAACACTTTTCTGCGGTTTTAAACCGCGTTTTCGCAAGTGTAGTGAACCCTATTCCCACTGAGCTACCCGAAGTAACAATTTCCCGAATACGCACCGTACCCCCCAGTAAAGAAGAAATTATCACCGCCATCAAAGCACTGAAGAACAACAAAGCGGTTGGACTTGACGGTATTCCTGCAGAGCTCTTAGGAGCAGCCCCAACGACATCGAGCGAGCTACTGCACCCACTTATTAAGAGAGCTTGGGAAGCAGAGAGCTTTCCTGAAGAGTGGAAAAAAGGAATGATTGTCAAGCTCCCAAAGAAAGGAGATCTCACACAGTGCGAAAACTAGAGAGGAATATGCGTTCTGCCTGCAGTAGCCAAGATAATAGCAAGGATAATATTGGACCGAATTAAAGACCACCTCGAAGACACACTCGACGCCGAACAAGCAGGTTTCCGCACTGGATCTTCCTGTGTTGATCACATCAACACCTTGAGGATCATCATCGAACAGTGCGTTGAATATCGATCACCACTTCACCTGCTGTTCATCGATTTTGAAAAGGCGTTCGACAGTGTCAATAGAGAATTTATTTGGCTTGCTTTGCACAGGAGGGGCATCCCAGATAAATTGATTGCTATTATCAAGGCTACATATGATGGATCCAGGTGTCACGTTTTGCACAAAGGTAGGCTGTCAGAGGAGTTTGAAATCCAAAGTGGAGTTAGGCAAGGCTGTATACTGTCACCAATACTGTTCCTGTTGGTGATAAGTGACGTACTGCACGCAGCTTTGTCAAATGGAAATCGAGGAATTCAGTGGACTCTGCAATCTCACCTCAAACATCTGGACTACGCGGACGACGTATGCTTACTCTCTCATAGGATCATGGATCTCCATCAAATGACAACAAGGGCGGAGAGAGAAGCAGAAATCGTAGGGCTTAAGATCAACTCGGCAAAAACTAAAAGGATCAGCCTTGGAACTTCCTCATCAATCCAAGTAAATATTTCTGGACAACCGGTAGAGATGGTAGAGGATTTCCAATATCTTGGGAGTATTATCTCTACGGGTGGCGGAACTGAACTGGACGTAAACAGCCGAATCAGAAAAGCAAAGGCTGCGTTCGGAATGCTGTCCAAAATATGGAGAAACAACTCTTTTAGCTTAAAGACCAAGCTACGACTGTTCCGCTCCAATGTTGAATCCGTTCTGCTTTACGGCTGCAGCACTTGGAAAGTCACTGAAATTGTCACTAGAAAGCTGCAAACCTTCGTTAATAGATATCTACGAAACATCTTGAGGATTTTCTGGCCCAACCGTATCTCCAATGCCGAACTTCATGCGAGAACGGGTCAGGAGCCCATAGACTCCATTATACGAAGAAGAAAGTGGCAGTGGATTGGCCATACGCTTCGAAAAGGCGATCGGTGCATTGCATCTCAAGCAATGCAGTGGAACCCGCTCACACAGGAGGGAAGACAAGTGGGCCGGCCTAGAAGTACATGGCGAAGAACGGTCGAACAGGAATCGGCACGACTGGGGAAAAGTTGGAGAGAGCTGAAATATATTTCAAGAAATCGTACACGATGGCGCGTAGGTGTAGTGGAGGCCCTATGTCCCGTAAGGGAAACATCACGGATGTAATAGGTCCGAGGACCTAAGTAAGTAAGTAAAGTTTCAGCACATTCATTTAGAAGCGAATCACTATTTCAATCAGACCAGCAACCTCATCCTAACCATCCATATTTGTCCAGCTAGGCAGCTTGTTGACTGGCACTGAAGCGGCAAGAGTTCGTTAATGTTGTCAAAAAAGGCATTCCGATTTATTGTGCGCCAGCTATGGCCAGAACAGGGCATTTGCAGAAGAAATCAATTACTGTACACTACATATATACCTACCTAACCCCGTTTTTATAAAGAAAAATAGTTATTTCAGCTACCGTGTTTAGGAAAACTACACCATAGAATAAACGTTATCCGGGCCCAAACTAAAGGCAATTTGCTTACTGCTCCATTTGAGTTCGGAACATTCTTATTCATGGTGTAGTTTAAAAAGTAAAATTTGGACCCAGAAAATTCGTGGCCATTAAATATATAAAAACAAAATTCTTCCTCTTTGGTTCGGTTAATTAAGTCTTTATTTTTTAAGGTTAGACCTAATACTCCTTACCAGAGTGTAAATCTTTATGTGACCTAGGTTTCATCCTTGTAAGCGTAATTTACTTTTCCAGTATTTTATATTGCCGCCATAGGTACCATTTGCATCTTCTTAAAGACTTTTTTTTCATTGAGCTGATGACTAATATCTCTTGCCATATTCCTTATAGTACGGGAGGTGACCGAAGGTTTACCTACCTCATCGGGGCTTTAAAAAAATGTATACCAACTAATAGCTTAAGTCAAAAACGCTGGTCGGATTTTCAGGCAGCAATGGGTAGAGAACCATTGAAGACATGGACTTGGACCATCTTTGGTTTCAGCAGGATGGCGCACCATGCCACACAACCCATATCAAACAATCAATGGCCGCGTTTGGATATGTAACCAAAGGTATCTGGATTTGTTCTTGTTGTTGTAATACCTAAGGAAAAACCAGCTGACGAACCAAACAGCTGATATCAAAAAGAAATCTAAAGCTATCCCAAAAATTTTCAGATTTGTTTGGATTATACTAACAGCTGACATCTCATCTGTTCATTTTCTTGTTTTTGTTTTAGAGTAAGAGCCCAGGGCCGCCAGATATACGTCATTTTATTGACAGATTTGAAGTGTCTGGCTCACGTTAGGTCCCACTGTAGATGTCTGGCAAGTGTCAAATAAATTAAATGTCACCATCCCCTAACACATATCAAAAATTCAGCTTTGATAAAGGAACGCAATGTTGCAACATTTGTATGCAACTTTAACACTCGCTACCTCTTAATTGCACCCGGATTGAAGATTTTTAGTATCCATTTGTTCTTAGCTACCATAGTATCTGTTCGCAGAAAAAATCTTAGCTTTGATAAAATGACGTATGTCTGGCGGCCCTGGGCTCTTAGTCTATTTGGTTTGGTTACGTATCCGGTTTTGATCGTTCGAAAACATATCAGATTCTAACGTTTCTCAGATACGTATCGGCTTACCACCCGAACGTGGCCAATCTTTTGCAGACTTATTTTGGCATTTGTGTTATCAGCTGTCTTGGTGATATCAATTGACCGCTTCGAAGTCGCGATTTGACGCGGTTTGACTTTTCATTGTGGGGTGCCCTGAAAATCCTTCTTATCTATCTTATACCAAGAAACCAGAAACAATTCAAACCCTTAAAGCAAATATCCTACGAGCCATTCGTGAGATAGAGCTAGAAACAAGGTCTTGGAAAATTAGAGTGAGAGAATGCTCTACTGCAAAGCCAGTTGAGAAAGTCATTTGAATGTATTTTGCTTTATTTCATACATAACGGGTATGTATGCTCTTTCTAATAAAACTATAACCAAACGAGAATAATAACTGATTTTACAGCCTTATTATAGCAACCTCAATGATGCACAATCACAAGTCACAATCACCTCATAACTCGAAATGAACTCACCTCATAAAAACTTACAAATTATGATCTGCTCCTTGGCAGATCACAACTCACGTTGTTCTTTTGTGAGGTTTCATATGAGGGCTTCCACAGAATACGAAATTGTGACCGCCTTATACAAAAACAAACTCAAACTAAATTGTGACTTGTGAGCCTCACAACGGCAGAATAGGGCTGTTAGATAGTTTTATTTTATTTTTTAAAAGAAACTTGTATTTGGACCACCTTTTATATGCATAGTCTCATAATAAGATCAATTTATTGACAGTAGATTTTGCATTAAAGAATGCAAAGCAAAAAAGCTTTTTCATCCTCTATATATTATAATAAGCAAGATCCGGCACTAATACTACCACTAATTAGGTTAGTTAAAATGACGTTTTCCTGGGTTGACTCAAAATTTGTTTGCTAATTTCAAAAGTTCAGTTTTCAAAAAAAACACCCAACAACAACGATTCGCCCGTTTTACAATCCATAACTTCAAAACAGTTTATAATGGCAGTTTATTCATATTTTTACCTCAACTCGACAAAAAAAAATGATATTTCTATTTTAAGCGGGGTGCACTCGTGCACATTATCAAACCTGATTGAGAAATCTGTTCACGTTTGATAGTGTGTACTCTCTGTTTGAAAAACACGTTCTTTCACAGTTTTGTTTGATAATTGAGTGTTTGACGTCAAAAAGATTTGATAATATGTACCGGTACCCCGCTCTAGATGTCTGTCAAGTAAGCATTACCACTTCAAAATTTTAAGAATCTTATAATTGGATTAACTGTTGTAAATTTGTCGTAAAAGAAAAAAAAATCTTTTTGAAAATTAACCCTGGGTAATGCAGACAGTCAAGTTAGCACTTCCCATCTTCAAAAAAAATAAGGTGCCAATAATTGTCGTGAATCTGCCGTCAAAGAAAAAAAAATTGTGACACTTTTATTAACTAATATCATTTTCGATTGGATTTCGGAACAGTACTGCTCTTTTTTGATTCTAATCAAATTATTTTCTGTTTTTCCAAGACTAATTTGCGCAAAATTATGTGTGTGTAAATTGTCTGATATTTATGTATATTTTGCATCTTCCGTCGAATAAAATTAATTTGACAAATAATCCGATGAAAGGGTTTATATGTATAGTATATGTGTGTTTGAATTGACCGAGTTGATTAGTTTTAAATTTTTTTCAAACTCAAGTTAGATTTTGCCTGAACCGAAAGACCACTCGATTCGGTTTGTAAAGGGAAGAATTAGAAAATACTAAATACTAATCGTTTTATAAAACTTTAAACCGAGTTGCAAGTTGATTGATGGAATAATGGACTAATAAAATATAAAAGCCGATTCAAATCAGAAATTTTCACGGTTTCTACTGCTTCACAAAAAAGTGATTTGAGGCCAATTGGCCTAAACGAAATAGATTACTTGCCTAAAAAAAATAGTTCTTCCACCATCTGTAAAACCACAAACTGTCAAATTCCATTAATTAAAAAACCTTTAAAAAATCAGAAATTTTCCTATGAAAATCCTATTTTTTTTAAACAAGCGATTTGAAGGCTTTAGGGTGACATTTGAAACGAAATATATGTAAGAAGTCAAAATATAGTTTGTTGTACATCTGTCAATCCATAAACAGACAAATTGCATTGAAGGATGTCTACAATATAGATGGATTAAAAAAACCTCTACAATACCAATAAAAATGTTTGCTATCGACATTTTTTTCTTAATTTTATTTCTCACCAAAATGCGATTTTAACCTGCTCACAAAATATATTTTTTCTTCAGCATTTTATAAATTAACCGATCACTGATCGCTATTAGCTCTTTTTTTGCATTCGGCATCTACATAGCTATAAAGAATGGCCGCATTCGAAAACCTATGTAGAGCTATCCAGATACGTTCGTGTTGTTGTTATCCCGTGTAAAATAACAGTGTATTACAAAACAGCTTTTGCTGTTGGATAGCTATCCAACTTATCCGAAAAATTTTGGTATACGTTTGTATCCCCATGCAAAATGTCAAAAACAATCAATACGTTCGAAAACCTATATGGATACGAACCTATCTTATATAGGCTATCGCAAAGGTTTCCGAATGCGGCCAATATGATGATCAAAAGAGCATGTATTATTATGATTTATGAAGAAAATCACTCATTCCTAGAGAGCAGAAGCCAAAGCGATTGCTTTTCAATTCCAATGTAGCTGCTTACTCCTCCCTCAGTGCTCTTTAAACTGCTCAGTGAAAGCTGTTTTCATTGAGCAGTTCAAAGAGCAGTTAGCAGTTACATTGAAGAGCAATCACTGCTTCTCTCTGCTCAGTGAAATAGCAGTGATTTATAGCAGCTATCGCAATAGCTGTCTCACCACTAGTTGCGGATCAAGTCAATTCCCCGAGAATAAAATTTTGCAGATTCTGTAATCGATAATCGACATGAATGAAAATTTCATCCAAATAGTTAGAGCCGTATCTCCGTACTAACTTTATTTTTAATTTAAAAACAATTCTTTTTATTGTATTTTCAATTTCAAACAGGAGAAACAATTGGGTATAAGTGCACAAAAAAACATGTCTTTATATTTATATACATCACATACCACATATGTCACCACATGTGCATTTACATATATATTCATAAATATAAAAGTTCAGCTCATTTTTGGCGTTAAAGATTAAATTTGAATTGGTAACCATTTGAATTGCTTAATTTGTATTTGATTTTTGATACACATCATTAAAGCCTTAACTACATAGGCCTACTTTTGTACAAAAGTGAGAAATAAATATCTATTCTGAAGGCACCTGCTTGCAAAAAAACAATGGAAAATCGTGCATGGTGGTCTAATTTACATGTCAGAACAATTTTCGTATGTTTTTGTGCAAGCACGTTTCTTAAGCGAACATTTTAATTTCTCACTATTGCACTTTTGTACAAAAGTAGGTCTATGTATTTACGGCTTAACCCTAATACTAAAGACACACATGGGGTTTACATACTATAGTTCAGATACTATGGTATTGCCGATACCACGATGGGTGACACACATCCTTGTATAGTTTCAATTGGCAGATCTACATTTTTGATATTTGTCAACATGTTTGCTGTCATTAATTAATTATACTTACAAAATAATAAAATGAAATAATTAAGAATTATTTCTAAGGAACTGTATATTTTTTGTTTTTCATTTTGGTTTTGTCTCGTTTTTTTTTTAAAGTTCTGACCTTTACATATTTAATTCAATTTTAAAATTTATAAAACACAAACAAAAATT
Source organism: Melangyna quadrimaculata (assembly GCA_949320155.1). NCBI lineage: Eukaryota > Metazoa > Arthropoda > Insecta > Diptera > Syrphidae > Melangyna > Melangyna quadrimaculata. The sequence goes on from OX439483.1 coordinate 208,831,065, forward strand.
ATTTTCCTTGTCAAAATTGTAGTTCACTCTTCGTCCCTTTTGGAGAAACGCCCTAGTATCGTTAAAAGGCAACGTATACTACGGTAAAAACCCAAGTTTTGATACCATGCTGATACTAGTTTGCTCTCGTGGTATAAGGATAGTATAACATGACACACTAGTGGTATAAGCGAATACCATAGTATCCGTACCACCAGTGTGTCACGGGTATAACGAATGAACTCAAAGCAAACCGAACCGAATTATTAAAAAATAACGCATAAGAAGTATTCATCAATTTTCGCTTCAAACCGAGTTAGCCAACTCGATTTATAAAAACAACGCATGAAATGTATTTGCGAATTTTTGTTTTAACTCAAGTTAACTAACTCGAGTTGCAAAAAAAAAGTATAAACATTTTTTCTTCAACTCGAGTTAGTCAAGTTTTAACTCGGCTAAACTCGGTTTGAAAAATTTTCGATTTGATAAATAACTATAAGCTCAGTGTTCCCAGATTGGTGGTTTTTCCAACCAAAAATGGATGGAAATCAACACTATAGCCTAGTACGCTGCTGATGTGAAACGAAAAATCCCATACAAAAATGACAGGACGAAATCATAAACGAAAAATTCGTTGTGCTTTTCGTTCTGTGGTACACTGTTCGACCAACGAAATTTATAATTATATCAGATTGCTTTGACAAGTCTCCAATCTATTTTCACACAGAATTAATTGCCCGGACCTTCAATTGTGTGCGAAAAAATGACATTTGGGTTTGCTCGTGTTTTTATTTGTTGTTACTTTCATAACAGCATGGCTGTTGTTTTATTTTTTCGTTAAATTTTGATTTATTTATTTGCAATTTGTGAAACTCTCCATGAATATTTTTCCGGCGTGTTTTCGTTAGCATTTCGTTGTCTTTTCGGAGACCAAAAGAAAATTTCGTTTCTCATCAGCAGCGTACTAGGCTTATAATGGGAAGAATAGTGGGAAAAAATGTATGGTGGGAAATTATTTCAAACTTTTTTTTTTATGGTAGGAAAAAATTCGAGAATTTACTTGATATAACAATGTATCCATATTTCTCCAACTTTATTTTTCACTCATACCGTATTCTCATATCCATACATATTCAGCCTTAATTAATAGAATTCGCTAATCAGCTCTAAACGGGTGAATAGTTATGCAATGTATAAGGATTTATGTATGTAGTATGTATCTATATTTGGTTTGTCCATCCTGCACACAGACACAGTCGTTTCTTCTTTTCCGAAAAAAAATCTGTTGCAGTTCTCTGATTTCTGTAATTTGAAGCTAATTTGAGCGGGCCGTAGGTCCTGTAGGTTCTCTGATTTCAACAACAATCTACCACATTTACATCCCTACAAACAAAAACAAAACCACTTCAGACCCGAAAAAAAAGCTGAGAACCACTAGATTTTGTGTGTCTCTATCTCTTTGGCTTAACTCTAAAGCTACCCGTTCACATGAACATATTTTTTGTTCAAGAACTTGCCCTCGCACAAATAACTTGTGCCAATTAGTGATAATGATAGTTGAAATTTATAACGTGTGTAGGGTGCCTTTTGTGCTGTTAGTGGCTAGCGGTACTTTATGTTTGTATATTTGCATTTATTCTTCTGGTTCAATCTTTTGCTTTGTTTTTGTTGCGCGCAACTATATGAGTAATTATGTCTATCCGTTTCATTTTTGTATGGGATTTTCGTTTCGCATCAGCAGCGTACTAGGCTTAAGCTAAAGACTTATTTATTTAAATTGAAAAAATGAGAAGTAAGTATTCGTTCACTTTTCTTACTTAACATTATATTATTTTTATTTAATAATTATTTATGTAATAGTTGGTACAAAAATTATGGTTGTTTTTTTTTTCCTCCCAGTACAAATTTAGTGGGATGTTTTTTTTAATTTAGTGGGTTTTTTAAAATTTCATCTGGCATCACTGCCCTAGTATTACCGAGTGTTAATTAAAAAAAAATAGCTGAGACAAGTTTTTTCTTTCACGACAAATGCACGCCAAATAATACAATTATTGAATTCTTACAATTTTGAAGTGGTAATGCTAACTTGCGTTGGACCGTCACGCTGAAGGTCTGCGTTCGCTTCCCAGCCTCGTCCACCTAAAAACAAAAAAAAGTGCTTTTCAGGGCTACTGCCTCTTTGCGAGGAATTGGAAAATCCTGCAAAAGTATGAATTGTCATGAATAAGAGCTTCCGTAAGGCCGTTCGCCATAAAATGGGATGACTTTCCATTATGGTAGCACGCCTAGAATTTTCATTTTTTTTACGGAACGGTGAGCTACGGGTCTCTATAGAAAGTCTATATTACGGTGAGGAAACACCCCTAAATATGATTTAAAAAAAATTTTAATTTTTCGATTTTGGCACTTTTTTCACACTACTCAAGTTTCCCTTAAGATAGCACACATTTTCACACGCAAATACTTTTTTGGGTAGATTAAATAATTCAATTCAACAATTTTAATATGAACAAACTTTTATTTCAATTTTTAATAAACAATTAAAGTTAGGAAATTGCATGCAACAGCATGAAATCTGCGGCCACTAAATAAAAAAAAATTAAATAATTATCTTGACAGTTCTACTACTCAACAACGTCGTTATGATTAGTAGTGTTGTGTGTCGTGTGGATTTTGTTTGGAATTTTATTTTGGGTTTTTTGTTTTAAATTAAAATAGATTAAAAGTACTTTCGGTGGCCCGCTTCGCGGGTTCAAGGATTTTAACTCCCTTCTCGGGTCATCTGTCCCGCTTACGCGACTCCATCGCGTCGCTCCGCTTAGGGTATGCTCAGTCGTCTTGCAGGCGCCTATGTTTTTTTTGTAGTAAACAGTACCTTGGGTGGCCCGATCGCGGGTTTAGGGATTTTAACTCCCTTTTCGGGTTATCTGTCCCGCTCACGCGACTCCGTCGCTCAACTTAGGGTATGCTCAGTCGTCTGGCAGGCGCCTATGTTGTCAGTCGATCTGTTATCAAAGCTTTTTTTTGTAGTAAACAGTACCTTAGGTGGCCCGCTTCGCGGGTTTAGTGATTTTAACTCCGTTTTCGGGCCCTCTGTCTCGCTCACGCGACTCCGTCGCTTCGCTTAGGGTATGCTCAGTCGACTGGCAGGCGCCTATGTTGTCAGTCGTTCTGTTATCAAAGTTGATTGTACTAAACAGTACTTTGGGTGGCCTGCTTTGCGGGTTGAAGGATTTAACTTTCAAAATTTCTCTCAGAAATCAAAATATCGGTGAAAACTCCCAAAAAAATGCACATATCACAACACTAAAGCTGGCTTTAGACTTTCGTTCTTCATTCGGTGAACGTTGTTTGGTGTTCGTTCTTCTCTCAACAACGAACAATGAAGAAAGCATTTACATAAGAAAGCTAAAACCTATTTACAAAATTGTTTATTTATATACCTAGGCTTCTTGTGCCATTCAGTGATAAAAAAAAACTTCGATAATGTCCCTACATGTTGCACAACAATGTTCATTTAAACAGTTTTCGCACTTAATCACACGTTGTTCGTGTAACAATGAACACCGAAATTTCTGACCTCATTTGAATTTGCACGTTCTTAGTTCGCTGTTCGGTTTTATCATTTAAATTTTCATTGTTCCGCGTACGAAGAACAACGAACAACGTACACCGATGATAACACCGAAAGTCTAAAGCCAGCTTTAGATACAATCTATGTGTGTGTACCTTTATGGTAAAGAACTGTCAAAACAAACAAACGCCGCCGCCGCTCTTCTTGATCGTCAATTGAATACATTTTGTATGAAAAACTAAAACTTTAAAAATAATCTTAAATATAAATAAAAGTTTCCTCAAATAAAAATTGTGATATTTATTACTGTGAGTGATAAATCTATCGAATAAAAGTATTCGCGTGTGGACATTCATGCTACCGTGAAGGAAAGTTGAGCCAACATCTACTTTATGAGAGTTCAGAATATCTGGTGCCGCCCCAAAGCGATTTTTGAAACACCTAAGCTCACCTTCGCGAGAAAATTCTGATTTAATCCTCGACACAGAATTTGCTCGCGAGTCTAAATTTAGGGTTTTCAAAAGTCACTTTGGGGCGACACCAGAGCGATTTTAGAACTCAAAGAACAAATATACTAACATGCCATATGCTAGACAATGAACACAACGCAGAATACAGCCGTTTAACTTAAACTACAGAATTAACTCAGTTCACGGTTTAAACGAAACTGTGAAACCAAATAAATTGTTGAATTATAGTTTAAACCATAAGTGGAGTTGAAACTTCCACTGTGAAACTGTTGATAATTTTTTTTTTTAAATAAAAATATAAGTCAGTAATACTTAAATACAATTAATTAAAAACAACGAAATTGTTACTAAAATATTCTTATACGGAATATGTACCTAGGTACCTTTGTTTTGTACATATACGTAAAATATAATATTTCTCAATGAAATGCATCACTAATCGTCAATATTTTTCAATGTGTACCTGTACATAGGTATGTACTTGTACATACAACAACTTCGTTTCAAATGAATTACAAATGTGTTCAAACAAATTATAATAAAAACAAAACGATATTAAAACAAGTTAATACTACACATGAGTAGGTATACATGATATATAGTTACTCGTAGTATGTGCCTACCTACATCGTTCGGTTCGAGCACTGAAACACAATTTCTTTAACCCTTTTTTGTTTCCACAAACCACCTCCACCCACGAACGCACCGTCCGGTCCGTCACATAACAATTTTATTATTTCACAGTTCACAGATAAACAAACACCAGTAGCATAAACAAGAAGGAATATAATATAAAGAAAACTCTAAGCGAACCGGTTTACACACATCACAAATGACTCAAGCTTAGGATGAGCATGGGATACATAGGTACTATACATTAATCCGCATTCACTACCAACTACAACAATTAAATGTTATTTTACAAGATACATACATCCATACATACATACACTTTTGAATAGTAAATACAATCTGGCTAGTTTAACTAAGAACAGGCAAAGCAGGCGTTTTAAAAAAACATACTTATGTTCGTATTTGTGGTTACAGTCAACTTCGCTTAACTGCACTCCGCTTAAATGAAAGCATCTTTTATCTGAAACAACAAATTCATTCCGGAGGCTTTTTGAGAATTTATTCACAAACTGCTTGAAAGAAAATTGTTTGCCTCAAGTGAATATTTTTCACTTACTGAAATCCGCATGAGTGAAACGACCGTTTTTTTTTTGTTTTTAAATATGTTGTATTCATATATTGACAAAGTACTCCGTATCTATATGGGCATTCACACGCCACTGTGCCGACATAGAATTATGTCAAAAATCAGCTGTCAAATGCCACACTGTTTTTTTTGTCCATTTGCTCGACAATTTTATTGTCTTATTGTTTCCAGCAAAATTACGATTTCAGAATGTGCCCAAACAAATTTTTCTTGTTCGAAATCCAATTTTAAGGCAATTACAAAATTAATTTAAAACTAACGGAACGAAAACACCAGTTGACAAACAAAAAAACAACACACAAAACTGTTTCGGCACACTAGTTCGCTCTTTTTCACACGCCATGCATGCCGGTGCACTACTTCGATTTCCAGAGTTCGAACTGCTTTGTCGACATATTTCCTTTTCACACGACCAAAAAACCTTGCCGACAATATGCTTCGGTGGGGTACTTCGTGATGTGTAAAAGAGGTAATATTCGTTTTGTGATACAAAATTTAAATACCTTTGTTGTTTAAATTGTTTCATATGGAAATATTATAACTATTTTAACACAATACAAACAATCATACCTACATTTTTTTTTTATTTTCAGGCTAGATGAAATTTTATTTGTTTTGATAAAACTTTGAAACAAGTTTTAGTTATACTAAGTTCGGTTAACTGAAACTCCGCTTAACTGAAACAAATTGTCTGCAATTATGATGTTCCAGTTAAACGGAGTCGACTGTATTCTTAAAAGTACGTTTCTTGACCTTTCCGTTAAATAATGTTTTACATATCCGAAGGATCCATATATTACATACCCATAGTAAATTTATAAATTAAAATGAAAAGTAAAAATGTTGTACTTTGCTGTTCAGAAAAACATTTTGAACACTTTTTCGGATAATAGATAGATTTAGAAGAAATGTCCTTCTGGAGTACCTTACCTACCTACCTATTTGAAGCATTTGATTTGCTGCCGTGTCGCGTGCTGCAGGTAAAAGTTTATTTTTGATATAGAATTTATGCTTTAATCAATTCTAAAGGAGCCGTCACACACTGATAGGGAAATACTTTCATAAAGCGTTTAGAAAATTCCGATTTGGAAATTTTCGTGAAAGTGCTTTCAGACAGCAGTCACACCATCAAAAGAAAGTGCTTCCTTAAAACTTTTTACTTTCAGGAAACAAATTTTCTGAAAATATTTTTCGGGTCGTCACACTATGAAAGCGAAAGTGTTTTCTGAAAGTGTTTTGTGTGAAAACGGCTGTGATATTTGAGCTTAGTTTGGTTAATTTATTGTTTGATTCAGAGTACCAACAAAATGCAATTCACTGAAGAAGTTTTGGAATATGGGCAATTAACTATAATAAAAATTATCGTACGGATTTTGCAGCATATTACTGAGCAAAATGCGGGTAATCGTAGGTAAATTTGGGTGCGACCGTTTTGGGAACGTGGTGCTGAAAATCTGTACCAATAACGCTCATGAGAGATTTGCGCACAGAAGGAGACGAGTTCTTCCGTAATTATGCTCACGTTTCGGAAGAGAGTATAATTTCTTGTGTGACAAAGTACGCCCGTGAAAAATGCTGTGACACTGAAATACCTTGGACATGGCCATATTTACAACACACTGTCTCAAGTGTTTCGTATTTCCCGGCCAGTAATCGCTTAAATTGTTCCAGAGGTTTGCAGTGCTTTATATTTTATATTATTTTTATTTAGAATCTATTGAATTCAGCAAAAATGAGAATGATATGGATAACAGAAAAAATAGTAAAAAAAATCATTCATTTCCCATTTATTGCGTTCTATATTGCGGGAACATTGCTTGTGATTGTTGACCATCCCACTGGTCCATTTGATGATGTGGAGAAAACACTCGACAATATTTGACAATATTTTCATGGCGAATATTGTTTAGCACATTCACAATCTCCATCCCAAATTTCTTGCGAGTATACTACCACAATTTTAACCCTACCACAAAAACAATTATGGACTTATGACCTACTTCCTTCATCATATATTAATATCACTGTAGAGTGGGTTTAAACTTCACAACTGATTTAATTAGCCAATATAAAATTAATTCAGTGTAAGACATACGTTCGCTTTCAAGAAAGCAAAACACATTCACAAACAGTTTCTGAAAGCAGAAAGCGTTTTCTGAAAGTGATTTGCTTTCATTTTCAGAAATACTTTCAGGAAAGTACTTTTCGGGTCGTCACCTCGTCACACTATAAAAGTTTTGCTTTCAGAAAGCTTTTTGCTTTCTGAAAGTACTTTCCTTTCAGTGTGTGACGGCACCTTAAGGTCAAAGACTGAAAATCGAATTATTCTAGGATTTTTACTTTTCAAAATACTAAACAATTAAATTTTGAAACAAAATTAATTTGTTTTTATTTTTTCAAGATATAAGTTTGAAAATTTGGTCATCAATTTTTTTTTTAATTTTCCCTCCTACCTAAATGAGGCCATAGATTCCACCTCTCATAGGATTTTTTTCTTGTCTCGATTCATTATACACGCTTTATCTTTTTGTCACACCGCATACGATTATTTTCTTTACGTAAGTTAAATAACAATTCCCCTGGTAACCGGAACATTACCGGGTACCCGTTAGATGTCACGTACTCGGTATAACTCGAACATATAACTGCAGATACTATGACCGATAAAGAGAATGCTCAAGCTATTGAAAAACTAGACATGCCAGTTGAAGTGCTATCATCTCTTAAAGACGAACTTTTAAACAATAACTTCAGCTTTGAACTTTTTCTTAAAATTGTATCAGATGCCAAAAAAAACATTTGAGCTTACGAAATCAACCCAAACTTGCGAATTAAACACTCCCACACCAACCCATACTTTTGAATCCGAATCATTCTGCGATCAAATCCATGAATTTAAATTGGATAATAACACTATCCCGGTCAAGAAAGCAGCAACAGTTGAATCCGTTTTATTCCAAGTTATCGAAATGAATGTGGATAATAACACTATCTTGGTCAACCAAGCAGCAACAGTTGATCCGAATTATTCCAAATTATCGAAATAAATGACTCCATGAATGACTTTGATGAGGTCCAAGAAGTTATCGACATAACTCTAGACAATGATAGTATACATCATAGCTCCTTATCTAGTAGGCTTAAACCTACTATTGTAAGTTGTCAAAATTCCATTAACGGTCAAAACATTTCGAATGATTTGTTTATTTTTCCCAGAATTTCGAATTCTACTTCCCGACTATCCTATACCTAATAACAAAGAGAAGAACAATAGTGTTGCCCGGAAATAGACCACCAGATCATCTTCCAAATGGTAAAAATTTTTTAAAAATCAGGACAAAATAAAGGATAAGCGAAAAATTTTATTGATGCTAGAAAAGAACAAAGAATGAAACGAACGAATCAAAAACTTGCCATGAAGAAGAACAACAACCAAAGGAAGACTATAGCTAAGAAAAGCTTCGATAAACCTTCTCGAAAGCAATCTTGTGGAGTCCAGGAGTCTGTGAAGATAAGCTTGACACAGGCGCTGAAGAAGATGGCTTAACAAAAAAAATATAAACTGTGATACGTGCAGCAAGTGGTACTTTGTACAATGACATTTGATGAGGCCCAAACTGAAGATTTTGTTTACAATTTTGGAACTTAATTTTCTTAATTTTTAACTTGAAGACTGAACTACATAATACCTATACTTGCTTTTTAATTTTTTGTGAATTCTGCTATTTATTTAAATTTTTTTTTATTAATATATTTTAATGTTTTAAGTAAAAAAAGACTGAATTACATGAAACTTAATACCTAGGTAGGTAGACATCTAATTTTTATTTTGCTTATGAAGGCTGTTATTTATTTGTATTCTTAAGTTTTTGATTACTACATATTTTGTTAAATGTTTCAATAAAACATGAGATTAAATTGATGGCAGCTGAAACAAAGATGCTGCGCATGACAGCAGGAGTGACAAAGCGTGATCGAATATGAAGCAAGAGAATCCGAGGAAGCTTACACGTCAAAAATACCATCTTGGACAAATTACAGCATGACCAACTTAGCTGGTACTGTCATGTACAAAGAAGGTGTCATAAGAACTTAATTCAAAAGGCAATATCGCAAGACGTTCCAACACTATCGCGGAAGAAAGGCAAGCGCAAAAACTCATGGATGAAACAAATGCAACGAAACCTACATTTAGTTGACCTAAGACATGGAACAATCCAAAACCGGGAGGCCTGTCAAAGTTTTCCGAGGTCAACCCGGCGAACCCCACAAGTGGAAACTTAGGTGAAGCAGTTGAGTGGTAGAGTTGTGGTTCCCCTCCAGATCATGACAATCGCCGGTCAAATGAAGAAGAAGAAGAAGTTTCAATAAAAATAGAATTAATAAATAAAACAAAATAAAATAAAAGTTCCAAAATAATTGTTCATTAGTTATCTTAGGTTGAAACTATACATAAAATCCTATTTTTGAAATAAGGAAACTTTATGTTCGGGTTCAGACAACTAGTATTCGACTACTGGGGAATTTGTATTTTTTTTTTCAGGTTTCATTTTATTTAATAAGTATTAAAAGTTACTAAACAAATTTTTAAAGAAATAAGACATTTTTGAGTTTAATTTCATGTCTCCACCGACAACTAAACCGAGATTTAAGTAGTAAGATTTATTTGGTGTTTCCACTACACAAAAAGATCAAAAAGAGGATTATGACGAATACATTCAAATGGAGTTTCATTTTTTTGATATGAAGTGGAAGTGAGATAGATTGTTCTTGTTTACATTTCCATCTGTCAAAGAAATAAAATGGCGCTTAAATGGGTCAGTTCAAAAAGTATTCTCCGAAAAAAAGTTTGTTTGATTTTATATTGACAAGATTTGGATGAGATTGATTTGAAATCTTCATTTGAGGAGATTAAAATTTGTATAGTAAATCTTCGAGATTTCTAGGAGATTTGGGATAATCTTTGCTAAACCTCGGTTTAGTGCCCGGTGGAAACGTAGTATAATCTTCGAATTAATTTTACATCACATATACACGTTGAACGGTCCCCACACAGTAGACGATTAGTTTACCATGGACCCACTTAGTGGTTCGAATATAGAGGAAATGACCCTTTTGAGACTAGTAAATAAAGTAATTTTAATATTCAAATTTCTTTTTCTTAATAAAAAAAACCTGCCCACGGGTAATTATTTTCTGGGTGCACGAATTTAAACAAAATTCCCAAGACTAATAAAATTCACAGTATCTTCTTGCTGTGATTTTTATAAGAGTCGGTAAATATTGACCAAAATTTGTGTCTTAGTAGGGTATAATAGACTGACTGAAGAGCCCACTGTTATACCTTGGGCGAAACACAATAATTTCTGGAGTTGAGTACACTTGTACTTGAATTATGGCACTTTCCTATAATGCAGAAGCGAAGTTCTTCTGCATTTTGATCTTTTCTCTCTATTTAACAAATGTACATTTTGTATTTGGCATCCCTTTTTTTCGCAGAAACCAAATGCAGATACATGTAAATCCACCATAAAGACGTATAACAACAAACCAATTAAGTCTCGATAACACCTTTTTTTAAACTTTATTCTTTAAAATTAAAATTCAAAAGTGGTTGGATACAAGTGAGTTTCCGGGTACTGGTGCACCTACTGTATATGGGAAATTTTAAATAATACTTGCGGTCCTGTTCTGTCATGTCTTGACCCTTCAAACATTTTCTTAGCCTTTTTTCTTAAGTTTTTATACAATCTTTAAAGCTTCGTTACATGAGTTTGCAGGAAGCGGGTTCAAATGTTTTTTTTTAGGGTTCCAGAGTTCGAGATGCAAATATCGCAGGGGGCCAAATCAGGAGCCACATTAAACCACCATGTTTTCGCTGCTAGCTAGTTGTATGGCTTCAAAATTACGGGGTGAAAATAGTTCTTTGAGGACCACTTTAAATCTTGAATAGCTCTGAAAGACATAATCCCACGTAAGAATTCGATTCCATGTGGGAACTGGAACGTGAGGAGCCATATTCAAATATAAACGGAAGGCACGCTGCACTAGAACGATCGAGCATGCATTTGAAAAAAGGCTTGCAAACCCAAATTCATCTTGTTGAACTGACCACCCCACTCCATCCTGGCGAATGAAGCTAAAAAAATTCTCGTCCCCCTCATAATTTACACCACATTTTACAATTTACGACCGTTAAGCCTTAACTACATAGACCTACTTTTGTACAAAAGTGAGAAATTAAAATGCTCGCTAAAGAAACATGCTTGCAAGAAACCATACGAAAATTGTTCTGAGACATAAATTAAACCACCATGCACAATTTTCCATTGTTTTTTTGCAAGCAGGTGTCTTCAGAAAAGATATTTATTTCTCACTTTTGTACAAAAGTAGGCCTATGTAGTTAAGGCTTTAGAATGGAAGTTATGACTAATCCAAATCCATCTGTCTGCCGTGCGTCACCCTTTATAACCGAAACTATACGAAAAATGAATTGTATAGATATAAGATATACATACGTATAATTGTAGGTAGTTACTAGTACTAGATGTACCTATGTAAATTTAGCTAGCAAGAGTTCAATTTCTACAGCCCGGCGGTGCGCGGCGGACGCAGACACACCTCAAAACAATAACGTTTGTTTAAGAGGGTCCTTATTCCGAGGATCTCGTTAAAACCCCAACTTGATTCATTTTGTTCTTGTTTAAGTACATAGATATAAGATAATAAATAGTTAACAAGGACCAAGCAACTATTCATTTCTGCAATTACTAATACCTAAAGATTTAACTTTTCTTATCTTAACGTATCTCCTCTTTTACGTTAATGGTTATTAGATAATTGTGTTGTATGTAAATACATACCTATGTACCTACATAGGTTGTTTTTTTTTTTGAAAAATATTAAAACAAAAAAAAAACTATCGTAGGTATAAACAAGAAAATACAATATTTCGCTGGCAAACACTTAAAAAAATAATTTAATAGAACGATGATGACAAATCATTAAAAAAAAATAGCCAACAACAGATGAACACACAAGTGCATAACAATAACAAACAAAAGAACTGAATTGAATAGAATCCTTGGGGTTCACGTTCATTCCTGTTGGAATTGGATTACAAACACACTTTAATAGGCCTTCATTCAAAGAACATTAGGTAAACATTTAATAAAAATATACAAATCGTAATAAACTGAGTAAAAATTGGAAAACCAATTTCTAAATGTAGGTAAATAAAAATATAAAAACTTACAAATTTGACTTCTTAAATCCAAAACCGAATTCAAATTGGAAAAAATGTTTTTTTGTTTCTTCTTCTTCTGATAAAAGAAAATCACTCACTCTTCTATCTCAATCATACACTCATACACTGGTTTATAGAGAAGTGTATTGTGTAGTTGTATTATGGTGTATACAATTTTTTTTTCATATTTGTATCTCTTCCACTTACACTCGTTCTGTCACCACAGTCTCTGTTCTCCTTGCTCTTTCGTGTTTTTTTTATTATTTTTTTTTCTTCAGATTAATTTTTTCTTTGAGAAAAAATCGACAAGAATTTCATTCCAAAATAACTACACACACAACAAAACGGCATAAATGAATACAAAAAAAAACGAAGACATCAACTGAGAAGTGAGATGAAAAGAAAAAAAGAATTCAAGTAGCGACAGGAACTAATTTGTTGTTTTTTTGCTTTTTGTAATAATTTAAAAGGATTTCCTTGTTAATTTTCTTTATTTTTTTTCAATGGGATAGTTAAGTTTTTTTCTTTATTTCAAATTTAATTTCTTTTCCTTCGTACAAATTTACAATTTTTGTATTTGATTGAATCGAATATTATGGCACAGATACACACACGGGTTTTTTTTTTCTTTTTTGTCGATATAACTAGCGATGAATGAACGTGATAAAAGCACTTTTATCTCAAAGAAAAATTTTGAATTGATTTTTTCCTTGAATTTGTTGTTTTTATTTTTAAATATTTGTTAATCTTTTTTCTCAATTGGATACAGAAAACCCCATTTTATCGGAAATTCGTGAGTTATTTGTCCTAGATCGACCTTTTTTTTCTTAAATTGGGGAAATTGAAATTAACTACCGACAACCACGACAGATACAAATGGCAAATGGGCTGATTTTGATTTGTGATGGAGCTGCTGGTGCACTGCGCTGCTCTTGGGTTTTTTTTTTGGGCTGGTTGGTTACGCTAAAATTCATTTTGAATGAATTTTGTGTTCCGATTCACTGGTGTTTTATCAGTCATTTCGTTCATTGAGGGAATTCGGAATGTGAGGATTTGGGACAGTTAGTTCTTATGTTGACATATAGAGAGTACTTAATAATAGGGCAATTAGTAACATCGATTCTACAACAGATGGTAGCAGTAAACTTCAATGGCCATCTTGTGGACGGACGTAAGAATTATAGATCTGTTTGGTTTTAAAATTGTAACTCTGTTCTGATGAAAAATACATGGATGCAGACTCCATCATTGTAGTTAAATTCCCTCAGAATGTTCATCATGACATTAAGGGTATTCATGCAACGAGCTAATATTTTGCTTTTCAGAAAGATATAATTTTACGCAAGATGTTAACAGGAACACGACATGAAACGTGGGAAATAATCATATTAAACGTCACAAATGACAAATGCTTATCTGTGGTGCTGAGCATTGTTTTAAAGGAAAAATTTTGACAGCCGGAAAAATATTGTATTATTGTTTGTATTTTGTTCAAGTTGTTTTAATCATGTCGTACTTAGAGGAGTATTTAGACGAATATTTAAATTGTGAACTTGAAACAGAAGTCCAAACAAAAAAACAAAAAAAAAAAGGCCACCCAGTTTACAAATATTGAAAAAAAAAGTTGTGCCGGTTGGTGCAAGAACGGCCGGCAATTCGGAATCTGTCCCATAAGTCCATAAGCACAGCAACACCGAGGCAGTGTACTCGGAATGGCGGTACATTGCGAAGGATATGTGCAAAACAGGATTGTATAAGTTTATAATAAATAGTATAGTTACAGGTAATATGATTTATTTTTGTAGTGGAGGAATGCAAGAATACCTGGAAATCGCTCCGTGGTAGTCTGCGTTACCACCCAACTGGCAGAAAAAAACTGAAGTCAGGAAGTGCTGGAACCTCAGTCCACACAGAAGACTATCTTTCTGATGATAACGACGTGGACTGGGAGTTTTCTGAATACCTGGCCTTTCTGCAGCCAGTTTCGGAAAAGCGAGCGTAAGTTTAATATCCAAAAAATTGATACCAAATAAAACCAATTTTTTTTATATTTTACAGAACATTTTCAAGTAGCGAAATTGAAGTCCCTGCAACCTGCACAGTACAAGAACCGAAAACTCGGGTTTCAAGCTATATATTTTTGAGTGAAACTGAAATATTATAATAAATTATTTATAGAATTTCTTATTTCAGAGCCCAAAACCGCAGAAGAAAAATCGTGTTGCTCAAAATGTTGCGACGCTGACGCAGACTGTGACGGAGCTGATCAGCCTCAGGAAGGAAATGCCGCCGGAGCAACAGTCACAACCAAGCTAGTACATTACTCTCTATTGGCCAATCTTGATAGGGTTTTGTAGGAGCTCCCTAATGAGGTAGTGGAGGACCTGGGGCTAAGTTTCCAACAGATGGCCATCGCTGACTTCCGCAAATTTCGTAGCCATGACTCCAAATAAAGTAATTTTTTTGGTGTACTGTTGTATTTTTTGTTATTCGTTTTTTTTTTTTTGTGTTGTATTGGTAGTTTTTAGTTTTAAGTTTTTGTATGCCTAGATTTTAAGAATGTTCATTTAAAAAAATTAAATACATTTATAGAATGAGTTTTGTTTGTGGTTGTGTTTCAAGGCAAACTACTGAGTTTTGGTTTGAAGGGATGTGATTTGACAAGAAACAATCAAATAAATAAGTAATAAAGGTTAAGACACAAATTAATGTGTGTAGGTACTAATGGTTTATTCGATTGGTAACTTCAGATTTGGTGAATGGGACGCAATTTCAAATTGATTTATTTTTGTCATTGTATTCGTGAAATTGTATGTCTGTTTCATAACTTCAAAAAACTCGTCATCACTTGATGATGCACTTTCAGAAGAGAAAAATGGGCTTCATGAATTTACCAATTAATTTGCAGTAGTTCAATGCTAATAGATCAAAGGGATGTGTTCATTAAAAATGGTTATCAATTGGCGTTTTTCTTTTTTAACTCTGAGCAGATCACGAAACTGTCAAACAAAAATTCTGTTATTTTTTTTAGCTCAGACATATCAAAGCACAAAAAGTGTGTTTCTTTTTTCCATCTGAGCTAGCTCAGATCTTGATCGATTAGCTCAGGATAAAATGACCGAGCGAAACGCTGAGGGAAGCCAACCTCACTTATTTTTTTAGTGATTTGACAGACGAAAGAAATACACAAAATTAAAAGGATTCCCAGGACAACCACACGTCTACTTCAGGTAAACAAAAATGTATTTTAGTAAAACACCTATGAAATGACAGTTCAGAGCTCAAGTGTGTTTCATAAATAAATCTGAGGGCTCTGATCATAAACTTCTCAGAGCTATGCTCTGATCACTCAGCCTCCGCTCAGAGCTGTTTTTAGAGCCAAAAAAGAAAAACGCCAAATGTGACTTTTAAGCTGTAAGAATGTCGTCACATAATTTATAATGAACTGGTAGTCGGGGAGACGACCGTAAGATTACCTATCTCATCGCGGCTTTCAAAAAAGGGACACTAATCGATAGCTCTGGGCTACACGATATCAAAACCGGTGGTGGGACAAAGTTTTTCAGGTGCCATGGGTTCGAAAAATGGTTATTTCCGGTACCATTTTTGATGGCTAACCTATCTCATAGGTGCAGTCACTTGGGTATCAAATGAAAGCTAGGAATGTCCTCTTTACGAAACCAGTGGTCGGATAGCTTTTTTCTGGTGCTTACCACGAGACCGACCATTTTTATAACAACAGTTTTTTTTTGCACTTGGCGTCTTTTGTATTGAAAACTATGAAAAACTTTGTCAGAAAGTTGGAAAAGTGGTATCAAAAAATAGCTAAGACCTTTTTCTATGCTAATAACATAAGTTGGATGAAAAAAGGTTTGCTTAGGTAGGTCCTTCAAGAGTATTTTTGGAATTTTTATACGCATCGAAAAAAACATTGTTTTTAATAATATTTTTACCTATTACGAACCCTTTGGATTTCTTTTGGATTTTGGAATATGGGGTATCAAATAAAAGCTTAGACTATTTTCGTTATGAACCCAGAGGTCGGACAGACTTTATATGGCTAATACCACCAGTCCGACCACTTTGATGAATGAAGATATTTTTTTTTCATCTTGCGTTTTACATGTTAAAAATATCTTAAACCATATCAAATATTTACCAAAGTATCATCAAAACATAGTTAAGACTGTCTTCTATGCTTATATTATGATTTGGAAAGTTATCAGCCTGCTTAACCGTGCACTCAACAGCTTTTTTAATATTTTTACTATAAAAAGAAGTTGTTTTATAGGCCCTGTTTTTCACTGTGTACTGACCCATAGGTTCTTCGTATTTCGACAAATGAGGTTTCATATTAAATCTAAGACTATTTTCTTTAAGAAACCAATAAAAGTCGGACAGACTTTTATTGGAGTTTACCACGGGTCCGACCACTTTTATGAAGTACGTTTTTTTTTTTTTTCATTTGCGTTTAAGATTATTAAATATACCTTATCCCATCTTTAAATATACCTAAAGGCTAAGGCATCCTAATATTTAAGATTATTAAATATACCTTATCCCATCTTTAAATATACCTAAAGGCTAAGGCATCCTAATATTCTTAACAAATAAATTGGACATACACAAGCCTGCTTTAATGCTTCATTTAACATTTAATTAATAACAATAATTTTTTCTTACATGTCTTATTTTGAGCGATATCCAACCATCATCTTCTTCTTTGGACATCAACTGAAATCTAATGTCGAATTCCTTACAACCATTTGAAGTCGATTTCATTAAAATTTTTTTCTTTTTGTAAGGAATTCATAAAAAAGTCGATTTTTTTTGTGATTGTGTGAGTGCAATTTGACAGGAATTTTGTTGTCGCACAAAAACTAAGAAGTAGTGCGCGCAAAGCAAATATTAAAGTGTATTTTATTTTCGCGTTGTTTTGATAATTTAAAAACAAATATATTTCGTCTGATAATTGAAAAACATCAAAAACAATTGTGCGCGTAATCAAGTAAAAAAATTACAATCCAAAATTAATCCACACACAGCAGCGATGACCTATTCTGAATATTTCACTAGAGGACGAAGAAAAATAATTTTGCAACGTGATTTCCTCGCGAATTGTATGTTATTTTAATGGGATTTTTTGTTTCTTGAAGATACGCACAATTATCTTTACATTTTTTCATCAATCACTGAAATATTAAACAATTAAGAACACTTAAACATTTGTTTTCTTTCTTAACTTCGTCACAAAATTGTAATGAGAACATTTAATTCCATCTTGATGCATGAGAAATGTCAAATCTTGATAGTGTGTGTGCGATTTGATGTGAAATCTAGCTAAAAACGCAAGATTTGTTTGACAGCATAAAAGTCGATTTTGTTTAGAAAAAATTCGATTTGTTCAGAAAAATTCGAATTTTTTTGACTGTAAGGAATTCGACATAAGACTATCACCTATAATACAAAATAAATAGTCAGATAGACTTGTGGTGGTAAGTCCGACCACTTTTATAAAAAAAAAACATAATTTTTTTACTTAAAGGTGTTTTCTCGTGATAACACTTGCAGTTAGGCTGCATAGCTTTCGCTCCGTCATATTTAACATTGAAGGTTTTGAATGAACAACAACCACTTGTGTTGGCTACCACCGAGTATTACATTTTGGCTGGAATTGTAATTTTTTTACTTTGCTTTTCACCTGTTGAAAATTATCAATAACGACATCAAAAAAGTTACGTTAATGGTATCAACAAATAGCTTTAACTGCATTCTATGCTAATTAGTAATTATAATATGAAAAGCCAACAACGTGCTTAAAACGTTCGATAATTCGTTCCTTTTTGTTTTAAGAAAGTACAAATTTTCATATAACTATATTTTATTACCTTACAATACAATGTATGTTATTTAGGCATCGCAGAGTTCTAAGAGATAATTGTGTGGAATAAATGCAACAGAGCCAGATCACATTAAACTAAGTGCAGAAGATTTTGGTTAGGTGTTGAAAAATGAACACCCCTTTGGTTTGAAGGAGAACCAACACCGATCAATGTTGATGATATAATTCTCAATGAGTCCGACGATGAACTAGACTCTCTCTGTGAACAAAATTCAGATGATGATGATTGCTAAAAATTCCTTATTATTAAATAGCCTAGTTTTTGTTTGGATGTATGCATTTTTTATTTGGTTTCTTTTGTTTTGTTTTGTTTTGTTTGATTTGTTTGTTTTGTTTTGTTTTGTTTTGTTTTGTTTTGTTTGTTTTGTTTGTTTTGTTTGTTTTGTTTGTTTTGTTTGTTTTGTTTGTTTTGTTTGTTTTGTTTGTTTTGTTTTGTTTTGTTTGTTTTGTTTGTTTTGTTTGTTTTGTTTGTTTTGTTTGTTTTGTTTGTTTTGTTTGTTTTGTTTGTTTTGTTTGTTTTGTTTGTTTTGTTTGTTTTGTTTGTTTTGTTTGTTTTGTTTGTTTTGTTTGTTTTGTTTGTTTTGTTTGTTTTGTTTGTTTTGTTTGTTTTGTTTGTTTTGTTTGTTTTATTTGTTTTGTTTGTTTTGCTTGTTTTGTTTGTTTTGTTTGTTTTGTTTGTTTTGTTTGGTTTGTTTGTTTTGTTTGTTTTGGTTGTTTCATTTGTTCCATTTGTTTTTTTGTATGTGTAAAAGTATTGATTTGTACCATAATAATTATTGAAAAAAGAATTGAATATTTTAAAATATTAAAAATTTGAAGGAGAACCTTTATGTTGAAAAAAGTTTTCTATGTTTATGTGTAGCGAACATCAATTGTAGGTATATGTTTTTTCACAATCTGATAACTTTTTTTTTTCTTTTTTTAAGGTATGTTACCACTATTATGTCGTTTTCGATTGGATTTCGGAACAGTACTACTCCTTTTTGATTCCAATCGAATTATTTTCTACTGTTCCGAGACTAATTTATGAAATATTTATGTTTATGTGCGTAAATTGTCTGATATTTATGTTTATTTTGCACGTTCAGTCGAGTAAAATTAATTTGACATATAATCCGATGAAAGGGTTTATTTGTATATGTGTGTTCCGGGTCTACTCCTTTATTAATTCCGGAACAGAAAAATACTCCGAAAACATTACTCGGAACAGCCAATCGAATAATTTTGGAGTAAGCGGAGTCAAAAAGGAGTTACTCCGAACCTCCAACCGAAAACGACATTAGTTTAAAAAGAAACATGTACTTTCTTAAAATATTATAAGAATGCGGATAAAATGTCTTAGGCACGTTGTTGGCTTTTCATATTATAATTAGCATAAAATGTAGTTTAAGCTATTTGTTGATACCATTAACGTAATTTTTTGATATCGTTATTAATAATTTTCAACAGGTGAAAAGCAAAGTAAAAAAATTATGTTTTTTTAATACAAGTGGTCGGACTTACTACCACAAGTCTATCTGACTATTTATTTTGTATAGGTGATAGTCTTAGATTTCAGTTGATGTTCAAAGAAGAAGACGATGGTTGGACATCGCTCAAAATAAGACATGTAAGAAAAAAATATTGTTATTACTTAACAGCCGTATCTATAAAATTATCTTAAAATGCCTTTTAGAGGTTATTTAGTTAAGCTTGCTTAAATATTAAAGTTGCCTTTAAATCACGTTACTTAAATTTGTATCTATAATCAATATTCCTTTCATACTTAACTAAACAACCGTAATGTAACGTAACGCAAGAAAATTGACAATTCTGATACAAATTTCTAGTACATTTTTCACTCTCAGGCTATTTCTGTCAGATTGCAAAAAAAAAATTGCAAACACAAAAGAGTGCACAAATAATAAGACAGAAAGAGAAGCAACTGGGTGTATGTGTGTATGCATCGTCAAACACAGAAGACAGAGAAAATGAAACCATTCCACTTTAGTTTTTTTTTTTTGATTTTGTTTTCAGAAATTTCCTTCCTATATTGGTGAGAAAGTATATCATTTACTATATTATTTTCTTTAACAAAAAAAAAAACAAAACAAAACAATTTAAATCCGGCCATCGCAGTACACACATAAATATTTCCTTACTCAACCTACGCACAATTTGTTTTGATAAAAAAAAAAAAAACAATTCTCATATGTCAAAATATATTTAAGTTGGCTTTGCGTAGCCTTTAAACGCTTTGGATGGTGTTTAAGTTAAGAGGTGTTTAAGTTACGTTGCTTAAATGTGGAAATTGATTATAGATACCGATTTCACACTTAAGTGATATTTAGAGGTAGTTTAGAGTTAAGAAGCCTTTAAAATTTCTTTATAGATTCGGCTGTAAATGTTAAATGAAGTATTAAAGCAGGCTTGTGTATGTCCAATTTATTTGTTAAGAATATTAGTATGCCTGAGCCATTAGGAATATTTTAAGATATGGGATTAGGTTTATTTAAAAATCTAAAACGCAAAGTAAAAAAAAAACCTACTTTATAAAAGCGGTCGGACCCGTGGTAAACTCTAATAAAAGTCTGTCGGACCACTGGTTTCTTAAAGAAAAAAGTCTTAGCTTTAATATGATATCTCACTTGTCGAAATATGAAGAACCTATGGGTAAGTACACAGCCAAAAAAGGGCCTATAAAACCACTTGTTTTTATAGTAAAAATATAAAAAAAGCTGTTGAGTGCACTGGTTAAGCAGGCTGATGACTTTCCAAATCATAATATAAGCATAGAAGACAGTCTTAACTATATTTTGATGCTACTTTGGTAAATATTTGATATGGTTTTAGATATTTTTAACATGTAAAACGCAAGGTGAAAAAAAATATCTTCATTCATAAAAGTGGTCGGCCTGGTGGTATAATCCAAAAAAATAATCTGTCTGACCTCTGGTTTCATAAGTAAAATAGTCTTAGCTTTAACATAATACTATTAATCGAAATCCGAAGAACCTATGGGTAAGTACACTGTCAAAAACAGGACATACAAAAAAATTGTTGTTTTTAGTAAAAATATTCAAAAGGCTGTTGAGTGCACTGGTTAAGCAGGCTGATGACTTTCCAAACCATCTAATAAGCATAGAAGACAGTCTTAGCTACATTTTGATACCACTTTTACAACTATCTGACAAAGTTTTTCATAGTTTTCAATACAAAAGACGCCAAGTGCAAAAAAAACCTGTTGTTATAAAAATGGTCGGATTCGTGGTAAGCACCAGAAAAAAGCTGTCAGACCACTGGTTTCGTAAAGAGGACATTCCTAGCTTTCATTTGATACCCAATTTGTGACTGCACCTATGATATAGTGACCACACGTCCCGTTTTCAGCGGGTTTTTGAGGTCTCTGTCCCGCGGCCATAACTGTCCCGCTAAATGTCCCGCTTTTCCTACGACGCGAACGCGACGCCAACGGCCTCAACAATTCTAAAAATTAAGTAATTATATAAACTCTACTTTACATCCCTGCGCGTGTACATACAAATTGACGCATATTAATCAAACGGTAGAGCATATTTATATGTATATTTTCGGAAGGTTAAATCAGCGTTAGCCCTTGTATGTATATTCCATGTTAAATGAATAATTGTCAGTTTATCTTGAAGTCTGTCATTTTTAAATCGAAAACAAAACAGTTTGCTGTGAATTGAACTTTATTGGAGATTGGATGGGTAGTTGTACCTAATAAGGTAAATAAAAAACAACTCAGTATGTTAGCACAAAAATCAATAATATTAACGCTTCATTATAAATAAATAGAAATAGAATGTCACCGACACCGACAAGAGAGAGTGTATCTGTATATTTTCGGAAGATTAAACAAAAAAATATCCATACCTGATACCTAGCTGTGATAATTTTAAGAAAAAATTAAAAATAATAATGGAATTCTTAAAGAAATTCGTTCTGCATCCAAATAGAAGAATTGTTTTAGTTTTTATTAAAACAAATTTTAATAGATTAATATACGTTTTTTACTGATCCCTTTTTTTATAAAAACTAAAAATTGTTATGAAGTCTGGTCTTTTTTTTAATATGTCATTTGTCGTTTATATTGCGTACTATTTTAAATGTTTACTTCAAAAAAAAATAATTTTTACTCCCTGTGAAGTTTTGAAAATGTGTCCCGCTTTTGCTTCAAATAAATCTGGTCACTATAACCTATGAGATAGGTTAGCCATCAAAAATGGTACCGGAAATTACCATTTTTTCGAACTCATGGTACCTGAAAAACTTTGTAGATCTATCGATTAGTGTCGCTTTTTTTGAAAGCCGCGATGAGATACGTAATCTTACGGTCGCCTCCCGGACAATGGGGAAAGTAATTTTTAATAAAATAATTGCATTTATACCATCAAAAATGTGTTTTATTATTTTTTCATGAAACAAATTGTTATACCTACAGTTTAGTTTTTCACGTTTACGATACTTCCACTTCGACGTTTACGATAAAATTTCTTGTGGGAGAGTGTACGATTTATCGTACAAATTATCCATACAAATTGTGACAGTTCATTTACGACGTTGTAAACTTTCCTACGTTTACGATACCCCATTGTATATATACTCTTATAGTTATATCATGGCTCAAATTGCCGCTGCGTTGTGTAGAGATTAAATGAGGGGAAAATTAGAAGAAAATGAAAGCTAAAGACAGAAAAGAAGAATAGAGAAGGCTATACAAAATGTATGAGGTTACAAGGGAGACAAAAAATAACTGTTTTGTTTTGGCTGTCAATTTGTTTTCTATAGGAATTAGATAGTAAAAGGGGAAGTATATAGAACAAAGATGACAACAAAAAAACAAAAACAATTTGTATGTTCCCAAATGATAATGTAGGAACATTGTATACAGGGTGTCCAGTAAATAAATGGATAACCTTGGAATGCCTCATAGTAGACCTTATGACCGTCCTGAAAACTAATCAAAAAAAGTCTATCCCACCCACAAGAAAAGATATGTGCATTTTTTTGTTCAGTGCATTATTTTTTGCGTTACTTTACGTTTTTGAATACCACGACTACGAGTGAATGAATTCTACCGCTTTATTTTTCGTAGCAATATTAAACATTGTTTGTGCCAAAACACAAAAAGACAAAAGTTATAATAACTGTTGGAATTCTAAGAGAACAAAATTATTGAACTTTGATTTTCGATGCAAAATTTGAAAGAAAATGAAAAAATGCATGAATACCTAAGTGGCCAACTTTTTTTAAAATATGCGTGTCGAATGCGGATTTCAAAATGGCATAGTTTATTATTTTATCTAGAACCAATAGCAAGTTATTTGTACAAATGTGCAATACTAGAGGCAATTTAGCAAAAACAAAAGTTTTAAAAATTAGCACAATAAACGTGAAAATAATACTATGCGTTGAACATGGTGGATTTTTGATTGATTGCATGTGTTTATAATGTCGTCCTAATGATAAATCCAAGCTTTTAACTTCTAGGGCCGAATGCAACATTACCAAAAATGTTAACAAAGTGCAAAAAAACGGCTACATTTTCGAGCTTGTTTTGAATTATACCTCTTCAATTGGACTTTTAAAAAACCTTCAAATATTTTGGTAGTGGTTATTACCAAATTAATTTTCTTATAAGAGCTGCATTAAATAAATCGAATACAGCAAGCCGATCAGCTTCTCAGTGGGAGGTATGCAATCTTGTGCAAGCCGCTGCATTACAAATACGCCAGAGATACAGGCAGATGGACATGAGTTCTGGCCAATTTTATGGCCACCCTGTTCACCAGACCTAATTCAACTTGATTTTTTTATTGGGGCTGCATTAAGAAAATCGTGTACAGCAAGCCCATCAGGTCCTTAGAGGAGATGAGAAATCTTGGGGAGGCAGCTGCATTACAAGATTCTGAGAAAAAAATTAACAAGATTATTATAAGATTTTCATTTATTCGGAGGTGCAGAACCTGTATTAGAATGGGTGGTCCACAGTTTGAGCATTTGCTTTAAATTAAAAAAAAATATCTCCTTTTGTTTTTGTTTTCTAACTAAGTGATCAAGTGATTGAAAGTTGGTTGAAAGAAAGTAACAAATAAATAAAATAAAAGCAAGTGCGAAAATATTTTATGGTTTTGTTAGGGCCCAATAGACCAGGTATAATTCAAAACTAGCTTGCAAATGTAGCCGTTTTTTGCACTTTGTTGACATTTTTGGTAATGTTGCAAACGGCCTTAGAAGTGAAAAGCTTGGATTTACCACCAGGATAATATCATAAAAACAGGCAATCAATCAAAAATCTACAATGTTGGACGCATAATATTATTTTCACGTTTAATTTGCTAATTTTTAAAACATTTGTTTTTGCTAAATTGACTCTCTTGTTCTTGATTTTTACCAATAACTTCCTATTGGTTCAAGATGCAATAATAAATTATACCATTTTGAAATCCGCATTTAACGCGCACATTTTTAAAATAGTTGGTCACTTAGGTATTCATGCATTTTTCCATACCTGAGATGATTTAACTTTTTTAAAAATTATTTTCTTTCACACTTTGCATCGAAAATCAAAGTTCAATAATTTTTTTCTCTAAGAATTCCAACAGTTATTATAATTTTTGGCTTATGTTTTGGCACAAACAATGTTAAATATTGCTACGAAAACAAAAACGGTAGAATTCATTCACTTGTAGTCGTGGTATTCAAAAACGTAAAGTAACGCAAAAAATAATGCACTGATCAAAAAAATGCACATATCTTTTTTTGTGGTTGGGATGGACTTTTTTTTATTAGTTTTAAGGACGGTCATAAAGTCTACTATGAGGCATTCCATGGTTATCCATTATTTACTGGACACCCTGTATATACTCTTATAGTAATATCATGGCTCAAATAATTGCCGCTGCGTATGGTGAGGAGTATTAGAACTAACGATTTAAGAGACTTTTCAATTTGTGTAGAGATTAAATGAGGGGAAAATTAGAAGAAAATGAAGGCTAAAGACAGAAAAGAAGAATAGAGAAGGCTTTACAAACTGTATGAGGTTACAAGGGAGACAAAAAATAATTGTTTTGTTTTGGCTGTCAATTTGTTTTCTATAGGAATTAGATAGTAAAAGGGGAAGTATATAGAATAAAGATGACAAAAAAACAAAAACAATTTGTATGTTCCCAAATGATAATGTAGGAATCATCTGTTTGCGGCGAGCAAGTAGACAGATTTTTCCATCGGCGATGTAGGAAAGAAAGAATGTGTGCATGTGTAAGTATATAGGTAAGTATAATCGGGGGTAGGTTTTGGTTTTATGGGTATTCAATTTTCTTGCCAGATTTCAGTTTTATTTTATGTATGGGCATAATTTCCTTGGTACTTTTCAGTGGCTAAAAGAAAGAATCTTTATGTGATGTTGAGGTAGGTTAAGTGTTGATAGTTTCATTGTTTGCTAGAAAGAATCCCTATGCGATGTTAAGTGGTTAAGTAGGTTAAGTTATTTTATTTGTTATTTTTTATTATATAAAAGAAAGAAAAATTACAACAACATTTGCCAATCACGCTACAGCTTAAACTAGAAGTCCTAAAAATATATACTAAAATTTATTGAATTGCAAATTTTATATAGGTGTGCACTAAGAACGGATTTTTTGAAATTGGTACATTTAAAGGGTTTTAAGGGTAAAAACTGAAATAAAGTCGAAAAACTAACTTCTAAACGCGTAGTCGTAAGACTTGATTTTTTTTTTATTTTAAAGATTAAAAAAAGTTAGAAAAAAACGGGTACATCTTTTTTTTTATTTAAAATCTATAAACCGAGATATAACCGATTCAAGACTGAAAATTGACAAATAGTCGTTACGAAAAGTTCTTAGTAGTTTCATGGGGGTAGATATTTAATAATTTTTATTATAACATATTTTTAAAGATAATGAAAAAAAAATTATCCATGTTTAAGGAATTTTTGATAGGATTTTTTTCATACCCAAAATGATTTTTGAAAAAGGTTAAATTTGTTTGGTCAAATTTTCAAAGTATTTGATTTTTATCTTTTTAATGGGTTGTTGGAAAAATCTTAAATTTCAATGTGTTATAGATATAAGTATTTGATAGCAATCAAATGGTAAAAATTTTATCTTTCTAACTTATCATTTGACAGATTAGTTTAAGAAAGTAAAAATTTTAAATTTTTTTTTTTTTTTTTTTAATATATTTTTAGTAAAGAGTCGTACCTAAAGGTTTGCAATGTACTAATGAATTATAGCTATATGTTCTAGGAATTTGTATAAACAAAATTATATGCTTACAGTACCGCTGAGCTGAGAAATTAACAATATAATATTGTTAACACATATTACTTAATAACATGTGAGTGTGTGTATGGATTGATTTAGTTTTTCTTATATTTAATCTCAA
Source organism: Melangyna quadrimaculata (assembly GCA_949320155.1). Lineage (NCBI taxonomy): Eukaryota > Metazoa > Arthropoda > Insecta > Diptera > Syrphidae > Melangyna > Melangyna quadrimaculata. The sequence continues at coordinate 208,857,864 of OX439483.1, forward strand.
CAGAATAACCATTAATTTTATACCTCATTTTTTAATCTACCTCCTATATTAGCGTCATAATTGTTTTTTTTAAATTCATAAAAAATCGGCTAAAATCCATAGAAATGCTCTGCTTTGTCAACAATCGTCAACCAGTGCAAAGCACCGTTATCTCAAATTATTTTTTATTCGATTTTTTTTTTAATATAAAAAACCATAACTTCATTTCTACTCGGCCGATATTAAAAGTTAAGATTTGAAAATTTAGCTATGAGATATGGCTAAATTTGTGTATACAAATTATGTAGGGGCGCACTGTGGCGCCTTTTTGCAAAAGTGCTTGCAAAATTCAATTTTCGTGTATGCTTCAAATCCAAAACTAATTTGTTTACTGGATTAGGAAATATTGGAAGCTTAAAAATCCGAAAAAAATTTAAAATCGGTCGAAGGATTCGAATGTTACAGGTAGTCAAAGTTTCGTTATTTTTAAAATCAAAGAAAAAACAACATTTGTTTTATGAAAAGTTTCAGAGTTTCGAGGCTAAAATCGAAAAATCTTGTTTAAAAATTATATTTTTTTTTATTTGAGCTTGTAAAAAGGACCATTTGTATTGCAATTATGGTCCAATTTTTTTTTTTTTTTTATTTCAAAGTTTTAAGATTTTTGAAAGGCAGTTTTTGGCTCAATTTTTTGACTTTGAGTTGAGTTATAAAAAATCCTTTAAGAGTCTTTGGCCTAAACTCAACGGAAATGTAATCTTTGACTATTTCTGAAACATTTACTTAGAAAACCAGCTGCCTGTTTTTGCCCATTTGCGTTTTAGAGAGATTTTATTAAAGAAGGTTATTTTTACTCATTTATGACTTTTTTTTATATATCTCTTATTATATCCTTAAAAATGCAAGTGGTCATAAAAACATTATTTTTACATGTAAAAATGTATTCTTAACTACATATAATAAATATTTTATGGTCCTATGGTCATTTTTTGAATACCTCAAATTTAAAGAATATAGCCAGGTAATGTTTTTGTATGATAAATCAGGTAGCTTTCGTGATTTGTAAAAATCTATTAATTTTTATGGCAGATCAAGTAATCCTTTTTATTTAATGCAATAAGAATGTTAGGTACCTACACATATTATCATCTCAAAATAAGTAGGTATATATATATATATAATTTTTTTTTTAAATGATTAGTTATAAAGTAAACACGTCATTGATAAGTCATAGACACTACTTATATTTTAACAAACAAATTATTTTAAACGAACTTAAAAATGGAAATTTCCTATAGTGATCTAGTTGAAATTTTTTTCGATAAAAAGCATGCAGAAGAAGAATTCATCACAGGTGTAAAAAATAAATATAACCTTATAGCTGACAATTGGTCACTTACAGGAATAGCTAAATTCGATAAAAAGATGTCATCCTTTTTATATAAACGCTAAGTCAAAATGGAATGCAGCCAATAGAACAAAACTCAATTTTTTAAAGAAAAATGATTGTTGGCTGTCAAATGTTCTGTGCATTGATTTTGAAATGACAGATGAAACGGATAGTTTACCAAGTACATCAAATAATTCTAGAGGAAGGCCAATGAAATCTATAACGGAGTGCTCGTCATTTACCAAGAAACAGAAATTGATCAATGCTACTGAAGACATCACCACTGAAAATCTTTCAACAGCCTTAGTTATAAAGTATAATAAGGATCATGAGAAGCGTAAGGCCGATATAACCAAGGCAGTATCAGTAGCAAGTCCACTACGACTTAAAAGGATAAAAGAAAGCATTCGCACTCCTCAAAAAGATCATATCATGTATGATAGTGCAAACGCCTTAGCCTTGTTTATGGATCTGGGACTAACAAAAGAAAAGTATGGAATTTTAAGAAGTTCCTTAATGAGACACAACGTAAATGTTCTCCCATCTTATAAGACCATAACACTCACGAAAAAAGCATCAGTTCCAGATAATTGTGAAGTAACAGAAACATCTGCCAGAGTCAGCCTTCAAGACACCTTAGATCACACAACAAGAAGAATTTTGGAAACCAAGAGTGAACCGGAATTAATGGGACTTCCAAGAAGGCTGACGTTACAAAGCAAGTGGGGCTGTGATGGATCATCTGCGCAAAGTGCCTATAAACAAAAAATAGTAACACATGATGGTGAAACAATAACGGATGCAAACATGTTTATGGCCTCAATAGTTCCCCTGAGACTTAAGTGTTCCAATAGTGAATATTGGAAAAACCCTCGCCCATCATCAGTTCATTTTTGCCCACCAATAATGTTCCAGTATGCAAAGGAAACTGCAGATCTTATAAGGAGCACAGTGAATGACATCAAAAGCCAAATCGCTGATCTTCAACCTTTTGAATATAAGGTTAATGACGAAGTAACTATTCTTGTAAACCACGAACTATTTTTAACGATGATTGACGGAAAAGTGTTGAATGAAATCACTGAAACAAAGTCGACACGGTCATGTCCCATTTGCAAAAGAACGCAAAAAAACTTCAACAATGAAGAAGAGTCAACAAATGATGAGCATAATTACGAATATGGAATATCTCCATTACATGCCAGAATCAGATCCATGGAATTCATTTTAAAACTTGCGTATACACTCAAACAAGATGGAGAAAATATTGGTGAAAGTATTGGAACTAAGGAGGCAGAAAAAATAAGGAAGCAGGATATCCAAAGGAAATTTCGCGAGGAAATGGGACTCGATGTGGATAAACCAAAACAAGGATTTGGAAATACTAACGATGGAAATACATCGAGAACATTTTTCGCAGAACCAGATGTAACAGCTCGTATAACTGGAGTCAATATGGAGGTGATAAGAAGGCTTCAAGTAATACTTAACGTTCTAAACTGCAGAGAAAATGTTGACAGCTCGAATTTTGGGGTTTATGCAATGGAAACAACAAATTTATTAAAAGAGAAGTATCCTGAAAAGCAACTTACACCTACTCTTCATAAAATTTTGGCTCATGGCCAAAGTATAATCGAGTATCAGTCGTTACCAATCGGAGAACTGTCAGAAGAGGCTCAGGAATCCAAAAATAAAGGCTACAAAAATTATAGGTACCAAAATACGTGCAAGGTTTCAAGGATGCGACAGAATGAAGACCTATTTAACATGCTTTCAGCCTCATCGGACCCTCTTTTTTCTTCGTTAAGGCATGTTAGAACTGAAAAAGACCTCAAAGCACGATACTCTCCAGAAATGATAAGTTTATTAGAAATTACATCGGACTTTGACGAAAGTTTCCAAGAAATTTAGTTTTTTGTTTTTATTTATTATAACTTATTAATTTATTTATTCTCCACTGTTAAACTTGAAATATATTATTGAAATAATTTGTTATGTTGATGTGCCACAAAATAAAAAAAAACTTTTTGCAACACAAAATTTAAATGGTTCATTTTTTTTCATCTACTCTTTCAATTGAACTAGTTTTTAATACTCTGCAAATACTGCAAACATTAACATTTGAGTTTTATTCTAAAGTAAAATACTACTTTTACCTTTTTGGAAAAAAAAATATTGTTTTTAACATGAAATTATGGAACGGAAAGCATTTTCCTTAAATTGTATTATTTTATAGCACCTTGCACACTATCTCTATACCTTGACTAAAAATATACCACTGAAGTAGTATATTTTCAGTCTTATGTTGAGTAAAATATTAAAAAAAATGCTTTTGGTATACATATAGAAATATTTAAAAATTTTTTGTTTGTTTACTTTTACACACCACTGTGATTTTTTTTTACTTTAAGGCACCCTGTTCTTACTTCAGACATTTACTATTGACATTTTTTGAGGTAAAATATTAAGTGCATTTTCTATTGGGAGAAAGTCGTATTTCAGCAGAAAATTCTGAAACACCCTGTAAATATTTTTTCTTAAAATTCACAAAATTTATAGCTTTGGAATTTTCCTTCAAGCTGAAAAAAAAATGATCTCGATATCTTTATTTGCTTACGAGCTATGATTTTTTCAACCAAAAAAGTCAATATGCGCCACTGTGGGGCGTTGAAAATGTTCATACTAAAAGGGTGTGTACATGACCCGTCAAATTTATATTAAATATATTAAATTCAAAACTTGATGAATTTTTTTTTAATTTCAAAAAACTAATGAAACACAATTATAGGTGTAGATCTTTTCTACAAATATGTGGGTTATTTTATATTTGTAAATCTAACAGGAAAAAAAGTACGACCAATTTAGTAAAGAAATTCACAAAAAATCTACATACCTATAGACAAATTTTGAGGCTTCAAAATTGAAAAATACTTTATAGTTCATAATAAATGATACATGAATTTAAGGTAGAAATTGATAGTCTAAGATTCTGTGTTAAAATTTTTGCAAAATCTTAAAAAAATTCATACTAAAAATGTGATTTAGTGAAAAATCAACTCGATTTTTGGTACTTTAAATGTAAAAGTTAGTAAAAAATTGATACATTTTGAAAAACAAATCCAACACACTTATTACTCTTATCCTCTTCTAAAATAATTCCAATAAATGTTTACTGATTATTTCAACAAAAGACACGTTAAAATTAGTTTTTTATTGAATTTGTTCACCAAAAAAAATGCTAATGGTTCATGCTTTTTCAACAAATTTTATTTTTATATTTTCACTACACCCATCAAATATTTTCAAATTTAAAAATTATAAATTTTGAAAATCTAACAAAAAGTTTGATATATAAAACAACTGTGCATTGCTCACAAAGGTCATTTTCTCAAAATGAAAAATATTAATATACAAACATACAATTTTAAAGACGAATACGCTTGAACAGATAAAATAGCTTTATTTTGGCTAAATAGTGAACATTATAACTTTTTATTTAACCGATTATCAAAAATTAAATTTTATAATAATTTCGACCAATAAACAATTATTTTGGTATATAAAACATATTTCTACGATAACTACAAGCTTTAATATGGATTCTTTCTTTAAACTTCAAAAATATAATTTTTTTGTAAAAAATCGAAAAAAAAAACTGCTTTTTACAAAATGAAAGTAATTTTTTCTCAAATATCTTTTTTTTTTAAACATCAAAAATATAATTATATATTGTAATATTTCTTTGTAATATTTTTTACCAAAAAAAGCTACCTATTTATTGAAAAAAATTGAGTTGTTGCTTACCAAAATTTGTTTTCAAAACGCATCTACCTATTATAGGTATGTATATTGTATATGTACCTATTTACCTACCTCCTACTTTCAATTGAAAATAGTTTTGTTTCTTTTTTTGGTCTAACTAGGTAGGTACCTTGTACCTACCTATTTCAATTGAAAATACATTAAAATAAGCTTAGGTACTGATACCTACCTAACAAGTTTCTTTTTTTTTAAATTTCAAATACCTGAGTTCATTTTTCAATTCAAAAAAGGGTAACTACATACATATATATTTTATTTTGTCTTCAAAAAAGTTATGACCTACATTTACATACCCAGATGCCTACCTATACCTACCTATGTACTTATTGTTTGTTTGTGCGATCCAGTCGTGCCCATTTTTTTTTTAAGAAGAACATTATACCTATAACATTGTGTATCATAATTTTTTTTGAAAATAAAAAATTTCATCAAGTTTTGAATTTAATAAAGCTAATATACATTTTACGGGTCATTAACACACTCTTTTAGTATGAAATTTTTCATCCCTCTTCAAAAATTTGTAAACACAATTTTAGCCACATTTTAGAGCTAAATTTTAAGATCTAAAATCTCTGCGACTTTTTATTAAAAAGATATTCATACAAAACATAAAAAAAATTGTTCATAATGTTTACCCTTAGATAAATCTAGCAAATGATAGAAATACAAATATAGTTATACCTATAACATATTAAAATTTAAGATTTTTCAAACTACCCATTAAAAATATAAAAATCAGAAACTTTGAAAAATTGACCAACAAAAATTTTTGTTTTTCAAAAATCATTTTCGACACGAAAAAGAAATCCTATCGAAAATTCCTTAAACATGGATAATTGCTTTATTCATCTTCTATTAAAATATGTAAAAAAAAAAAAATCAAAAATCTACACCCATGCAACTACTAAGCACTTTTCGAATTGACTATTTTTGAATTTTCATCAAGAAAACATTTATAACTCATTTTGTCGTCGGTAGTTGGCATTGGGGATATGGTTTTGCCGTCGGCAAAACGTATATGAGTTTTTTTGTATTGTTGATCTTTTTTTGATCTTGTTGCATGTTGCGTTGCAACACTATTAATTTTAAGAATTTAAAAAAAATCCTTTTTTATTGCACTCCTACATAAAATTATTATTATTATAAAATCCTTCCCATTATTATTGTTAATTGGTGCGATTTGTTGAACTATTTAAAATAGATACAGATATAGATATAGATACTATGCCCGTGGTCTGGCGAAGGTAATAAAGAAAAAAAAACCTAAACAATAGAAGTTATATTGTTTTTGTTTTTATTTTAGTGGACTGTAATATCTTTATCCATATCTAGGTGTCTGAATGTAACCATGTTCCCCTAGAAAAATATAATTTGCAGTGTGTTTATGCTGTAAATTTTATAAACATCGGTAGCCATCGACTAAAATCTTGCGTCTTAGAAAGGTAACAATTACAGCTCTAACTGATGAGGTCCACTGTAATTATTATCAGGACCGAAACGCATTGGACTAAAGGTCGCTTAAATACTTTTTATTTAATGGAATGGCAACAATATAAATCGTGTACGGAGAAAAGAGAAAGAACCCGAATGATCAACAACCAACTTGTGTGTGACTAGTAAAAATTCTAGTTGTCTCAATATGCAATTTGTAAAGACAAAACCTTACATTGGATGGGCATGATCAGGTGACCTCGGTGGCGCAATGCTTAGTGCATAGGCCTCAGAGGTAGCTGGTCTAGGTTCGATTCCAATTGACGGCACTAATTTATAAGTTAAAATTGAACATAGAGACTAACCACCACTGAAAGGAATCTGATGATTGGTGTGGCAGCCATGAAATTGCTATAATTCCAGCCAAATACAATGGTGGTAGCCCAGTCAAGTGGTTGTTGAAAATTCAAACATTCTTAAATAATATATTTATTTTACACAAAAATAGTTCAAATTTAAAAAAATTTAGTGCATACTTCACATAGCTATCAAAACAAATAAATAATTTTACTCGCACATGTGCAAAAACACATCCTCAAGACCGACTCTTCGACCCAGGTTTTTTTATAAACAATTTCGACTCGACTCTGCTCCTGAAGTGGAATCAAGTCGGTTGAAGCTCATTTCAAGTCAACACAGGTATAAAAAGGGGCCAAGCGAGCTTGAAGCTCACTCGAATACCTCATGTAAACGGGGAAAAATGATCCACGATTTTAGCAAAAAAAAGAATTGAACAAAAATGATTGAATTGGAAAATTGTTTTTCGTTATTGAATAAACCTAATATACGAGTGTATTTGAGAAATAAGTAATTACAAAATATTTGTAATTATTACTACTGACTATTTCCCCAAATTCCTTCTTCCATTAACGTCAAAATAACGAAAGGAAGTACATAGGTGTTTTCGCGAACCATATAATCATGAACGCTCGTGCCTTTCTAAAAGACAAAAGACGAAACGAACCACAAAACGAACCGCATTAAGGCTCTCCCAAACCAACGCGGAACATTCGTTGCGGCGAAGAAACATTCGCATGTCAAAATTTATTTACATGGTGATATATGAGAGTGCCCACACCAACGCGGCGGAGAAACATACCTATGAATTAATTTTGACTGACGAATGTTTCTTCGCCGCAACGAATAATTCGCATTGGTTTGGGAGAGCCTTAATCAGGCTCATTGGTATTTAGACTCCGCTTAAATATTTATAAGTTATCTCTAAATTTGATTATTGAAAGATTCATTATGTATAGACTCCATTTGATTTGAAGTCAATAGTAGCCGTGTTTTTTTTTTGCAGGTCCAGTTAGTATTTTACAAAAAAACGACGTCTGAACTAAGTTATTAACACGTAAATACAACAACAACTGAAGTCCATACGAACTTAACTTAGTCCACATAAATGTCTGTTCTTAACTTAAGTTCCGATACAAACAGTATTGCTTAGTCCCGGTCTACATTGAACGATATTTTCAGTGCCGACAAAAAATTGTTGTTGTAATCGTGTGCGATTGAGAGGTACAGCCGACATGATCCTTCCAGTTTCGGCCGATTTTTCCATTCAGCACGGGAAAAATCGTTCAATGTAGACCGGGACTTACTCGAATAACCATGTTGTTATCGATAGTTTGTATGGAAATGTTAAAATATCTGAACCAAGCCAACGTATCAAAAATTTTTTGTAGTTATTTCACATTATTTTTGTCACATTAGCCGTGTTATTTTGAAGGTTGAGATAAAATTGTCGAAAAAAACGACATCCGAACTTAGCAAATTCATCGAAGGAAAAATGACCAGCACTATCACGAAAATCAGAAATCGCCATCACTAATCGTCCGCCTTCACAGGCCATGAACGGTGGCCGGACTATGAACATGTCTAAAAAAAAATCCCATGGAGTCCAAAAAATCCATGTCCATGCAGCAACATGTCAAAAAAATTAACGTTTTGAACAAGACATGGGGGTCTATTCAAAACTTGGCCTTACCTTTCAGCTTTTGGACAAGCATGCAAAATAAAAACAAAATATACATTCAAATAAAAAGAAATCTCGTATAGAACATTATTTCGATCGTTAATGAAACAAGGAAATGTGAAAAAACTCAATTTTAAAGCACTAATCAGAAAAAAAAATTATTTACAAAACAATGGTCGTCCATTTCTTTTGTTTATAAAAATAGTTTCATTCGATGGCTCAGATATTTTGATGTTTTCATATAAACTATCGATCACAAAATAGTAATTTGAGCTGGCAGTACTTTTTCTACCTGAACTTAAGTCAAGAACCGATAATTATCTGGACTTTGCTAGTTCATATGGATTTCAGTTGTTTTTGTATTTTACATTTTAATTCCTTAGTTCAGATGTTGTTTTTTTCGTCAACTTCTATCTGAACCTGCAAAAAAACATGGCTATTAATGAATGGAATAATTTTCTATAAAAGATTTAATTTTATTTGAATGTATTTAGTTTTTATTGTGCTAGCTTGCCACAAAACTGAAAGGTTAGAGATGACGATTTCTGAATTTCGTGTTAGTGATATTTTTTTTTGCTTCGGTGACATTGCTAGTACTATACGATTTCTTTAGAGCCGAAATGAGGTTATTTCGGAATTTGGCAAAAAAGTGTTTTCATTATGAAATTTGCTAATTTCGTTGGATATCTCATTTCATTTAAACGTTGCAGTTAAACTTTTGTTTTTGCTGCTTTCTCTTTGTGTTTTGACATTTTCATGCAAGAGCTTTTTAAAGCTTTTGGAATCGCCTGCTGATGGGTGAATTTACCTAATTTCGTGCAAATTTGGTAGAAATTAGATCATTTGAGAACGAGAATTTGTATGGGAAATGAGGTAATTTTGGATCTGATTTGGAAATTTGCAACGAAATTGCCTTATTTGGCCTAGTAAAAACGTAGTATAAGCTAGTACTAGGTCTGTTCCTTTACTTTAAATTTATGTGATTTTCTGTGCAATTGTATGATTTTCAGTCCAAAGCTGTCCCCGAACTCAAAAATTTGGCTGTTTTTGACAAAATATAACGCTCACCAGAGAGTTAATAATTTCACCTAACTGTTATTTCTTCGGCAGAAAATCACAGCACAGCATAATGTTATTTTGAGAGTAAAAGAATATAAACCAAACATCATGCCGTACTTGTCTGGCACATTAGGTAATATGGAATTTGGTTGAATTTGCGTTCCCATACTTTTGCATAGTTTTGATATTTTTACGAAAATTTCAACGTTGCTCTGCAAAATCTGACAGTGTGTGATTTTTTGTGCACAAACTAAAGGATCGAAACTACTATTTTTTCCACTCGAGATATTCGAGAATCGAGATAAATGCCAATTAGGTAAATTGAATATTTTTGTTTTAAATATGTGTTGTTATTTTACTTATACATATCTATTTACAAATATACAAACATTCAATTTTAATAAATTAGTAACTATTCCTTGGTCCATTCCTTAGTCCCTCCAAAGCAATCTTTATTATAAACTCCTTGACTGTAAAATGGATATCTCGGAGTAAATTTTCCTGAAGTTTTATTGCCTTGATTTTTATCCGTTTGGTTTGTGGTATTTGATTGAAAGTTTTCAATAAAAGTTGCTTCCTCATACGATGGCGGAGCTATTGGTATGCAACAAAATACTAAAATTTAGCAATTAAAAAAAAGTGAATTTCAAAAATCTTACGACATTCTGCACCAGTAGATAATATCGGTGCGACACCATTTGTCAAATTGGAAATTAAGTTTGCCTCAGACAAATTGACTGATTTTTCAACATAGGGAATATTACCAATTATGACTGGAATTGCAACAACTGGGGATATGTGTGCTCCTTTTACTTTAGCAGTAACGGCAACTTCATAAGTTAGCTTAATAATTTCACAAAGCCCATCACATGTGGGAGGGGTCGGTGGCACTTGCAAATTCTCGTTAAACTCAAGTAGTGCATCCGTTTCAAATGCGCCGAATTTTTTTTTCGCAATGGCGATTGTTTCGGTTTTTGTTTTAATGCGTGCTCGAACTGAGTATAGAGCTATAAGGTTCAATGTGATACGAACTTGTTCGATCTTTGTGGAGCTGTTATTTACTAATCTTGCATTGAAATTGATTAAATCTCCTGGAACAAAGCTTGTTCGTTGTATTTCCAGCGACAAGACAAGAGGTCTTGATTTACATGGTCCACAGCAGAAATGTTTAAAGTATTCCATTTTAGCAGGAATCTATAAAGTTTTTAAACATTTTCAATATTATATTGATATTTATATAATTTAAACAAACAACAAATTACATACCCTTGATTCGGGAAGCTGATTTAGATCAAAAATTTTGAGTACGCTAAATCCCATGGAATATGATTTATTAAATGCTCGTGGTCGTATTACTGTAATTTTTGCGTCATAACGTATACGACCATACACACCTTCAAAAGATGATGGACATTCGGATGGCAATACACATTCAAAAGTGTATGTATATGTTCCAGGATTCAGAATTTGTTCAAGTCCTGAAATAAAAAATAAAATTAGATTTAAAGGTAATATCTTAAAAGAAAAAAAAAAAACTGGTTCGCACTAACTTGCTCTTGTAGCTAAAGTGAATAGTTACGGCTTGATAATATTTTTTTTATCACTAACCAGAAAGTAATAAATACAAGTTAAAAGATCAATTTCGATTTCTACTTGCGATAATAGTATAGTAGGCGGAGATTTTTGTTTATTAGACTGCTTTCACACAAGGAAAGTGAATTGCCGGCAACTGTGAGTTTCAGTTTCCTTGCATGGAAGCTACAAGGAAATTAAAGGAAAACTTAAAAAAAATCTCCAGCAACTGGTTTCCCTGTGTGAAAGGGGACTTTCCATATAAAGACTATTGGCTGAACGCACACTACGGACTGTGTGAGAAGGAATGTGATAAAAATCTCCTCAAACGTTGACCGGGAAGATTTTTTTCATTCCCCTTACTTCTTGCCCTTCTTGCCTAAAAATCTCCGACTTGCCCGCAACTCAATTTTCTTGTCTGAAAGCAGTTTTCGAATATGCCGGTGCTGCCAGACGAACTTAAGAATTGTGTTCACAAAACCTTCTAATTCTGTTGGATTCAACGATTTCTAGCGAGGGAGCAATCTTAGCTTGGTGGGCCATTTAAGGCCAACTTCCCCTGCATGACAACAGGGTTAATGCATTTTCAGCAATAAATCTTAACTTTTCAGGCTCGCTTTTGCGGAAAACACCTCTTCAACTGAAAAGAATGGTGATTGCACAATTTGAAAGGTAGCAATACGTTTTCACTGGGCCAGATGATGTAATTTCGTTGCAAATTTCCGAATCAGATCCGAAATTACCTCATTTCCCATACAAATTTGCGTTCTCAAATGAGCTAATTTCAACCAAATTTGCCCGAAATGAGGTTCGAAATGAGGTAAATCCACCAATCAGCAGTCGATTCCAAAAGCTTTAAAAAGCTCTTGCATGAAAATGTCAAAACACAAAGAGAAAACAACAAAATCAAACGTTTAGCTGCCATTCCAAATTCAAAATGAAATGAGATATCAAACGAATTCGCTAATTTGATAATGAAAATACTTTTTTGCCAAATTCCCAAATTACCTCATTTCGACTTTAATGAAAAAGTAGTTCTAGCAATGTCATCAACGCAAAAAAACCATCACTAACACGAAATTCAGAAATCGCCATCTCTAACCTTTCAGTTTTGTGGCAAGCATGCAAAATAAAAACTAAATACATTCAAATAAAATTAAAGCTCTTATAGAAAATTTCCTAAAATTCTTTAATAGAAAAAAATAATGTGAAATAATAACAAAAGTGTTTTGATACGTTGGCTTGGTTCAGATATTTTCAAATTTCCATACAAACTATCGATAGCAACTCTCAAAGTGAAATGTAGCTCCATTAGCAATTTATGAGGCAATGGCAAAAGCAATGGGAATGTCAATTTATTGCTTGGGTGGGCATTACATTGGCAGTAAATTTCAGTTAAATTTGCTGTTCTTTGGTAATATAAAACATTAATTAACAAATATTTTTCACGGGTTCTCATATATTATTACCTTAATTTCAAAATTCCATGTCAATGGCAATGAGTGAGGCAATTTACTGCCTTAAATATAGTGTTGCCTTAGATATAATGGTGGATTTACATGTATCTGCATCTGCATAATGCAGAAAAGTAGAGCTGGACGGATGTATACAAAAAATCAGAGCGAGTGAAAGAGAACCATTAAGAAGATGATAGTGGATTTAATTGTATCTTCGTCTGACTTGTGCAAAAAAAGGGGATGCAAAATTAAAATTTACATTTGTTGGATAGAGAAGGAACACCGAAATGCAGAAGATCTTCATACATGCAGACTATAGGATGTGCCATAATACAGATAAGAAAACGAACATGTTCATCTTCTTGATGGTTCTCTTTCACACACTCGGGTTTCTGGCATGCATCTGTCCCGCTCTACTTTTCTTCATATTTGCAGACGAAGATAGATGTAAATCCTTGAACATGTTCGTCTTAATATCTGCATTATGGCACTTTCCTATAATGCAGAAACGAAGTTTTTCTGTTCAGCTGTTCAGTAAAACGAATTTCCATCAGTAAAATAAATAAATGCTTTTTTTTACAAAAATTATTCATCCTTGGGATTATTTTTTGCCAGAAAAAAATATTTTAATTGATTTGCCATCGATTCGTACCATTTTTATGTTTCAAATCTTTTTATAACACATGAAATTATCCAAAAGAAAATTTTTACTGATAATTTTTACTGATCGCTATAACTGGCCCTAATGCCAATTTTACAATAAATACAATTTTAAAGAAATAGTAACCCAAAATCATTCTATTTTTCGTTTGAATGATAGTGAATTTTTAGTGCGCGTTTAAAGGTAGATACTTCAAAAAGTTACAACGCGCTCTCGAAATTCTTTATATTAATTTTACAAAGAAACTACACAAAGCTTTAAGACAACACTTTCAATGTTAGAAAAGTGGATAGCATTGTAAAACGTGGACTTCAATGTAATATGCCGTTTTCACTGTGCCAAATGAGGTAATTTCGTTCCAAATTTCCAATTGAGATCCGATATTACCTAATTTCCCATACAAAAACACATTTCAAAATGAGGTAAATTCAACCTCATTTGCACGAAATTAGGTTGGAAATTAGGTGAATGCATCCAGCGAGCGGGAATCAGTTTCAAAAGCTCTTAAAAGCTTTTGTATGAAAATATCAATACACTTTACTCAACAACATAAAACAGAAAGAGAAAACAACAAAAATAAACGGCTTACTGCCATTCCAAATTCAAAATGAAATGAGATGTCAAATGAAATTAGCAAATTTGATAATGAAAACACTTCTTTGCCAAATTTCGAAATTACCTCATTTCGGCTCTAATGAAAACGTAGTATAAAGCCTGATCCACATCAGTGTCGTGTGTCGCTGTCATTCCATATATTTTATGCGCCACATTGCAACACAACACACCAGGCAGATATGGTTCTACGTACATATATGAAATACATTGTAGCGATAGCGACACACGACCTCCCAACACAAGACGACACAGATGTGGATCAGGCTTAATACTACGTTTTCATTAGAGCCGAAAGCCGAAGTATAATACTACGTTTTCATTAGAGCCGAAAGAAGGTAATTTCGAAATTTGGCAAAAAAGCATACATCTATGCCTAAAAATCTGGCATCATCTAGCAGCAACTGCGCTGACAACAGCAAACTCGGAAGAGAAAATCCCTTCTACCCACTCCAAGCTCTTATTGATGCTGATAAAAAAAGTCAAGCCGAAGGCATGGTCGAATAGGCAGAAGATTTTTTTTTTATATTAAGCGCGTGCAAAAGGGGTTGTGAATACCCTTAAGATGATATACACAGAGGAGATACCGAAGCACATTGGTTTTGAACGTCTGTAGATCACAATAGGAGGGGAAAATTGAGCTGGGTAGAGCATTCCACATTCTGTACTTAACAGTACGTCCGAAATTGGGCTCAAGGGTAAACTGATGGACATTCCTAGAAGCGCGAGTATTACGGTTGAATTGTTTAACGGGAGGAATGCAACTGGCTATTTCACTAGAGCATTGTTTGTGGAAATAACGGTAAAATAACGAAAGACATGATACATTTCGACGGTGCTCAAGAGATGAGAATGTTTCCGTTATAGTTCTTTCACCTATCATTTTAAGAGCTCTCTTTTCAATTCTATCCAATAAACTCAAGTGGGTTATTGGAGCACCTGCCCAAATGTGAGAGTTATACTCAAGTTTTGGACGAATAAAGGCTTTGTAGATCACAGCCAGATCAGAAGGGGAGAAAAATTTCTTGCATCGACGGAGAAAACCTAAACACTTAGCAGCATTTTTGGCGATGTCGAATATGTGGTCGTTCCATAAAAGGTGGTCTGTGACACACATACCGAGGACTGAAAGCTTTTCGGTTTCCTCAATGCAAGTGCACCCATGGATAGTGGCATGGGGGGTGGGTTTCGTTTTAACGACAGTAGACAGCATTGAGTTTTTGAAGCATTAAATTCTACACAATTTTTTATTCCCCATTGGACAATGCTGTCAAGATCAAGATGCTACTAAAAAAGCATCCTATCCTAAGCCACCACCTATAAACGTACTTAAAAATAAATCCAGTGGTGTAAATATTCACAAAATTTTGAGTGCACAATCCATTGACGATTACGTAATTTAACGCATGTCGATTGGGATTAAAATCTTGGCACTGAACATTGACTTTTATAAAAAATATGTACAGTTCTGACAGCTGAGAATTGTGAATATTATACACACTCTCTGAAATCTGAATTGAGCTTTCATAGAAGGCTTCCTAGAAAAGTAACCCAATGTTATAACTGCCAGATGTACGGCCACGTGGCAAAACACTGCCACATAAAATCCTTCTGTTCGTTCTGTTCTGGTGAGCACCAGACTTCAGCGTGCAGCTCTAAACAAGACAACAAATGTGCAAATTGTGGTAGTCATCACCAATCCACGGCCCTCAGTGCCCAAGTCGACGAAGCTATGTGGAGTTCCGGCAACAAACCTCAACAAGGGCCCCTGTAAGGAAAACAATAAATCAAGACTTTGTCAGAAGTGTTGAAGATTTTCCGCCGCTGCGAGAAGTTAACCAGAAACAACAACCACGTGAGAATGTTTGGCAGGGGCCAAGTAGTAGTACTTCTAGAAATGTTAATATAAATACTAACAATGTAGATATTACGTCTAACATGTTTACTTTAAATGAAATTCAAATGCTTACTAACGATTTAGTCTCTAAGTTAAGATTATGTGAAGATAAATTTGAACAGTTCAATGTTATTACTGAACTTGCCTTAAAATTCTTAAACTATGGATCAAAGTAATATATAAAATTAATAACTTGGAATGCTAGGGGTGTAAGGAAAAAAATCATGGAATTTTTTTTCTTCATGATCCGAAATAAAATAGATATCGCTCTGGTTATTGAAACCTGGCTTAAATATAATCATTCTTTCTCTTACCCTAACTATCTATGCTATCGAATCGATAGACAAAGTGATAGAGGTGGATGAATAGCAATTGTTGAGAAAAAAGAAATCAAATTTAAGTTTTTACCCTCAATGGAGACGAAAGTCATTGAAGCAATAGGTTTTGAAGTTTTTACCGGTAATAATCAAGCGTATAAAATTGTATGGGCTTATTTTTCAAGTCGTTCCCACGACAGTCGGACAAAATACCATCTAAGAAATGATTTTATCAAATTAACTCGTCTGTCAGGTCGATTCATTGTAGGCGTCGACTTCTATTGTCGTCACCAATCCTTGGGTTGTGTTCGTGCAAACAGATGGGGAAATATTTTGCATGAATTACACTCAAACTATCCCTTTTCACTTTCATATCCCTCTGATCCAACTTATGTTCCTAAAAATGAAAGGACCAATCCTTCTGTTCTTGATTTCTTCTTAACAAACTCTGCCGGTTTTATTTCTCAACCCCAAGTTATTAATGATCTGTCGTCTGATCATTTACCAGAAATGTTCGACCTTCTTACTAACGCAATTTTAACAGAAAATATTGTATACAATTATAAAGTTATGAATAAATTAACTTTTAAAAACTCGGTAAAAATGCAACTAAGTAATATAACTGATCCATCACTTTCAGACATACATCTTAATTCTGACATTGATTCTATGATCTCGTATCTAACAAATGTCATTCTCATTAAAGAAGGCGTTGAAGTTTCTGTACCTCGTTTTGCCAGTGTTAAATCTAAGCTGCCAACATATGTACATTCATGATACTATATCGAAGCGAAACAAAGCCCACCGAAATTAGATTAGCTATAGACTACCATTCTACAAACTTGAACTTCGATATCTTAATAAGCTTATCAATTTATTTATTGAAAATCATAGAAACTCAAAATGCAGCAAACTTCTTCAAGGTATGGATAAATGTTCTAATCCTTTTTGGAACGTCACAAGGTTAGTTAAGAATAAGCGAACACCAATCCCGGTCATCAAAAAAAAAATGATGTTAAATTCAAAACGTAGTGAAAAGGCAGAAGTTTTTTTTTAACACAATTTGCTTCCACTTTTAAAATTTCACCAAAGCTTAGTAACCCGGCCACATCAAATTTAGTTGAATCCTCAGTAAATCTACTTAATTCACCTGTTGTAGATCTTCCTTCTGGGTGGTTTGTTCAAGCTAAGAGCAATAAAACTATCAGAAAAGGCTCCTGGCCCTGATGGCATTTCAAACCTATGTCTAGTCAACCTTCCTCGAACTGTCTACATTATCTAACTGGAATCATCAACTCCTGTCTAAAGTTGCAATACTTTCCACAGGCTTGGAAAGTTGCAAAACTAATTCCAATCCCGAAACCTCTTAAGCTCCTGATGATCCTTCTAGCTAACGCCCTATTAGTCTTTTAAGTAAAATTGCAAAGATTTCGGAAAAAGTTATCAAAAGAAAGTTAATAAGTTTCATTGACGAAAACTCATTATTACCAAACCAACAATTTGGTTTTCGATCTGGACATAACACTTATGTCATTCGGTCTTAAGAATCACTAGACATTTAAAATCAAACTTCATTGAGAAAAAATCTACTGGACTTGTGTTGCTTGACATCGAATCTGCTTTTGATTCTGTCTGGCATGATGTTTTAATTCACAAAATGATGAACTTTAATTTTCCTTTGGCCCTGACGGTACTAATTCGAAACTTTTTGCGTGATCGTACTTTAAAAGTGTATGTTAATTGTGCTACATCTAATGAACAACTGATAACGGCAGGAGCTCCCCAAGGATCAGTACTTGCCCCGATATTGTATAATATATACTTGGCATAGACTTTCCCAATTTGAACAACTGCTTTTTGTCAATTTTCGCAGACGATACAGCTTTATAGAGCTCGAATGAACTTCCTCTTAATATTTGTTCAGATCTTCAATAAGGTCTGTACACTCTAAGTTCCTATTTTCATAGATAGAAAATAAAAATAAACGAAACCAAAACGCAAACTATGTTTTTTACACGGAGAAGACGGCGTAGGGTCAAAAGTACAGAGGCCAAAAGTCCATAAAGGTCTTTTGTCCCACTTGGGTGGGTCAGAAGTCTACAATTGTATTGTGGAGACCCACTCAAGTGGGTCAAAAATTCAGAAAAAAAGGGTAAATATTCCCTAATTTTAGAAAGAAAGTGGGTCATAAGTCCACAATAATTTCATATTATAATATTGAAAAAAGCAGAACAATTAAGAATTATTTATTTATTTTGTTAAGAATTAATTTGTATACTCTTCACTACTCGTAAACTTAAAGCACACCAACTGACAACATAGGCGCCTGCCTGGCGACTGAGCATACCCTAAGTGGAGCAACGGTGTCGCGTGAGCGGGACAGAGGACCCGAAAAGGGAGTTAAAATCCTTAAACCCGCGAAGCGGGCCACCCAAAGTACTATTTAGTACAAAAAACTATAATAACAGATCAACTGACAACATAGGCGCCTGCCAGACGATTGAGCATACCCTAAGCGGAGCGACCGAGTCACGTGAGCGGGACAGAGGACCCGAAAAGGAAGTTAAAATCCTTTAACCCACTATCTATAAAGTGATCCATTGAAGTGCGTCAGAAATCCACAAATACTGGGCCAGAAGTCCCCAAGATGTATGGACTTTTGGCCCATCGGAGTGGGTCAAGAGTTCACAATTGATTTATGGTCTTTTGATCCACAGAAGTGGGACAAAAGTCCATTATGGACTTTTGGCCTGTGGACTTCTGACCCTGCGCCGAAGAAGACATCCTAGATTTCTTCCTAACAACCCACTTAATTTAAACGGTTGTAATATCCCTTGGGCAGACAATGTTAAATACCTCGGCATCACCTTAGATAAAACACTCACATATAGCAGTCACATAGCTAACGTATTAAACAAAACTGGAATTTTGATTAAAATCTTATGCCCGTTTATTAACCGAAGGTCTACTCTTAGCTTGGAAAATAAGCTCATAATGTATAAAGTAATTTTTCAAACCCTATTTGTGTATGGGGCCTCTGTTTGGTATAAATCCACGCGTACTCATGTTAAAAAATTACAAATAATGCAAAATAAAATTCTTAAAATGATTCTGGACTTACCATGGCACTTCTCCACTTCTGACTTAGGGGCCAGTTATAGCTATCATTGAAATTCATCATTGAAAAAGTTAGCTGTTGATTTTGAGACCCTTCGAAAGTTTAATCATTGAATATTTGAATGCAGAAATATAGCTTACGACTTCAGAATTATTTCTCCTCCAAAAAAAATTCATTTTGACCCATATCTTCCCCATAACGTAACTTTTAATTTTTTCAATGATCATTGGTAAGGTAGTTCATCATTGAAAAATTAAAAGTTACGTTATGGGGAAGATATGGGTCCAAATGAATTTGTTTTTAAGGATAAATAGTTTTGAAGTCGTAAGCTATATTTCTGCACTAAAATATTCAATGATTAAACTTTCGAAAGGTCTCAAAATCAACAGTTAACTTTTTCAATGATGGTTTTCAATGATAGCTATAACTGGTACCTTAGGGGCCAGTCATTTCTTAAAATGATTCTGGACTTACCATGGCACTTCTCCACTTCTGACTTAGGGGCCAGTTATAGCTATCATTGAAATTCATCATTGAAAAAGTTAGCTGTTGATTTTGAGACCCTTCGAAAGTTTAATCATTGAATATTTGAATGCAGAAATATAGCTTACGACTTCAGAATTATTTCTCCTCCAAAAAAAATTCATTTTGACCCATATCTTCCCCATAACGTAACTTTTAATTTTTTCAATGATCATTGGTAAGGTAGTTCATCATTGAAAAATTAAAAGTTACGTTATGGGGAAGATATGGGTCCAAATGAATTTGTTTTTAAGGAGAAATAGTTTTGAAGTCGTAAGCTATATTTCTGCATTAAAATATTCAATGATTAAACTTTCGAAAGGTCTCAAAATCAACAGTTAATTTTTTCAATGATGGTTTTCAATGATAGCTATAACTGGTACCTTAGGGGCCAGTCATTTCTTAAAATGATTCTGGACTTACCATGGCACTTCTCCACTTCTGACTTAGGGGCCAGTTATAGCTATCATTGAAATTCATCATTGAAAAAGTTAGCTGTTGATTTTGAGACCCTTCGAAAGTTTAATCATTGATTATTTTAATGCAGGAATATAGCTTACGACTTCAAAATTGTTTCTCCTAAAAAAAAATCATTTTGACCCATATCTTGCCCATAACCCTGAGGTTACACGAGCCAGTACTGGCAAGCCAGTTGGCTACATAGATTGACTGTCAAGTTCGTATACGTGAATATGCTGTGATGTAGGCGGCAGGCAACTTGTAAGCAAGTTGCCTTCAAATATCTGCGGTCACGTTCAGCTTTTACTAGGACAGCCTATCTAGGATTCTAAATACACAATTTTATTGAAATTTGCTTTGGCATCGGACTTCGATATTTTCTTCAAAAAATGACATCGAATTCATCATCAAGTCTTGCGATGGTCAACGCATAATACTGCCAATGTGTTGACGGATGCATTGAGAGACTTTTCTGTCGCGTCAAATTAACATGGATGGATTTTCATCTAAATTCAAAAATTTGGATTTTTTTTTAAATAATTTTTAAATTTTTTTTATTTTTTGGAAGTTTTTTAATCTATCATCATCGAAGCCATCATTTAATGGAATTTGACAGTTCATGCGCTGACAGATAGGTAAGAAACTTAATTACGACGTACGAGGAATATTTCGTTCCAAAATGTCACCCAAAGGTGCTAAAATCGCCTTTTCCCGCGCAAAAAAAATAATCTCAAAAAATTCAGATATCTTTAAGTTTTTCAATGCATCATCTCCGTAGCAATCTTTCAATTTAATTTGGCAGTCTATGGCTTGACAAATAGGTAACAGAGTGTTCCAAATGCCGTCACCCAAAATCCCCAAAACTCTCATTTTTCCTAAGCAAAAAATATACTTTTAAAAAATAAGGCTTTTTAAGAGATTTTGTATATTTCATCATAATCATAGCCATCCTTCAATCATATTTCACAGTTGCCTATTTTGAAAATGGTAAAAATTCTCGCTTCCTCTTCTCATTAAAAGTCGTGGTAGGAAGAATATTTAATTTTGTATTACTTTTCCAACGAAAAGCTATTCATATATCTTTATATACAAGTCTGAACGAGGCCACTGTCTTCTCTACTGGCTTCCCAACTGGCTTCGAAAAAGGCAAGCCAGTTGACGAGCAAGTTGCTCAGGTTTACATGTGTTAGTAAGAAAATTTAAATGTATTGTAACTTGTAAGCCAGTACTGGCTCGTGTAAGCTCAGGGTAAAGTAACTTTTATTTTTTTCAATGACCATTGGTAAGCTAGTTCATCATTGAAAAATTAAAAGTCATTTTATGAGAAAACTGTGTCAAATTGAATTTTGTTTTACCTAGAAATAATTATTAAGTCAATTAGCTTTACTTTGACATCAAAATAATCATCTATTTTTTCTTCAAAATCTCTCAAAACTGACAATTAATATTTTCAATGATGGTTTTCAATCATTGGAAACAATCATTGAAAACATTAAAAGTCAATTTTGAGAGATTTTGAAGACAAAATAAATATTATTAATTAATTAATAAAAATAGAGACATCGTGCAGCGCTGCGCTGCATGCAGACTTTGAGTGAATCTGCTCCCATAAGAACCTGTGTAATTTAATTTTGCTGCATGGAAAAAGCTGCACATCTGTTTAAGGCATTAATAATTGTATCCAGGTAAAACAAAATTCAATTTGGCACAACTTTTCTCTTAAAATGACTTTTAATTTTTCAATGATGAACTACCTTACCAATGATCATTGAAAAAATTAAAAGTTACGTTATGGGGAAGATTTGGGTCAAAATGGATTTTTTTTTTGCGGAGAAAAAATTTTGAAGTCGTAAGCTATCTCTCTGCATTAAAATATTTAATGATTAAACTTTCAAAGGGTTTCCAAATCAACAGCCTACTTTTTCAATTATGGATTTCAATGATAGCTATAACTGGCACCTAAGGGGCCAGTTATAGCTATCATTGAAAACCATCATTTAAAAAGTTGTCTGTTGATTTTGAGACCCTTCGAAAGTTTAATCATTGAATATTTAAATGCAGAAATATATCTTACGACTTCAAAATTATTTCTCCTCCAAAAAAAAATTAATTTTGATCTTTATCTTCCCCATAAAGTAACTTTTATTTTTTTCAATGATCATTGGTAAGGTAGTTCATCATTGGAAAATTAAAAGTTACGTTATGGGGAAGATATGGGTCAAAATTAATTTTTTTGAAGGAGAAATAATTTTGAAGTCGTAAGCTATATTTCTGCATTCAAATATTCAATGATTAAACTTTAGAAGGGTCTCAAAATCAACAATTTCAACTTTTTCAATGATGGTTATAACTGGCACCTAACATAACATGTCAAACGTTATTTTGTTTTAGATAAATTAACAAGCAAACAAGTTTTTTGTTAGATGTACATTTTCTGATAATCTTCTTATAGGTGAATTGTTGCCTAGTTAGTTTGTAAGTATTTTATTTAGTTTTAGGTTTATATAAAAAAAAAAATTGTTAATGGGTTTTCACATGAACTTAAGCTTTCCCAAATTCACATTTTTTTTGGGATGACATAATCTACAAGTTTAGCATGAAATACTTTTCGATAGCATTTTACCGTTTTAACCTTGGGTAACTATTGACGCGCACACTATTTGGTAAAGGACTCTCGCGACAGTATTTCTTATGCCAAAATAAAGACAATTGCATTTAAAAACCTTCACTTGTATTTTTTTGGCACATTGGCCTTCTTTTTTGTACATTTCGCCTGAGCTTTGGAGCTTATGAAAGAAATTGGTTTAGTATGATACGAGTTAAAATTTATATTTAAAAAAAAATTTAAATAAATGTAGTATCAGAATATAACCTTAAGGCTGTTTAAAATGTTGCGTCAATGCGTTTTGCTGATTCTAGGTTGAGCGCACTTTAAATCAAATGTGGATTTCTATATAAAATTGATTACACTTAACTTTACTATTATTAACTACTACTATTAACAAAACTTCACTGAATTGAAATGTTACAAAGTTGATTTCAATGCATATATAAACAAATACGTCTTACTTTGAAACACGGTTGAATCTCTTACCCCCAGTTTCAAAGTGCAAGTTTAAACTCTACTTTTGGTTTAAACTTCAGATCAACAATTTATTCGGTTTCACAGTTTCGTTTAAACCTTGAACTGAGTTCAATTTTTAATTTAAATAAACCGAGATCATTCTGCCGACCATTATACATACATAAGTAGTAGCCTTTAGCGTAATGGTTAGTGCGCTTGACTGTCACGCTGGAGGTCTGGGTTCAATTCCTAGGCTCGTCCAACTAAAAACTAGAAAAGTTTTTTTTTTCAGGGCTAGTGATGCCTCTTGCGAGGAATTGACAAATCCTCCAAGAGTATCACTTGTCATGAATAAGTGCTTCCCGTCTAGCCGTTCAGATTCGGCATAAAATTGTAGGTCCCTTCCATTCTTGTCGACAAGCGCACACAGGAATAATTGCGAGTTGTTAGTCACTAGGCCCTGGTTCTTCACGAGCCGTTGTGCCACCCAATTTATTTTTTTTATACATACATAATACATTATGGAATTTATTTACTTATTTTTCATAACCAATTCCATTAGCAAATCCATGTCTGCTGTTAAAGTTGTTATTTCTTTTTTTTTTGCACAATTATTGGTTTATTTTCCAAAATGTCTACAAATTATCAACAACCCAAAATAATTGTTGCTGTTTCGCATGGTCATTGCTTCAGAAAGAGAAAGAATAGACAAGGAAAGCTACATACTGTTTGCAATACGTCACTTGGCGAAGCAAAAAAGTACAATGCTGCCAACTCTTTTTCATAAAATCTAGTTTAACAAAGTTCTGATCTGAAGATCAGATTTCACTGTGAAACCGGATGAGTTAAACCAAAAATTTAAACTCACTTTAAGGTTCAGCTTATCTTAAGTTTAAACTCCCACTGTGAAACTGGGGGTTAAAACTACGATGTCCCTTCAAATTAACAGTGTTTCAACGTAAAACTAAAAAGGAGCCACTTCGTTTAAGGAACTTAAAATCAAAAATCATGGTATTTTATTTTAGAATATAGGTTCTGGTGGGAACATACATCTATAAAACATTGTGTTCAACTTTGAATAATCTTACCTTTGGTATCAATGCATTCTGTTACCGAATCGAAGTATTTTTCTTCATCAAAGTGTATGTCTGATGATTCTCCTGCTGAACTTTCATCCCATCTAACTTTAGCATATCCTCGTACTTGCAACTGAATTCCTTAAATATAAACCTTTGTTATATCTAGGTATTAAGTAATAGGTTCTCAGTAATTATTGAATCAGCTTTACCTTTGAATGGGATCGGCTCATCAATGTGTGTTATAGATCGGCCTTTAACAATTTGACCGGTAAAATACATGCCATTCTGGTTTTCCTCGAAGAGAATTTCAAATCTGATCCCCATGTTTTTTGAACAAAATCGAATTTTATATTTGTTGGCTCTTAACTGTAAGAATGTTTAACTAACTGAATTGAGATTGTTTTGCTGAATTTCGTAGACCTTTTTTTTTGTCATAGGAAATTATAAAATTTTTATCTCAATGAAATTTTTTATCAGTAGATAAGATATGAACTTCCTATACTTAATCTAAATATTTATTTAAGTAGCTGCACATTTCTCTATTTTATATTTTTTTTTCGGTGAATCCACATCAAGTGTTTTTATTATTACGTATATTGGTTCGAGGGCTATTGAAAATGAAATTGAAACAAGATGTATGTCTGGGTCGCACGTAACTGCTTTACTTAATTTTGTACTATAGATTTCGGCTTTAAAACCAGCTGTTGTTAAATAATATTCCTATTTCCATTGTATTCCATATACGATTTGCCATTTTGAGTCTGTTTCTATTTTTAAGAAACTTGGCCTGACAACTTGAAATTGTAATTGTAATTGTAATTGTAATTGTAATTGTAATTGTAATTGTAATTGTAATTGTAATTGTAATTGTAATTGTAATTGTAATTGTAATTGTAATTGTAATTGTAATTGTAATTGTAATTGTAATTGTAATTGTAATTGTAATTGTAATTGTAATTGTAATTGTAATTGTAATTGTAATTGTAATTGTAATTGTAATTGTAATTGTAATTGTAATTGTAATTGTAATTGTAATTGTAAGTTTGGTGTACCCTGACCCATGTTAAGGTCGATTTCTCTGTCAGTGCTAAGGGAAGGGACCTCATTTTGGACCTTTTTTGTAGTAGAAATACTAACCTTTAAAACTACGTTTAAATTGAGCTGATATGTTTTTAGGGTTGCTAGATATTCAATTTTAAATGGTGTTCAATTTTTCTTGCCCGAACAAAATTTTGACTTTGAGGTCAATTTTTTTGCCAAAAAATACGTAATAAACATAGTTTTCTAATTTTTACCAAATGAACAAAACAATGATAAAAAAAACACGATATTAAGTGCACCCAAAAACCCATACACTTTAGGGTACTTGGGAGAATCTAAAATAAGTAAAATTAAAAGAAATATGATCTTTTGCGCTGAGGTGTAAAGGGTTTGAATAAAACAATAATTTATGTAGTTTTTAGTAATTTTTTATTTTATGTAAACACAAAAACAGTCATAATAAGTGCTCAAAGTGCCCTCCTGCGTTTTGAATGCATGCTAGAGCCAGTTTTTGGATTTCATTTTGAATGTTTATTCTCGATAACTCTTGATCCTTCGGATATTTTGCTGAAAAAATGGCATGTAGATGTACAACCGGTTGTCAGGAAAGCCGTGGTTGTAAATAGATAATTAGGACTAACGTGTTCTATGTTTTGTAAGAATTGCATGGGTAAAAACTGCGTCAATTCGCAAGAAACGCAAATTCAAGAAGATGATATTCTTGAAGACATGGATGAAGATATTCAATAGATTAACTCAAATCTATAAATGAAAAATTGTATTTTATTTTTGTGTGAATTAATTTTGGTGTATGATTTTGACATTACATAAAAACCAAAAGAGTTGTTTAAAGCTGTAAAAATAACCATTTATTATTAATAAATTAAGTTATTATTTTCATTTCATTAAATACATTTAAGTTTGGTTGTTCAAAATAAGAATTAAAATAATGTCGAGGTAAACGTTATAAGATCGATAATGATGGCTTACTTTGAGCGACCGTATCTTGGTTGATTTTTTGTTTAAAAAAAAACTTTTTAAAATAGGTCACTTTAAAGAAAATTTTATTATCTTTCTTTTATGTGGACCTATCTCTGCTGAAAAAAGATATTTATTTATTTATTTTTATTTTATTTTATTGAAATTCGATTTCCTTACACAGTAAGATATAATATCTTATAATATAGTGCTAGGTTAACAATAAGAATTTATGGAACTATTTACAAAATAATAAAATGATTTAAAAAAAAAAATAATCTAAATATAAATAAACATAATCAATATTAATAAGTGTTAATCAATTTCAAATAACTAAATGTAACTGTATGAGTTGGTTCCTTCTTCTTTTTCTCTCTTTTCAAGTTTGAGACATATGCTTCCTTATTTCCCTTTGTACTAGCAATGGGTTTTCTAATCTTCTGATATTCCGCGGGAGGCAGTTCCAAAGGCGGATACTATTGACAAAAAATTGACGTTCTGATGTTAGGGATGAGTATCTTGGATGAATAAGTTGCCCAGATCTATTCGAAGAAGCCATTCTTATTCCCTAAAATAGATAAGGTGGTTCTCGTGTAAGCAAGATATTAGAAAATAGTGTTAAGGTGCGGAACTCCAGCAAATTGTTAAAGGACATTCGTTCGCATCTTCGTAGCCCAAAAATATATCGAACAGCACTGTTAAATGCCACGTTAAGTCTTCTCTTGCTTTCGAAACTACACGAACAAAAAATTTCACATCCATAAGTAAGAATAGGTATAATTAACGTTTTAACTAGCGTAATACGGGTTTTAATCGGTGTGAAATATTGGACTGCCCTCAAGGATCGTAGAGCACCATAAGTTTTTCCGACTATATAATTAATGTGATTGTCCCATGTGAGCCTGCGATTGAATAGAACGCCTAAATTTTTTGCTGTTTCACAACATTCGATTGGAACGTTGTTCAGTAGCACAAGAGGAAAGTATGAAAGATCGACATGCTTTTTTGTTATAAGAAGACATTTCGACTTTGATGGGTTTAAAAGGAGACCGTTTGATCGAGACCAGTTCGATATTCTCTCTAGGTCTTCATTAAGACAGCAAATATAGTGTTCCATAAACTTAAGTGCAGCTGTACGACATCAGCATACATGGATATGATGCAATATTTAATAAGTTTAGGAAGTTCGTTTATATACAAGGAGAATAATAGAGGGCCTAATATTGATCCTTGAGGAACACCTTTTGTCGTCAACAAAAAATCGGAGAGGTTGTTGTTAGCTTCAACCGCTTGCTTTCTTTCGGTGAGGTAGGAATCAATTAACTTAACAGCACAAGATTCAAAATTAAATTCGCGATAAAGCTTACGGCATAAAACGGAATGGTCAACACAGTCAAATGCTTTTGAAAAATCTAATAAAACTAGAAAAGAAATTTTTTCACTATCCATTGACTGCCGCAAATCTTCGATTGAACTTATTAGAGAAGTAATACAGCTGTTGTTTTTCCAGAAGCCAGATTGCGTTGGAGTTAAAAGTTTAGAGCGATTTAAAAAAGTATCCATTTGTTTTTGCAAAAATCTCTCAAAAACTTTTGAAAGATAGGGCAAAATAGCTATTGGCTTAAATTCTTCCTTCTTAGAGTTTTTGGGAACAGGTAGAATTTTTGCTAGTTTCCACGGTGTAGGATATTTGCCAGACATTATAATAAAATTAAAAATGTGGGTTATATATGGCAAAATTATTGGCAGAATTAATTTTAAAAACATGGGATGCATCTCATCAAAACCAACAGCATTAGACTTAATCGACAGCAAACACTCAACAACATCTGCACCGTCCGCAGATCGAAAACTGAAATTGTAAGCGGAGTCAAGTGTAGGTTGAAAGGGTACCGACAAATCACGAGCGTCTGTGTCGATTAAATTTTCAGAAGATGACACAGAGACAAACTTTGCATTTAGAGAGTTAACATTGATGTCAGCAGGCACCTTAACTCTTGTCCTACCAACACCTATTTCACGTTAGTTTTTCCATAGTTGACGGCCGCTTAATGAACCGTTAAGACGGTTAGAATGCACCTGTGATTTAATCTTTCTTATTTCTACAACAACGTTGTTACGAAACGTACAGTATATTCGCCGAAGTTCTGGCAAGCGATATTGTTTCCATGACTTGTAAGCTTGATCCCTTTTTTTAATGAGCAAACGAATTTGTGCAGTGAACCATGGAGGGTTATGACGGTTTAAAATTCTTGTTTTTAAAGGTACATAAGTCTCATAAAGCATTTTTATTTTTCCATTAAGGGGCTCTACTTGTTCACTAGAAGATTGTAGATAGTAAATAGCAGCCCAATTTGTATCTCTTACTTGATCCTCTAAAGCATTAGTGTCAATGTTACTTAAGTCCCTATATTGAAAAACACTTAAATCTTCTAAAGAAAAGTTGAAATCAAAGACTAGGTAAATGAGATAAGTGACTCACTTTGTTTTTTTAAATGTTCATCCATTTTTGTCCACATTGAATCGTCATCCTCATTTGCAATATTATATTTTTGAGCGGTTTTACGATTTGGAGAGCGAGAGGTTTCGGAATCGGAAACATTCGGGATTTGTTGGAATACATTTCGTTTCGGTGGCGGAGACATAATATTGTATTGGTAAGTGAGTCAACAGTGCAAAATTGAAATGAAAAAAGAAAAAAACAGTTCGGGAATAGCACAGCACGACTTATGATTAGAAAGTTTTTTGTAATTTTAAAGTTCCAGAGCGAATTATTTACTCTACACAGCAAACTTCATACATTTTCAATAAAAGACACTTTATTTTTTTACTTCCAATGCTAAGTGGATTTTATAGCTTTGTTTCGATCAATAAAATTACTAGTTAAAATTGCCAGACAAAAATGTGTGTAAGTTAAAAAACAAAAAAAAAATAATTTTTTTATAATTAAAAATGTATTTAAAATTTTTTGAATAAGCCAATTCTATAGTAAATTTTATTTTCTACAAAAAAGGTTTTCGGATTTTTCTCGAAATTAAGCTTGGCTTTCAAGTTATATACAAAAAAACAAAAGGGTTGCAGTTACTCCCCCTCCTCAAAATTGCACCCTCTCGTTTAAAAACGCTCCATTGTACAACTTTTTTGTAAGAACTTTTATGTTCTGTAAAGTGTAGAAGGTAATTTTATCCGAAAAGTGTACATTTTGTTGAATAAATGTCGAACATTTTAAGGGTTTCGCGATTTTCTCTGTGAAGCCATATCCGTAGGAAGTAGCAAAGATGAAATTCGGATTAAGCAACCCGTAAAACATAAGGACGGGTGAGAAAAAAACTTATATATTTTTTTCCTGAAACTGGTACAGGCACTCGTGGAAGCCTTATAGATTTTGAAATGGGTGGTCGATCAGAAAGGGATGAAATAAATAAATTGGGCTGTTCATCCCGTCAGGTTGAAGTGCAAGGCTGATGCCTTTAACGCCCTAACTAAAAAGCTTTAATTGACTAATTTTATTTTCATTACTATGCCGTCAAGCTTTAGTATACAAAATAAGTAGAATATTTTTAATTATAATAACTAAACAATCTTTTTACGCAGTCAGTCTTTTCGTTCAAAGCCCATCATCACCATTCCCAGGCGTTGTATTCGCTGATCGTTGTGCATGTGCATATGTACCCGATATTATGTCAATTCAATTTGCAATTCATTACAATGAAAATCCTTTTGGAGTGTTTTATACCGGACAGGTTGTAAAGGGGCAAGCTGTGATAAAATTATATGAACCGGTGTCGGTTAAAGGTATATTAACTTATTTATGAATATGTATAATACGTAAGAACATTAATGAGAAATTCAACTATAAATTTATCCGGTTTAGCTGTGAGAATACGAGCTCGTGGATATGCCAGAGTGAGATGGGATGAAGGCGACTCTTCATCTTCAGATATTCACAGTGATGAAGAAAAATATTTTGAAGAGACAATAGAATGCATTGATATAAAAGGTAAGATGATATTTCTGTTGGTTAGTTTAATAAATAGGTACATATATAATCATTATTTTTATATTTAACGGGTAAAACGTGACATCATCTTATAATATAATTATGATGTTGTCATAATTTTGCATTTGGGTACTAGTAAGTTAATCAACAAATATTGCATTTAAAATTTGTATGAATCATTTTTTCGTACATGACAAAAAATTTAATTAATGAAAAAATCAATATTTTAATTTTTAGTTTTTTTTTTTAAATTTCAAAATTGCTATTTAGATTGTTTTTTTTTTTTTAATTATTTTTCCGTTAACTAGGTACATTTTAGGTGTTAGCTATAAGAGTAAGTTGGTGCGATCCAGTCTTGCATTTTATTTGTATTCTTAAAGGCAATCCACTTACGAATTTCATAAATGCAGGAATGTTGCATCACTGCTAAATACAATTGTAAAAAAATGGTACCATTTATGCAAGTTTGTAGAAAAATTTGATGTCATTGTTGAGAGGCAACATTAATACTTCTAAGACAGTAGAAACATTTTCTAACGGACAGTATTTGTCTGCAGAAATGGAAGGTTAATTTTGCAGTTCTGCTGAATTCCTGAATTTTTGAAGTCGGGGATACTTTTGCACTAAGAGAAATCATCAATCAAAATTCTGTAAATAGACCAAAAATTCTGTATGACTATAACTCTGTATTCCATTTTCTGTAACTCTATTATTCTGTATTTCAAAATTCTGTAAATCCGAAATTCTGTATTTCAAAATTCTGTAAATTCATAATTCTGGTTTTCAAAATTCTGTAATTCCAAACTATTTTTATAAAAATTATGTAAAGACTTAAACGGGGTTTTCTGTATGTATTTTTTTCAATAAACATAATAAAAAAGTTACAAAATCCTTTAATTAGCAAGAATAACTTTGAATTCAAAAAGTCAAGAAACTTAAGTACTATAGTTGCAACAAAGTTAAATAGATTTCAAATAACTTTACCTATTCAATAAACATAAAGATTTTTGGCTAATCTTCTTAAATATTCTGTGTGACTTAATGCTCTTCCTTTTTTGACTAAACGTTTAATTTTTTTAATTTTTGAGTATGGTTTTAATGAACTCCCCATTTTGAGTTCTAGATACTTGTGTTTTGACCAAATAAGTTCCTTTCTTAGATCATCAATAAGTTTATACACGCCAGCCTTAGTTCTTCCTACTATAACTTGGATAGGTTTCCGTTCTGCTCGATAGGTTGTCGTACACTGACCAAAATTAGGGAGAATATTTTGGATGCGATTTGTTTCCATGAATATAATTTCGCTCAAACCGGGTGCATATTTTAATTACTTCTTCGTCTTCTTCAAAATAACTACGTAAGCTAGTGTAGTATTGAGAGACTTCATCCGGCGGAACGAACGCCAAACTCTTCAACATTCGGATATAAATTGCAAATTCTTCTGAATTTCCATATTTTTTCACAAGCCTTAAATATACAAATTCAAAACAACTATGCTTCGCTGGTATAAAATGATATAACATATAACTTACCGTTCCTTCTGAACCCTTCTCCATATGATCAGCCCGATGTGAAAAAACATCCCCACAAATCAGTGACTGGATAGCATTTTTTCACTGCAGATATAATTGCAATTTCAAAGTCACATAATGATTCTTTCAGATAGCAAGCTGATGGAATAGCTTGAGGCAACTTTAAGCAACTCAAGAAAAAAGGCTGTGTACGGTGGTAGGCTTTTTTTGCTCATATGACAAAACACAAAAGGTACTATTTCTCTTTCTACTCTGCCATGTATAGGAAATATTTGCCATTTACCTCATTATTGTGGTAACCACGTCTAAGGTCCCATCCATAATCCAGCAGTCACTTGGGCTTAATAATTTCAGTGAAGACATTGTTCCAAGCTAAATTATATGTTAACAGTTCTTTCTCAAAAGAGTCGAGGAGATACAAATTAAGAGGAATGTCTATATCACGAAAGGATTCGGGTTCTTTGAAATACACAGAACTTCTATGCACTTCTTTAATTTTTGATTCAGGCCAACTTTTTGAGGGTAAATAATCTCGGCTAAATAAGGTGTATTAAAAACACATTGCTGTATAATCTGGCTTGAACACAATGAACTTTTTTGCGGCTGTTGTATCAATTTCGTTTGCATATGGCTCATGTAAATGACGGATTTTTTGGATTACAGAATTTTGGAAACCGAATTTTGGCACATACAGAATTTTGACCCCAACCCGTCGTTTAGCAAATACCGTTATTTTTGGACATCCACTTTGTTAACCTTCTCTATCATCTTAATGTAAGGTTAAGAATCAAAAGTAGTGTTTGTAATTAAGTAGTGTCTTTTTTTGAGTGTACTT
Source organism: Melangyna quadrimaculata (assembly GCA_949320155.1). NCBI lineage: Eukaryota > Metazoa > Arthropoda > Insecta > Diptera > Syrphidae > Melangyna > Melangyna quadrimaculata. The sequence goes on from OX439483.1 coordinate 208,890,727, forward strand.
GTGCTTGCCATATAGACCAGTCAAATTCGACAATAAAATCGCAAAGCGCGATGTAGTTCTGTATTTTTGATATGTTGCTAGGGGATGTTAGAGTAGTCTGTAGCTGTTGCAGTTTCGAAAAACCTGCAGCAAAAATGCAAAAGTGAAAAGAATTTTAAAATCGCAATTTTGTCCGACATTTTCCCTTAAAACTTTGGAAACATTCAATTAAGGAAAAAACCATCTATATATACTCTATTCACGTTCCACATACCATCCAAACTGCAACGAATTAATTGTTCGCGTGTATTTAACCTCAAAATTACTCTTGATTTTGTTTTCTTCGTGGTTGGTGATGGCTGAAGAAAATATGGACAAAAAGTAATTATACATTGAAATACATGTTGATCATGAATATTAAAATAAATTTAATAATTCTCGGAATTTGACGAAAAATTGATGATGAAAGTTTAAGCTAAATATAGCTATATAGCTAGATAGGTATAAAAAGAAGAAAGTGTGTCAAAATATTGCATTTATTTTAAATACCGATGGTACTATTAAAAAAACTATGTTTATAATTGCATTCAGTATTAAATTTTGTTTTAAATTCAGTGAAAATATGCAAGGAACATTGGGAGAATTAGCGAGTTGCGAGATACTTTTAGAAAGTATTACAAAAGAGACAAAAATTTACCCAGTGGGTCAGAGGAACTTCCGAAGAAGAAACCGTGGCCTTTTTTTGAAATAATGAAATTTCTCATTCCAAACATTGAAGTACAAAAGTTATAAATTCGAAGCTCAACTCTCGTTAGCTCTTCTAATTATCTTATTACGTATATATCATTATGATCAATTGTGTAAAGTGCAAACTTGTAGTACCAATAGATATTTCAATCAAATGTGGTATTTGCAATGCTCTTACTCACATTAATTGTGCTAAAATAAAACAGTCAGATCTATCAATTATAAAATTAAATAAAAACATCTTCTATCATTGTGATCAGTGTAATTCTAAGCCCATTTCAGTCTGTCTAAATAAATTAAAACACACTGTTTATGTGCTTGATAATATATGCTCTGATATAAAATCAGATTTTTCCCATATTATACTATATACTAACAATGAGTCGATAAATCATGAAAATAATATTTCTAATATTAATCGAAGTGTGCGCCCATCAACTCTTACGCAAAGAGTAGATAAAGTCATTGAACCCTTCAAATTATCATCAACAAAATCTAAACCAAAAGTTCCACTAAGCTCCAACAAAAATTCTTCATTGGGTATACAAAGCAGTTTAAATCATTCTGCGAAGTCTACTCAAAATATCCCCTTCTCTCCCCCTGTAGCAAATACCTTAATGCGTTTCTCATTCTCAAACTGATCATCTGGACAATACACAAGCGCCTGTGAGTTCTCCTGCTGAAACTGCGATCGCAGAGGATACCATTATAGACCAAATAGACGAGGCTCTCATCTCCCCTTCAGTTCATCCTCCATCAAACGATTCTACCAAATGCCAAATTTCTAAAAAAATAGACTCAATCTTCTCCCCACCTTCCGTTCATGTATCAACAAATGATGATAACACAAGTCATCGTGAAAAATTAACAGATAATACCCCCTTAAACCCTCCTATGCTACCACCAGTAGAACATTCTCAAACAGATCAAACAATAGAATACTCTGAGAGTGTTACTGCTGTCACCGCTTCATTCATAAATAAAGCTCTTTTTTCGTCTACTGGCTTAGATGAGGTAATGAGTAATGGTAAATTATCAACTCCACAAGCAGAGAACGATATAATCGCCATTACACCTGCGATAACTGAAAAGGAAAACAACACTGATGAGGAAAGCAAAGCATCGTCATCTCAATTTACTCTTGATGGTGCCGGTCGACGTCACTGATATACCACAAACAAAAGCTATCAGTGATAGTGAAACTATAGAAAAAAGCAGCAATGTTATTAGTAGTAAAAACCAGGAATGGCATAAAGTTTAAAAAAATAAATCAAACATAAATAAACCTAGTGCTATAATTGGATCAGATATGTATGTACTCTTCTCTGAATATTGTTGTGAAGTCCAAGTGGCTACATATTTCGAAATTCGATAAACAAACAAAATGTGAAGATATTATTAACTATGTTTCGACTAAAACAAACATCCCCACAAACCTGTTAAAGTGTTTCAAATTAGTAAATAAAAATATGCCTGAATCAGAAGTGAAATATGTTAACTTCAAACTTAGTGTTCCTGCAACCTTCATAAATATCATTTTAAATGAAGAGCCTTTATGACCGTTTTCTGTCCAAGTTAAACAACTTATTAACTACCCAAAAAACGACAAAACCTCGCCTCAATTGAAAACAACATAAACAATAATATTGAAGATGCTTTTGTTACTGAGCCTGAAAGAGAATCATCATCATCTCTACACTCGTCTTTAAATGTTTCAAATAAAAGATCTATTCATCATTATGTAAAAAATAAACTTTCACTTTATTATCAAAATGTAGGTGGGTTAAGAACTAGATTAGATTCTGTATATAATCCCTTATCTACATGTTTTTATGATATTATTATTCTTACTGAGACTTGGTTATCTGAAAATTATTTAACATCTGAAATTTTTTCGAATGTGTATACTGTTTTCCGAAAGGATAGATGTAAGCTTAAGACAGGGATGGAAAGGGGTGGTGAAGTTCTAATTACAGTATGGTCATTGTACTCGTGCAAAGAAATTGAACTAAAATCAAAAATTACCTCGCCTGACCAAAGCATAGATCAGCTTATCGTTTGTATTAAAATAGATGATTCTGAATTGAATGTGATAGCTAGTTATATACCTCCTAAGAGTAGCTTAGAGATCTATAATTTACACTTGTTAAATTCTAAAAATATTTTGGATAATTTAGATTTACAGCATGTTATTTTTGCTGGTGATTTTAACATTGGAAATATAAATTGGAGTCTTGACTTAGATGATAAGTATTTAATTCCGTTTAATGTAACAAGCGAAATTGAAACAAAAGTTATCGATTTCTTAAGTCAGTATGATCTCATTCAAATAAATTATCATTTAAATAATCTTAACCGTATTCTAGACCTTTTATTTGTGGACAAGGAATATTATATTTATGTTGAAAAGTCTATCTTTCCTCTTATAGAAAATTCAATGCACCAACTAGAAATTGAAGGTGAACTTATATTTTATAGTTATTTAAAAAATAACAAATGTAAATAACACAATTATTTATGATTATAAAAAAGGAAACTTTGATGCAATGGTTGAGTATTTGTTATCGTTTTCGTGGCTTCATATTTTAAATTATTCAGATTTAGATAGCAATTATGCTATTTTTATGAGCATTTTAATTGGTGCAGTCGAAAAATATGTACGAACAAAATATTTAAAATCAAATTCAAATCCTGCCTGGTATAATAGAAGACTTACTAATCTCAAAAATCAAAAAAATAAAGCTTATAAATTATACAAAAATTCAAAAGAAAATGTTATTTTACGCAAAAAATATTTTGATTGTCAACGTAAATTTGAATTTTTAAATAAATTTTTGTATCGTAACTATATTTTTTTAAGAGAAAATGAACTCAAAAGCAACAGCAAACGTTTTTGTAATTTTTTAAATACCAAACGTAAATCTTTTGGGCTTCCTACCTGTATGAAATATCAAGACACAACTACTAGTGATGTTTCCGTAATTTGCGATTTATTTGCCAAATACTTTCACTCTGTTTATTCTCCTGAAGCTATCTTAAATGTTGAACTTCTATGAGCGTTAAGTAATTGCGTTGACATAGGTTCAATTGTTTTATGCCAAGCGGAGATAGAAGAGGCGTTATTAAAACTAGATATGAATAAAAGCGAAGGTCCAGACAATATTCCGCCTATTCTTCTTAGGAAATGTGCTATTGCACTGGCTCAGCCCCTTACATTAATTTTTAACTTATCGTTAGCTAAAGGTCTATTTATAAAAACGTGGAAAACCTCGTTTTTGTCTCCGGTTTTTAAGCAGGAAGTCACAAACTATAGACCGATCTGTAAACTTTCCGCTATACCGAAATTATTTGAAAAAGTAGTTTATTATAGAATTTCTAAATTAATCCAAGAAAAAATATCAGTTTTTCAACACGGTTTGTAGTGGGTAAATCTACTGCAACAAACTTAACAATAATGGTTAATGCTATAGTAAATAATACGAGAAAAGGTTGCCAAACTGATATTATTTTTACGGACTTTGCAAAGGCTTTTGACAGAGTCAATCACAACATTTTGCTCCACAAATTGTTTTCTTTGGTACAAATTCATGTCTTTTAGAATGGTTGAAGTCTTACAAGACTGGAAGAGTACAAATTGTCTAAATTAAAAACCACCATTCTGGTGATATTGAGGTCTCATCGGGGTTTCCGCAAGGGAGCCATTTGGGACCATTACTATTTCTCATATTTGTGAATGATATTCCCGCCATTTTCAAAGATTCTCACTGTCTTCTTTTCGCGGACGATCTCAAGATTTACCGTAGGATTACCTGTGTATCGGATTGTAATCATCTGTTAAAAGATTTGGGGAGATTGGTAGTTTGGTGCAAGGCAAACTATCTTCATTTAAATGTCGCAAAGTGCCAAATCCTTTCGTGTTTCAGAATTCTTAATCCAATTAGTTTTCAATACAATATTAATTCCATGCATCTTAAAAGAGTAAATCAGAAAAAAGACTTGGGAGTAATCCTAGACGTTAATCTTTCCTTCCTTCCCCACTATGACTTCATGATCAACAAAGCCTATCAGATGCTGGGTTTTATTAAAAGGAATACCAAAGAGTTTACTGATTCCTATACTTTACTATCCCTTTTTAACTCTCTGGTAAGATCTTCTCTTGAGTATTGCTGCACGGTCTGGAAGCCCTTCTATGCTTACTTATCTGAAAGAATTGAAAGAGTTCAGAGAAATTTTACGCGGTATGCTTTTTTTAAGTTGAATTAGAGAATAGTGACACCTTCTTATGAAACTAGATGTCTTCTATTTGGAATAAAATCGTTAGAAACGCGCCGTAAATACTTTTCGGTTATGTTTATTCGAGATATCATTACTAATCACATTAAATGTCATCCGTAAGCCGCTTTAATCAATGAGGGTAATGCACCTTCAAGAGTAAAACGAGAACGGTTTGTAATTTATGAGCAGTTTCATCGCAGTAACTACGGCCGCAATGAGCCCATCTCCCGTTGCATTAGAGAAAGTAACTTATTATGCTCTGGAGTCAGGGCCGTAGCTACAGCTTGTGGGGCCCCGGGGCAAAACCAAATATGGGGCCCTATTTCTGAATGACTTCCTAAATAATGGTTAAATAAATTTCAAACAAAAATTCTAAATGTGTTTTACAGAAATAAAATGTTAGGTAGTTAGGTACTGAAATAATTTTTATTCTGGATTTTGCAGAAGCTTTTACTTTTCTCAAATCTATTTGCCGTGCTCTTAGATTTTTGATCCATATCAATGATAAATTGCTAAGCCTTTTTTGTTCCACTTCCACTTTTGCTATGGTAACAGGAACAGTTAAAAATATTACAGCCAAAACATACATTAAACATTGAAGAATTTTTAATCATCAAAAAGTTGCCAATTAATGTTGACCTAATAGAAAGTAACTGAGCAGAAAATCAGATAACACAAACAGAAACAATATGACGCATATTCAAAAATAACCCCAACTTCTTATTTAAACAAAATGTACAAACTTTTAAGCCATAGCAGCAAGCGAAAAAAGTTACAAAACATAATTTGCAAAAAATTTATTTTGCAAATAAAAAAAGAATTAATCGTTAAAAACAAAATGGCTATGAGCTTTCGCTAACTATGAACACACATTTTTAGAGTCTTCTCCAAATTCTTTTATTTTAATTTTACAAATGAATGTTTCAAGTTGCACATATACACAAAAAGAAGCAACAAATACTTGAATATTAGTGGATAAACCTAGAACTTATGTGGTGCATCGGTTCTGTCTGGAGTTGATTTTGATATGGTTTGTACCAGAGAAAATTTTATATCAATAGTTCTTAAAAATAAAGAAAGAAAAAACCTAAATAATAGAAGTTATATTGTTTTTGTTTTTATTTTAGTGGACTGTATTGAATGAAATTCAATAAAAGGTCGCTTAAATACTTTTTTTTGTTCTTAAAAATATATAAACGTTGTAAAGTCAAGAACTCATCTCTTATCTTAAATTTGTTAACAATTATTTATATTCTATAATGTATGTATTTATTATACCCACCTACAAAAATGTTAATATCTTAGTCTGTAAGAGTATATTATAATTTGATTGATGAAATAAACTAAACTAAACTAAACAATGCCTTCTTATACGAGTATTGCGGTTGTAAGGCCGGAAAAAAAACTTTTATCTTTATTAATTGTTTTTTATTCATGTTTTTGTTGTTTTGTTTTAAGAACTCTCGGCAACTTGGCAAATAAAAAGGAAAGTATTATCATTGATCTCTTTGATAAAGAGGAAACTTAGGAAGTACCAACATGAACATCCTCAAATAAGAGACCGAACGAGTCAATGCAGGCTCCACAACCTAGAACTTCCAAGAAAAAGAAGAATTCTGAGTCACATACTGACAGATTTTTGGCAGCACTGACCTAAGTTGGCTCTAGCACAACGTGCAAATTCCTGGAGCCAAAAAAAATAATCAAAATTGGAAATGCGGACACTTCAATTGTTTCTAGAGATTGAATTTGAAGATGATTGATTGTGATATGTGAGATCATTGTACTGATGCTTTCTGGATTTATTTTTTGTTAGTTTATAATTAGTTCCTTTTAAGTTTTTTGTTCATAACTTAAAAGAAAGACTGAACGAGTTCCTACCTTTACCTAGTGAAATGAAATATTGGTATTCTTTTGTTTTAATAAATATTGTTATTTAATAATGTTTTTTGCATGAAAGCTGGTGTTTTTTTTTTCAAATCATATTGTGCTGAAGGCTTACATCTCCTTCCTGTAGGCACCAGTCAGCGAATTGTGCTCTAACGTCATATTCTAAAAGCGGATGTTGTAATTAAAGGGGGGATCGAATCTTGGCTGACATTTTTTTTTCTGTGTTATTCAGATAGATCCTGAGGCAGTTGTGAAGAATACAGCAACATAACACTATTTTGTTTGCTGACTCTTTGTTGACTTCTAGGCGCTTCAATAGTATTCTCCATGTAAAGGCTAAGATGCCAAAGGCATTTTCTATGAATTTTCTTGCTCTGGACAATCTGCACAAATTATATAAACATTGGTAAGACCCCTTTCACACAAGGAAACTGAGTTGCCGGCGATTTTTAGTTTGTCGGCGAGAAGGGCGTAAAAGGAAGACAAAAAATCTGCCCTCACAACCTTCTCGCCAACAAACTAGCCAGTTTCTGGCAACTCAGTTTCCTTGTGTGAAAGCCGTCTAACAAGCTTTATTATTATGTATGTAGGTATTGTTGTACCTGTAATTAAAAATTCTCTCCCGGTTTGAAAGTTTGTGCCTTAGGAACGGCTTCAGAATGGATGACTTCAACCCTTTAACCCTACCCTGGGGTCCAGCGCAATTGAAAAAATATATTTATTTGAATATTTTAAAAACTAAGTAACCCATGCCAGCGCCACTCAAGATATTCTCATATTATCTTATTAGCCGCCTAATCATCGGTAATTTTTTTTATTTTCGAGTGGTACAGTCGCTGAAATTTAAACTTCAGGGTCCCATAGACCCCAGGGTAGGGTTAGTGCAAGTTTTTGAAGATTTTTAAGAAGATTTTTAAGAACCAGACGATGGCCATTGGTTATATTTTATGGGATTTTGAAAATTGTGGGTGTTAATTCTTATTTTCTCCTGAAAATGGCGTCAAATCAAAGATAAATTAGACGAGAAACTTCCTCAAAAAATTGGCACTGGACCTCATCAAACCCCAAATGGAGTAGGTTCACTTGACCAACTTTGCCTTCAAATCTCCAGGTATTGATTGGAGATATTTTGAAAATGAAACGACTATTGATTGAGTCAACTGTTGCTGTTGCTGTACAAAATTGATGCGCCATTTGTCCACGCGGAAAACACCGGAAGACGAATAAAAGGTGTGGGTGTTGCCGAAATCCTCTTTGTGGCGAACATAGCCGCTCTATGTGCAAAACGTGCCTGGACACAAAACTTTAATACATATTTAACATTTTAAGTTTCGTATGATCTCAATAAATAATAATTTTTATTAAATTGTGTTTTGATTTTTTGTGGAAGGCCAAAAATTGTTTGGGGTCTCCAAGACCCCAGGGTAGGGTTAGTGTAGCTCCCAGTATGGGTAGGGTTTAAGGGTTAATGAGCAACCCTCATCTCCTATTGTTACATAGGGTAATTTAGTTGTTTTTCCAGGAAGGGCTGAATCGTCTGCAATATTTAGTTGCTTAGGATTAGTTAGTCATCCGCTTCCAAAAGGACTGCTGCTGAAAACTGTTAAGTCGGCATTGCTTTCATATACGCTCCAATGTCAACCATTAAAAATAACCATTTTGCGTCCACCACGGATGTCAGGTTGTAGGAAAATGATTTCTTATAATTAAAAACCAGACTTCCAATATCTTTTGGGGCAATTGTAAGGACATGCTTGCCATCAACAGCCCCTAGACAATTTGGAAAGTTCCAGCGCTGCAAAAAATCCAAGGAAATCTGTTTCCCAATTTTCTTTCGAAAGAGAGTTTGAGATGGCAATTTTTAGGCAATTGGAAATGACAGCCTGGATCGTTGTATCAACTATTTTTTTTACTGTTAAAACACACATACGAAACTTGTACCAGTAGCAAGGAATCTAGAGAAAACAAACTAGGTAAAAAAAGTATATATATCTTACCGTAGCGATATAACAAACTTTTCCTTTTCTGAAGCTTGAGGGTTCCGGAACCAAGTCTTTTTTAACCATTTTAAATATGATATCAAATGTTTCCTTTGACATCATAAAATATTGGAAAAATTGTGTTGGATATTTTTCCAATTTTGTTATTAATGAAACATATTCTCCTTCCAACTTTCTTGTTTTATTAAGTGGCTGTAAAAGCACATGAATTCCTTTTTTAATTTTTTTTTATAATTAAAAAAAGCAAAATTCCTTTCTTTTTTTTTTAATATTGTTTTGATCTCATTCTATAATACTCACTTTGAATCAAATAAAATGAAACAAATACTTTCTCTCGTTTGAGAATTCTCATTTGCCAAACGTCATTCGCAAGACGTGACGTATTAAAAAAATTGCATTCGAAGGAAATGTCAAAATGGACGTTGGTCGTTGATCGCTCTCATGTGCATAGTTCTTAAGGCCTTGTGTGAATTGGGTGAAAATGTATGTTAAATTTTCTATCTCTTTTAAATTTTGACACTAGCGTGGTGAATTAAATGGGTTAAAATTTATGCAGCTGTAGAGCAGGTTAAAATGTGTTAAAATTTGAGGTTTCTCAAGATAGATAGTTTATAACTGTAAACGATAAACGTTTCTCAAGATAGAGTAATTTAAAACTGTAAACGATAAACGAAAGGAAAGATGAGATGACCTCAAACCAAACGTCAAATTTTAATCGTGGTAGAAAATTTAACCAACATTTTAGCCCAATTCACACACGGCCTAAGTATATATTACGAGAAAATATCACGCCTATTACAATATTTTATTATTATTCTGTTAATATTTTCTCTAATTACAGGTCCCGAAACGAAATTGGAAATTGGAACACATACCTTCAATTTTGAATACATGATACCACTTCAGTGTCCATCATCTTTTGAGGGTAAATTTGGTCGGATACGTTATGATACAAGAATAACCATAGTACGTCCATTATTGTTTAACAAATCACATTCTGCTGGATTTAATGTTCTTACAGTTTATGATCTAAATCGTTTTCCCTATTTAATGGTAAGTAGTAGTATGCTGACTTTATGTAGGTATATAGAATTTTCGAAACTAAAAACTTACCTAAAAGCACTTAAGATACCTACTGTGAATTTTTAGACAATACAATTCACACCAGGGGAAGTTGAATTTCGGATTTCACCTGCCCAGATTATTAACAATACATTTTGTTGTTTTGTAACAATAAATTGGCTCTATAAATAATAGTACCTATATATTTCTTTTTCATTTTATTTTCTCACTGCGGCCAATTTTCGCAATAGAAAAACTCGTAAATTTCTTTACAGCCTGCAAACTCTTCGTGGGCCCAGTTCTTGCATTTGCAGCATTGAATCCATCCTTCGCCTTCTAAGGAATTACTAAAAACTTCAAAGCAATAAATGCAAGGAAAGTCCTCGTCGTCAGATTCCCGTTCATCACTATTTGTTTTGTTTTCATATTCTTTTAATTTTTTTTTAGTTTTTCGCTTTTCATTTCTCTTATAAAAGATGGGTTTTGAAACTTTCCGGCTGCCACTTGCACCAGGTTGATTCTCTTCAAGCTCTGGCTGGATGTCAGTATTGCTGACTTTCCTTTTTTTTTCCTGCCTTTTCTCATTATATTGGGACTTGAAGATGCTTTAGCAAGTTCATGGACCTCTGATACGGCTTTCAATGGAAATGAAGATGCGTTAGGTGTTTCAACTGGTTTCTCGTTGAGAATCACAAGTTCTTGAAGAATTCCTGTAGCAGTTGTATCCGCAGCGTTTGAAAATGCAACGCTTTCATCATTTTCTCCCGGTTCGCCTACAATGTGTTGTGGAAGTTCAACATTTGTTGTCTCAGCTGGAACATAATCGTCTTCTGAAAAAACGTGTGGGTCAACGGAAAAAATTCCTGTTTTGCTGAAACCATTTATTGCGTTATAAGGAATTGCTGCCTTAAGATTTGCTTTTCCAAATAATGCAGCTATTTGGAATTGGGTGACCATCACTCTTGAAGGATGTCGCCTTAAAAATTTTTCGATTTCTTGAGAGAAAAATACGTTTAGCGGTCCCATCAAGGAAACATCCAGCGGTTGTAGCTTGTGTGTGCAATGAGGTGGTGCGTGACATGACCGTTTAGAATAAGTAACACTGGGTCTTCATTTGTTGGATAAGTGTGCTTTAAGAAATGACGAAACCATTCTGTAAAGATTTCTGTTTGCATCCAACCGCTTGGATGGCAAGCAAAAGTTGAGCCAGGTGGTGTACCATCCATCAGTTCCATCGTCATTCGTTTTCTCAGGAAGATGATCATAGGTGAAACAAAGTGACCTGAAGCAGACGGTCATATTACTGCAGTTGACAATACACCTCTTTCAGCTTTAAGTTTGATGTTTACTTCCTGTTGTCACACCAGTTTCGTCCACATTGTATATTTTAGTTGGGGGGCAGCGGGGAAGTGATATTCACCGTAGATCTTATTCAAAAGCTCAAAGTATGCCAAAACAACTGGCTTATTAAAGCTTGAGCGTTGGCTTTTGACGTCGGTTCTGGGTTTCCGGGTTTCCGGGTTCTTTTTTTGGAAATTTAAAAGCCAGTCCTTGCCAGTCATCTTTGTTTCATGGGCAAAGGGATGGTATATCTTATCTGTTTCAGCTAGCTAATAAGCAAGTGCTCGAACATCGCGAGTGGTCATTTCGAAGAATTTTTTTTCGAAATCCAACAGATGTTCGATTAGTTAATTCTCTTGTTAAGAACTGAAGACTGTTACGAATCGTCCAAGTTTTTTTTTTCAGTGGTTTCCAGTCTCACTTTACGAATGGTAGTGGCTTTCAGGATCTTAAACTCCTTGCTAGCCCATTTGTTTGCTTTTGATTGCATCGAAAGCTTTCCTTAAATAAACTTTGCTCCAAGTAGCAGCTCTGGTTGTTTTTCGAACGTGTGTATGATCGAGATATAAATAAATAAATTGGGTGGCGCAACGGCTCGTGAAGAACCAGGGCCTAGTGACTAACAACTCGCAACCATTCCTGTGTGCGCGTATCGACAGGAATGGAAGGGAGCTACAATTTTATGCCGAATCCGAACGGCTAGACGACAAGCACTTATTCGTGACAATTGATACTCTTGGAGGATTTGTCAATTCCTCGCAAGAGGCAGTAGCCCTGAAAAAAAAACTTTTTAGTTTTTAGGTGGACGAGGCTGGGAAGCGATCCCAGACCTCCAGCGTGACAGTCGAACGCACTAACCATTACGCTACGGGCTACTTTACAGCACTTTCTTTGAGTAAAATATATTAAAACTCACCTGTGAAAGGAAATGCTTGTATCCATCCACATTGTTTTGTCGATTTCCACACCGCTGAACATGAAAAATGCACTTCATGTTTTTTTTTTAAATTATAGGAAGATCACCATAATACAGGCGTGAACGCAGGAAAAATGTTAGGGGGGGGGGGACAAGGTTGGATCCAGACTTTCAGCCAGGGGGGGTCACAGAACACCTGTGTAGGTACATACAAATTTAATAAAACATAACACTAAACATATTACTTTTTTAGTTAAAGCTACTATTAATGTTTTTGAATGAACAACAACCCCTTGAGCGGGCTACCACCATTGCATTTGGCTGGAAGTATTGCAGTTTCATGGCTGCCACACCAACCATCAGATTTCTTTAGTGGTGCTAGTTTTTATGTTCAATGTTTTAATTTTATAATTTAGTGCCGTCAACTGGAATTGAACCCAGCCAACTCTGAGGCATATGCGCTACGCATTGCCCCACCGAAATCACCTGATCGTGCCCATCAAATTTGGAGTTTTGTCTTTATAAAACGAATTTATAGCCCTATTCTGCCGTTGTGAGGCTCACAGGTCACAATTTTTTGTGAGTTTGTTTTTGTATAAGGCGGTCACAATTTCGAATTCTGTGGAAGCCCTCATAATAAACCTCACAAGAACAACGTGAGTTGTGATCTGCCAAGGAGCAGATCATAATTTTTAAGTTTTTATGAGGTAAGTTCATCAGTGAGGTTGCCAGAATAAGGCTGTTAGAGACAACTGGCATTCTTACTAGCAAGTAAGTTGTTGTTCATTCGGGTTCTTTCTGTTTCCGTACACCTTAGGTATATAAGTATGACTTTGGCTTTTAAACGTTTAAATATATGAATGTAATTGTTTTCTTTATTTGAAAAAAATAAAGTGAGTGTTTTAAAGGGTTTTGTAAATGAAAGCAAAGAATTCATATAAACAAAGATGAATAACATAATAAAAGAGAACCACTGAAAAATGTATAACCATAGCATCTTTTTTGGATGAGTTTTTATATTTCACCAATGCACTCTATCATATATATTATTTCTGTTGTCAAACTCCTTTTTTCTCATTTATTAAATAGTCGATTCCACTAAAATAGGTATCACTGAATAGGAATTTACAGATACTCATGCGATTTATTTGAAGCAAAAGCGGGACATTTTTTCAAAACTATGCAGAGGGTAGAAATTATGATTTTTTTAAGTACAAAATTAAAATAGTACGCAACATAAACGACAAATGACATATTTATTTAAAAAAATGAACAGACTTCAAATAATTTTTTGTTTTAATAAATAAAGAGATCTGGAAAAATGTACTGTAAATGTAAAAGTTTTTTTAATAAACCTTAACAAAAAAATCAGCCTCAATACCTTTTATAATTAAGATACATAAGTGTACATACGTGTGAGTTAATATCAAATTTAAAATGTATTCTTGTATTTAGATGTAGAATGAATTTCTTTCAGAATTTCATTACTGTTTTTAATTTTTTTATAAAAATAATCATAGTTTTTGTACTGCAATTTTTAAAATTAGTATTACTTTAACTGTTTCGATGAACAAATTTTTTTCTGTGAGCGCATTTGTGCCAGGAAGACACAAAATATATTTCACTAGTTTTAAAATATTTTTAATGGAAACTTCTCTAGTTGAAAAATGTTATGTATCCAAATTCGTCGAACAAATTATTTTCCGAAATCGTTTGGTCATTTTTCTGCAACACAAATACAAAACTTTTTTCAACATCTTCCCATTGAATGGCTGCTTTTAAACAAGCCCATATTGAAACTCCTTGTCGTTTTGGTACTGAGATGTCTATTTCTCTATGTACTACAGTTTTTGTAAAAAATTCTTACATGCAACATACATCTCTGTTTATCTATTTGTCCGGACTCTGTTAAATTATTTAAATTTGTTTGACTGGGGTGGACATAAAATCGGCGGCCAACCTATCTTTCAATTTAGATACAAGATAAAAAATCTGTCCGCTCACCTCCATTATGGTGTTTTTATTCCCTTCAATTGCTAAAATTGTGTTGTGTTGTGTTGTGTTATGAAACATGACAGACTGATTATTAAAGAAACATCAACCATAGTTCTGAACTTGGGTTTGGGTCTTCAAAAATCGTCTGAAGAACAATGGTATACTTATTAGGGGCCAGTTATAGGTGCCAGTTATAGCTATCATTGAAAACCATAATTGAAAAAGTTAACTGTTGATTTTGAGACCTTTCGAAAGTTTAATCATTGAATATTTTAATGCAGAAATATAGCTTACGACTTCAAAATTATTTCTCCTTCAAAAAAAATTCATTTTGACCCATATCTTCCCCATAACGTAACTTTTAATTTTTCAATGATGAACTACCTTACCAATGATCATTGAAAAAATTAAAAGTTACGTTATGGGGAAGATATGGGTCAAAATGAATTTTTTTGAAGGAGAAATAATTTTGAAGTCGTAAGCTATATTTCTGCATTAAAATATTCGATGATTAAACTTTCGAAAGGTCTCAAAATCAACAGTTAACTTTTTCAATGATGGTTTTCAATGATAGCTATAACTGGCACCTTATGGGGAAGATATGGGTCAAAATGAATTTTTTTTGGAGGAGAAATAATTTTGAAGTCGTTAGCTATATTACTGCATTCAAATATTCAGTGATTAAACTTTCGATAATAATTATTAAGTCAATTAGCTTTACTTTGGCATCAAAATAATCACATATTTTGTCTTCAAAATGTCTCAAAATGAAAATGACTTTTAACTTTTCAATGATGAACTACCTTACCCATGATCATTGAAAAAATTAAAAGTAACGTTCTGGGGAAGATATGGGTCAAATAATTTTGAAGTCGTAAGCTATATTTCTGCATTAAAATATTGAATGATTAAACTTTCGAAGGGTCTCAAAATCAACAGCTAACTTTTTCAATGATGGTTTTCAATGATAGCTATAACGGGCCCCTTAATTGAGAGAAAATATGATTTCAGAGGCTCTTACATCTTTAGCACACGCTCAATAGCAGGCAATAACGCTAGCCATCTAGATTTGCAAAACTCAGGATGCGGTTGTATTTACATCTGAGCAAAACTCTAAGTTTTTCAACACGAACGGTGTATATATAGAAGTGGGCGTATATCTTCACTATAATATTTTCCACGTCTAGTGGCACGTTAAAAAGTATTTATGTATATAATTGCTTCATTTTCTTCGTAGGAAAAGCGGGACATTTAGCGGGACAGTTATGGCCGCGGGACAGAGACCCCAAAATCGGGACTGTCCCGGGACGAATGGTCACTATAGTTATACCACACTATTTTGTATAAATATCGGAATTTTCAAATAATTCAATAAATGAAAAATTTGACATAAAGAATACCTCACCCGTATAAAACCCATTGAATGAGTGAAAGAGAAAAATATGTATTACTTCTGTATTACTTCGCTGCACCCCTTGAGTGAGTGGGGGAGAAACATTCTTTAGTTACACCATGCATGAATGAAAGAAACATATTTATTACTTTTATAATGTATAATCCTCTTTTTTCGCTGGCACATTGAGTGAGTGGTGGAGAAACATATTGTTACCTACTTCTGTTGTTTGTAATCTTTTTTCTTATTATAAAAAGCCGAATACATTTATCAGGTATCACTAGATTACATTAATAAAAGATTCATATTTATTAATTCTTTAATTTAAAATCTTAGAAGAAGAAATAGAGGAACGGGCATATCGAGGAAAAAGTGAAGCTTTTTTCAAAATAGTGTGAGTTACACAAACACAAATGCATTCACACAGGATCAGAATGCTGGGGCCCCTAAAAGAATTTTTGCCTCTGTTTTTGAGAGATTTATTTTTGAGATTTAAGTTTAATAGTAAAAAAAAAACTTATTAAACAAAATAAAAAAGTGAAATAAATGTAAATATAGTGAATACATGCAATACTTCATTGAAAAAAAGAAATATATAACATGCTGTGTTAAATCCTGTAAGCAGATCATGTGGAATATGAGACACAATCAGCCCGTGAGATACAAAAATTGTAAACTCAATATTATAAGTGTTTTTACACGATTTAGCGCATATTTTTTTTTTTTAAATAAAGTACATATTGCAAATATTCACTATGTTTACTTGCATTTCACTTTTTTTATTTAGTGTTTTCACTATTTTAACGTTTTGAAATCTCTAAACACTTTCCTGTCTAACTCGGCAAAATGACAGTGGTGCGTTCTTTTTCTATAAAATGTTAACTATTGTTGTGTGTCAAAAAAAATGTTAAATGTCATTGTTAAAAGTGTTACACTGTGTAACATTTTGTTTAGGAACGATCAATGTTAAAAATATTGTTGGTATGCCAATCGAAAGGGGTTGAAAAAAAAAATTGAAACACATTTAGAATGAAAATAATCAAAGAAATTTTTTTATTGCATCAAATTTTATTAGAAAATATGTTATGATCACTTAAATGCATATCTATAATATTTAACAAAATTAAAAGCCTTATTGAATGTGCGAAATTTTCCCACGGGTCTTCTGTTACGTATATATAGGTAGTTACAGCCTAACAAGCCAATATTGTGGCCTTGAACCTTGATGTTAAAAGCGTGGGTTTAAGTCATCAACCAAACAATTTTTTTTATATATTCTACCGATATTGAGATCATGTATGAATAGAACATGCCACTCAAGGGGGGGGGTCATGATAGGCTTCCCAACCGTACTATAATATATAGTATTGTGCTATATTTTGGCTTTTCGTACTATATACTGTTTAAGGAATATATAGTACGCAAAAATACTATATTTCAATGGATTGAATGAAAAGTGAACATATCTCTCATAATGATTGCACCTTAAGGTCTCAGACAGAACTTCAGATCAAAAATGGCTGCATATTTTTCAAAATACCGAAAACAGTTTACCAAATATTTTTAAGCTAATTTCATTTCTACTCTCCATTCCTGCCACTTCGTCGTTCACGGAAAGGATTTTTTCAATCATGAACTCAAAATGGCGGGAAGAAAGAAACCGATCGAGTCTCATTAATCAAAAGTGAGATTTTGGTCTCTATTAATTTGACAATTGAATGTGATAAGGCTTACGAAACTTTTATTGTTAACAAAAAATTATTAAATGATGCAAGAAGTTCAAAAAAATATAGACTTTATAAAAAAATATGCAGATAAAATTAATTTGATTTTTTCTTTCACTTTTCATAAAATACTATAATTTTTCGGATTGTACTATATTTTTTTCAAGCTTATTTGAAAAATACTATAATCAGTCGCAAAAATGTTGGGAACCCTAGGTCATGACCATAAAAGATCTAGCTTTTATTCCTATTTATTCCTAATTTAATCCAACTCATAGAAAAACAAAATTTTAATCTCCCAGAGGGGTTGTCATGACCCCCGTGACCCTCCCCCCGTGGATCCGCCCTTGGGGGTAAGGGGGGAGTGGGGTTGAATAATGTAATCTTGACTTGACGGACAATAATATGTTTCTACAAAATTATTTTTAAAGTTACAAAAATTATTCCAAGAAATCAACCCTTTTCATTAAATTAAACCATTCATGCCATTCTGAAACAAATTATTTCATAATAATTTGGCGTTTTTCTTTTTTGGTTCTAATAAAACCTCATGATCAGAGCCCTCAGATTTATTTATGAAACACACTTAAGCATTGAACTGTCATTTCATAGGTGTGTAGTTGTAGTCAGTAGTGGATCCAGGGGGGTGGCTATAGGGGCTAAAGCCCCCCCCACAGCCGAATCATAAAATAATTTGAAATATAGAAAGCAATACATTACAACGTGTAAAATTTTATATTCCGTCTAAAATATAGTTAAGATATGAAATTTGATGGACAAAATAACGTGGTTGGGGCTGAACTATTTACATACGTCAAGTTATGTAATTTTTTTCTAAGCCTAAAGATTGGGGCTAGAGCCTGAAGCGAATTGGACAAAATCCAAATTGGGGGCTATGAATATGGACATGTTTCATGCCACGACAATTTTTCCCTAAAAATAAAATCTAGAAAATTGGGACGAACAAACCAGCTTTGGAACAATAAGGTCTGAGAATTTTGGACAAAAAACCTAGCCACGATTAAGCAACTTACTCCCTAAAAACTAACCTAATTCCAGAGAGTTTTGGGGGCTCAAGTCTAGGGACTGTCAAAGTCCGAAGTTGGGGCTAAGGGTTGAAGAGATAAGTAAAAAGAGATACAAAATGGTTGGGGCTTAACATTAACGTGTCAAATGCCCCAACTATTTACACTAAAAACAAAGCTAATTTACCGAAAGAAACGCAGTTGAGGCTTAAACCATTGGAGAACAACGGAATGTCAAGTTAAGTGTAAATGTTTAATACAACAGAAATTCTTTCTTACGGCCTTGGCTGCGCTAAGATATTTTTCGGTTTACGTTTTCAAAATTCGAAAGGTCGAAGGCAATTGTACATACAAAACATTTTTGTACTAGGAAATTGTACACAAATTCTCTAGTCAAGGAGCCAAATTTCAAAAGCGTGAGTTTTCTCTGTGCGCGCTCAGAAAATCATGCAAAGGCAAATGAATATTTGCAATCCCTCTAGGCTCTCGAGTGACGTGCGAATTTGTCGACATATTTTTTTGGCATGAATATAAAGTGTATGCAGCGTATACACGAAAATTCCTTCACGCTGGCAAAATTGGGCCGCGGCTTATTTCTTAGAGCAACTTTGTCTTATGTCCTAAAGTGTCAGTTTGAACAAAATAGTTTCGTTGATTTGGCTAATTCAGGAAAAATGAGATCTCAGAGGACTGATACCGTGTCAAAGCACATATGTATGAGCTTTTGCGAGTACGAACACTTAAATATAATTTTTCTGAACTAGCCAATTATAAAGAGTTTTCAAATCTTGTCAAAAATGGGAAGTTCAAAACATACCCACAGCTAATTTAAAAATATAACTACATTACGTAGGTACCTAATCAATTTTCAAATAATATAAATAAACGAATTTGTACGCGTGGTTCAAGCATATATGGCTAAAAATTATTAATTTTATTAATACAATAACTAGTTATACCAGATACCTTTGGCCTTTGAATTTGTTTCTGTCTCCGCTACAGCAATTATGAATACTTGTTATTGTACTTTGTATTGAAAACATTTAAAAGCGCGACAGGAGAGGATATAAAGGCACACACAAAACGGATATCATTAAACGAAAAGTGGGAATGTCAAAATTCGACGTCTTTTATATAACGACACATGAATCTCCATATATCCATATATATAAAGGTTAGGCCGCACTCGCCGGAATTGCACTGCATCGGAACTACACTTACACGACTTCGTATGAATTTTTATGAAGTTCAGTTGCCGCTTAGTGCGATATAGCTCCTAAAATTTCATAAAAAATAATGTTTTGCCGCGTTGTCGTGAAGTGTAGTTCGTCTGAAGTTGAGTACGGTCTTTCATTAAACCTAAACTGATCACTATTATTTGTTATAAATTAAAAAATTGATCTTAAAACAAGCAAGTTTTATTACTTAAGGTCTCAAACTGAATCTCCAAACTCCAAGCCCCCCCCACTGCCAATTCCTAGATCCGCTACTGGTTGTAGTGTGTTACTAAAATACAATTTTGATACCTGAAGTAGACGGGCGACTGTCCTGGGAATCCATTTTTCATTGTGTGTATTTATTTCGTCTGTCAAAAATCACTTAAAAATAAGTGAAGTTGGCTTCAATGAGCGTTTCGCTCGATTTGCTCAGTCATTTTATTCTGAGCTAATCGATCAAGCTCCGAGCTAGCTCAGATGTAAAAAAGAAACACACTTTTTGTGGTCTGATATGTCTGAGGTAAAAAAAAACATAAAATTTGTGTTTGACAGTTTCGTGATCTTCTCAGAGTTAAAAAACAAAAACGACGATTTGCATACAAATATTAGGTCCGATCCTTTACTTTGTGCACAGAAAATCACAAACTGTCAGATTTTGCAGAGCAACGTTGAAATATTCTCAAAAATATCAAAATTGTGCAAAAGTACGAGAACGCAAATTCAACCAAATTCCGTATTACCTTATGTGCCAGACAAGTACGGCACGATGTTTGGGTTTCAGTCTTTGCTCTCAAAATGACATTTTGCTGTGCTGTGATTTTCAGTTCGAAGAAATTTCTCGGACTGAAAATCACAGGTAGGGGAAATTATTCACTCTCTCGTGAGCGTTATCTTTTGTCAAAAACTGTCAAATTATTGAGTACGGGAACGGCTTTGGACTGAAAATCACACAAATGCACAGAAAATCACAGAAATTTAAAGTAAAGGAACGGACCTATTAATCGATTTATTATTAATCAAGTGGAAAGTAATAGTCTAAGAGCCAGCAGCAGATTTTGGTCGTGAAAGGAAACCAAAAGATATGAATAGTATACGTAGTCCTGGTGAAGGTGATAACGAATACGTTCGTCTGCCAGCATGTAGTGGCCCCGTTGCCACGTAAAAGTGTATCAAAAGTACAACTTTTCTGAAAATTGAAATCGGGTGGGAAACCATTTCAAATGTAATACAACTTGACGCTATGAACTCCCTGATTACAAAACTGGTTTCGACAGACGTGTAGGTGGCCCCAAAACCCAGAAAGACGTCCCCGAAAACGCGTTTTTCGCGTTTTTAGGCTTTTGGGAAACCAGCTGAAATTGATCACAACTTTTAGCCGTGGACTCCCTGAGTGTGAATATGTACGTGACAGACGTCTAAGTGGCCCCGAAACCACCGACAGACGTCCCTGAAATCGCGTTTTTTTTGCGTTTTTTGTCAAAAAGGAAACCACTTGAAATGTATCACAAACGAAAGATCTTGACCTCCTGAGTGCGAATATATACATGACAGACGTCTATGTGGCACCAAAACAACCCAACAGACGCGATTAAAGTCGCGGATTTTTTATTGGTAGGTAGATACTGTTAGAAAAAGAAAAAGATTAGTTTCTTTCAATTAAATTGTTTTCTGCCAAGGAATTCATGCGGTATAGGATGGACGTCTTAGGGATAAGTGAAGTTAGATGGCTGGGCTCGGGGAAGTTTAAGTCACCAACCCGTAACACTGTACTATTCTATTCAGGAAAAACACCTGGAAGCACTCGGGAATCTGGCGTTGGATTGCTGCTTTCCAAAACAGCTCTCAAAAGCTTAATTTCCTGGGAGCCTTTAGGTGACAGGATCCTGAAAGCCAGGTTCCGGACTAGAGTACGTCGCGTCACCATCATACAGCGTTGCGCCCCAACTTTGCTCTCTTTTGACGAGGAGAAGGAGGCCTTTTATAACCGGCTGAGTGCTGCTTATGATAGCGTTCCACGAGGTGATATAATTATGGTGATGGGAGAAGGTTGGCAATGACAACTCTGGGCTAAGGCATGTCATGGGAAAACATGGTGTTGGTAACCGAAACGACAATGGCGAACGATTTGTCGATTTCTGCAACGCCAACGGCCTTGTTATTGGAGGGACCATGTTCGAGCATAAGACGTGCCACAAAGTCAGTTGGGTGTCGACTGACAGACAAGCAACTTCCAACCGAATTGACCACTTCGCGATCAGCCGGCGTTTTAGAAGCAGTCTCCAGGACGTCCGTAACAGAAGAGGTGCTGACATGGGAATGGCCCGGGACCACCATCTAATGGTTGCTACCGTAAGATTGCGTACAGCTGCAGTTCGGAGATCCCAAGGAAACACTCGAATGCCCAAGTTTAATACAGATAGACTAAAAGATCCCGCAGTGCGCCAACAACTAGGGGACCACCTTTCACGAGGATTGAACACAATCAGCAGCACGGAAACCACATCCATCGAAAATCATTGGTGTGCTGTGAAAAATGTGTTCATATCCGGTGCTGAAAGTATAGTCTGCCGGGCGCAAGGGAGAAATAGTGATTGGCTTTCCGACGAAACTTGGGCAAGGATCGAAGAAAGGAAACACCTGAAAGCTCGCATCGCAGCTACCCCAGCAGCAGGGAGAAACGAGCTTGAGTCTACGTACCGCATGAAGATGAGGGAAGTTCACCGTAGTGTGCGACGTGATAAGCGTAACTACATCAACACATTGGCTACAGAAGCAGAAGAAGCCGCTAGTAGGTGTGACAGTAGGACCGTCTACAGAATTACCAAAGAGCTCACTGGTGTCCAGAGCTCTAAACAACACCTGGTTAAAGACACAAACGGATCCCTGCTAATTTCGGATGAGGACCAGCTCATAAGGTGGAGGGAACACTTTTCTGCGGTTTTAAACCGCGTTTTCGCCAGTGAAGTGAACCCTATTCCCACTGAGCTACCCGAAGTAACAATTTCCCGAATACGCACCGTACCCCCCAGTAAAGAAGAAATTATCACCGCCATCAAAGCACTGGAGAACAACAAAGCGGTTGGACTTGACGGTATTCCTGCAGAGATCTTAGGAGCAGCCCCAACGACATCGAGCGAGCTACTGCACCCACTTATTAAGAGAGCTTGGGAAAGAGAGAGCTTTCCTGAAGAGTGGAAAAAAGGAATGATTGTCAAGCTCCCAAAGAAAGGAGATCTCACACAGTACGAAAACTGGAGAGGAATATGCGTTCTGCCTGCAGTAGCCAAGATAATAGCAAGGATAGTATTGGACCGAATTAAAGACCACCTCGAAGACACACTCGACGCCGAACAAGCAGGTTTCCGCACTGGATCTTCCTGTGTGGATCACATGAACACCTTGCGGATCATCATCGAACAGTGCGTTGAATACCGATCACCACTTCACCTGCTGTTCATCGATTTTGAAAAGGCGTTCGACAGTGTCAATAGAGAATTTATTTGGCTTGCTTTGCGCAGGAGGGGCATCCCAGATAAATTGATTGCTATTATCAAGGCTACATATGATGGATCCAAGTGTCACGTTTTGCACAAAGGAAGGCTGTCAGAGGAGTTTGAAATCCAAAGTGGAGTTAGGCAAGGCTGTATACTGTCACCAATACTGTTTCTGTTGGTGATAAGTGACGTACTGCACGCAGCTTTGTCAAATGGAAATGGAGGAATTCAGTGGACTCTGCAATCTCACCTCAAACATCTGGACTACGCGGACGACGTTTGCTTACTCTCTCATAGGATCATGGATCTCCATCAAATGGCAACAAGGGTGGAGAGAGAAGCAGAAATCGTAGGGCTAAAGATCAACTCGGCAAAAACTAAAAGGATCAGCCTTGGAACTTCCTCTTCAATCCAAGTAAATATTTCTGGACAACCGGTTGAGATGGTAGAGGATATCCAATATCTTGGGAGTATTGTCTCTACGGGTGGCGGAACTGAACTGGACGTAAACAGCCGAATCAGAAAAGCAAAGGCTGCGTTCGGAATGCTGTCCAAAATATGGAGAAACAACTCTTTTAGCTTAAAGACCAAGCTACGACTGTTCCGCTCCAATGTTGAATCCGTTCTGCTTTACGGCTGCAGCACTTGGAAAGTCACTGACACTGTCACTAGAAAGCTGCAAACCTTCGTTAATGGATGTCTACGAAATATCTTGAAGATTTTCTGGCCCAACCGTATCTCCAATGCCGAACTTCATGCGAGAACGGGTCAGGAGCCCATAGACTCCATTATACGAAGAAGAAAGTGGCAGTGGATTGGCCATACGCTTCGAAAAGGCGATCGGTGCATTGCATCTCAAGCAACGCAGTGGAACCCGCTCACACAGGAGGGAAGACAAGTGGGCCGGCCTAGAAGTACATGGCGAAGAACGGTCGAACAGGAATCGGCACACGACTTGGAAAAAGTTGGAGAGAGCTGAAATATATTTCAAGAAATCGTACACGATGGCGCGTAGGTGTAGTGGAGGCCCTATGTCCCGTAAGGGAAACATCACGGACGTAATAGGTCCGAGGACCTAAGTAAGTAAGTAAGTTATATAGCGGACAGCTTCCTTGAGCAGACAGATCTTTTAAACGGACAAATTCTCACGACCGTGGATCTCGGATTTAAATTCCATAAATTTCATGTTCCATTATGAAGATTCTCCCTTGATCGGACACGGAAAAGAATACCAGCCTTAATTTATTAAATTTAAACCTCTTAGGCAGACAAAAACTTTCTGTTACTTGTGATTTTTTTGCCCATCTTTTCAGCAATACTTTTTAATATCTTTTTTCTTAATAAAAAACGTGCACACTGCCACACTCGGTCACAGAGCCAATTTTTGGTTATTTTTTATCAATACAAATACTAAGTCTAAGTTTTTTCTGAATTCATGTGCTTTTAAGTCAAGCTAAATAAATGAAATTGATTTTCAAAATATACAAAAATAGAATTGACGGAATTATGGAATAAAATGCAAAGAAAATCACAGAAATTCAGAGTAAACGAACAGGACAACTTCCTAAAATGGAAAAAAGTGTTGTCACCGTAGCTGTCCGCCTGAGGGAGGTTTCGCTCTAATATTCACTTTTAAAATATTGGTACGTAATGCTACTAACACTTTCCAGAGGAGTCTATAAGATACAAATTTGAATAAAGTTAGTGAAGTCGTTTCCGGGAAATTCGAAGATTAAACAAAAAAAAAAAAAACAGTTCTAAATACTTTTGTATGTACAAACATAATGTAGGTACGTATTTGGATTTGTATGAAAAAGTGTTGTTGAATTATATATAGCTTTTTTTCTAAATTGGAATTTAATATGATAAGTATGTACCAACTTCTTAAAAGGACTGTGTGCAAAATAATCTAAGCCGTGATAGGTGATATGCGGGAATAACCCAAAAATTCAACAACAAATAAACGTCAAAACCCTGTTTCCATGGTGTCAATTTCAATCCGCAATTTAATTAAAATTACTTTAATTATTATATACACGAAGTTTAATCATAATTTGTAGAGCCGTTTTCGGGAAAGTTCGTTGTATGCCAGCTCCCCACTCTAGATTGAATGAAGGAAAACTTCGAATCTCTCTTTAAGCTTCTGTTCCAAGTTCCAGCCCCCAAACCCCCCCTGCGCCTGCCACAATATCTATTTAATGCACTTTAAAATCCATGATATCACTTATCACAGGGGTACACTTTCCAGCCAGTAGTTGTACCAATCATCTCCATACGTGACCACCTTCACTCCTCCCCTCTCCAACTTAACTTAAACGTGTTTGGTTGAGTTTGTATTACCGAGCGTAGCCTTTTATCTCTGGGCATAGAAATTATACATTATTATACGTGTTTGGTTGAGTTTGTATTACCGAGCGTAGCCTTTTATCTCTGGGCATGGAAATTATACACTATCGGATCCAGCAATGTAAATGACGGCTTTTAGAATGGAACCAGAATAGAATATTTGGATGTGTTTGTTTATGCGCTCCATAGTTTTAAGCACGAAAGAGGTCAAACT